>JAOXNO010000063.1:35982590-36031991 GCA_028565335.1 Limnodromus scolopaceus
CTCCCGCCGCCGGGCATCGCCCCGGGGCGCCGGGGATGGGCCGGGGGCCGCCCGCCGTGCTGCCGCCCCCGGTGCTCTCCGGGTTCTGCTGGTGGAGGAATAAAGGTCTCCGGGGCGGGGGGAACGGCCTCCCCCAGCACCCAGGCGGGGGTGCCGCGCCGGGGGTCCGGCGGCCCCGGCCTGCCCCCGCTCCGGCTCCCCGGAGAGCCAGCTGCTGCACGGCAGGTCCTTAAACCTGCCGGTTTCATTCCACGTCTTAAATGTGCATGAAGGAATTAAACTGCACGAGTGAATAACAGCATTAGTTTCAATTAATTTTTATCCTGGCAACAATAAACTTTAGAAACAAAGCGCTTTTACATCCTTAATTAGTCTTGCTTCCCATCTGTAGTCTTTTAAGTGCCTGCTCCTTGATTTAACTTTGTCCCTCCTTCAGAGCCGCCTCCTTTTTCATTCTTTTCCCTTTTTTCTCGTTATCCCTTCCAGACTGCTGCCCGTTTCTTCCCTGCAACCTTTCACCCCCCTTGTCCCTATCTGTCTGCTCTGCTCTCTGCAGTTTATTTCTACTGTATTTTCCCAACATCAACAGCAGTATTGGTTACCATGGCCCCGAGCTATGTGCAGAGGTGGGAAAGCTTCATCCGCCCAAAAGTTCTTACACTTTTGAAGTCTTTCTTTTAGTAGGATCTGAAATGTATCATCTAGAGTGTGTATTAAATGAACAGTATTCCTGAAGGCTTTAGAGCAAGAAAGGCAACACCCTGGAAAATTCTGCAGTCTTTCAGCATTCTCTGCCCCAGGGTTATAGCCCTGGGCACGGAGCTGAATGGAGCTCTTACAACTGCCTTCTGTTTACCTTTTATGGTTAAAATAACAGCTTAGCAAAGAAGCAACTTCATGGAGAAACGATTCAGTGAAATCATCTCAAGCTGTAGCAGCATAGCTAGTTTAATCACCCCTAGAGAGCTGAACAACTGTGAGCACAATGGGACACAAAATCATTTTGTGTGTAAATGAGCATGGCATTGTGATTATTTCACTTTGCATGGGCAAATAGTTTTTACAAGCAGTACTTATGCAGTTAGCTTAGAAAGGCAGAAAAAGATAAGCTGGCTCTGAAAGATCTTGGTGTGTAATGTTTGAAAAACTAAATATTCAGATAATTTGGGAATCAGGCTCTATTGATTTTGCCTTCAGCAGGTTCCTGCGTTACTTATTAGAGCAGGGTTATTGCCTGTGCCACTAGTTGGGATGCTGTATCCTGTTGTAGGCAACTAAAGAGCAAGGATTATTTTACATGGTTTAATAAATGAAGTTTGTTAGTGTTTCTGCCATATTTACCCTTAAGGTTTTAATTTTCACATCGGTATTAGAAAATATGTGCATAAAGACTTTCACTGGATAAATACATTTAGGATTTTGCTTTGTGCATAAAATAAGTACATTACTCAGTGTGATGAATTTTAGCTGCGTTTTACATTAAGAAGAGGAAGGAGGCATTAGAAATAGGGTTACGATACTGTAAGAAATAGGGGGTATTTATTCTTTTGGAGCAGTAGGAGTGTTTTCAGTGCCCTTTAAGTAGTGCTTAACCATTACGCCCCTTGATAATTTGCTCATATGAAAATGACTGAATTCCACAACTTCAATAGAAATGTAGGATTCATTTTTTTTAACGCGAATCCTCTCCAACAGGGGAAAAGCCTGTGTTGTAGTTCCCCTTCTTCTCCCCTCCTCCAAAAAGCCAGTGGCACCCTCAATAAGTATGAAAAGCCATGAAAGTTTGAGAACTATTTTAGCTTTCCAGTGATTTTCTATAATTAAGTGTTTTTTCAACACATGCTCTAGCTGAGAGATGCCAAAAGCAGAGGATTGTTCAAAAGGTCCCTCCAGTGAATAGTATAAATTAAATATCTACTGTGTGAGTATGGCCTCACTGAGAATCTCAGACTCTTTACAGATCAAGGAATTTACTGGTATACTAACATTAAACAAAATCCTAAGATAGCAGCAGTGTTTAAATATGCACAAATAGATTCAGATCACTTGATCTTTAGCTATCTGTGCATATTTTAAAATTGAAGTCTGTATTTCAGGACAAACGGTTAAATGTAAGACGCGTTTACAGAGGACTGGAACTGCTTTGATTTCATTTGGAAACTGTAACAAGGGGTGCAGATGAGCCCTAATTAGGCACTTGTTTTGTGAAACTGCCTGAGATTTATTTCTAAGGCAGCTCTGTACCGTGCGAGGTCTGTACCTTTATCATTAGTGATAATAGTTGGGGTCTGAACAAAGGCAGGGTTGACATTCAGCCTGGATCTTCTGACCCTTTCATTTAAGTGAAAGGAATAGAGAGTGAACATGAGTTTACAGTGCTCTTTGGTAAGAAAAAACCCTCCCTTTGTCTGCATTGGCAGACAGATGAGGCACCCACAGATTAGTAAACACATCGCTAAAATACTGTAGGTACTTACATACTAAGTTGTTTTTAAAAGTTAGTTCTTTTATTTATGCTGTATGGCGTATTTACTGAAGATTGCCCACAACAGGCTCTTGTGGGAAACAAGAAAGCAGCATCTTCAGTCATGAAAGGATTCAGTCACTTTCCTTGAAGGTGGTGCTGTAGTAAAAATGTTAATGCCCAATTTCGCATCGGCTGACACACGAGTCCTAGGACAGAGTTGGTATTTGCTTCGTGCTCAGTGCAGATGCCCGTCCAGCCTCCGCCGAGAAAAGGATGTGGATTCATAATGGGGTGATGTATTTCTGTGCTGTCGATGCAGGGGGTTCTCAGGAGCTAACCAGGGTGAAGTGCAGCAAATGGAGATGTTGTGATGACTTTGTGAAGCCGTCCAGATGTACTAAGATTTTTTCGGTCCCTTTCTGTGTAGCTCAGAATTTGGTTTTTTGACAAAGGGGGTTGCTAATTGTATGTTCATGGAGTGGCGTAGCCAGGCGTCTTGTGCAAAATGCTGCTGAGAGAGAGGTGAGAGCAGCTTCGGATTTCTGAGAAACATTGTCAAAGTAATGTGGGAGAAATGGGAATTCACTTTGCAATGCTGCATGTAAACTGCTTGTCAGATGCAAGGAAGAGCCTGGATGCTCGGTAGCATGCTTGCAGAACAAAATACCAAGAAAATTAGATTATATTCGGAAATGTCTTCAACTATAATGTTTTGCATGTGTTGCTTTACCCATAAGGGGGAGAATGGATGGAGGTTTTCTTAAACTTTTCATAAAGGGTTTTTTTCCCGTTTGACATGTATGCCGTCTGTACCGATTGAACTGAAATCAGCTTTGAGACACACGTTTCATGCAGGATAAGCTGTGCTTTTCTTACAGAAGAGAATTGAGGAATTTTCTTTTGCTATGGTTGTCCTGTTCATTTTTAAGACATTTCAGTATTTTTTTTGCTTTGTACATCAGCTGAAGATTTTTGGACTCAATTCAGAAATTTCACATGTTTTCAAATGTTTTTAGGGCAGTAAACGTTAGGTGGATTGTTGAATTTGTGAATTCACATGCCAGATTGTACAGTAATTCCTAACGCGTCTTGTCATGAAAGCATGGGTCAGTTTATATATCTTCCCGTTTTCACTGCTCCCAGGTATTAATTGTTTTCAGTTTGAAAGCTTATTACTTCTTTATGTCTAATATTAAGGCTTAACTGAAAATTACCCATTTATTTCACAGTTATTGAAAATAAACCAGAAAATTGATCTTAGTTTGATGTGAAATTTACTACATGTATAAACTAAATGCCTTAGGTACTGAGGAAGTCACTAATTTAGAGGTGTCTCGTTACTGAGACAAACTTGCAAAAAACCCCTGAATCCCAATTCACAAATTGGTTATTCGTTTGTCAGGGGATATTTCACATCTAACACATAAGCCCGCGACCTTTAATTAGAATTTTGCAGTTTGTTTTATGCCCCTTGAGGCTGACACCTTGAAAAATTTTTTTCTTGATTTCTTATTGCTAATAAGCATCTTTCTCTTCCCCTCTGGTACTTTGAAGAAAATGATGCAAATACACTTAATTACAGTGGTGGCAATAATTTGTTAGCCGAATATGTGATCAGGCAGATGCAAAAATGATCTGATTAGATCTGTGATCACGCTGGAAAGAAAGGTAACCCACTGCTAACGTTTAAGAGGAACTGTTCTTTTTTTGGCCTCGCCTTTGCAGGAGGGAAGAAGCATGTCCCGCCTGTCTCTAACACGCTCCCCGGTTTCTCCTCTGGCGGCTCAAGGAATCCCTCTCCCCGCTCAGCTCACCAAGTCCAACGCGCCCGTGCACATCGATGTAGGAGGACACATGTACACCAGCAGCCTGGCCACCCTAACGAAGTACCCCGACTCCAGGTAAGACCCTGGCGCTTCCAGGCTGCCCGTTCCTGGGCACTGCACGGGAAGAGGCACGTACCTGCGAGGAATATTTCAATGCGAAATGCGATTTATTATATATTCGCCGGTTATGAATAATTCAGTTTCCGATTTATACAGTAACTTCACTGGGGTTCGACAGAAAAGAAAGCCTGTAAAATTTATGTATTATTTAGAGAGTCTATTCATTTTCCCTCTCAACATCTCCTGCGCTCTGCCGGCGTGTTTGAAGCACCTGTTGGTGTGCTGCCCTAGATTATTGCCAACCGCACCAAGCAACTTCTTCCCTTCACATTTAGGGGAAAAAAATTTTTTTTTTTTCTTCCTTTAAGAAAACAGACCGGCTCTGTTACACTGGGACTAATGGATGCTTGTGTCAGTCAGCCAGAGTGCTAAGCTCGGTGGTATCTGTGTGGCAGCGGTCACCCCTCTGGGCAGTGGCTGCCCAGCTCTGCCCACAGGCAGCCACGGGTTGGACTGAGCCTCTGCATGCTTCAAGGTAGCCCTTGTGCTGGCCAGGGTGGTGACATGGCTGTGTGGCCAGTGTTATCACAGAGTGGGCTACAGCTATGGCAAATGATGAATAGATGTGACATGAGAGTATTTGTGTATGTGACAGAGTCTCTATGGTTGGCCCCGCTGCCGTTCCCGCGGGGCACTGGGCACCGAGAGGGATGGGGGACCCCGGGCAGCATCAGGCCTGTGGAAGGGACCGCGGTTTTAAGGGTTAAAGCCTATCCATTGGAGCACTACGGTAAAATACACCTGATTCTGATTCTGATTTACAGTTGCGATGGTTAAAACAGCTCAGCTTTTTGTCACTCAGACCACTGCTTTTTCAGGGGGGCCGGTACCGCGGGTGTCCCCCAGGGGAGGTGACAGTGGCAGGGTCCCCAGCGCGCTCCGTGACGCAGGCACTGTTGACCCAAAAGCAAACCAGAGCCCAGGTCAGCAGCTGCCATTGCCAGAGCTTTTGCTACCTGCACGGCCCGTGTTGCTATACAGGGAGAGGGTTATTTTTTTGGTGTGACGACCAGCGTAAAGCTCTAGTTGCGTTTGAAGATTTTTCATTGGAAAGAACTAGGGACTTTTGCTCGGATTTGGCAGGTTCCCAAGCAATAAATGACATTTATGGAGACACCTTGAAACGCCTCTGATGTCATAAAGCATATGGCTGTGATTTCATTCCAAGGAGAGGGGGCTGCTGAAACTCTCCATGGAAAAGAAACAATTATTAAAATACCTCTATTTTATGACTAGGCCAAAATAATATGATTTTTCTAGACAATGTCTGTTTAATGATGTCTGTGTGGTACTTCTTTAATCAGAGAGAAGAAATCTCTTCAGTGGGGAGAGATTTATAACAGAGAAGCAGACAAATGCTTCACAGTATTAAAAATACTGTGAAGATTCAGCAGTTGTAATGGAATAGCACATCTGTTTCCACATTTTAAAATATCACCGCTGACACTATTTTTAAAATATGCCCCATATCAGACTTACTTAATAAAAACTTCAGTTACGGAAGCTTTGGGAGAATATACACAAATTCACAGATTTTGTTTAAAGACAACAGAGTACTGATCTAGCATGTCCCCCCCCCCCCTTTTTTTTTCTGTTCACTAAATAACAAAAGTGCGTTTATTCAAGTTTTTCATTTTGTTTATACTAAAAATACAAAACTTGTGACTGACCAGAGCCCAGGTGGTGCCCGATGTTTTGCTGTGTGTTGCCTTAGGTTTGTATGGCCGTGCTATCTCAGAAGGCTTGAACGCTTTTTCAGCTGCTGGAACTTCAGTTCCCACTGGAGTAACAGCTTACGGGACCAGACCTGTAAATCGGAAAGATTTAATAGTAACCACGTACAGTTTTACAGCAAAAGATAGCCCTTCACCCGTGTCCCACATAGGACATACTGCTGCATACATGATGAAGCTGGATGGAGGGTACACCTCAATATTTTTTCATTTCTAAATTCTTTTTTGGATTTGGTTTCCTGCGGTGCTGCATAGTGGCCTTGGTGGGTTCTCCCCATTCAGTCGGGCCCGCTCTCATTCCTGGCTAAGGCCGTTGTGTCCGTGGGGGTGGCTGGAGCTCCTGACGGTGTGAATCTTCCATCGGGCGCAGCCTCTCATCGTGGTGACCTGGCTGGGAGAGGAATCCCAGGTCTCCTACAGGTGTAGGAGGAAAGGTAGAGATTTTCGGAGCCAGACCTCTGGAAATAATGCCAGAGCGCTCTTGGCTTATGCTCAGAGATGACATGCATGGCCACGTACAGAGGCATGGCCGTACCCATCCACATGTGGAGCTTTCTGGATTATTTTGGACAGCGTTATTAAACTCTCAGTTTGAGCATCAGCTTAAAATCTGAGAAATCAAACACATTTGTAGACTGTATTTCAGCAAAAGATGTAAGCGCGTGCTGAAACGCTTCACTAAATCTTAGCTCCAGTCACATAAAATACAGTTTGCACTCACTAAAATTGAAAGCTGTGGGAATAAATGTTCTGTTTGCTTGTGTTACAACCCCCGTTTCCTTCTCTGTGCTCCGAAATCCCAAGTAGGCTTTTAGCTTATAGTATATACTGCACATGTGTGTTTAAGGACACATACAGATTGTGCACATGCGTGTAAGTACAGCCAGGGTTTGCATACACACAGACGTCACGTGCTGATGGAAAACACACAAAAATAAATCATCGGATCATGTTTATGCTTCCATAGTGTTTTGAGGAGGCCAAATCCTGTTAGGTCCTGGACGAACTCTGTTCACATTGACGTCCATGGGAGGGAAGAGCTCCCAGCAGCTTGCCAGATCAGGCCCAGCAGGAGCAAGTATAGGTATGACCAGTTCCTGCCTATACCTGCTCTCCAGTCACCCCTCTGGTATGATATAAATTACATCTGACAGCAGGCAGCGGGATACAGTTCTTACTGTCGTTTGTTAGCATTGGCTGTGCTCCGCCGGCTCTTCCCAGCTTGGGGGGCCAGCTCTGGCTCTTCCCAGCTCGGGGTCCCAGCTCTGGCTCTTCCCAGCTTGGGGGCCCAGCTCTGGCTCGGGGAGGGAAGGGACCCGGTTCTGGAAGGCTTTCTCACCTGAGTCAATGATGGTCATGTGAATTTGGAGGCCAAATCTCGCATTTCAGTGATCCCAGAGTTGTTTCAGAGCAACTTTGACAAGGTCTGAGATGTTGTTTGTATTAGTGCAGGTACTGTGAGAAGAGCCTTTGCCCATTGATTAAATTTGCATAAGTAAAGGGTGCCAGTTTAGGCATTAAAGTGAGTAGACGCCCTCTTTCCAGTAAATTTGTATGGGCTACATAAATTCTCTCATCTAAAAAGGAGAAAACTTGAGCAGTGCACAACTGGTGTGACAGAGAAGAGGGTTGAACAGCCACTGTCACAGCTGGTTTCTAAATCACTCACGCTCACCGTACACGCTGCTCTTACACACCTTTCCAGTTGGCTTTCTGAATGAAACACCATCCGGGAAAGCACCCTGCCCTTTCAGAGGGTGAAAGGTGGGAAAGATGAGAAACGTATACAACATTTCTGTGACCACCATCATTATGCTGTTGTTGACCACAATTTTATCTTGAAATAATACTATTAATCCCTCTTCCTATAGCCCTTTGAGGCTGGTTTCAGTGTATAGCCAGAATTGCCGTTGAAGATAAGCTTTGGAGATACAGGGAGGCTGGTGTTGCCTTACCTGGATCTGAGGCTCAGTTTCAGCAGTTTATTTTCAGCATGGTCTCCCCCCAAAACTTCCAACTCTGGTAGCTGTGAGTTACAGGTAAAAAAAGAAAAAAAAAACCCACTGAAGCCATCAACACCTTATTTCTAAAGTAACTGGCTAAATAGACAAATTGTTCATCTTTGAGACCATTTCCTCTAGAAATTCCATTCATGTTTTCACCCAGAGGACCTCTAAAGCAGCTCCTTCACACATTGACACTTGAATATGGATTTATATGACAGATTGTAAAGGCTGCAAAAGCTCTAGCACATCTATAAAATGAGTCACAAATTGTATTTATCCAAGGGAGCGAGAAAATTCTTACATTTAAGAAACAAACCCACACCAGAACGTGCAGTCAGGAGTACCCAAAGCCAGATCATCCCATCTCACCCCCACCAGGTCAGTGGCAGACGTCTCATTGACTTCAAGTGGAAGAGAAGTTCCAAATCCCAGCAAGCCCCAGCTCCAGGATTTCACTGGAAGTTTTGACATGGGTTTGAGTTTCCCTTAGAAAGCAGTGCCAGATTTTTCATCAGAAGCCTGTCCTTTTCACAGCCCTGAATAGTGTTTTTAGCTCAGAGAATTGCTGTGAGCGCTTTGTGAGTTGTTCTGCTATAAAAGGTAAATATATTTACCTTACATTCTTGGCTAATTAGTATTTGTTGTACAGCCCTCTATTAAAGATAACTATGTTCTTCTGTTCAAAATGTGTTTACAAAAGGTCATACTTTCCGTGGCATCAGTCGTGACAAAAGTGAGCAGAAATAATTCTAATTGGAGCGGCGATGTCTAGGTGGGAACGGTGGGGGTGCACAGACCCCGGGGAGCTGCCCCCCAACAGTTTGTAGTTCAGGACCTGTCAGACCAGACCTCTCTGCTCCCAGCCTTTCCTCTGTCGGGGTACCCTAAGCCACTGTTCTTGGGTATTTCTGGTGGTTTTCTTACCTCTTCAGGAGAAGGGAGCTTTTTGGCCCCCTGGCCCAAGATGTGCTGAGCCATAGAGCACCTCCTGATCTCAGCTCTTGGGGCACCTGGGCTTTCCCACCCCCTTCTCTAGAGGCTCTGTCCTCCAAAGAAAACCAGCACAGGCCTTATGAACTGTTTCAGAAACTAACAATGTGACCTTAGCTCTCGCAAGACATAGTAGAGTTTTCCAGACATATCCCTGCCTCACTTTTCTCAGAACCCGTGGACTTTTTTGGTGATTTACAAAGGAGTCCCCTAAAGCACGTCTTCTCTTCTGAATGTTTCTTGTATAGACCCTCCCTCACCCAAGCTCTGTTACCAAGTGTGACTTTCTCATTCTAGCTACTCTGCAAGTATCTGTGACTTTTAATTCCCCTCCCTTTTCCTCCAGCACCTCCATCTCTCTGGTGGCTGGAGCTCAGCCCTGTCACCTGAGATCTTCTGCTTCTCCCCCCGTTTCTGCAGACATACCAGGCTGGACTGAGTTCAGGGGAATGCTCTTCTCCAAGTTTTAGGACCGTTCTGTTGTCGCTGACAGGACACGATCACCAACACCGTGTAGTGTAATACGGTGGTTCCATAAACTCAAACACGGCGCTTACTGAACTATAAGGCAGGTTCTCCACATCAGCCATTACACCAAGGGCTCCATGTTGGGTCCTGCTCTCTTCTTCTTGGGAGGGAGCAGGGAAATTCTTAATTCAGATGTGCTCAGGATGTATAATTTGTATTTAGGATATATAATTGTTGAGACTCAGCACACTTGAAAGCATCTCTTACATCTTGCTCATGTAGAATCTATCTAACGTCACTCTTACCGTGACTTATTTTCTGATTTCCCATCAAATCTGTGTGTTCTTGATGTTATTACAAGAAAATGTCCAATTAGCAAATTCTGTCACTTCCCCCATGCTGGTGGTTAGGGTGTAAATCAGTCCTTAAACAAGACCTGTACTTTGGACAGGAGGTTAAGTGGAGTGAAGACCAGATTTGCTCATAACCGGAGATTGTTGATGGCTGCAGGAGCACCAGATCCCACTCTGGAGCATCAGCTCTCCTGGGCTGGCACAGCCTCTGCAGCATTGGTAGTGTCCATCCTGACTTAGGTGTCTCCCAAACCTCTCCGTGCCGCTGCTGTTCCATGCTGCTCACCCACCCACCCACCACCTGTGTGGTCTCTTGTCCCTCTTCAGTCCCTCTCCCATCCCCTGCACACCTCCTAAACGACTGTTTTAAGCCCAGGGAAGGAGACGGACAAGTGCGCTGCCGTGGCACATTCCACCCTTGATAAGGTCCCACTCTTCCCACCGTGGGCAGCTGTTGAGCACCCTGTCTGTGGGGTGACACCGGGCTCTGAGTGCTGTGCGTTACCCAAAAGGCAAAGAGTTCCTGAGCCGGAGCCAGCAGCCCACGTTCAGGCAAAGTGCTACAAAACGCGCCTGCATGCGAGCTGCAGCGCAAAGCTCATTAATTTTAATGGGTATTGTGAACTTAAACCGTACACAGACTTTAAAGCAAAACACCTGAGGAGGCAGGAGCAAGTGTTTTTCCTGCCCGTTACAGATGCTGGGAGATGCAGGTTGTGGGCATGCTGCACGCCAGCCTGGCAGCTCTGGGGACGGGGGGCGAGCCTGCCGGGGCTCCCCACAGCTCTGCCCCTGGCCAAGGCCATCAGGTGTGTGCTGCAGATGAGAGCAGGAGCCGAAAACCAGAGGTTTTGGTTATATGCAGTGCTTTTTTCTGAATTAACATAAGAATTTTCGCAGAGATTAAAATCATGTTCAGTTTCATTTCATGCACCTGCAATTTAGAGATAAATCTTTTGAGTTTTTCTTATTTGTTTGTTGACTGGGCAAACCTCTCGTTGGTTTCCAAGGGAATTTTGACCAGCAGAACCCTTAAGGAAAAAAAACCCATAAAAAGCACCTTTCCCCTTCCCACCCTCTGTCTCCCCCGAGTCTGCCTGTGGATATATCACTTACCTGAGTGGGAGCTGGAGCAAGCGCAGGAGCTCCCATTGCCAAGCTGCTGGATCAGAGGGTGTAAAATGAGCCGGTCTTTCCCCATCTGCAGAGCCCAGCATTGCTGTTTTGTCGGGTGGCTGAGGTCCCACAAGTCCATGCCGTGCTGCGATGAGCCCAGGGGAAGGTGTGAAGCGTGGGTTCCCATGGGCCGATGGACCAGCCTTGCTGCTGGGATGCTTCCAGCGAGTGGGGCAGAGCGTGGGGCTGGAGGTGAGGAGCTGCTTCCCCTCACAGGCAGAGGAGAAGAGAACAACAATATTCTTTTATTTTTTGTGGAAAATAACAATAATTTGTAACAGGGGTGTAACGCCAGCTGGGAAGGATGCTGTTAGATACCCTGTCTCAGTCCTGGACTGGGCGTCTGGCACAGCCCTGGAAGTACACCGTAACAGCACATTTCCCCGTGTTACCCAGGGCTGCTGTTGCCCAGCCGGAGCGGTAGCTTTGGTGGTGGAGGAGAATAGTCCCTGTAGCCCTAACCCTTCACTCCGGTGACTTGGGGGGGACGGGAGGGAAGGAATTTACGTGGAAACTGATTTTTCAGACCCGTCTGCGTCCACCTCTCCAGATCTCCTGCTCCCTGGCAGGGAGCCCCAGCAGAGCTGAGCTGTCTGCTGTGATGAAGGTGTTTTCTCCTCGGGGGAGTGGGTCACCGCTGCCTTGCCCAGCTCAGCCGCTGCCCGGGGACTGCGGGGAAGCAGCGTCTGCCCCTCGGGAGTACGGAGCTTACTGTAATTGGGTGCTCCGATGGGGCCCTGCCGATGAATGAATTATTTGTGTGTTTACTTGGAATATTTGATGAAACGTACAAGAAAATACTGCCTGGCTAGTCTCTGATGGACACTTCTTTGGAAATTACTGTTTCTCTGTATACATTTGCAGCCTGGGTTGTGTGTAATTCTAGGCATAAAGGGGTATTACGGCATCTAGGAGGGGCACACCAGCTAGTGATGGAGAGGAGATAGCAAGTTGACACTCCTCGGACTTACAGAGATAAAATTATGGCTGTAGTGCTATGCCTGGCACAGGCTGTTCAAAAACCTGAATTTGAGAAAATTGCACATTCCTATCCAGATACGAGCTTATTTGGCTCAGCTAGTCAAAGGGGACAACAGGCATCTCTATGTAGCCTGGCTGTGGTCAGGAGGGGTGTCACTTACAGCCATCCAGAAGGTGAACGTTGAACAGTGTCTCTGGTACCTTCGGTGCAGATCCCAACTGACCTTCTCTTGATTTCTGCACTTCCCTTTCTTTTTCTGCAATGATAACACAACTAGAGCTGAGTTAGAGTTCGCACATTAGTAATTCCCACCCTTCTTGCTCACAGCAGGTTGAAAACTAGCCTTATTAAAAGTCAGAAAAAGAAGCCCAGCAGATAAGGAGACCAAAAATTCAGCTTTTTTTTTCTTTTAAATTTTATTTAGCAGTCTCTATTTATAGCAGTTTCTGAGGTGAGTTGGTCAAGTACTTTTCCATTTCTTTCATTGCTGCTTTTGCTTACCGCTCACCTGACAGGGCACCGTGGTACCAGCAGCACGATTTCAGTATTTTTTCAGCAGTCGTTTTTGGGGCGGTAGCGTGAAAAGCATGAGCATCATATTTTGAGAAACCACTCCCGTGGGATGCTGTGGAATCAGCCTGTCTCCTCCTTCCACGTGCTGCTGGCAGAGGCTGTTCCTGCTGGTGAGCGTGGGGTGAAGTACAGCCCCTGCGCTCAGGGTTACACTGAGAGCAAAGGGGAATCCCTTTATTGATGGCTTCGTGTGCTGCGCACCCAGATCCCTCGTCGCGGGGAGAGGAGTTGTGTAAAGAGGCGGATTGGGTAGCTTTGTGCTGGAAATTGTGTCCCGAGGTCACGGCAAACCACCGGGACCAGTGGGGAAGACGAGGCGTTACCTCTTTGCAGTTGGTCTTTAAATCCACGTCACTGGTGTTTGCCTTCTGATTTATAAAGACCCTGCGATGGCAAGTCGGCTTGGTCTGCTTAGGGGGATATTTCATGAACTACTTAGGAAGTTTATAAAACAGACTCCCTGGATTATGAAGCAAGGGGGTATCTGTTTTGTAAGGAACATGTTATGAAATGAATTTGTCTCTAGGCCTAACTTAATTATTTTAATGATCCCACTGGTGGTTGTCGTAGGTGTCGTTCTGTGTATATATTGTGACCTACATGCTTGTGATCATTTATGAAATCTAAGATTTAAAAATACATTGGACCTTATTAATTCCTTGCCTGCTTCCACTGAAATAAATGGAGGTGGTTTGGATATTGGTTGGTTGGGCCAAATTGCTCTTCCAGTGAAGTCAATGAGAGTTTTACCGTAAGCTTAAATGGAAACAAAATAAGCCCTGTTCTTCTAGAAAACTGCCCCTAATGATAAATCTGGCCAGAATAATCCCTAGCATAACCCTGTTGAGCTCTGCGGCATTACACCAGGGATGGATGCTGGTGTGATGTGTGGAGAGCAGTCATGAGAACCAGAATGTTGTTGTAAGGTGCTTCTGCTGGGCGTCCACTGTGCTCGGTCTCAGAAACACCTGGAAGTGTAAAACCAACGGGCAAATGAAGACAAAGCATCGTGCACATACCTTTCCTGCTCAGGCAGCCTTCCCAAAGAGATGACTCCGCTGGCTTTGGAGGAGGTTCTCCAAATTTGTACCTGTATAACTGAAATCAGAATTAATCTATTCATGGGTTAATAAAATCTTTAAGAACAAAGTGCATATTTAAATAGAAGAAAACTGCAGGCACGCAAACATGGGATTCGTGTGGGAAAGCACGAGGGAGGCTGGATTTCTGGAGCACAGAGTAAGGAGGGGCTGTTGGAGGATGCCGGGCTGGGGCAGACAGGGCTGGTGGCCTGTGCTGCTGCTGGCCACGTGGCCACTGCCAGCTTTCTCTGTTACATGGAATGTCATAAATTGATGAGTACGACTAGTCCTTGCAGTGTGTCAGCTCGTTCCCTTGTTCCCTACTGACATTAAATGCGCAGGCTGGTGGCTGGAACAGGTAAGTGTTGTCAGTCGCTGTTACCCCTGGTGTAACTCCGCTGAGGCAGTGACGGGGGGTTGGTGGCTCTCCTCACCCAGTTCCATAGCTGGGAGAGGCTGCAGAGCTGGGATTAAACTCTGGAGTTAGAACTCTTATCTCTGTGCTCTGGCCACCAGACTGCCTGCTCCGTCGCCTCATCGCCTGCGATCAGCACGCACTTCAGTCTTTTGATGCTTAAAAAAGAAATGACTCCCATCAACATTTCAGAGGGGTTTGGTTTTTCGTTTTTGCCGGATTTGCTCTCCCTTGAAGCCCTGCCAGGCAGGATGGCCTTCAAAGGCTAAAATTGCTGCTTTTTCATCTGCTGAGGAACTACGTAAAGCAAAACCTGCGAGGAGTCCTGTGCGTGGCTGCCGGGAAGCTGTTGTGCAGCGTTCGCACCGTTGCTGTCGGTGGGGCTCGGGAGGGAGCGGTTGGCAAGCGCTGGGAACTGAGGTTGGTGCCGTGAAGCTGAAAGGCTGCAGGAATCCCAGTCCGAAGGGCAGGCTCCCGTTACGCCCCTCTCCTAATGGAGTGCAGATGCGGCCAGCGCTGCAGGTAATCCGTTTAGATCTGGTAGAGGCTTTTGCAGCCGCGGAGCTCTCTCTGGAGAAAGCGGACAATGAAAACCAGGGACTCTTTTCCACCTCTTTGGCGTCGTGCTGTGTGGTGCCCGCAAGTTGTACCGGTGCCATTCACACCAAAGGCTGCAGCTTTGGCATTTGGGGAACGTGGTGTGCCTTCCAGGAGACTGCTACTTAAATTCTGCTGTTGCAAAATTTACATACAATTTAACGGGCAAATTTGGCTAGTGGAACTCCATGGGAACCAGAAGATGACAATAGAGAGGAGCTGGGTCCTCTGCTTGTGCTGAGCTTGTCTGGGAGGGAATGAGGGCTGAATTCAGGCCAGTAGTACTTAACACTGCTGTTGAATGAGGGAAAAAAATTCAATGACCACTTTTTAATCTTGCAGAGGGGAAAAAAAAAAACCCAAGCATGGATTTGTAACCAGTTCCAAACATATTTCCTCTTCTGCTCACATCCAGTTACATTCTGTTTGCAGACGCGAGGGTTAAAGCGGGGGCCTCCTTCTGCTTTCAATTAAATCAAAGGATGTTTTGGCCTTGACTTCACTGGGCCCAGAATCAAACCCATGACCATGGTATTGTATTTAAGAATGAATCTCTTGCAGTCACATAAAAAAGCCAGGTTCAGCTTTCAATACCTCATCAGGGTCCAACAGTTAATGGCTTTCTTATTATTCTCAAGTTTTTTGCCAAGCCTCATTCTGCACGGCGAGCGTCCTCTGTGCAGCAGGTGCATTGCTGTCTCCTTCCCGCGTGCCGGATCCCTCTCCATAGTCCCCAGACCAGGGACTCCCCCTTTTTTTGGGAATGTGGACCCGGGCTCTTCCCAGCAGATGTGTTGGCGGGTCGCTTCCTCCCTGTCCCTGCTCGCGTCCGGCTGCAGGAACAGAAAACCTACTGGAAATTCCAATTCCGTTCTGCCCAACAGCTCGGGCTCACCAGCAAAAACTATTGCCTATTGCACAAGTCTTCCTGCTTGGGGTGGGTTTAAGGGCTTTGGTGGCTGTTCTCTCTTCTAAACAGCTTTTTAACGAATGGTTCTTGATGTGTTCAGTTTCTTTAAGTGAACAGGCAGGAAAAATACATTGGGTACAGCTTAATCAAAGGTAGGAATAAACAGGAGCATCATTCATTCATCAATTTAAGTCCGGTAACAAAAATATGGATAGAGAACTGGATGCAACTTCCCAGTCACATACCTGCTTGTAGGGAATTACAACCAGTTGCAGTCTGTCTGGAGCTCCCCGCGGTGTCTTCGTGCCAGAGCGAGCGATGGTGTGAGCGGTACCGGAGGCGTACAGCAGCGGCACTCCAGGGGTGTTGTGTTCTGGGACTGGGCAAAATCGGTGTCGTTCACTCTCTGGAGGACAGAAGGATGGGCTGCAGGAAAAGCAAATTGAGGAAGAATGTAAGATAAGCCCTTTTTTTCCATATTATCATTCTCAGGAACTGGAAAGCTTAGCAAATGGCCATACCAACCAATAGCCCAGCACTGTGGGCAGATTCTTTTAAGCAGAAAGCGAGTTTTTCCCTGCCCAGCGAGGTGGCATCGTTCCTGTTTGCAGCAGGGGTGAGTGTCCCCGTGCAATGGGGACCGGCGTGGGCACCCAGGGTTGCCCGGTTCTCCTGCTCATCCCAGGCCAGGCGGCCCATGCCTGGGAGCTCATTTCTGGAAATAAATAAAAGAATCCTAGGAAAAAGCCGCTCAGCTTTTGCATGCCTGGGGTCAGACGTTAAGGGCTGTGGCTCGTAAATATTCCAGCTGTTTGCACGAGCGGCAGGTACCAAAGCGAGTGCGTTGGCTGTCGCTGATCAGAGTTTATAAAAGGCTGTGCAGCCCGTGAGTACCCGTCCCTCTTCCTGCTGCTGCGCCCTGAAACGTGCCGGTTTCACAGCACCCACACATGCAAAGGATGCGGAGGGCCCGACTCGCACCCGGAAAGCCTAATGAGTTCCATTTGGAATTTTCCCTGCCTTCACTGAGTCCCAGTGGGAGTTTCGCTCTTGACTTCAATGAGCAAGGATTTAGCCCATTTATATTAAAATAGAACTAGTATCTGCATGTTTTCCAACCTCCCAGCGTGCCCAGTTGTACAAGGGTGATGTTAGTGGGAGTAATGTCCGGAACGAGTCAGGTTTGAAAATCTTAGCAAAGATCCTGGGCTGGCTCCCAGTTGGAGGGACAGGGAGTGGGAGCAGCAGGAGAGCGGCACTTGGAGCAGCCCTGTGCTCGTCGGGGGCCTGGCCGCGGTGCAGGGAGAAGGGATGGTTAAAGGAATAGCAAGAAAAGGCTTGTATAGGCAGGAATGTTCTATTTGAATTGTGCACCTTCTCCTGTATTAACAGCTTAATTCTGTGGAGTGCCCGCAGCTCCCACAGAGCTTGAACTGAAATGCAGTTCTTGCAGGATCGGGGCCTTTGGGAAACTCGGGAATGCTTTGGGAAACTAAGATGCTAGTTTAGGATTTTGTTTTAAATTAAAGAATTTTTGTTCCTGCATTGATTTTCATGGCCAATACTTAGTGTTAAATTCTCTATTCAGAAAACATGAAAGGCCGAGAACCCTCTCAGGGCTCAAATCAGAGCAGCAGCAACAATGGCATAATAAAAATAGGATACTTCTAGCAACATAAATTTGTATTAATATTTTTAATCTGCAACTACTTAGGCAAAAGTTCCATTAGAATGAAGGAAAAGACACAAGAAGAGTAAAAGTAACTGAACTTTTTGTACTGGAAAAAAATGATAGTATTGGAAATCCAGCTAATATGTGCTTCTTTAACTTCAAAATGTAAGTCCACAATTTAAAATGAAGAGAGGAATTCCCAAATAGATAGGTGTTATCTACAACGTATGATTCTCTGTGCAGTCACCTGGACTTGAATATTTAGCTCCTACCACTAACAAGTTCTGCGTTTTGAGGGTTCGTAGTATATTGTAATATTATTTGGTTACTTTTATTAAAAATATGCAAGTCAGCTAGGCTCTGCCCTTCTCGCTCTCCCCGGGTAGTTGCTGCCTGTTGGGAACAGGGGTGGCAGAACTGGCCTGTCCTGAACTGCAGCGACTGCAGCCGCTCCGCTTGTGCGGGGCTGCCCTGTGTCTGCAGCATCTGCCCCTGCCCGGCATGGCCCAGGCCTCTCCTCTGGCCAGGGGTGCTCCAGAGCAGCGCAGCCAGCCCAAAGGAATGCAAAGGGTATGATTAAGCATGAAAACATAACGGGAGGCTGTTTGTCACTGCCCCTGCTGCAAAGGGTGAACATCAGCGCCGCGTCAGTGGTGCACAGGGAACTTTTGGAACTTTTAAATGGAGAAATGCAAATTGCACCTGTATTTGAAAGTTACATTTTTTTCTTATTAAGCACAAATGCATTTTGTGACTGACGGCTTAAATAACTGTGATGGGATGCTGATGTGTGTAGCAAATGAGTGCAGCTCTGTCTGTGTGTGTCTACTTATCCTGCCTATAAATGTGGTTATACGCTGAATGCGATGAAAGGATTCATAATACAGCAATTAACGTACTAGAAACTGTTTAGCGAAGTCTTTTTATAGCTGTTAAAATAACACACTAAAATATACAAATGCTACTTTAATAAGGCAAAATAAAACCAGGAGCCTGACGGCGGGCTGGGTTCTGCCACCGTTACTGGTGGCTCAGCAGCGCTTTGCCCCTGAGCTGTCGACTGCCCATGGGACGGGTGGCAGGAGCCGGGCCCCGGGGAGCAGACACGCTGCTGGTAAATTTGGGATGAGTGTCCAGTGCTGATGGGCCTCGTCCCGGTATCCCAGTGATGTGAGGGGCTTAGGGTTAACACCCTTGTAAACTCAGTGGGAATGAAAAGCCTGGAAAGAAGAGCTCCTGGGAGCCTTAATTCCCTTGGTCACTGGTCTGCTCGTTGTAATTGTTGGACCACTCCTCCTCCTCCTCCCTGCTGGGATGCTTGGCCACCCGGATGCAGGACCAGGGTGGCTCTTGACTACCAAGAGAATTTTTTAAGGCAGGAGAAGACACTGGGCTTCTCGACCTGGGATTAGTGTTTCCAATTTCTTCTCTTAACTGCTAATTTATGTACAGGCAATACTGTCTCTACAAACTGAAAAATAAGTATCATGCATCAAAAAATCTAAAAATCCATATACATTTCCATGAAATTATATATCCAAGTCACCCGCCAAAGTGTCTTAAGTGTGGAGATAGGCTGTTAGCAAGAGGCAGAAGAGAGAGAGCTGTAGGATCTCTTATCCTTACTGTGAATGCTTTATGGTATTTCAAAAATAATAGGTAATTTCCATTTCAGTGGATTTTATTACCTGTTGCTCCAGTGGAGTTTAATTGATAGTAACAGAACTGAAAACATAATGTCCGTGCCTTTGTTTTGACTTAAATACGTTACGTATCTAATTTTGCCTTTTAGTGATGGTATAAAAAGAAGGAAAAAAAATCCTTGCAGAACTTCCTAGGAATGATTCTGCATGGTAGATGATAATGTTCTTTACGGATTATTGACTTTTAAAAATACATGTTGATATTATATAGACTAGCTCTGATCTATTGCAAAAATAGATATTCCAGCCTGAATAGCAAAATATGAAGTATTAAATCTAGGTAATAGATCCTGCAGTTCCTTCAGGTGCTTAATAGTTAATGAGTGTAATATCCTTTAAAAGCACTGCAACGTGAGGGTATGGCTCCAAAACCTCCTGTGGCATTCTAGGACCAGAGTTGGGAGGCAGAATCGGGAGATGGATAAACCTCTTACCTTGTGAGTCACCTCCTCCATCCCTCTGCTGAGATCAGACTGTACTGCTTGATGCTCTTTTCTTGAGAGTTTTGGGGTCACAGGCTTTAGTATCTCCATTTGGTTCTTAAGGATCAGTGTTGTCCTTGACCGTCTGTGGTGGCTCACTTGTGCCATCAGGGTTGGAGGGTCCGAGGCTAAGCGGTGCCTCTCTGGGGCCAGGCAGTGCCCGTAGGACACCGGTGTCCGAGGCTGCCCTGCTGAAACACGGGTGCTTGCCCTGCTCTTGTAGGAGCGGTGGGAGAAGGAGTGGGTGGTCGGGGTGGCTTGAGCGGAGCAGGAGCTGGCTAACGCTGCAGGCTGGATGCCCGCACTCCCTTTGGGGCTGGAAGCTGGTTCCTGATCTGGGCTTACTTATGCCAGAAACCGCCTTTGGGGCACCCCTCTGTGTCTTCAGCCATGTGAACCAGTCCCAAAAGCACGCGTGGCTGCTTGGATTGCAGAGTTTGCAGAGCAGCAGTTTATACCCCCAGTTTAAGCCAGACTCTCCTCCACATACCCTTTTTCCCATCACTGTAGAAATAAAAGATTTAAAAGATGCTTACAACCAAATCCTCCCCAGCTCAAACACCCTCCGAGCCAAGCGTACGCCTGCAGCGATCCGAGGTGGTCAAGATGTTATCTTTGATGAGGATGGGAGCCGTGGCAGAGCTGAAGGGCAAAGGCGGCGCAGTGCTCCTGCTCCATCCCGCAGGCAGGCCAGGGGTGCTCAGACCCTTAGCGCTGCCTTCCTGTAACGGGAAAAGGGCTTAAAATCAGCAGTCGGGTAACAGGGCGTGAAGGTTTGGTATAACCATACAGCAGACTTGCTTCTTAGAGCTGAAGTTTTAAATGGAGGCAGATCAGAAAACCTGCTGCAGCCAGATGCAGCCTTTAGGTAGGTTCTGCAGGGCAGGAGGGAGCGTGTGTCCTGGCAGAAACAACATTTTAATGGCTTTTTCGTACAACTGCCATCAGGGCAGGGGGCAGAGGACACCCCTTCGCTGCTCAGCTGGGGCAGCCCTGTCCTCCTCTGGCCAGCTCTGCTGGCTTCTAGGATGGGTTGGGATTTTTTAACATACACCCCTCGGGATAGCAGCTGCAGGTGCTTTCTCCATTACGGTTTGCTTTGCTGGGAACTTGTGCACAAACCCAGTCAGTTTTACAGTAAAATAATGGAAATATGGAGAAGATGCCCACCCCGGACGGTGCTGCCGCGGCTGGGCTGCAGCGTGGCTGGGCAGGGTGCCACTGCTCCAGCCGCTTCCCCCTGCTCTGTCCCGGCAGGTACCTTCTCGTGCTGGGACAAGGGACAGACTCGGAGCAGACCCGGCTGTGCCAGACCCGGCGTGAGGCGCTCCGGTCTCTCCAGCACCTCTGCTCCAATTCACAGCATTTTTTTTCTCTTCCCAGCAGATAACAGTATCTATCCCTACCCACCTTGAGCAAATATTTGAGAGATAAGCAGCACTGTTTGCGCTCGGCAGCCGCGATGGACTCTGCTCACACACCTGGGACGTGTTGCTAACATGTCCCGCGGGGCAGGTTTGGGTCATGCTCGGTGTCCCAGCCCAAGACAACCCTCTTCCTCCTCTCTGCAGTGTTTCCCACGACCGCCGCCGCCTCTTCCAGCCCCACAGCAAGGCCCGACAGCCAAACACTACTGACACCCCCTGCTTACAACGCAGGGCCCGTGTGGGCTTCGCTGAGCGGAGCGGGAGGGTGTCCGGAGGGGTGGCAGGTAGAGCCAAGGGCACGGAGTGGAGCACAGACCCCCCCATGCAGGACCCCCAGACGGGCATTTCTCTCTTCTTCCCCCTCCTCCTGTAAAAGTCAGGGAAGAGTCGCCTGTTAATGACAGTTTGGTGAAATGTGTGCGCTCCCTGCTGATCTGACATTGGGCAGAAAGAGTGTCTACAGAATCAATTTTTAATAACTGTAAACAACTAAATTATGAATGACAAAAAATACCACTGAACGGTTAAATATTAATCATGTAATTACTTAAATTAATACTTTTAGTGCGATGTTGTGATAGAGAGTTTTACTTAGGCGGTGTTGCTGGGCTGGCTGGGTGGATGTCGGGGGGGGGACGGGACCCCAGCAGCCCCTCCAGTGGTGGGACTTGGGAGCGGAGGGCTCTGCTGGCGCTCTTCTTAGAGCCTCTGGAACCAGATGGATTACGAAAGAGATTCAGTTTCCTGTTGAAAAAGAGAGCTGTCATGAAAATGGCTAAACTGGCCTTAAACCAGAAAGCAACCCCCCCACACACCCCAAAAACTGTCCCAAAGTGCTGTTGAACCCCCCCCAGCGGGTGGAAAAACTGCTTGGAAGTTCTGGTGGAGGGGTGTGGGTATCAGCAGCCGTCTGTAGGTACTTGTACACAGCTTCCTCCCCTGCCCAAAAGCTAAGAAAAGAATTTACTGGCGCCCCTGTCCTTGTGGGTTGGCTGGCTGTGTTGTTTGTTTTTAATCTAATAAAAGGAGATCTTAATATCATAGTAAAATCGGTACAAAGCTAGAAACTCGCCCCTCGGCATTTTGGCGAAACATTATTGAAAATGTAAAAGCCTTCAGCAGAAACAACAGAAGCACAAAGAAATTGTAGAAAATAGGATCAACAGGTTGTGCTCTGGCTGTTGGGAGGAGCGGGGAAGAGCATCCAGCCGGGGCTGGAGGTGCCAGTGAGACCCGCTCAGCTGGAGGCTGGACACCATCCCCGTGGTGGCCTCTGCTCCGCAGGGACACAACATGGTGGTGGCCAGGAGCAGGGCCATTGCTGGGGGGGCAGGAACAAGGAAGGAGGAGAACGGGATGGCTGGGAAGAGCCATGCACTGGGAGTGTGGTGTGAGCGTAGTGGGACCTGGTGATAATGGAAAGGCAAGGTTGCCATCCTTGGGCTTGCAGCTCCCTGGGTTGATCCATGCCTGGTCTGCTCCCTGCCTGGAAGTTAAACCCTGGATGGAAATTTTAGGAGTGTTTTTAAATTAGGAAGTGCAGCATCTCTTGCAGAAGGTGGGGATGCTGAAGAAGCGTTCATTGTTCAGACTCACCCATTGCTGTGGGATCCAAGTGCAGCTTCTTTTACCTCCTCTCTGTTTTCTGGTGCCTTCCACCTCCTCACAAACATCACTGGAAGCACCATTCCCGCCACCATAAGTGAGTGCCTCCTGAAAACGCCGTTGCCCAGCTTGTCCACCATCATAAAACCCATCACTGTGGGGTGACTGCTGCCCAGTCTGAGCGTGCACTGACTCCCCATGGCTTTAACTCTCACCACGCAGCGGGGCGCTGGAGGGAGCAGCTCCCTGAGGCCACCAGCCCGACTGGTACCCCATTTCTGGTAGAACATCAAGTTCTCACAGTGTAAAACCGTTCCCATCCCCTTGCACTCGCTGACTTGCCGCCTCTCTGACAGCCTGTGTGCATTTTCTTCCATGCTTCTGCATGTGACATTTCGTTCTGGCCACCCAAGACCCCTCCATGGAGCACATCCCATCCCGGTGGGGCTCGTGGAGCTGCATCAGTCACCGTGCTCTTTTCCATGGCTTCACACATGACGAGTCACCCCATCAGGCACATTTTCCTTTGGAAGCTGCCGTCTGAGTTCACTTTGTGCCCTCACAGCGTTGCTTTTCTGATGGACTTCCTACAGGTAGGGTTTCTGGTGGGGAGAAGCAGGAACACTTTTTGCACGCAGCGTTACAGCAGGCTGCAGTGAAGTTGGTTCTTGGAACGTCGCAGCCCCCTAAAACGTCAAATAAATCCTTAAACTATTCATCACTCTGTTTTTGGGGTGGCAGTTAAGTCTTTCAACACTCTGCAAGTTTCTTTCCCCAGCAGTAATTTCGCTGGTGAAGAAATACAGCTCAGGGCACTCCACAAAAGGCCTCAAAATTCATGTTTTGTTTTCATTACCAAAAAAATGCTTCACTACATTAAAGAGCGGCCCATTAAAACCTTGTACCCTCTCTCTGTTCCCTGGCGCGGTTGGCAAACCTTTCCCCTACGCACAGCAGAGCCGCACAGCCGCCGTCGCCTCCATTTTCAGGCTTCGCAGGGAAAGGGCAGCAAAGGGGAGGAGGTTTATGCCACAGCCCAGCTCCTTTTGGGGTAAGATCCCAAAACTCAGCAGCCACGCAGATTTACTCAGTAAATGTCCCACACTCAGCCTGAAGCTGCTCTGTCGGTGTTTTCCTCTCCTTTTGGTCTAACCCAGCACAGCACACCGGCTCCTGTGCACGTCTAAGGAGGTAAATTAACTGTCTGGTTCCTGGAATAACATTTAACACGGTACAAAGCAATATATTTAACTGTCTCAGGCAAATAGCCCTAAAATAACAACAAAAAAGGAAATAATGAATTACTGGAGGCTTACCGAACCTTGGGATTATATAAATTAAATGTTGCAGCATGAACTGGATGGTGTTTTCTGATACCGATGAAAAGCTAGAGGTCGAAGAAAAACAGTAAACTTCTTATAATTAGGGTTTAGGGGAACATTTGGTTATTCTGGTAAATCACTCTACTGGCTGAGTGCATGGCCACGGGAGCAGGCAGGAAAACCTGGGGCTTGCTAAAGAGGGCAGAAAGCTTTTCAGCTGAACTCAGCGGGGGCCTGCGAAGTCCAGTTTTATTTAATATCTCCACCGTCAATTTAGAAATAAGCGGCATGTTAATTAAATCTGCAACTAAATTAGCAAGCCAGAAGATCAGGTGCAGCTGTGGAGAGAAGAACCTGGCACGTGCGCGATGTGGGGCACAGCTGGGCTCAGTCCTGCCCTGTCCCGCTGCCGTCCCCGGCTGGGCTGTGCCCACTCGCCTCCGCTGCCGGGCCAGAGAGCTCGGGCTGGGACAGGGATGCTGGAGGCAGGGAGGCCACGGCGTTCCCCAGCAGTGGCCTTTGGTGGCCTTTGGTGAGCTCGTTGTCTGTGGGACGGGGGAAAGCCCTGCTCTGGTCCCGGCGAGGGACAGCGGGGAAACGCAGAGCGGAGCGGAAGGGACGGCCGGGCAGTGAAATCCCGCAGGCTGCGGGGCAGTCTCTCTGGGAAATGGAGGAGTCCTCGCTGGCAGGGTTATTTAAGACCCGGCTTTGAAACACGAGCCACTCCGCAGTTGGGAACAATGCTGCGCTGTCAGAGAGATGGACTCAATTACTTAATAGGTCGTTGCTGTCTGTCTCCTGCGATTTTCCTTTCAAGAACATATATTCAGCTGGGTTATTTCTCATGGGGAGACAAAGCGTTCTGAGAGAAGCCAGGCGTTGGGAGGGGAGAGGCGGGAGGAACAGCAGCCAGGCAGATGCCTGGTTTGCTTTCTGCAGAGCATGCTCCTCCGGACGTGGAGAAAGCTGGCGTGGTGGAGCTGAGGCGGTATTTTGGCCCCGTAACCTGCTGATCTCCTGGTCTCATAGGTCTCGCTTCCTTTTCTTTGCTCTTGGAAGATTTGCCACGTTGCTTTCTTCTGCCAGACTGATCCCCAGGACTACTGGTGGTGGGACTGCAGTCCCACAGGCAGTGCTGCAGATGCTCCACGGACCATTGGTTGCTGGTTTGCCAAGAATTCAGCCTTGGTTTGCCACTTGCCCAGCACTGACAGGTCCGTACAGCTCATCTCGACGTGCGGGCAGCTTCTCCTCCAGCACGGAAAGGCTTCGGTGGCATTTGATCAGGATGACAGCCAAGCTGGAGGAGAAGCTCATGGCCAGGAACCCATCTCTGAGTAACCGTTGGGTTCTCCATGCAGGATGGGGGGGACGGGGATGTGTAACGGAGCCGGTGACGCGTCTTCTCACCAAAATTACTCTTCCAGCTGCAGGGTGAGGGTTTCATAGGCACGTCCCTTGTCGGATCGTGGGCCTGATTCTGTCCCTGCGTGTGCGTGAACGTGCTGGTGCACACATGTGTCTAAACCATCTGCCTTCCAGTACCTGTTTGCCACCAAATGAAGATGCTGCGTTACCTTATCCCCATCGAAGTGATGCACCCAAATTGGCTGGATGTTCTTAAGCCCTGAGGGTGTAATGAGGTTTCGTCTCTTTTTGCCCATTTCTTTTTCTTTTCTTTTTTTTTTCAGAATAAGTCGTCTGTTTAATGGCACAGAGCCCATTGTCTTGGACAGTTTAAAACAACACTATTTCATTGATCGAGATGGTGAAATTTTCAGATATATATTAAGCTTCCTAAGGACATCTAAGCTACTGCTCCCAGATGACTTTAAGGTAAGGAAAGCTATAGTCTGCAATCCATTTTTTCCTCCCCTTCCGTCATTTGTTTTGGCGCGGGTTGGTTTGTGTGCGTGGCCTAAACACACTTAACTAAACGTTGCTGTTTATTGTTAGGGTTTTTAGTACTTGTGTATTGCACCGGGATGCTATTATTTAATAAATGGACCAATGGTTGTCATGGATACCATAAAAAGTTAAACGATGAAGCTTACGGCTAAATCGGTTTTTCTAAACTAATTGTATTTTCTCACATTTTTAGCTTATTTATCAGGGTATAACAACAATTAAGAAGCAACATCAGCATTTAGCACTTACCAGGGTTTAATGCTCAGAATCTGAAAGAAATGTTTTAAATTTGATACTTAGAGGACTGAAACGGTATAAATCCTTTTCTGGCTGGTATAAAAAAGGAATGCCCTTAAACAAGCCCATGAGGATTTGTTTTAGATAAAACGGATGCAGATACCTTGATTTCAGGAAGTAATATTTTACACAATTTAGGAATGTCAAAATATTCTCGGGAGATGGAATTTACTGAGGGCTTTTTAAGGAGCAATACATGTTTTCTATGAAATAATGGCGCTGGTTGCTGCTTTGCAAATCCCGATTGTTTAAACGCTCTCCTCCTAGCCTTGTTTGTTTGGCTTTGCACTTATGAAACTTGCAACATTGTCATCCCTATGTATGAAAATTAGAAGACAAAAGTGTCCAAACTGTAGATGACAAGATTCAACAAAAGCACTAACTCCGAGATGAAATGATGAATAAAATCGGGATGGCAAGGGGGGATCTGCTCGGAGTTGGAGGACGCAGAGCGTGGGAGCGTGGAGAGGAAGGTTCCCACACTGTGCCATGGGGTGTCACTTTGCCTGGTGGACTAGGCAGGCCAGATAATTTGGCCAGTCAGTGCCGAGTCAGTCCAGATTTGTGGTTGCTGTGGTGGCTTTAGCTTTGCAGGACAACTCTCATGTTGCAAACCGCTCCTCAGCCGTTCTTGACTAAGTTACAAGTATAATCGTATTTTACCTTGGCGTGGGAGCGTCTGGAGTTGATGCTGAGCAGACACGCCGTGCAGCGGGAGCACACGTCTAGTCCCAGGGCAGGGTGAAGTTTTGGCGTTCTTGGGCCCAAAAGGGGTGGCCTGAGCACCGGTCTTTCTGGGGAGAGCGGTGGGGAGGTCGGGAAGGCTGGCCTGCAGGTTGGGGTGCCATGAAGCAGGGTGAGACCAGAGCACTAAGGGTAGATGTGAGAAAAGCTTTTTACAGAGAAATGAGAGAAAATGCACAGATAGGAGTGAATCACCGAAGCACTCAGAATGGTCAGGGTTGGAAGGGACGTCTGGAGATCACCCAGTCCAACCTCCTGCCAGAGCAGGGTCACCCAGAGCAGGTCACCCAGGAGCGCATCCTGCCAGGTTTGAATATCTCCAGAGAAGGGGACTCCACACCCTCTCTGGGCAGCCTGTTCCAGGGCTCTGCCACCCTCACAGGAAAGAAGTTTTTCTTCACGAAGCTAAAGGCCAGACCAGTTCTGTGGGCTGTGAGATGATGGATCAAGTCAAGGGGGGTGGATGGAGAAGCGGTAGAGGCCAAATGCCAGAGCGATGCTGTAGGGGCAGCATTTTGGACAATCTGGTGGGACAAGGAGGCGTGAGAAGCGAGGGCAGAAGAGATGTAGTCTGAGCCGATGGTGGCCTCGACCGCCATCCAGATTTCAGAGGTGCTGTGGAACAAAACCAGCAGGATTTGGTAAGAGCCTGGAGGTGAGAGCGCCGGTGGATGCCAAGGACTTGTCTGCGCAGCGAGGCGCTGGCAGGGCTGGGAGAGAGGCGGGAGAGCCGGCGCTGTGCCCGGGCACAGTCCGTTGTTCCAGACCTTCTCTTTGCATAGGGTTAACTGTCTTTTATTTAGTTCCTCCCTGGGAGAGCTTTAGAGCAAACCCCAGGCTAATGAGGGCTCGAGAACAAAGCAAAGTATTGCTAGGTAGGGAGTAACTAAATAAAAATGCATAGAAGAATGCGCTGCAAAGCTATATTAAAACTGCATTGTAAACGGATTTGACTTCACAGAAATCGTGTAATTTTACCAGCATGATTAAAGTGACAGAAGACAATAATCAAAGGCAGCAAATGGAATCACTCGGTGTTTCTAAATGCAAAACTCTATTTAAGGTATAAAACCTGACAGGTTTTCCAGTGAGACTTGCATTAAATGTTCTTTATGTCAAACAAAGCATTATCAAGTGTTTTGAATATTTATTAGGTTTTACCCCTTAATTTAATCAAGCAGTTTATTAGCCTCAAGGTTTAGCCAAGTTGCTTTTCAACTTGAATTGCTGCTCAGATGGTTATTTTGGAAAGTTTGGAATGTTAGCACTGCACCAGCGCTATTGTGTTTGCTATTTAAGTGTTGTTTTCAGACTAAGTTAACACCGAAACGCAGAGAAAGTGGGGTATGTGTTCCTAGGCTAGTGATTCTGTATTATCAAGTCTGACTGGTGTGTTTACAGTGAATATTAATTACTCTTCCAACTCCTAATAACCCAGAACTTGAAAGCGTTCAGTATCTGACAGGTCTCCCTGCTGAAAGCAACACTCTAATAGTTCACATAATTTTCCTGGGTTTGGGGGGTTCGAAGCCACATGAAGTATGCTGAGAAATTACTGCTTGGCTGGGTTCTACTCCACTGCCAGCCCGTGGCGAGCAGCCCGGCCCGTGCCTAACTTCATGCAAAACCCAGACCCATCGTACCTGCTTCTTTGAGACCCACTCCCTGCTTAGAGCTCTTCAAACAAAAATAGACATAGCCCACGCGAGTGTTATTACTCCGTCTCAAGGAGGGGAGGAGCACAAACGCACAGGACATCTGAGTTTTATATCAATTCTAGAGGTCACCCCCGCACCAAAACCACAAGGCTGGCACGCTAATTTATTCACATCGTTTTAAAATGAGTGCGTCTAATCTTAAATGCTTTCATACTGACCTTAGCAAAAGAGCCCGGTTGGCCTAGAAGT
Source organism: Limnodromus scolopaceus (assembly GCA_028565335.1). NCBI lineage: Eukaryota > Metazoa > Chordata > Aves > Charadriiformes > Scolopacidae > Limnodromus > Limnodromus scolopaceus. The sequence goes on from JAOXNO010000063.1 coordinate 36,011,356, forward strand.
GAGCGACTGTCTCTCGCAGCCAGGTGTCAGATCTTCACAGCGCTAAAATACAAAAGAAACCGTGAGTCAGGATGACATGTAAACAATAACGAGTAAAAAATGGGCAGAAAGAGCCGTTTCAGCCTGTTCAGGAGTCAGCATTAGGTAGACCAACAGAGGACCTCTGTAGTACTGGGAGACCAGCGTCAGGTTCCCAGGAGACAGGGTTTGGGGGTGTCTGGGGGCTGTCTCTGCCGGTATTTAGCAGGGTTTTACTGAACCACCAGCACCAAGCTCCAAACGCCAGCACGACTGGCCTTGCCCTCACACCTCCCCTCTCCTCCCCAGGAACATCACCCTCCTCAGAGGTGATCACACAACTTGGCCAATGGGAAATCCACCAGAAAAAAGCTTTTCTACCCAGTCAGGAGCAGAAAATTATTTTGTGAAAGGCAAAAAGCTGCATCTTTGAAAGATCTGTTTACCTGTGCCGTGAGCTCTAGGTGTGGTCCAGAAGTTGTGGCTGGAGAAGGGCTGTGTGTGTCCCGGCTGTCTGTCTGTCTGTCAGCTCCCTTTCCCGGGTGACCTGACTGAACTTGGCCACCGTGGCAGGCACTTGTCACCCCAGTGCTGCTCCTCTGCCTGTTTTGGATAGGTCTGGGAAGATTCATATCTGTGTCTGCCTTTGGGAACTTAACAAAACGAGCAGCGCAGAAATGTTTTCTTGCAGCTCCTGTGGCACCTCCCTGGTGAGGTCCCTTCTGAGTCAAATTCTTCTGCTTGACATTTCACGTTAAATTTTTGCAAATCATCGGGGTAGGATTTTACGTCAACAGCACGAGGGTGGAAATACCTCTGTCGGTGTTACCTGGGCATCCTGAGCATCCCGTGTAGACAGTCCAGAGCTGGACATCACTTCCAGTGGGGTCGCAGTTGCACTTGGAACGGTGTATAAAACCTGAACGAGAAGACTGTGTATTTCTGGCATGGAGATGAGAGTCTTACTTTAAAAATGACCCAAGCACCTTGGCTTAACGCAGGCTTAGGACTGGGTGCATCCCTCTGCGCACAGGATGCTCCAGTACAGCGCTGGTTATCTGGAGCGTGGCCGTTTCCCTCTGGGAACAGCAGTGGGAGAGCTGTTCCCTTTGAAAACTGGTTTTCTCACCACAGGATGATATCAGAATGCTATCAGTGGTGCCATCCTGGTTTTGTTCCCTTTAAGGCGTTACTGTTTTGGCCTGGGGGTGCTGGGCTGTGAACTGCCGTGATTCAGGACCCTGTCAGCCTCGGCTAAAGCCCAGCAGAACGAGTTGAAAAGGCTCTAGGACTGTAATGGGCTTTGCACCCAGCCTCAGGAGCACTGCACCTCCGCTTTCAGGATGAAGGACTGGGTTTTATACGGCTCTACCATCTCTTCTGGGTTTTACTGTTGAGTTTTTTTAGCATGTACTCAATTGATTGACCTCACAAATAATACATTATTCTACAGTGACCGGGAACACAGATATTCTAAAACTGGTTTTTCAGGACCTATTGAAAACAGCGGGAGACTTCCCATCACCTTCGGTAGGCGCTGGATGCTCCTGTTCACTCTGCAGCATTACACTACGTCTTTCCTTAGCATTGCACAGTTTGCTTTGCTCAAAAGAGAGATAGATGGGACCAGTAGGTGCCCAGTGAACGTTTGCTATCCCCACACACCCCTCTAGTAACCGCAGTTAAGCGGTACACTGTCTTGCTCTGGTGTACCACACGAGGAAGATTTCAGAAAGTTTGGGGCAGAGGTTGTTTTCTCATTTAGGCCACTAATCCCCCCAGGTTTAAACCAGTCCCATGCTCAATAACCAGGGAGCTTCACTGGTGGGCAGGGAACAGCAGTAATCATTCAGCTGGGTGCTCATTTTGGAGAGGGGGGAAAATACCTTTCATCAGGGGACGAGGCTTCTTCTTTAATTTTCCTGTTTTCGTCTCTCATTTCCTTCCAGTGAGCGTGTTTGTTGCCCTGGTTTCTTCCCACTTGCTCTTATCACCCTTTTCTCTCTTTCTGGTCCTTTTTTCCTCCTTTAGTGGTGCGCATATTGTCCCAGCCTGCACAGACATCAAAGGGATGTAAAGGATCGGATGTCCCTTTTGTAAGCGATAACCTTGCCGGTGTCACTGTGAATATTCATGCACCTCGGGGCTGTAGGCAGCCCTGGGGTGAAGGAGCACCTCTCTGCTACCAGCGGTGCCAAACGCCAACACAGCTAACTGATTTGGTTCAATAATATCCCGCAGCAGCAGATTTTACAGGTTAATTCCGAGCCGCTGTGAAGAGTTGCACCTTTTTGTGCTGCACATTCACTGCCCTTTGATTCCCCTCCTCCCCCAGTCCTGGCGCAGCAGCGCTGCCATCATTTATTTCTCATGTAATTTTGGTGCCCGTTTCTTGATTACTTCTTGCCCTGCCCTTCTTTCCAGCCTAAATGATCCCAGTCATCCCATTCTCATGATTTTTCATCTCACTTCACTGCAGTGGTGGAGAACTGGCCTTTCTGTGCGGGTGTTGACACACCGCACGCTCCACCAAAGCCACGTACCTGCGGTGGGGCATTTCCACCTGTAAAGAGGTGTAAGAGCCAGGAACACAACCAGCAGGTCTCTGGCAAGAGGAGCTGGTGCCATGCTCTCCTTGCTCCTCTTCCTTCCAGGAGGCCGAAGGAGGTGGTGGGACTGGTGTAAGCAAAGCATCCCTGGGTACTTCCTCCTCTCTTGGCTTGGTCTTGGGGGTCACTGGTGCCTCCTCAGGTCTGGGGGCTGCTGACACCCTTTGCCTCAACGTACACTCATGCATTTTAGCCGAGGTGGGAAGATCTGTTGGAAACGTGATGAAAAGTTCTTCGTGAGGATGTGCAGAAGACAGCTCAATCCATGAGCTGGGAATTGGATCAAACTGGGAATTTCAGTTGCCCAAAGCTCGAGTGAGATGATGGATAGATGGCTGGGAAGAACTGTGTCTTTTTTAAGTTGTTGGAGCACGCATGTGAGCTCCCCACCAGCAGGATGGTCACTACCTCCGTGTAATTTACCAGGCTCCAAAGTGCACTTTAAATACATGAATAATCATGGAACGCGGGGAGCAGCTGAGCCGCTGCAGCTGAATTTCAGAGTCAGCAGAGACGGGCGAGAAGCGAAGCTGAACTGACATCTCCGTCTCGTACCACGTGTGCGAGAGGTGACAGCGAAGCCCGACATCTCCCGCTGCGAGATCAGGAGCGAATAGCTGAGGCCAAGAGTGGAGATTAGGGCTCGGGACATCTCTTACATCAGCAGGCTTCGCTTATTGCAACCAGTTATTTTGATTTCTTAATCCAAAAGTAAAGCCTTCTGGCATTGAGCTTGTGGGATAATAAATGGGAGAATAATTCAGTGCAGTGGGAACCTCACGGTCAGCGCAAAGAGATTCAACCCAGTGTGGTTTTGTGTGTAGGTGTAAGACCAGGACAAAGTATGTGGATACCTGTTGCCTTTGCGCTCTTGCTGACAGTACATAAGCCTAAGTAGGTCAAACAGGAACAATGCTAGTTTTTAAAAGACAACTATAAGCGTTTCTAGTTTCTCTCTCTTCCTCTCTCTTTTTTTTCTTTTCCCAGGACTTTAATCTTTTATATGAAGAAGCAAAGTATTACCAGCTGCAGCCAATGATTAAGGAACTGGAGCGATGGAAACAAGAGAAAGAACAAAGGAAACATTTCCAGCCTTGTGACTGCTTGGTCGTAAGAGTGACTCCAGATCTGGGGGAGAGAATTGCGTTGAGCGGGGAGAAGGCTTTGATAGAGGAGATCTTCCCGGAGACCGGGGACGTCATGTGCAACTCCGTGAACGCCGGCTGGAACCAGGACCCGACCCACGTCATTAGGTTTCCTTTGAACGGATACTGCCGGTTGAACTCAGTGCAGGTAATGGCCTTTCAGTGCTGGCTCATCTATTTGCTGGGGCGGGTTTTTTTATTATTATTATTTCTGGTTCAATTATATGCAAATTATTTGCTTCTGCCCAATTACCTTCAGTGCTTATACTGCAAGGAGACATTTTCTGCCTGGTGAGATCACAGTCTTTCAGGTTTTCCTAAGTCTAAGCAGAAAAATAGATTTAGATTTTGTGTATGTTAGTGCCATGCTGGTCTCATAATGGTGTTATACTGATAAATGCTAATTTTTTCATCAATGTATAGCCTGCAGCAGGTTTTTTTTTTCCTCCAAAGTGCCCCCAGGAAGAAAGAGAGAGTTCCAAAAACTACAAAAAAAAATCTCCACACCATTTTATAGAAAATGCAACAATGTGTAAATGCATAATTTATGTCTCACTCATAATTAAATGATGGTGCCTGCGGGATGGACTTAAAAAAATTGATCTCTGCACTTTTTTTTTTTTTCAAAAGGATGTTCTATAAAAATTGCCCAGAGTATTTTAAACAAAATGTATTTCATTTTATGCTCAGAGTTTTGACATTAGGTTTAAAATTAAACATGTGAAACAAAAGAAGATAACTGGACAGATAGGTGGATGGCAGCGGAAATAAATCTGTGGCTTGTGTTCAGGCAGCAGCCTTTTGGGCAAGAAATGCCATTTCACAAGGGATCGCGCGGCCAAAACCGTGGTGTCGGAGCTGTCCTTGGGCTGCGGAGAAGGAGCGGTGTTGATGATGCTGTTAACTTGGGCCTTAATTAACAAGGGCAAAACACAGCTCTTGGTTGTTACATGTACTCCTGCACAACGTGCTGCAAAAATAGCTGTGCTGCGGGAAGTGGAACCAACTACTTAGGGAGGGAGTATTTCCAAAGGGGCTGTCCCTGCAGACGGGCTGTGGCTGCAGACACAAACCAGGCTGTGGGAAACCCCTTCGTGGTCCTGATGAGCTTCCCCGTGGGCAAACACCCAGGGCAGAGCTGGCCCATGGGGGGGACTGGCCAGGTGGGCTGGGGGGGAGGCATAAGAGGGCAAGAACCTACAGCCCGGGCTCACCTCTTGCTGTTACACAGCAGGCTGGGGCACCCTCCGTCCCCACACACCCAGCTGGGAGCGTTTTCAGGAGACCTGGAGTCACCAGGATGTGGATGGAGTTGTTAGAACAACCTGCGTTTGGCACCGACACCTCCCTCCGCAGGGCAGCCTTCCCCGCTGCCCTGTGCGCTAATAGATGCTTTTGTCTGAAATCACTCGAAACCCAGCGATTTTGGGTTCAGGACTCCCAAGTAGTTTATTTAGTTGAGCTTGAAGAGTCCAACCCTTGTGGTTAATTTTGGGTATGTGGATGGGGATGTGTCTTCGTGTCTCAGCTACACTGTTTGGGCCATACGGTTAGATGCATGCCAGAAATTAAAATAACCATATTCTATATGGCTATTTATATATATATTAATATAGTATATATATTACATAACCTTATAATAACAATAAAGCGTCCCTGCGAGCCCCCGATGGGCTCAGCACGACAAGCAGCTGCCCAAAATAGTGGGTGCCCACACGGCTTCGCATTCGGCTCTGGTTTATCCCAGGTGGGGAGCTGGTAGGAAACCTGTGCCTGTAGTAAAAGCTGAATGCTAATTATTGTTGGTATTATTTGAATGCACTTTGAATTCAGGCAAAATTCATAGAGAATCAAAGAGTCTCTTCACAAGTTCATGGTGTGAAAAAAAAATTCTGTCAAAGTCTATGGTGTAAATAATACTATTAAATTACATCATTTCACTAAATTACATCATTTTACTATATAATTAATAGAAAGTGTTTTCAAACACTTTCTGGAAAATGATGCGTTTCTGAGAGCAAAGGCTGATGAAATCAGCAGCTAATTATCACTGGCTCTGGTGGACTCTGGTCAGCGCGTTGGCACTGCCCTTCCCCTCCCCGGGATTTTTTGGCAAAACAAGATGAAGGCAGAAGTTGGAAGCTCAGTGAAGTAAGTGCCGAGAGTGGAGGGAGAGGGGTTCGTGGAAAGTCTCCCCGCTCTTTGCGGAGACACATCACTCCTGTCTCCCTGTGCCCTGCGGAATCTGTTAGTAGCACAATTGCAGTATTTATAAATTCCTTGGATCTTTGGAAAATACTTTCATTGAATATTTTGTGTCAAGAACTGTGCATATAAACCAAAGAACAGTAGGTAGTGGCAGCCAAAAAAGTACAGTAGCTCTTAATTTGGTGCCCGTTTGTAATTACATACAGGTATAGCATTTTCTTAAGTCTGATGCTGTTTTTTCACCTCCTCGCAACAGGTTCTGGTGAGAAACATGAGCTTACCTGAGAGAGGATTCTGTGATCTTGTATATGTTGAACGCTGAATCTTCATAATTAAGCCTGTATTTGTTTGTATTCTGCAAGATTTAAACGAAATGCAGTTAGTGAAAGTATCATGTTTCCACTTGGAAAACCTTCCAACGAAATCTGGAGCCAGTATCTCGGTGTGCTGGGAACGCTGGCAGAGCGTATTAAATCCGAGCACAAATCCTCTATTTAATACTGTGTGTGTGTCTCCCCGTCCGCAGGAGAATCACAGCTGATGCTCATTTGCTTTTTGGCACATTCTCTTTGGAGATTTACAGGAGAGTAGCTCCGATTTGACACAGAGGCACTTACTGGTTTCCCTCTGGTCTGTATCTTACCTTCAGCACGGAGCCGGATTCACTAAATGGCCTTTAAATCCACCCGTGTTCAAAGTGTCGCCGAGTCCGGGGCAGACCCCCGCGTGCACAAACCTCCGCACACACACAAGCAGCCCTCAGCAGCCCTTCTCCATCCACCCGAGCTCAACCTCACCCGAGTTACACTTAAAACTCTACAATATTTAAACATTCTCTGCGCTGTTTACGGGATTTGGCCTGTTTTGTTTCTTGCTGAGAAAATGGATGATAGCGGGGTTTTTAACCCGGCTGAGGGCCTGTGGCCGAGCCCTGGGAGCGCGTAGGCAGGGGAAGCAATGGCTTTGTTCTGCCCGCGGAGCTCTGAGGTGTGACTGCCCGGTGGAGAGCGGCTCGGTGGGGAGAAGCCCGGTGTTAACACACAGCCTTCCACAGCTTTGGAGCCGGGCAAGCCGAGGGCAGCCCCTGCCAGCTTCGTCTGGCAAGCAAATTGATTTTAAAAAGTTTTCAGCGAGGGTTTTGAAGTCCCGTCTCTCTCTGAAATCCTGCCTGCCCACCCTCGGGTTCGCTCCCCGGTTCAGTGGAAGAAGCCTCCTTCCCTGGAGCGGGGCTGCCTCTCGCCAGCGCTGGGGATGCACAACGCAGTCGTCACAGAGCCCAGCCCGTGGAACAGCCGTGTGCCAGCACCGTGTCCTCCCTCCCTCCCTCCAGCCCCTGCCCTCCTCTCGCAGCAGGACCCTGTCTGCAGCCCATTCCTGTCCTAAAGCTGTCTTCAGCCCAGACAAACGAGGGACCCGTAAACTTTCTCTTAAAATCTGTTTTGCAAACCCACTCCCCGACCACCCTTTTAGTCTCTCCAGGTTCATTTTTCTTCCCATACACTGGGGGTGCTTTTTTGATCTTTCAGTTCTACAACTTTCTGACCGTGTGAGGTGTATAAAGCCCAGGGCAGGAGTCAGTGGGACGGGGCAGGTGGGACTTTCTGCGAGCGTCGGTCCCCGTGTCCCCGGGGCAGGCAGAACTCCTGCACGGCGTGGGCAGCATTGTGCCAGCGCAGCCCCTTCCCTCCGCCCGTCCTCAGCAGCCCGGGCAGCAAGAACAAAGCTTCAGTTCCCAGCAGAAACCCAAGCCACGGGCTGAACGGCAGAGGGTAACACAGCCTGCCTCCAAGGAGGGTTCCCGGGGATGAAAACCAGCCGGTGCTGCCGTGGTTTGCTCTGCACTACGGTACCGCCTTGTGCAGATGTCCTTTTGAAATCAGTCACCCTGAATCGAGGCTCCAGACTGATGTTTCTGGAGAAAGCAAAGCCAACGTTCAGTCAAAAAGAAATGGTGCACTAAAAAAATGTGCCATGGCTTCAGGTGGGTCCATGTGCGAGGGCAGGGGGCTGGAGCCCAGATCTTCGACGTGGTCACCTCAGGCCTTGAAACCTAAGATTGAAATACTAGTGCAGTAGATCTAACTGCTGTGGTGCTTCGCAGGGGTAGTAAAACAAACCGAAAAAGGAAATTCTTTCTATAACACAAACCTGTGACAGCCGTGAGTTGACTCTGAAGTTGGGTGTGTTGCTTGGACGCTTCTCTAGGGCCAGTGAATGTTTTTGAACAGCTTTGTCCCTGTCGTTGGGTGGCAATGGCTGGCCATGAGGGTGCTGGTGGCACTAAGTTCATCGGGGTTAGGGGACCCTCAGGTCCACCTCCCTGGGCCCACACGCTGGAGTGGTGGAAGCAGTACCTCAGGTGAGACTTGGAGAAGAGTGCAGGCTGCTCCCCTGGATGGCATTTACCAGCGGAGAAGAACGCAGGAGCTGTTTTTCCTGGGCTCCGGTGGGTCTCGCGCTGCAGCTCTGCCCAGGGTGGCTCTGGATCCGCTCCCACCCAGCGCTGAGGAAAGTCCGTGCGTGTCCTGCTCTGCTGGGAAACCGTCTATCAACACGCTCCGCCGTGCGAAAACACGGCCCCGTCGCACTGCCAGGCGCAGTATATCCCAGGGTAATGTGCTGTGTGACAGCCTCAGAAATTAAAGTTGCCTCTGGGTTCCCTAAATTCATGCATCTAAATTGTACCAACTTTTCTTTAGAAGGAGAAAAAAGAAAATACGTATTTGGGCAATACAAATTAACCTCTTTCTTGGCCTTATTGTCCACGTCTTGGCTCCACACCCCGGCCCTGCCACGCTGTGCTAAAAGCGGTGTTTCCTTCACGGCTGCGGTTTTCCCGGGGATGGGGTGGAAGTGTCACTCCGGCTCCCAGCACATTCTCATCTGCCAAGGAAGAGCTGAGAAGTGTTTTCGGCCCCTTTCTGTAGGACTGCTCCTGTTACTCATGAATAATGGACACTTTTTTATTGCAGCTTAAACCCGCCGTTGCTTTCTGTGAGCAGTAAGAGATAGCATCGATATCACTGCAGTCCAGTATTTTACTGTGTAATGTACTGAGCTGCTCTGCAGAGTGCTTATTTGTTTGATTAATTTTTGTTTTCTACAGAGGTTTGCTGAGAGCGAGACTTTAATCACAGTGTAGTCATTTAAGAATAAGTTATAGAATTATAGCTGAATAATATTCATTCAACGAGGACTCGAAAGACTAAATCCATCATTGAGATCCGCTGCTCCTCGATGCTTTTATCACTAAAATTTGCTAAATATTAATCAGATTATTTTTTTTCCCCCCACGTTGCAGGTGCTCGAAAGATTATTTCAGAAGGGATTTAACGTGGCAGCTTCATGCGGCGGCGGGGTGGATTCCTCCCAGTTCAGCGAATACGTGCTGTGCCGCGAAGACAGACGACCGCAGCCCACCCCAACGATCAGAATAAAACAGGAGCCCCTGGACTAGACCCCCCCGTCCTCCTTTGTAACCGTAGAAGTGTTTAATAGTCCCTTATGTGAAACACTAAGGATTTGCAAAACAGTATTAGCAAACAGATTTTGACTTTATGTTGCCAATTAGTGGTATTCTGAAACTACCTGTCACGTCGCCAGCCATGAAATGCATTTGGAAACCAGTTGTCCGTTTTTCACGATGAAATTCCCGAGGGTGCTCAGGGCCCCGGCCCTGCTGGGAACCTCCTTGGGCTGAACCGCCGCCGCGGTGGCCAAAAAGGCAGCGCTTGGGAAGCCCCCGTCCCCAGACTGGACTCTGCAGACAGACCAGTTACAGCGACTTGGCTCGCTGAGCAGGAGGAAGGGCTCCACCGGCCGATCCAGCGGCGCCTGGAAGCGGGCGCTTCCGAGAGGAAGATGGAGCACTAAAAACTGCAGGGAGCCTCTTCCCCGAGCGCCGCACCTCCTCCGTATCAGAGGGGCTTTGCGCCCCCCAACGTGACGTTACGCCTCCGTGATTGTACTCACTCCTGCGAGCTTATTTTTATACACCATTTCCACCCGAGGTATCTCTCTGTGGACAGAATCCAGAACCAGAAAAGGACCGATTTATCATCAACTGGTGCTCAGTACTAAAAATACCCCCCCACAAACCGAACAAAAAAGGGACAAAACGTTAGACAAGGCCGATTATGGCAATATTTGCAAGAGTAGGGATGTGGAAGCACAAAAGGCAAGGCCATCCCCCATCACACAGGGGTCACACACCCACCGTGGAGCTGGAGCTCTCTTAAAGCCAGTCTTGTTCTGACGCGGGAACTGCCACGTTCTCCATCCTGGAGGAAGCGCGGTTCTGCCGCCCCGTTACCCGTTCACCGACCGTGGTGCCAGCCCACGTTTAGGAGGAAACGCTGAGAATTTTGGGCAAACCTACTCTTAATGGGTCTGGGATTTTTGCAAAAAGATGTTAAAGCCCTCTAGTGCCACTGTCTGATGAAAGCAGGCCACCTTCTGTTTAGATTGTTTTTTCCTCTCTTATTTTAAATCTTATTATTAAACTACGGATTCTGTAGCTGCCCTCTATCTGTGTAATTCTTCTCTTCACCGAAGCCGCTGTCTGGGGGCGGCCGCTGCTCCTTGGGCGGCTCAGCATCGCCTCCGACTCGCAGGGCTTCTAACTCAGGAGACAGCACCGCCTTTGCAGGTGCGGGGTTATAAATAGCGTTCTGCTAAACCCTCTTTGTTGCTGTTTAGCATGATTGGGTCCTCAGTAACTAATTCACGTGTTCATCGCAATTTAGTTCCTCCCACGTTAATTTATAGAATACTGTTGTAGATGCTGAATTTTAATTAAGCTCTTTTTAGATGCATAAATATGGCCATATAGAACAAGGAACAGAGTCTTAAGTGGTCAACAGTTCCTAAAGGCTCGATGATTACAATCAGGCAAAATAAAAAAAAAAAAAATCAAGTTTGAGACTAGTGTTTTCCAAAGGGCTGGGCTGATTATCCACGGCCCGGCCTCGGCAGGGGTCTGATTTTTGGAAAAGGGCTGGATACCCGTCTGCGGAAAATCAGGCCTCTGCGGGTTCTCCCCCCTCGGTTCCTCGGCTGGGAAGCCCCTCCTGGAGGCTGTAGCTCTGGCCCTGCTCCCTTGGCAGAACACTTGAGCAAATCTGTCTACTTTAAAAGAGTTGTAAAGTTATTTTATTTTGTGGTTTTATACTTGTACGACATTCTAAAGTTGCTAGGCGTTGCCATATTTGAGTATATGGCACAGCATTCACCTTTGTATGTAAGATATCTGTAGAATTGTATATTATACATTTAATATTGTAAAGAACGTATAATTGTCATGTATTTGTGTATGCACATTTCTTATACAGTACTTCATGCCATAAACATTTCTGTAAAGTAAATGATCAAAAATAAGCAAGTAGGGTGGAACACTCACTGTATCTCCCATGGTGTTTGAAAGAGGTGGGAACTTCTGATTGCGTCTCCTCCGGCCTTTTGCTCCCTTCAGCTTGATGTAGCCGTGTCTGACAAAAAGAAGAAGAAGAAAAAAAAAGTGTTTTATTTATTACTTTCATACATTGAGTTCACTTCTAAGCTCGAAGTATCCTTCAACAATCCCTTTAGCTTCGTGTTTTCATCCTGTATTCACTTGTCCTGCCCCCCTGGCGCTGGCAGCGGCTTTGTGGGCGCATCCTCCCCGCTGGTCCCTCTCTGCGGGGGTGGAAGGCGAGTGAACCCCCCCTTCACAGCGCCCAGGGACCCCCCGCACCCTGGCCTGGCCTCCCGGCGGGACCAGTGGCTGAGCTCCCCCAGCTCCGGGCCGACAGCTCCCCCCAGCCCGGCCGCGGGATGATGCTGGTGGCTGCCAGTGGGACGCCACTGACAGTACTCGGGGTCGGTTGCTTTGGTTTCCTTCGCTTTGGTGTTTACCGTATTTATTTTTTCCTCTCCGAGGGACGCCGCTCCGGCCGGCGGGGCAGGCGGCCGAGGGGGCACGGGAAGGGCTCCGGGGCCACCCCAGCCCCGTTCAGTGCGAGCTGGAGATGGAAAGTCTGAGCCGTGACATCACAGCATTGACTGCAAACCAGCGCTGGGGCAGCGGAGGACATGTGGAAACAATCACTGGGTTAGAAGAAATACGCCTTGGAAAGCAAAAAAAAAAAAAGTTAGGACATGTTCTTTTAGTTAGTAACTTCAGGTCACTTATTTAAAGTTTATTACAGTTTCATTTATATCTTTTTTACTTATTTCCCTATATTTTTAGGCAGCAATACCAGCAAAAACTGATTTGAATTTTTACTTCTGGCCTTAAACCATAGCAACATAACTTAATTAAGAACATTGCTCAGCATCGCTAAAACAGGTTTTAAGATCTCCCAGAAGCTCCCGGGGAGCCGTGGTGCGCAGCCAGCGCCTGCTTTTATTGGGAACACCAAAAAAAAAATAACCGTAGCCTGGTTTTTCGCCTCATTCGCTTGAACAGAGTTGTCCCGATTCTCTGTTGTTGAGCACCCAAAACGGGGGCTCGAAGAACAGGAGTCGTCGCCGGCGCTTTCTGCCCGTCCCCGTCCCGGTCCCGTTCCGGCCGTTCCCGAGGCCGGGAACGTTGCGTCGCGTCGCGCTCCTCGGACTGGTCCCGTCCCGGAAAGCAGCCGCTGAGTCCATTCATCCACCCCGTTAACGGCGTCGGGGTCCGATGACAACTTTATTAGATGTTTGACAAAGGATAAGAATCAGCACAACAAAACATGGAAGTATTTGGTTTTAATATTTCTTTGTGGGTATTCTGTTAATATTTTAATGCAAAATGTTTCTGAAGAGTGCTTAAGAACTACAAGACAATGTGAAATTCATGTTTGATAAATTAATACTGTATGTCACTCGATGTGTTACTTTAGTAAATTGTTTTATTTCTTTACAAAATAAGTACAAATAAGGGAGTATGTTTTCACACAAATTGGGGGTATTTACGAGTATGTACAGAAATCATCAAAATAACGTAATTCTAATAAACACAAGGCCTTTATAAACAATATGTACAAATTATCAATACATTTAAAACATAATTTTACACTTCCTGGCCTTAAATACCTTATGAATAATCTTTTGGCTAAATAGCAGCAGTATAAATTTTCTTCTGCTTTTCATAAACCTTAAAAAATAATTAAAACTTTTGTTTTTAAAACTATTGGACAAATAGTTCTATTTGTGCTTTCGCTATGGTTTCCCATCAAAAAAAAAAAAAAAAAAAGACCAAACAAATATTGCCTCAAAAAAGTGGCAAAGCGTAACCGAGTACAAACGGAACAGATAAATAAGCAAAGGTCTCCCTTCGGCGGTGACCGATAATACTGTTACGTGTGAAGAGCAACAGCTCGTGCCCACCCGCCCCCGAACCGGCGGCCGCGGGGGCCCCCCCAGCGCCCACTCAGCAAAGCATTTAAAAAGCAACCACCCACCTTTAGGTCCTTAAAACTACTCATTGCGCTTAAAGTCCTGCGCTTGCTCATGAGCCCCTCCGGACCGGGGTCCCGGGGCCCAATCGTCCACGGCCAAGGCACGGCCGGGTCCCGCAGCCCCCCCCGATGCGCCGGGAGCGGGACCGGCCCCCAAAAAACTTCCTTCACGGTGACTTTAAAAATCCATATAGAATACTCTAAAATCTTCACTGAACAATACTCTCTTTTAAAACCACCATTAAACCATACTCTTTGCAATAAATAAATTAAGATATTTTTTAGAAAATAAAACCCAACTTTGATCCGTGTTACTCACCAGTTGCTACAAATGTGCAAAAGGTTGAAGAGCTCTAGAAAACAACTGGAAGCGACTCAAGGTAACTCCGCCGGGACCCGACCGCACAGATTCCATACACTTAGGATTCGGATCGGGAAATGGCTCAGGGAATGAGCCGTGCAGTAAAGAGCAAAAATCCCAAATATATAAAATTTGTGAGAGCGCGCAGTGGCTGCGAACTGTGCAAAAAATTGCAATTAGAACTAATCTAAAATAAGGACAGGTATCGCCACGGTTACTCGGTGGAAACGGCGCTGGGAAAACGGCAGAGGAAAAGAAAACCAGCACCGGGAGTGACCGCGGAGGGGACACCGGGGCTGGGTCCCGGCAGGGGCTCAGGGGGGGCATCGCCGCTGCCTCTGCCCAACGCCCGCCCCAGCCCCAGCCCCAGCCCAGCAGGGATTTCGGAGCAGGGATTTCGGAGCAGGGATTTCCTCTTCCTTCTGCCTGGGGAGTTAATGGTTCAAAACCTTTTGCACATTTTTTTTTGTGTGTGTGATTTTTTTTTTATAATTTTTTTTTTTTTTTTTTTTTTTTTACATAAAGGGCATTTATTGCGTGTGTCTGACAATTTTACAAAACAAAATTACTGGAACGTTGACTTCTGAAAAAAATAGAAGGCACATTAAAATGACAGCTTTTCAATGCAGGTTGAGCTTCCGTATGGAGAGATCAGTACAATTCCTGGCTTTACTTAAGCAGAGCTCGGTAGAGCAGGAGCGAATGGCTCGTTTCTCGTTCCTGTTCCATGTAGAAGATGAAGTCCCTGAGGTTGACGCGCGTTATTTTCTGCCGTGCGTACTGCCGGGAGGAAGGCGTCCCCGCGCCGGCCGGGCTGCCGCCGCACACGCCGAGGCCCTGCCGAGGAAACACAGCCGGGTCAGAGCTCCCTCGGGGTCACAACTATTCACTGCCGGACTGTTTCAAGCATCTTCAGTGGATTATTATGAGCCTAATTCTGAAAGTATTACATGAGATTCTTTTTTTTTTCTCTATTATCTGAGTCTCACCCCCTTTACCTGAGCGAGGAAACTCCAGTGAAACCACACGCGAGGTCAGATCTCGCTCGTTTACAACAAACAGCTCCGACTAATTCTCCTGCTCCCGGCATTTTAACCATAGACACATTTGGCCAGTTTAATTTCAGGAGGTTTTAAGGACAAAACTATCAACCATTTCCAGTGTTATCAAACGCACCATCCCGCCCCACACCCGGGGAGAGGCCAGCGGGGCATCGGGACGTCGCTGCTCCAGCTCCCTCTGCAGCCGCGAGCCCCTGGGGACCCCGACCGTCCCCTCTGGGTCTGTCCCGGGACCCCGACCGTCCCCTCTGGGTCTGCCCCGGGACCCCAACTGTCCCCTCTGGGTCTGCCCCGGGACCAGGCTCAGTGGGGGGAGACACCGAAGGGTGGGACGAGAGCGACCCAAGAGTGAGAGGGGACATTAAATAGAAAAATCGCGACCAGGCAGCCGTTGTGCCACAATGAAGACAAACATTAGCACGCTATTTTCTAAAGCTACGTTAAATCATTGTATTTTTTTTCTGTTTGTTTACATTGGTTCAAAGCTGCTCAGTCACCGAAAACCTCATCCTGGCTTTCTACAGAGAGAGAAAATTCCCAGACTGGGCCCGAGAGCACCGGGATCTGAATGTTTAGAAATGGAAAGGACACAATTACAGGCTCTCAAGTCTTGTTGAGTTTAAGACAGGAGCCTGACACACCCACACGATCCTTAGGAGACCCCTGTTTTTATTAATTCCAATTGATTTCTGGCAAAATAAACTGTTCTAACTTAGAAAAGTAAGTTTCAATCCCTAAAAAGACTTAAATTATTTATCAAACCTCTGCAGCACCTGGCCAAGTTTTCAACACTGTTAAAAGCCCAGCGTTACTCACTGCTCTCTCAGTAACACACCTTTCTTTCCCCAGGAAGTGCTGACTCTCGGATCTTGACTCCAGCCGATAAAAATACAGGTAAGTGTCATTTTACCCCTGCGAGGTGGCAGGGGACACGCAGGGACACGCAGGGGGCAGACTGGGAGTGAGACGCAGCACCGTGTTGCGTTCCCTCTGCGCAGCAGCAGCCGCCCCAGAACCGCACCGTTCCGGGTGTTTCTCCTCGATCTGTTATTAAATCACTGCATTTGGGGCAAACCCAACGCTCCCGTGACCGCAACCACAACAGGCTCCATGCAGCAAAAAGGCTGTGGCCAACGCAGCAGGGGAGGGAGAAGCCCACAACCTCCCAGCACCGCCAGCACGAGATCCGAGGGGTTCTGCTCTCCAGGATGGAGCAGGTTCGTTAAGAGATTAATTGATTTCCCACCCGCCCTCCCTGCTGGCAGGAAAAGCACGTGCTGTGGCTGCGAGGGCCGCTCGTCCCCGCCGCAGCCAGACAGGTCCCCAGCAGCGGTGCTCCGAGTTCTACGCCAAAACGCTTTGCATTCCTAAAAGAAACAGCATCATTTAAGCTCCTCCTCGTTACCTCCCGCATCTCCAGAAGGACACCCCACCTTTAGCTGCCCCTCGCCTGCGCTCCCACCGCGCCTCCCCTCGACCACTGTTCCCAGCTCTCCCAGAAAACACGTGTATACTTTTAATTTAAATCAAGCGGACTCAAAAATATTTGTCTCTCTTCCCCGTTCCCCGCAGGGCGCATCTGCCCCCGGCCCCCGGTTACACTTATCCCGGACTCACCCCCACTGCGGCTCCTCAACACACGCTTGGGAGAAACGGGGCCACCTGCAACTCGTTTAAAAATCCTGTCCAGGGCAGCCCCGACTGGAACCGTCCCGCAAACGCTTCCCAAACATTAACAGAAAAGCTACTTAATTTTTAAAATTTTTCTTCATATAAAACCATTTCTTCACCGACCGGAGGTACCTTCACAGCAAATACCTGCTTTCTGTTCGGGCAGAGTAGCTGGGACTGAGTCGGGGTAAGTCACAGCCACCACCTCTCACCGGGGACACCCCGCGTCGAAGAGCAAACACCCCAAAGCTCCTGCCGACGGGACGCCTGGCGCTGCACACCCACAGCCCCGCTCCCGAGCCCCTCACCCGCCTGGGAACCTTCTGCAGTGCTGTTACGAGGTGGAAAAAATAATAAAAAATTATTTTAGGACGTAGAGAAGCCCATCTGTAAACTGATGGGACACTAATTTATATCAATATGATCTCTAATTTCACTTAAAGACCAATTTGTTTGGTGCTGCATCGCACTCAAAATTATCCTGCAGATGCCACATGAAAATGGGGAGCACTAAATGCCACAATTTTTTAATTATATACATGAATTCAAGCATAGTTTAAATTAATTGCCAAGAATAGTGGAATTGAAGTAATGCAGATTTTTCTCAAGAAAAATCACATTTTTTATCAGCATGACAGACTTTTCATTATCCCAAACAAGCCCTGTGCCGTCTGTGACTATGGCAACTAAGAAGAGTTACAAAGATAAAAGCTCTAACAAACAAACAAACGGTTGTAAATTGTTTACATCCTTTATTTCCTGGCCTGCCACACCCCAGCTATTTCCAAATCCCACCCACCCAAAGAGACACCAGTACAGGGCTCCTACCGGTCAGCTTCTAGTTATAATTTAGGGGAAACTTAAGATGTTCCAGACCAGGAAAAAAAAATAATTAATTAATGCATGAATTCTTTCTGCCTCTTCATTTTGAGAGTCCTGACGTTACAGGAGTTACAGCAACTCCTCGTCCCCTTCCATCCCGTCCTCTCCTTCTCCCCACCACTGCTTCGATCCCACTTCCCCGTAACGCTCTGAGGGGACCGGCGGCTGCTGGGAACTTGGCAGCTGTGAGTCCCACGGGACAGCGAGGGAGGGAGCAGAGAGCAAACCATGTTCTGCTCCACCGGTTCCTGGTGGGGCCGTGGCGAGGTGGGCTCCGGAGAGGTGAGCTGTGGAGAGGTGGGCTCCAGTGGGGCTCCCCCGAGACCCCCACACAAGTCCCACCCCCAGCCAGGACTGAAAAGAACATCAATTAATGGAAAATCAAATGCAGGAATTTGGGAAAAGGCCATGGAACCACAGTCTCTGCCAACCCACCCTCCAAGAGCCACCAAAACAGCCAGAGTCCCTCTACTTCAAGGGGCTTTAATGCGCTCCCGCCAGGCACCGCTGGTGTGCGTGGGACTCACAGCATTTCCCATCACAGGGTTGGGCTGTCAAGCTCAGTTCAGGTCCTGGGAGCTGCCCAGCTTGAAATCATGGCTTAAGAAGAAGAATTGGAACAACCGTTGGGTCAGTACAGACACTGTGAAGCACCGCTGAGTTTGTGTCAGAGGTGACACAAGGCTCGGGCCACCCAGCTCGACCCCCTTCCTGCTTCCATCGCTGTCCCCTACGAGAAAACTCACGCTGTTGGACAAGCAGAATAAAAACGGTTCCACGTGAAACACCGACCCCAGGCTGGGTAGATCGGTAGGTAAATACACAGCCACCTGCCAAAGACACGCGCTCTCCCCGCGGTGGGGGAGAAATTAAAACAAATAGTCCTGTGCAGAGAAGCTCGTGAAGCCACATTTCACGGGTCCTACTCACCACAATAAACCCAGCTCCACGAGTCTTCCCAGTCCACAGGACAAGCCCCCACCAACACCCAAGCCCACCCTTCACGTGGAAGTCGTAGGGACTTCAACCTGGAGCTCCTTCCTACCTCCGTCCCCTCCCGCTGGCCCCCAGCACCAGGTTCCATCCCTATTTCCTCAAAGGTCTAAGTGCTGCCAGGAAAGAGGGCTGAGACAGACACTCCTCCTCCCCGATTCTCATGGGCAAACTCCCCTCCTGCTCCGAAAGTGAGAATGTCTCCCTGCATTAAATTACAATAATTACCCCAGCAGGTGTATGAAAATTAACCCAAGTAACTCTCCAAAGTGCGCCGTTCCTCACTCGGGATAGGAGTGCTTAAGAAAGAACACGTAATGGAAAAATCTACCCTCATTTCTATAACAGTGATTTCTACTCTTGAACAATTAAATCTTTTTTTTTTTTTTTTTCCCCACCAATCTGTGTACCTTCAGCTTTGAATTACAGAACCACGGAAATCCAGCCCAATATTCTCATCAGGGAACAGGAAGATGAGGGCAAACAGAAGACTGCATTTAATATTTTATCCCTCCTGCCTTCCCCAGGAAACAACTCAGCGCCGACACCTCTCCTTTGAACACGGTCTTGAGCCGCGGCTGCTGCCTCCCTGTGACCCACGGAGACAAGGCGATACCCATAAAAGACGGGGTTTTCTTCCCGGGCTCCGTGGCACACCCTCCTGGCAGACCCCTCCTCGAGCCGGGCCCTGGGAGCGGGCACCCTGCAGCTGCCGTTCCAACCACCCGGAATTCCGTCTCTCCAGCCCCCCCGCAGCGCGTAGGGCGGGAGGAGAAGGTACATATTAGTCTGCGCTTATGAATAAGAGGTCTCGGATCAGAAGAAATATTCTGGAGATATTCGGCAGCAGCGATGTTTACTCGCATAAAGCGCTATTAGATCTCTGGCTGAGAGGCACTTTGTACATGAAAAACAGGTATAATATTATGTATGATTAGCTGTTCCACGTAATTTAGGGTTTAATCCAGCACCCACTGAGGCTAACAGTAATGATTTCACCCATTTAAATGAGAGCCAAAACGTCCTTAAACCAGTATTCCCCTGAAGAACAGAAAAGTAAGTAATAACTGTTTGTCGGCACCTCAAAGATTAACCATCCTCTACGAAATATAATTATATCTGCAAAGAGATTGCCTTGTGCCTTCATACGCACGGCACGGGGGCTTCGCAAGCGTCTCCAGAAAGGTTCATCACCACGAGCTGTCGCTGAGGCCTCCAGCCCCGCGCAGGGAGGATCCGACACCAGTATTTCTTCGGAAAGTCGTTATTTTCATTTGCCGGCGTTTTCATCCCGCGCGATTTCAGCGCGACTGCTCCTGCAGGCTCCCTGTTGGCAGGCGTCCCCTCCCTACCCCTCCTGGATGCGAAGGCACCCCCGTCCCCCCGGGCGGGTGAACACACCCCTGGCCCCGCAGCCAAACACCGGGAAACCTGATTTGCACAAGTATTTACAAGTACTTCAAATACCAACACAATTGCAACATTTCAAAGACGGCACGCAGTAATTTTTATATTAAGAAATAATAAGAGGAAGGTAAATCATACCGAGACGTAGATACAGCGAAATTTTTTTCTTTAGATGTGATCAGTTTGTAATTACGTGATGTTATTTCAACCCAAAGCAACAGGCTGCCACGGCAAGAGGAGTGTTTTATAGGTGCCTGCGCTCTGCCTTTGCTCTGTTAGCTCAGTCACATCGGCAACCACCAGTGCAATGGCAAACCTGCTCTGTACAACGGCCGCACACCAGAAACGCTGGGCTGAGAGAACTCGGCCTCTGCCACCACCCCGACCACCCACTGCGTCCTCCGAGAGAGCATCCCCCAGACCCAGAGCAGGAGCAAAACCCAGGTTACACAGCGTTTTGGAGAGAAACCCCTGGGGATGGAGAAGGCTGCCCCGATGGAAATCCATCCCACAGATGAAGTTGCCCCAATGGAAGCCCATCCCATGGATGAAGTTGCCCCAATGGAAGCCCATCCCATGGATGAAGTTACCCCAACGGAAGCCCATCCCATGGATGAAGTTACCCCAACGGAAGCCCATCCCATGGATGGGGCTTTGAGCAACCTGCCCTAGTGGGAGGTGTCCCTGCCCATGGCAGGGGGGTTGGAACTAGATTATCTCTAAGGTCCCTTCCAACCCAAACCATTCTATGATTCTATGAAGTTGCCCCGATGGAAGCCCATCCCGCGGATGAACTTTCCCCAGTGGAAGCCCGTCCTGCAGACAAAGCGTGAGGCAGCCACAGGCCATGACATTAACCTGCC
>JAOXNO010000063.1:36032091-36056346 GCA_028565335.1 Limnodromus scolopaceus
CGGATGAACTTTCCCCAGTGGAAGCCCGTCCTGCAGACAAAGCGTGAGGCAGCCACAGGCCATGACATTAACCTGCCCAAGGGAGCTGGGTGTTCAGCTGCCCAGTCCTCAACCGGGTATTCTCAGGAAGAAACCCAACTGCAGCTAATTTTGACTTCTTAATCATTTTATCCCTGCAGATCTCCGACTAATCACTGCATTAATGTGAGAAAGAAAAACTCCAGTTTTTCCTCCAGAGAGGTACAGCTCTGCGCCCTGCAAAGTCCTTTAACCTGCTAAAGATCTCTGCATCCCCCCCGGGTACGGGATAAATCCGGAGGCCTTGCACCCCGCTCCCTCCGGCAGCGCACTGCTGACGCCCTCGGCAGCACGGGCTCCAGGTCCACCCTTTCCATGTGCTGTGCCCACGGACCTGCTCCTCGCCGCAGCCATGGATCTTGCCAACACCTTTATCCACAAACATCTCATACCTCCACCACAACTCGCTGCCTTACTTGGACTTAAAAGTAATGACAATTTTACCTGATTAAGAACTCTCAGTTTGGGCTGCATTCTTGCAGCGGTAATTATCCGTGGAATATTCTATTTATCCTGTTTCCATCATACATGTATATTTTTCATTTTGTTTGGAATGTTTCTCCTCCCATGCTTTCCAAATGTTTAATCAAGTGCTGCTCCCTTTGAAATACTAATCATGCCAAATTTTTTAATTGTTATTTTTCAAGCATTGTGGTGTTTCTCCCTTCTCATCTTTCAATAATAGCAAGGGGGTTTTTTTGGAGGGTTTGTTTTTTTTTTGAAGGACTTGCCCATCTGACTCCAGCCCCGCCAGGCTGCACAGCCCCATGGTCTCGCTCAAGAGCCAAGAAACGTCAGACCAGCTTTGGGAGGAGCCCTACAGCCCAGCTTGCAGGATTCACATTTTCCTTGAATCATATTTGATTCCCACCTGAATTTTCTCTTGTGCTGATCCTTGATATTAGTTCGAAATTATCTCCCTGTTACATAGTGGGTGGCCCTTCTGTTTCTAACCTGTGTGATTGTCACTTAGATTTAATCACAAACTTAGAATAATTAAAATATTCTTGACATTCATCAATCTCTAGACACATATAACTGTAAAATTTAATCGTTTAAATATCTAATTAAAACATACATAATTGCTAGCCAGTGAAGGTTGCTTTTTTGGTCTCTCTTACTGAAGCCATGCTGAGCGGAACAACTCTAGGGGCCGGGGGGGCTGGGGGGACCAGATTCACTCCCAGCTGGTTTGACGATGACCAAACCAGCACTAAGAAGCCCATGGTGACTCTCCATGTGGTAGCTCCATCTCCCCTCTTCCAGGTGAGACCCAGATGCCATAAAGCTGTTTCATACATGGCCAGTCCCTCCCCTGGGCGGGGGAAGAACAGGGGACAGACAAAAAAAAGTGTCTAAATCTTAACAGTTGTGGGAAAAAAAAATTTCTTACAAATGCGAAATCTAAACCAAAATCACTCTCAACTCTCGAGCGCGTGAATTGCCCTCATTCATCTCAACTGACTTCCAGTTCTTAAGCCTAATTATGATGTATAACACCCAGGCTTTAAAATAATTAGGTTTGCAACTGTGGGCCATCCTGCACCCCCCCAGCCATTGTGCCGGTGCCAATCAAGTGACTCCAGGCACCACTTGCCCAACGAAGGGCAAAACCAGCAGCGGATCTACCAGCTCTTGGCATGTTTTATTCCCGTGTAAAATTTGCTCGTGGATTAGTTAAAATCTACCAACAGTGGTATAAACCTTTCCCTATAATTACTGCCGTGGATTGAGGGACGTACACGGCCCGAATTCCTACACCCAGCCCATCAAATCAAACAAAACCAAGCAGGCAACGCGGTTATCTCCAAACCGAGTGGCAATAAAATTAAGCCCTAAATGCTAATACTCGCAGGATAAACACATTGTCAGAACACAGTCCAGTCTGCAGGAAATCAGACCTCAACATTTGTACATCAAACGCGGCAGAGGGCTAAGGCTCCTCCGGTACTGCAAACACCACGGAGTATCGTCGGGGCCCGGTGTGCTGCGGACATCGGGGGGGGACGATGGAGTTCAGCAGGGAGAAGCTGCTGAACAATTTAGCCACTCGTTTCTTGATTGCTTAGCGTTTCTGTTTCTTACAGTTGTCTCACTCTTGAGCCTTTTTAGGTTAGTGTTTTTGTTTGTTCAGAAAATAGTCAAAAACTTAAATCAGACTGACACAAATAACTCTTGGAAGAATGGCTCCAGGAAGGAAACAAGGTGGGGTTTCCATCCCACAGCCATCAGTAAGCTCACAGAAGCCCCCAGTCAAGACGTTCTTTCATTTCCCCTTCTGCATTACGAAGACAGACCCTTCACACCGTGGTCACCACGGGCTGTGCTCTTTCCCAAGTCCTTTTTGAAGTCCTCCACCTCTCTCTTCCACACCAGGATCCCTCCTCCAGGACCCAGAGCAGATACGTGGTGCGACCCGCAGGTCTCCACCACTCTCCATTGCCCCCTGGCCTCGGGACACCAACCCAAGCTCCAGCACACACACTGCCACCAACTCTTCTTCTATTTTTCCACGAACCTCTGCTCCATACTGGGCTCTAACCCCTCAGCATCAATGCAGGCTTTTCCTTTCTCCCCATTGCCAGACACAATAAGACAGCTGAGCCTTGAGTAAAAAGCAGATCAGTTTATCTTATAAACACTTTACTGACAATATAAACTTTGCTCTAACATTTCAAAACCCCTGTAATCCCCTCTTACCTCATGAATTCCCAAACCCTTCTCTTCCTCCAGCCCATTTCACCACAACAACCAACCCTTTAAAGACACCCATATTCAACACAGCCAAGGACAGAGAATAAACCTTGAATTTGAAACTAAGCTGTTTGACAAAACCAAACTTCATTGTTTTGTAAAGTTAATCCTGTCACACCCTCCCAACATCTCAGATGCACCTCTTTCTATAAAGCGGGATTAAACGAATCACAAAAAACTTTCCCAAAGATCCTTTCACCGATTGTATCTTGCTGTAACAAAAAGATTGAGCAGTCCATATCAATATCTAAACAAAAATAATCTCCTCTGTCTACAGATGACCATGGAGGAGACAGGGTGATGTGCAAAAACATTTTTTTCAGGTGCTAAAGCTCTGCTCTTATCTCCAGCTTCTCACCTTTACTATCCTGGTACCTTTGGATACCACTGGGATTACCTCAAGAAAAGAAGAATTAACAAGTGAATATCACAGCTATCATCACCTTTCCTTTATTAGAAAAAGCCCCAATATAGAGAGTTATTAATTATTTAAAATAAACTAAAAAACAGACAGCCAAAATCAAAGGCTCCATTACGAACATCTCTAATTAAAACAGATACTGTAACTCATAATAGGAACTAAGTCAAAGAGAGGCACAAAATCATCTAACACCATAAATCCCCTGTTACCCATCGAGTAGCTAATGCTGCCAGGGCCTGAAAGCTGACAACACTCAATGTATAAACTGACACCTCTCTCAGATCCAATTACTCCCAAAATAAAATAAGCATGAATATTATATAAAAAAAAAAAGAAAAAAAAGAGAGAGAGAGAAGGGTTGCAACTGCAGAAGAAAAACCCTTCCCAAAGCACCAGCCAAAACCCACGGCTTGCGACGGGATTTTTTTGGGGCCAAGTTAAACAAGAGGCAGTGGAGTGTGATGTGCTCCCCGTCCCGGGAAGGGAGCTGGCACGGCAGCGTGGGAAGCGGAGCAGACGAGGGCGAGCGGGCGGACGTACGCCAGCACACACGCACACGCGCTGAGGAGGATTTACTCAATTAATTAGAGAGGCAAGTGAAAAAACACGGTGGAATTCGGGATGCGCTCAGTAGTATGGAATGATGCTACTGGCCTATTTTTCCCACTGGCAGCCAGAGGAGAGGCAGCGAGCTCGAGCAGGAGCAAGTGCATTATGATACAACACAACATGAGCATTATAAAATGCGAGATGAATCTCGAGCCCAGAGGCTCTTTAGCACCACTCCAAATCACAACTCTCTGCCTTCATTTTTCTTCTCTGCTACCATTCCACTTCTTCTCCCACTATTTCTGACTTCATTAACCCTTTTCTCTCTTCCTTGTCTCCTACCTTCCAATTTTCACGGTATCAAATCAGATTCTTTAAAAGGTGTCTGAGGAACTGCAGCTCAGGAGTCACATCTTCTGGAGCACTCTAACCCGTTCCAGCTGTTTCCAATCAGAAACTCATCCTCTCATTGGCACCATAATAAGAGTGTGCTCTTCTGAAAATCTAGCCCCGGATTAGAAGCTGCAAAAATCATAAATTGAATTGTAACCTGTTTTTAATGGTCTGAATTCAAGTGCCGTGAATTTGTTTTTTCTTTAAATACGTTCCCCAGAAATTCAAGTATAACAAGCCTGAAACAGACTTCCTGAAACACAAGCTTCATTTTAGCTTTTTTGGAATTAGAGAAGAGGCGGTTTCACGCTATGCCTTAGTTTTTGTATCCCCTTCTGGAACAGTGGGTTCTGTTGTGCAGTTTAACCAATTCTCATTAACCTGCCCTGAAATCATGAAATCCAGTGTTTCCAAGAGCTTCTTGGGTCTTTCTGAAAGCCAGGCTCGTGGTCACTGCTCTCTCCACACAGTCCACAGAATGTGCCACCTGACCGCGTGCGGCGGTGACATACGGTACGGTGGGTTATACCTGTCTCACCATCTGCTCCAGCACAACTCTAACCTGGACAATCCCACATCAGCTTTTCCCGCGAACTACCTACCCTTTGAAAATTGAACTGCAGCAAATGGGCCGGCCGGGTTAGACGCTGCTCTTCAGAAGCCTCCGCTAGCCCCAGGTGACTTAATTTGCTCAGGGTTTTAAAGAAATAATTCCTTCAAAACTATAGGCTTTTTTTTTTTTCCTTCCCCAGGTAAGACCAATCAGTAACCAGAACATTCTTTACTCTGAAAAATATTGCTCAAGATCCTGCCACATTCTTTAGATACTCATTTATAAAGTATTTTCTTTCTCTCGCGCTCTTATTTAGAGAAGTACATCACCTTCCCTGGCACCAGAGCGGGCTCAACACTTTCCAAGAGCAAGCTCCAGGTTTTTAGGAAGGTTCCCCCCAGCGCTTGACTCATCTCCATCCGACCCACTTCCACCGTGACGCTGACGGTCTCGAATTTGGGTTTTGCACAACCAGCAAAGGCTATTGTCACCCCCTGCCACCCTGATGCCCCCCCTGCCCAGCAAAACTAAACAGTAGCATCATATCGGAAAATAAAACACTAATTTTATAGCAATAAACATAAGTTCTCCCCAAAGTTTGGAAAACTGGACGGATTCTGTAAATGAAGAGGGGATATTTGAAACTCCAATTATTGGCAAGTTTTTTGTTGGTTTTGTGTGTTGTTTAGGCTGTTTTCTTGGTTTTGTGGTTTGGGGGTTTTTTGCTGGATTTTGTTTTGTTTTGGGGTAGGGGTTTTTGGGGTTTTTTTTAAGACTTGCATCCCATGTCATCAAGTTCTATTTCATATAGATGCTGGAGTTGGAACGACTGAGCTTTAACTCTAGGGGTTGCCAGAACAGCTCATCTGGAGGACTGCTTTCAAATTTAAAGCCTGCCTTGTTTACAGAAACTCGAAGAATAGCTACACAGTAATTAAAATCCATGAAAGAGCACGGCTTTGGTGTAATTTATACATCCCCATTCAAAACTACTACATACACGCAGACATATGGAAAACATATATACATTTAATAAATACTAATGATAGCCATGAGAACATACGCACCTCTAGTTTTTATTATAGATAAATAAAGCATTAGCACTTGACAGCACTAGTTCTTCTGGATGATTAAATTGAAGAAAGAATCAAATATGGTTATCACCAATTACTAGGTTACAATATCTGGTTTCAACTCAAAATATTAAATCATAACAGCTCAGCAAACTTCTCTGACTCATTATCAGCTGAACCAGGCTGTAATGCCTCCACAATGAGAACTACCTTTGTGCAATGATTCAGCTTTTAAAAGTAGTATAACCCCTTCCCATTAAAAGTATTCCTATCTTCTCCATTTTGAAATATTGTATCATTCCCACAAACATTGTCTCCCTTCTGACTTCTGTTTCCTATCTGAACAAAAGGGAAATTCGATTTTTTTTGAATGTGTGAAGAAATCAGTTCATGAGATATAATTTTGCTTTTTCACACATGAGTAGTTTAAATATGTTATTCAATGTTATCTTGAGGCACAAACATAAGGCTTGTAGGTTAGAGAAGTCAAAACTACATACGAGTCTGCTACCTCAAATGTCTTTCAAAATATGCAACTGACGGATATCATGGAAACTTCCGTTTAATTAAAGAATACTGAATTTAGCTGTAATCTGGGTCCTATTACACAAATAGCCTACAGTAACTATACAAATATACACGCTCCCTGAATATCCATATATCATTCCATACATGTTTTCCAACTACACAGAAGCATCTATACTTTATAGCTCTACTTGGGGGAAGAGAGAAGCACTCATTTTCTTCTGGAGTTTATGCTAAAGCAATCTCTTCCTTCCCTGTACAACGCAAGAGAAATAAAAGCTTTAATGGGTAACAGCTCCAGTTTACACTTCACTTTTCCTCTCCCAATACGTGAGGACATTAGCTCCCCCCCCATTGTCTTTTGCATTCAAATATTTCCACCTCTACATAAAAATGCCTTTTGTTATGCGGTTCCGCAGACTTTCCTGGGCCGGCAGCCCGGGAGCACCATCCCCATTCCCAACACAAAACCAACTCATTAGCCCAGCTGCATAATTCATTGGCCCATCGCTAAAAGGCGGCCAACCCCTGATCTTATCCCAGGGGCTGGAGGGAGCAGGGCTGGGAACGCGCTACGGGAGACACCTTGGCCAAGGCTTGGCAACTCCCCGGGTCTCGCCCCGGAGCAGCAGGGCGAAGGAGAGGATGCCACCGGGCAACCTGGAGCCTGGGCACTGGCGGGCACTCGGTCCCGGCCTCGGTGGCTCAGTCTACTGGAAGGTGACTCACGTAAGGAGAGGCTTCTGTCCCAGCCCTGATCCTCCGCAGCCTCACACGCTGCAACGAGCCCCGCGCGCTTTGTGATTAACTGAATTCCGGCAGTAATGAGCGAGAGAAAACACTTTAACTGGCAAGACTGTAAGTATACGCTACGGGTTCCCCGCAATGGCACGGAGGGGCAAGGCTGTAATTTGAAAATCAGACATTGCTCAGATGACAAAACCGAAACACACTTATCGAGCGTTCCCCACTTTGCATCTATTTTTCCTACAAGGCTGATGAAAAGCTGGGCACATTCG
The DNA here is from genome assembly GCA_028565335.1 of Limnodromus scolopaceus. Classification (NCBI taxonomy): domain Eukaryota; kingdom Metazoa; phylum Chordata; class Aves; order Charadriiformes; family Scolopacidae; genus Limnodromus; species Limnodromus scolopaceus. The sequence continues at coordinate 36,039,457 of JAOXNO010000063.1, forward strand.
CACCACTCTGGGAAACTTCCCAACAGACACAGGAACCTTTCAGACACTGTCTGTGGAGAACTTCTGCAGGTCCTTTTATTATTGCTTGTTTGTTTTAATTTACCAGAGTTGTTCCCAAGTTCCATCTAACCTTTGAAAACCAGCCTCCCGTTTGTTTTCAGGATCAAGCACCTGCAATTCCCTCAATGACAAATGGAGAGGAGACCTGGGCCACCCTTGGTGCCAGCTGGCAAAGCACCTGATGGGCACACCAGAATTTCACATGGAAAGAAATGATATTTAGAAGAACTCTGAGTTGGGTTGTAACGCCTGATGTCTTGCCACATAATAAAAGCCTAAGCCCGGAAACACTTCAATCCCCAACAACGATTTCATTCCGCATTAGAGCAAACCCGAGTGGCAGGGGCTCCTCACCCCAGTGGCGAAGGCACCGCTCATCTTTCATCTCCCAGACGCGGGCTGAGCCACGCGGCAATAGACTCACTTTCTCACTAGAAATGTCATCTTGGAGCTGAGAAACCTTCTTGACAAATATGTTTTTGAAACAGATGTATTTTTGCTAAACATTTTATCTTTGACAAAAACATCTTTTGACAGAGAAAGTTTCATTGCAAATGTTTTTCCGCCATCTCTAATCAGAAGAGGTTTGACTTCTAGGGCCCAAGCGGGGAAAGGTGCTCAGACCCTGAGCTGGTTGGGAGGAGGTCTCCCTGGCCGAGCAGTGACCAGTGCCGGAGCCCCAGGAATGGAAAGAGAAGTCCATCAGCCATTGCTCTGTCCTGATTTACCTGGTTTTACCCAAAAACAATGACCTGCGGGTCACCTCTCACCGTGTTGTCGAGAGCAGGGCTGGGAACGGGCCCCAAACCCGCCTCTGCCTCCTCCTCCTCCTCCTCTTCCTCCTCCACAGCCAGGTCTCAACTGCTACTTCTTGTACTTAAGTAGTAATTAACAACAGAAATGTTTAGAATAAACGAGTAAGGACAGGGCATTCGAAAAAGAGTTAACAGATGTCCTTAACGTTGCTGCTGGCCTAATCAGGCTGCTGCAGTAATTTATTTGCCGTGGAGTTTATTTAGCTGCTGCAAACCTATGGGTTATAATAATCCCAGGCAGGTTGCATTAAGCACAACGTGGCTTGGGTGTGTAACACAGTGTTAAAAATAACCCCAGAAACAGTGTGCCTTGAAGATATTACACATGCAATATCTCCTACGATCTGACTACGAAAAGCCAGCCAGAAAGCATCCTTCAGACTTAAAAAAAATTACTAAAAAAAAAAATAAAACCCAAGACTTCTTTTACAGATAATTTTGCCTACATTTTGGGACAGCAAACATTCAATTCAAACATCAAATCCTGGCATACTTCAGTGAGCTATCAGCACAGCAGCGCTGCCTTTTTTTCCTTTGAAAAATGAAAGAATTAAATTCAAAACAAACAACTTCAATTTAACACCAAACTACAGGATAACCAATCTTAAAAATGTCAAATTGTAATGGATCTTAATACCCATATAAAACACAAAAATAGTGGCATTGTTCCTCGGTAATGCATAGCAACCTTACAGAATTTCAGTGAAGGAGAAAGAAGGGAAAAACACCTTATTACTTCTAACTCCTGCGAGCCATTTTGGTCTCCAAAGGTTTTGGAGCGCCCGGGGCCATGTGTCTGCAGTGTTTCGGGAAATGACTTGCCTTCGCACGAACACTGCTCTGTTCTGCAGCACTGCTGCCCCCCAGCATCCCCGCTCCATTCCCAGTTAACTCTTCCTTACCTGCAGCCGCCTCCCTCCCCCTCTCTGCAGCAGGATTGCAGAAAGGGTTTGCTTCAAAAAAACCAACCAACCAAAAAAAAAAAGAAAAAAAAAAAAACCCACCAAAAAAAGCCCCCACAAACCAAAAAAAAAACCAACCCCAAGCCCCTCTGCTTTTTTTCTGACAAGTTCTCTCGGAAACGAACAGGACCAGAATTTACCTCTGTGAATCTTTGGGAGGAGAAGGAAATCCATTTTAAACCAAAATATTTGGCAGAAAAAAAGAGCAGAGCCAGCAATCATCCTGGAGCTCTGAAGTTTGGTATCGCTCAGATGTTCGGCTGCTTTACCCCAGTTAACAAAGGGCAGACAGAAAACAAAAAGTCATCAGCATCCCCATAGGAAACAACGGCAGGACTGAAATGGTTCACCTGTCACTCTATTTAGATTTTTAATTACAGTCCCGACACCACATAACAGGCTGCAATTAAGTCCCTGGATAAGGCCTTATAACCATTACCTGATTGGGCTGAGGAGCGGCGCATTAAAGGCGAGAGGAAATAACCCAGCTCATGGAGAGAGAGAAAAATGTAATCCTCCTCCTAATTTTTTTTAAACTCACTTAGCAAAGACGGTTTGTGTTTCCCTCTATTTTCTGCAAAGATTCAAGGCTATGCACTGCCAGCTATTTTGCTTGATAGCTTTTTTAAAAACCTCCAGAAAATTCTTAGCCAAGGTCAGTGCTGATTGACTCAAAATATGACAGTGTAGGAGGCTGCTCAAATATTCCGTTCATCTCAGAGGTTGGGTAAGCAGCTCTAACTAAGAGGAAAATCAATATAATACTTCACAGTGAGGAAGAAAATGGAAAATAGTTTAGCAGTTAAGTGGTTAATGCAATTCCTAAGTGTTCAGCAATCATTGCAATTTAGTGCCATTTCGATTATTACACAATAAACAGACCATGTTGTCTGGAAGCAAATTTTTATGAGTATAGCTGAAGGGGTTGCAACTTATTTAGCTGCTGAAACTCTAAGGGAAAGAACATTTCTGAATGCTAACACTACAGATCAGAAATATACAGGTACACTAGAAAGGTTATTTTTAGGTCACTACTATGGTAACTAACCACCCTGACCTTTAAAATTAGTATGCAGTTCAAGAAAAATGAAGTTCAGTAAAATGTTCTTTAAACAGGATCATTTTAATAAACAATATTGCACATCCTTACCGCAGAAACCTGTCACTTTTCACTGCTATTAATTGTACTTTCGGATCATAGCATCACAAAATAATGTATATGCGTACCATGTTGCAGCACTGACTAGGAAAAACATGTAAACAGCCAGAAAACTGATTAAACTATCATTAATTTATGTTTAAAGACTTTTTTTTTTAATTAAGAACATCTTATGTTTATTTTTGCAGAATAAAACAAAACTGCTAGCTGCAAAAGGACAGTTTTTCATATAATGTGAAGTCATGGAAACATTCAGAATAAATATAGTTAAAATCCTCTTATTTTGTCTCGTTTTGTTGAAATACAGAATTTTAAGTGGATTTCAAGAGCAAACCTAGTTCTGCAATTTATAAATTCAAAGCCAAACAGGCGAGAGTTATGTTCAGGGCAGATGAGATGAATGGCAGGAGATCAGGAGTGTGTGGTTGGCTGATGGCAGCAGGGACTCAGTAAAGGAAACAGTATTTTGAACAGAATTACCATTTGAATCCAATATACTAACGTTTACTTCCACAAAACTTCAATTAGAATCATGGTTTTAATAAATAACGTATTATGTGTCTGTCCATGGGGTAAGAAATGGAAACTGAATTTTGGCTGGCCATAAGGGTGCGTTTGCTGCTCAACAAACCCATTGCAGAGAAAATATTAACAAGTTCTACGCTGAAACTGGGAAAGTTCCAATTTACCCCCTCACTTGCAATCACCAAACACTGAACACAACTGTTCTAATTTCATTAAGATCAGTCTCAGCCATGTTTGAGACAGCTCCTGATGCTGTATCAAATGGCTGATAAGAAACCAGGGAACTGAGCTAGAAAATATTATATATGTCTACATGCGTGTATATATACATGGAGAGAGAGGAAGACACACAGACACACAAGCGTGTTAGTCTAGTTTATATCATAGACCTTTTTAAAATTGTGGCTCTTCCAGAAGAATAAAACATTAATTTTAAAAAAGGAAAATTCTGTCTGTGTTTTTTCAAGACTCAATATGCTTCTGAGTAACGCTGCTCTTCAAGAGACTTTTAAATGCCTGGATCACAATTTCTGTTAAAAAGGGGGGAAAAAAATCTCTACATCTAGTGGGATTCTGGGTCCTGGGTACAGCTTCCCTGTGCTCCTGGAGCACCATGTTATACCCCCAGCGCCTGGTTAGTCACAGGCTGGTCAATTAGTAACTACATCCACCTTTAAGCCCCATCTGAAAACGAGCTCTCTTAAGATAGATAGAGGCTGTACAAAGACACAGCAAGGGCCAGGCACAATTAGCAATCCAACAACAACAACAAAAAAAAGCAAACACCAAAAGTAACAAAAAAAAAAAGAAAAGGATGGATGCTAAGGGGTACTAATATCCTCATCTCACAGCTGGGGCCCCCAGCGCAGCCGGGGAGTGAGCTCCTCCGGGACGCTGCGGCTCACGGCAAGCGGATCCGAACCTGGGCCGGGGACCGTGAGCAGAAAGGAAACCTCACCTGACACGCGCCGGGTGTGAACCTCCACGCACACGTCTGCCAGGTTCAAAATGCAACTGAGAACGCACAGAAATACACGTCTCATCTGCCCGTGTTTCAAACCGGGCACCCAGGGCAAGCTGCCTTCTCCGCGGTGCTAGCGGAGCCACACGGGCAGCCGTACTCCTTCTTTTCTAGCCAATTAATACTTACAATTCCTCTTCTTACTAAAAAAAATAAAAAATTAAGGGGGTTATAAACATGCAGTGACATGGTAACAGGGTCTTGTTTCCAAAACGTAAAGCAAAATCTTAAACTTCACTCTTCCGAAAACTGAAGACCTCCTGGGTTAGCCTCCCCCGCCTTTCCACAGGGTAATTTTGCCGATAGAAAATAATCAAAATTGTCCATTTTTGAAAGCCAACCAAGACTCTGACCATTCTTCTCCACATCCTTTCAGCCAAGATTGCTTATAGGTGTTGGCCACCGAATGAGCCTGTTTAAGGACGGGAAGGCTGCGAGCGTGCTGGGCAGAAGAGAACGCGGCGCAGGGAGGGAACAAGGCAACACAACAGGTAGGCTGCCTGCATGCAACAAAATTCCCCAAAATTAAGTCTCTCATCAGCAAAAACCACCAACAAAGACATTGGTTCCGCTGCGCTGTATGTTACAACCTCCAAATTTATGTTAAAATAGTTCCAGGTTCTGATAGCTTATTCTTCATTTTGCTGCTTGACTGGCATTTACACAAATAAACCCAAATTTCGGTTAAAACAGAAAAAAAAAAAAACCCTCATGTAAGTAGTAATTTGGAAGTAAGGTTCCACCAATATTACATTTTCCAGCCTGATTTAATAAGAGAAATGTGAAGCAGAAATAATTACTGTCTGACACTAGGAAAAACCGATGATGATTAACTACACAGATTTAGCTTTAAAATCCAGATTTCACTGCAACGCCATGGCCACATACGAATATCCAGCTTTAAAAAGAAACTGCTAATTCAAAAGGAGGCAGCAGAGGGGGGTTTTGTGTGTATAAATATATATTCTTTTCATCTACTTAGCGTGCAAATTTATTTAAAATACAATAAAATAACAGGCAGGTCTAAAGACTAAATACAAAAATATAAGAATGTCAAATGAACAAACTTTTTCCACTCTGCAGTTTTTATTTTATTATTAGATGCTATTCCTAACTTGTTAAAATTGATCAAATAGAAAGCTGTGAATAGAGAAAAAATTAAGCCAACTAGAAAAGTGTGACTTGGATTTAATATTTTATAATTGCCAAGGGACATACTGAGATCAATGAATTTTTGCCCGAGATGAACGTCAGAAAGAGATGTACTTCAGTCTTTTAGGGAACATTGGTCTATTTAATTCTTGTGTCTGATGCATGTGAAATATGCCTGTCTTGGCCTTCTCTCCCGCCCGGGGCCGTGCCCGGGGCAGACATTACCACTTTTAATAGGCCGCCATCTGAGGAATGGCAAGGGATCCAATAACCCATCCGCTCTAATGGATTTGCCTGTTTATTCACTTACACCTTTTTTTTTTTTTTTTTGCAGCTAATTTTAGTTTTGCATGCTGAGTTGTTTCACTTTAAATTAAATGAATAGAAACAAAGGGGAGAAGACTGTGCAGCTAATAAACCATGATTATTCTCCAAGTTCTTCGCAACGGGATCCTCTACATACGAAGGTATATCACTTGAGAACAGATTCACTGCTGTGTTTTTCCACTTGTTGTCAAAATTAACAAAGCTTTAAGATTTAGTGAGACAAAAGTAGGTTATTATAAACTCTTGCTCATAGCGTACTAATGATTTGCAGCAGTAGAAAGCACCCAGATTCAAATCGTTATGAGGCTCCTGAGCATCTTCAAAGAATAATACTGATAAAGTTAATGATTGTGCAGTATTATCACCAAAAAAAAATAGTATACACTTTAATCTAGCCCTTCATCTACACTTTGAAGATGGTATATAAGTAACGCGTTAAGTGTTACAAACTGGATGGATCCCTCTAGATACAGAGGAACTCTCAGTAATAAAAATTTTCACTGCATCTGATCCCTAGGAAAAAGAGACATTACAGCCCAAAACTTATTCGGGGATATAATCTCTGTATTTGGATTGCCTTAGTACTTTGTTCCTCCACAGAGAGGTTCTTCCTCCCCATCCCTGGGAGCCAGTTCCTGCCTCTCCCCCTCCGCGGCTCGGGGTCCTTGGCCAGAGCTGCTCCTCAGCCCATCTGAGGTGCTTGGCTTCCCCGAGAACCTCACTTGAGGCCAGCAACTCCAACGATCCGCTTCAAAACAGCCTTTTCTCCAGTCTTTTCTCCAAGCCAGGTTGAAACTTGCCATTCTTGGTGCTCCCCCGTCTCCAGCAGTTCAGAGAGGGGGCAGCCAAGGGCCGGGTGTCACCTCCTGAGGACAGGAGCTCGGTGGGAGCCTTCGTGTGTCTCCTCTGGGTACCACCACCAGCCTTCTGACCATCGCCTGCCCCGAGGAAACCACCCTCAGCTTTCAGGCACCTAATCCGCTCAGGGGTGGATTTTATGCCTTGTTTTAGAGGCATAAAACCAGTATGGTTTTTACTTCCGCAAGGAACGGACCAGGCGCAGTCCCCGGGGTACCCAAAACACAGCCCCCCCGCCGGGGTCACCACAGAAAAACCTACTGCTTGGTCCCCGGGGACCCCCACTGCCCCGCTCTGAAAACTTCTCCTCTTCTGTAAGGGAGCTGCATGGACCACAGCAGCGCTCGGTCACTTGTTCCCCCTTCTTTACAGACACAGACGTGGGACGTCTACGAGCGGCAGCAGCGGGCTGCGAGGGGCGTTGACCGAACTGCGGGAACACGGCTACCAAAAATTAACATTAACGGCCCAAACCTGAGAGGCAGAACGGTGTGCCACTCCGTGCCAGTCGCCCGCAGCTGGAGGGGGCTGGGGCACCCCCCCATGTAGAAAACCACGTTTTGTTAGGGAGCTCCTGCCCCTGTGAAACAGTGTCTGTAGCGCTAAAGAGCCATGAAATAATGTCAAAACTCTCTCTGGGGAGAAAGAGAGTGGAACAAAACAGGGTCTGTGTCCTCGAGGAGGGTCCATGGCGATGGCTGTTGCTCCGGCAGAGGGAAAGGGAAGCGGGAGTTTTCCTCGAGCTGGTTACGTTGGCTTTTTGGGAATCGCACTGGGAATCTGGCTTCTCCTTATTTTTGCCACCACGACTTCACTCCCTTTTCCTACCACCTGCTCCTCTCCCACGGGGCCTTCAGCAACACGGGGGGACACGGAAGGGACTCGGAGGCTTCAGCAGGGCGCCCGCCCTGGGTTTGGGGCTGGGGTTTTCCTCACTCTGTGGCTCGGGAGACCTAGAAGTGTGTGTTCCAAAGGGTGAGCTACCCACCACCAAAACCAGCGTCTCCGCTTTGCGTTCCTTTTACCGCTGGCCGTTCCGACGTCTCCCAGAACTGAGATTGCGGCGGGAGACCTTTTTTCCTGATGCAAAACCATCATCGGTATCCCCTTAAATATATCACAAGAATTAAAATAAGGCTCCTCAAATAATTTCAAACAGATCTATGTATCTAAAGCACGAATCTGTTCATGAGATGAGTATTTTGGGATAGTCACAAATCCAGCCTTCCTTTTAAAATGGCAACTCAGGCCTATTATTTAAACATCTCTGAAACACCCAAACTAATAGGATGTTTTACAAGCGCACAGACAAGTTAAAATAATCGGTCTGCTTTAGGTATGTTTAAGTGAATCTGCAAAACAGGAGAAGTTACACAGCAGCAGAATCATTTTTTTTCCCCCCAAATCGTATTTGTAGACCTGGATACTAACTCCCAGACACACTGCGCAAAGAAAAATGGGAACAACAGACTGAAGTTGGGATTGATTTACTTCATTAGCTGGGATTACAAGTTTAACTTACAAACCAGAGGTCAAAATTTCTCATTAACAAGGGGGCCATGAATCGCTGCAGGGCTTGGTTCAAGAGGAGACCACTCTTATTACTAACTACACATTTCAATCTGTCTTTGATGTTCTCCTTCTACCCTCCTCCCTTTTATTTTTTGGCAGAGGAGTTGATTTTAATTGTAGCTATACAACACAGCTCAGTTTGCCTGAGAGCCAGCCTCCACATCTGCAGTGAGTGCAGTTCTAGTGATATTGGGTGCAGTCCATAGCTCAGGGCTAATTTTAATGGCTCCCCTTTTCATACAAGGCTCAGATTGTTTTCCACGTGATTCCTGTTAATTTAGCTGCAGGAAAGGGCATCAGTTTTCCTTGTGAGTTTCTGATCCATACTTCTAAACTAGGTGAAATGTATTAAAGAAGAGAAATGATCACAAAATGAGAGATTCAATTTTCTACTACCCCCTTAAACTGATAAAGCAAGCAATCCTGCTATTTTAATGCCCAAAAAGAGAAATACGGGATGTGAGCGGAATTTTCCTTAGGTCTGTATTTTGATAAGCCCTTTAATTTGTGCAATGCTGTAAAGCAGCCCCTGCAATCCCTAACAGCGCTAAGGGTTAACAGAGGACGGGTGACAGGGCTGTGTGTCCTACCCATTCAAAACCTGCACATCCAAACCAGGATTTCACAGCACATTTCTCAAAACAAGCAGGAGTTGGGAGCGTTAAGGCAGCAGATGGGGCAGTACACCATCAAATACTAAAATGTTTAATGCATATTTTCTATCTTTGATGAACAGAACTAAAATAACTGTAAATAGTCAAAGGTAAGAGTATTCAAACAGCTGAAAAGTGCTCATTCTACAGGACCTACTACAGTTGTTAAAGGAAAACAACCCGCTGATGCCGGTTAAACAGCTGAAATTTTCATATATTACCTATAGTTAAAATCATAATCAAATTTGCCTCAGCAAGCAAAGTTATAATGTATACAACTGCAAGTGCCTTTGAGCATTGCAAAATTTAAAAACCCTGAAAAACTGAGCACAGTCAATTTTTACAAGTTAAAAAAATGGCACAGATATCACTTTAACAGAAACATAGTATGACGGCAATGTTTTTTCACAATTTAAATGTAGAAAAGCAATTGCTAGGAGTAATGGTTACCAAAATAATTTTTCATAGCTATACGGTGTCTCGTCTTTGTTTACATACACCTATTTTGCCTACAAAGAGATACCACCTCCAGCTTCGTACCTATTTATTACTAGTAATGAAAGACATTCTGCACGTGGTGAATTCACGCAGGTTTACGGTGCAAAACTTTAAGGTGAAAAGGCAGGAACGATTAGGTGAGTAATTTTAATTTAGGGCCGATACAAATTTGTATTTATTCCAAGAGACAGACTCTCCCGTACGTCCCGAGATCTGTTCTGCGCCCATTGGGCCGGTTCTCAGTTCAGCTCCAACACTCGAGGGGAGCACGTATCAAATCACTTTCTTCTACTTGTTTATATTAGCAGTTGCTGTTAATGCTCCGCTTTCCAAGCCTTTCCAGCCGCCAGCCAGCGTTCAGGCATTAAAAGGTATGCTTTTAATTCGCACTCTGAGCCCAGAATTAACTTTTTCTGATGGCCAAGTCAGCCCCCTTTTGTGCAAGTCTTCTATTACCAGTTTGTAACTAATCTGCCGGCTGGAACTTCATAAAGCCCCTTTGTTTGCTGCTGGAGCCGGGCTGGGGGGCGAGCGGGGTGGCTATCGGTTTCATTCCTGTGGTAGCCCAGGTCACGTCACCTTTACGGAATCCGCCGAAGCCTCGGCAGCCCCTCACGGACACGGGGCGCGAGGGCTACCTTCAGGTTTCAGCTGGGGGTTATCTTAACAACTAGACATCTTTAAAAGGTCATTATTGCAGTCTAATTTCAAACTGGCACCAAAATGAAGGGTTGTCTTTGTGTGGGATTAATTTAAAAACCTCAGGATTTGATGTCAGTGGGAAATAACCAGCGTGGGACTCATAATGCTGCCTTCTCCTGCTTCTGGCCAGCACCTAGGGCTAATTTCTTAGGAGATGAAAACTATGACAAGCCCTTCAGTTAAGCTGAAAGCAGGCAGCAGTCCAGTAACACCCACAGGCCTCAGAGGCATCCTGTGACCCCCTTAGAAAAGTCACATTCACTTTGCTCTTGAGAAAGGAAAAATAATGCTGGAGGCATTTTGTTTTAAACCATGTGAAATAAGGAAATGTGAGGATGTGAAAATGAAGTGAAAAAAGTTAGAATTCATTTCCTCCCTTTGCCATGGCTTAGAAGCAAAACTGGTTCATTTTGAAAGTGTGTGTAAAAATCTGATACATTCACCAGTAGGCAGTGACTACAAAATGCTTAAGGTAAAATATGTAAATATGTAAAATAATCTCTTGAAAACCATCTCCTTTTGTGCTTGAAAGCATTTTGTAAAAGCATCTTTACTTCTCGGTAGCACTAATAGGCAGTCAGAAAGAAAAGTTACCTCTTGTCAAAACAAAAAATAACAACAAAAATCAAGGTACTAGGGAAATATTTTGAAACAAATCTGCAGAGTAGTGAAAGGGAAGGAAATGAATGCGTAAATTCCTTGGATGACTTCTGCCCTTTTACTATTAAACTGAATAATAATAAAGGAACATGTAAATTACAGTTTCAAAATTTTAACGGGGTTATTTTAACTATCATGGACTTAAGGCAAACCTAATCTGCCGAGTCTTCACTCTCATTTCATTCTAAAACTGTGCCTCACTTTTTTACTCCTATTATGCCTTTTAACTTAGATGGGCTTTTTATCTCCCAGCTAAGCAGATCCAACCTCATTTCCTCCTTCATATTAAAGAGGTCTACACAAACGTACGTTCAGCCTGTTTATTACTTGCTAGACACTGCTAATCCTGTTCCAAAATATTCTCATTAATAAAAGGTTACACTTGGAGGACCCATTAGAATGGTCAAATGAAGAGTACATGAATACCTAAAACTTTTACTCTTTGTCCTAAATTCTGGAGCTGTATTATATATTATCAACTTTATAATCAAAACCAAGTAACAGAGAATTCATTCACATTAATATAATTTTCAAAAAAATGTTTCACAAGTGAGGTCTCAATTCTGGGAAATGAACTCCAGAATGAAAAAAAAAAAATTGCCTTGATTTAATTATTTTTTCCTTATTTGAAGCAAGAGGAGAAAAGGTAAAAGAAAGCTAAGGTAAGGAACATGTAAGGAAGAAGATGGGGAACAAAGGCAAAAGATTGGGATCTTGAGTTACTGCAACACACAGGTACCGAGTGATCCTTCCAGCATAAGGCTACGGGGAGTTGGCTGGAAAAATTCACACGGCATCCAACAGGGTAGTGGAGCTACCTGAACACCTACACTGAAAAGGAAATAACGATAAATTGGAATTATTTTGAGACGTGGCAGAATTTATAAAGACTAGTCTCTTTAAAAAGATCTCTTTCAAATTAAAAACTTAATTTCAAATTAAAAATTTTTCAACATCAACCAAGCTTCCCCACTCATTCCCTGATGGGGAGACAGCCTGATTTACGTTGCTGTAGAAACCGTCCTGCTGCCACCCCAGAATCCTAACACACCCCTGTGAGAAGCTGAAAGGAAATTAGAGAAGGTGACAATGCCAAAGAACGACATCTCCAGAGCCTTCACCACCCTCTTTCCCACAGTATTGCGGTTAAACGCGTACACAGTGGGAATGGCAACACGATGGTCTGTATCTGTACGAAAAGGAATCAGAACACTCCCCTTGATTTTCCTCCCCCCGTCACCCACGGGTTTTCAGTAAACTGGGGATGGAACGATGCCCCTTAACACGCTCCTAACACGCAGGCAAACCATTAACCTTAGACGGTACGATTCTGCCGAGTGTGTCAAGTGCTTGCTTGAATTAAAGAATTTAAATAAATTGCCTTTTTTTTTTCCTACCTAAGACAGCTACAGTTAATGGGTCAAAACATAATTTGCCTGTCCTGTTTGAGATCACAGGTGTTTGTACAAGTGTCACAATCACTCATGTGACACGTGTCTGCTTTATTATTCCATGCCAGAGATAAGCAAATGTTTACGAGGTTTGTTTCTCTGAAGCACACAGAGAAGGTACAAGAAAAGGGAACGACATGAAGGGTTTGCAGGGGAGCTTCACAGATGCCAAGACTGCTACCTCACCACACCGCTACTTTGAACCCAAGCTTCTCCTCCCCATGTCCCTTAAATTGTCATTAAATTATTATAGGGATGTTCGTAATCAATTCAGTTATAACGAAGCGTGCGCTGGCCTGTGAACTCAAGCCTCCTGCCCTCCCACCAGCCCGTCACAGGCACGGAGGAGCTTCACGACTGTAGGAACCCGAAATATCCCGAATTTCTGGGCACAGGGGCTGCTCCTCATCAGCTCTGTGAGAGAGAGAGTACGTACACACACTTCGATGGCAATCGCAGCACAACCAAACAGCCTCTTTCTGCAATTCCTGGATTTTAATTCCACATCTGCTCTTTTCTGAGACTTACACATATAACCGTTGCTAGAAAAGTATAGGAAAGTTAATAATTGTTAAAGGGTTACAGGAAGATAATTGTTCTATTTCTTCTGAATTGCCAATACTGATTTTGCTGTGAGGGGGGATTATGGAAAGAAATGGAGCACTAGAGACAGGAAAGTACTGTTACCAAATAATCTAACAAATGCAAATACAGCTCGCAGTATTAACAAAAGTGTCGAGTCTAAGACTATAGACAGATGTTAGCTTTGGATCCAGCTGTGCTGATCAAAGGCTTTATGCCCCCCAGCTGCTCCTCACTGCCCCCTGCTGAAGTTATTATCCTGAAGATCTGCCAGCAGAGTAGCTCCTGCGAGCGCTCCCGAATTCACCCCGGGCAGTATCAGCCCGTCTAACCCACACCACCTACTTACATTATTTAGAATAATCCAGTTGATTTTGTCTGAAGTGAGTGCTCTTGCACGAGCCGTTCCACCGCCAGAACCCCACCGTGGTGACCCCTGTCATACGGGTGGCAGCTGCTGTGGGTTCTTGCCCTGTGATGGGCTTCCTGAAGCCCCAGGGAACAGTCACTGCTGAAACACCATCACCCCCAATAACATAAATAAAAAGCATTTTCAAAATCACCTAAGCAAATAAAGACATGCCTAAAACCTGATTATTTTTTTGCCTCAAAAACACCAATGGAATTCTCCTGCTGAACTAGAGACAGGACTTACAATAGCGCCAGCATTTGAGAACGGCACCCCCAGGAAGGATGGAGATCTCCCGTAACTTCACGCAGGCGCAGCACCAAACCCATCACCTTCGTGCAAACACTGCTCCTAAGAGATCACCGAGAGTAACAACTTCAACCACAAGCCAAAACCTTGCTTTCTTTCATCATTCTTGATTGGGAGTGAATAGATTACGTCTGACTCAACTTTCACACTGAAACGAGCTGAGATTTTTCTTAATAAAGACAAAACCAAATATGCAAATCAGGTAACATTTAGAGTTGCAGACTCCTTTTCTAGATATGATATATTCCCTTTCCAATCTGTAAGATGCATTGTAAAACAGTATTTTTATTTTTTTTTCATTTTAAACTTTCAGGAGAATTTTGGATCATCTTCCACTTATTTTAGGAGATACATTTCAAGCTACACAACACGCGTTGTCCAACCTTATCAAAAGGTGTCTGCTGTTACACCACACGTGCTAAAACAGTTCTTTAAATACTAAATACTAATTGCGACCGTATTTTCAATTGGATTTCAGCCTGCTCTGGTAACTTCTCTCTTGAGGTGACAAACTGGCAGTACCTGAATTCATTACAGCCTGATTAATTATGCTGCTTTCATACAAAGGGGAAGGAGACTTCCATGGGAAATGGTAACCTTAGACGGTACCTGGGCAGCAGCGTCTCTGAGTATCGGTTCCACGTCCACACACCCCTAATTTGCTTTGCGAATTCTTAGTAATTACCGTCCCACGGGTCAGCTCAGCTGCAACCGGCCGAGTAACTAAAGGCAGAGGTTGGGAACATCTTAGTTCCAGTCGATAGAATTTACAGCAGTTCGCAGAAGACACTGAAAAGCACAGAGTCAAACATCAGAGACCTCTCGTCTCACACAGCTGAGGACTCGCCAGATTTTCATCTTCTGCATCTTCGGAGGTGATAATTTCCTTAAATTACCCAGAAACTGAGAACCACCTGGCTATTACCTTCTTCTAAAGCAGGCCTTTCACCAGAGCGTACAGATGGCCTGAAACATCCCCATACCTGGAAAGCAGTGTTGGTTTTCCTTGCTTTCTTCTCGTGCTTTTATTAACGTGCAAAGGCAAATTAATACAAGACAAGAATCAAACGTATGTGTCTAAAATACACGCTGCATAATTAAACTGAGAATGAAAACAAATCAAAGGTATATATGTTCAAATAGTATTTATTGTTCCTTTACATAAAGGAACAAGGAACTTGGCAAATATTTCTTTTGAATAAAGGCCCGTCTTCACACAAGCATGGGTTATGAATAGCAATGAAGAAGATAAGAGCACGTGAGATAAAGTCAAGCAGAGTCAGCCACAGACAGAAGCAGAGCCAGGCTGACAGCGGGAGGATTCCCATCCTACTGGGCTCCCTACAACCGTTTAATGCCAACGCACATCAGCGGTTATACCCAAAGACACACTTTAGAGAAGTATTTTTAAATGCAAAGTTCAGGGTATCTTTTTTTTTCTTTGTATGGATAATACTCAAAGCATATTTCTCTCTACAGACTTAGGTCTCTCGTGCTTAGTCTGTAACATGCCTGTGTGCTCTGCTGCTAACGGCGGTTTAAGGAATTTGCTGTACCTACAGAATTGTATTACGGAGCTCCTAGAGGGTATGACTAAAACTTGTTGAAATTAAGTTCTAAGAAAATATATAAATGCAGGTGATTGGTTAGAGTTTGGTTAAAGTCAAGAACAGGAGGCGCTGCCAGGTCTGTCTCTCAACTGCCTCTTATAATAAATACACGGGGTTGACTGGGGAATCAGGTGCGTCAGAGAAAACGAATAATGCACTAAAAATATTGCCAGATCACCAGGCTTCCCTCTCCAGTTTGAGGCCAGCACTGTCCCGCATGAACAAAAGAGATCCTTTGATAACTAGTATTGCCTAAATACTTAAGGCAGTTCCTCCTGTAAACTCTCATCTTTATCCAGTTTCTGTAGACAAAAATCTAATGGATAAGATTTAAAAACACAGGGTAACAAGAAATTGGAAAACATTTCGTGAATTAATTAAAACAAGATGTAAAACTATATTATTCATTAAATTGCGAACACATTCTTCCAAGGAGAATGAAATATAAATAAAAATTCAATTGGTTTATTTTCAATTATGTGGTTGCCTTCTTTTCAATAATTCTCCTTAAAATTTAACCATGAAACGAATACCTTTATATGCCTGAACAACAGAGATGAGATGTACTTCATATTTTATCAATTACTATTAACTTTTATATTAGTATTAAAAGATAAAAATATATGTATTTGAAAGACATATAGGCCACCACAAATTAATCTTAAAAATGGCAGTAGAGGAGGTATCTCCTGCCGAGCCCCTGATTTGGCTGGCTCAACCAATCTGCTACGGCCATTCAACCAGTTCAACACATTTCTATAACGACTTCCCCATTTTCGGCTGCCTATCTGCCAGTTCCTACTGTCAACACCAATTACTCCGTGTGCCGTGACTCCCCCATCAATGAGACACCGTGGGACTGCTGTGGCCTCCCGTTAACAAGAGGCGCTTCTCCCATATCCGTGCTCCCAACGCCGAGCCCAGCCGGCACAGCCAGCAAGAAGGGGTCCCTTATCAGATCCCGGAGAACAATTCCCACTGAAGGGCGGGCTGCGGAAGGGCTCGGTGAAGCGTTGTCTTTGATATGCCATCTCCAGTTGGGTGTCAATTCTGAACAAGTTCTCCACGTTCGGTGTAAGCCGCTTAAGGAGGATTAATCTGCCATCGCCTGACTTGTCTCTTTTACGTGCTGCTCATTCCAAGCAGACGCGGGTCAGGTGCTTCGTCTCCAGAGGGAGAGCAGAAGCTACTCCCCAGTTCTGGGTTTGTTCTGCTTTTCTGGAGGAAAACTGTATCAGGAATGCAGTACAAACCAGAATTCCTCAGGAAAGAGCTCCTCAGATATACCAACGGAAGGCTGGAGATAAAAATATACCTCTGAAAGCCTTAAAAAAAGTATATAAATTTTATTAAGGCTTACATGATTACACATTTAATTTAAAAAGCAATGACTCAATATACAGTCTAATGAAATAGCTCAGAAGTATGTTAGAGATGATATGGCCTTGTTAAAGAATTACTTCGAAATTACAGAATCACGGAATTGTGAGAGTTGGAAGGGACCTCTAGAGACCATCCAGTCCAACTCCCCTGCCAAAGCAGGGTTGCCCAGAGCACATCACTCA
>JAOXNO010000063.1:36056446-36075038 GCA_028565335.1 Limnodromus scolopaceus
AGGTAGATGACATCTGCTGCTCTCCCCTCATCCAGCCATCCAGTTATAACATCATAGAAGGCTATCAGATTGGTCAAACATGATTTACCCTTGGTAAATCCGTGTTGACCACTTCCTATTACTTCTTGATCTTCAATGCGTTAGAAGACTTATTTAAATGATAAATTTAATGTAAGAACAGCAAAAGTCCAATTTTGTAGAATCTTTAGGTGGAGAAACATTTTCACAGGAAGAAAGGCTGCTTTGCTTTCTCCCACCCACTCGCTTAGTACAATTCAATAAATTTACCACAGCAGTATGTAATACTTACATAGAAAGGGCAGAAACATAGAAAATTATGTTAAAAAGTAATTTCTTTTGATCACCACCAGGACAAATGGCTTAAAAGGCAATATATAACCGTTTAAAAGTTGTCTGAAGTCCAGAAAACCTTGTGTCTCAGCAGAGCTAGTGTAAGGATTGTGTTAAACTTCAGACAGACCAGGAGGTACCGCTCAGCACAGGCTGAACAAGCTGATTACGGATTGCACGAGGGTTTTTATACTGCACGAGGGTTTTTATATATGGCATTGTAGAAAAGAAACCCCAATAGGTCAGACTGATTTATTAATCACTATTGCTAAAATAAATACTGCGAGTAACACCAACTAATGGGCCACTAGATCTAGGCAGGGACTTCTAAGGACACTTGGAACACTGGAGTCTCCAGGACATACCAAGAATGTCAACCAAAAAGAGTTAAAATGTTCATTAAGCATTCTTAACTTCAACTAATTGCTGCAAACCAACCAGATGCCAAACTGAAACACAGAATGTACATAGTGTATAGATTTGATCACATAGAGACCAGAGTCAACAGAAAGAGAACCGCCATCACGAGAGCTGACTCCAGCCTGTTACTTGACGACTCTGGATGCTTTAAACAGGTCTCCACTAAGAGCCTTCAGAAATCACGTATTATTGCTGAAGTGATTTGGACACTGACAAGTGCTCAAAACTGCAGATGATGATCTGGTGTGGGACCAGATCACCTCTTGTAACTCCTTCTGCCTGTAACCAAGAAAAGCCACAGCACGTGTCCCACCACAGGGAAGTTCATCAAATGAACCAACATTTTGCAACAGTAAAAAGTAACTAATTGAACATTCAGACTCAAAGTACTTCCTGAAGTAAATAAAATAATCCTTCTTCTGGATTCTCCATCAAGAAATGAGACAGTCTGATGTCAAATATTTCCAAAGATGCAATTTTTCTTTACCATTTCTTTAAACAAAGAAAACCTACTTTCTCTTTTAATTTTCTTCTGGAAGCCCTCCCATGTTGGTTCTAAGGTATTTCAGGTATATTATGAAATGAAAAGAATACTTGAAATCTTGACTTATGTTTTTTCCCTAACATCACTGGCAATTATTATCACTTGGACTACCTGCACAGCTGACAGCAATGCTAGGAACAGTACCTGCAGTTCTTCAGTAGAGATTGGGTCTGATACTTAGGAAGATAAAAGCTAAGTCAACAGCAGCCTAAAATTCATTCCAGCTCACTGTAGCTAGAGCTGAGGATGTCTTATGGCTGTCAGTGTTGAGCAGGGGGAAAAGAAAAAAAAAAAAAGAGAGAAGACTGTAATTTGAAGCTCAATTAAAGGAGGGAAAGGGAAACAATGTACTGAACTTGCATTTTATGTTATTCATAAAGAATTACTTAGAGATGAGAAAATGAATTTTGGCTTTGGAGACAAGCACCAGGCATATTTTCCAGGTCCAGCAGATTTAGCTCACCTTCTGCTTTGTACAGATGTTTCTTCATTTATTTTTTTTAAATTGTAATAGCATAAAAATGAAAACAAATGAGAAGAAGAAAAAGGGATTAATGAAACCTTGCTAAAGAGAGGAATGAAGGTGCCTTCTTTTACGGCTTGGGAAAAATGTATCACAGACCAGTGATCTGGCCTGGGAGAAAAATGCCCTCTGCCAACACCTCCCCTCCAGACGAAGCAGGCTGCAGTGCCGCTGTCTTTTTGATCACGAGAAGAAATCCCACGCCAATGACTGTTTCCCCTGACAGACTGCTTGTCCTTTTTAATGTTACATGAGAGCACCAGCCTGAATTTCCCTCCCCTCAGAGCTAGTACCACTACCACTGATTAGAGATGCTGGTCTGCCTAGGGGTACTCACTTCTTCGGCCAAGGCTGTTTAACCTGTTGTGCTCCCTTTACTCCCTACCTTCTCCTTTGGAGATGGAAACTTTGCCTTTTTTATGGATCTTACAATACCTTCCTCTAAATTGTTTGGTAATTGGTCCATCATACAGAGATTCGGCTCTTGTTGCGCTCCTGGCCTTGCAAGAGACTGTCATGCTCCAGAAGACTGGAGAAATACCTCTTTTATTGATAATTACAGCACAGGCCAACACTTTTTCCATGCTGCTAAATCACAGAAGTCACTATTTACCATACCTTCTGCTTTCTCAAACACAGATGCAGAAAATCTCACCATTCTCTTCATTCGGTTCCCCACACAACAGTACTGCTCTTTGTCCTTCTGTCTGCTGAGATCATTATACCGAGATTACTACAAACAGAATAAGAAAAGCAACAGCAGAACTAGCAGTGGAAATAGGTTTGCTGCACCACCTCCCTCAGACAGCTCTGCTCAAAGCTCATCGTCAAAACGAGAGGGTGAATTAGGGAGGATTTCCCAAAGTAGTTCAATGGTCTAGCAGTCTGACTCCTGAGGACTTGGACTCCTTCCTCAGTGACCTAGGGTTTCCATACACAATCTCTGCAATAGTTTAACTTAGTTTTAGTTAACTGTGAAATACGGGTGTGTGGATTCACTCATGCTTGGAAAAGCCCTGATATGAAACTAATTTAACAGTCAGTGAAACTGTCCCGGGAAACTCACTCCAGATTGCCACAAAGTGGTGCCAGTTAAAAAAAGTATACAAATAGCCATTTTATTCAAATCAATGTAACTTCATGTCGACCAAAAAGTGAGATTTTGCTCTGAAGAGAAGAGCAAAAGGAGAGAAAAAAAGCCCCGTTTGATAAGTGATGGAGACAGTCATGATAATTTTATCACCACGGTCCCTCTAGACTGTAAAAAATTCCTGAAGTTGTTCCCATTTTCTGACTTGTCTGCTTTCTTTTTGATCATGTCTCCCATTGTCTATATTACAAAAAAACCAAAACAAAACACCCAAAAAAAAGCATTTAAAATAAATCTGCCCAGGTCTGTGAGGCGGGATGTGCATCCCTGCGTGATGCCCTCCCCTGCCCAGCCCACCGCCCCTCCAGCCACTGGCCGCAAGCCCGTAACTTGAAGGCAAGCAGTAACTAACTAACTAATAAATAAGGAGTACAACACTAAAGTAAACAGTACCCCAGCTATAATTAGCTAGCACAGACAAGCTGCTGGTGGTAGATGTCTCTCCCAGTTCCCTCAGGCCCTCTCCAGCCCAACTCCCCCACAGAATCCCTTTAACCGGCATGCTCCTGTTTGACTCCAGGCAAAACAAAAACAAAAACCCCTTTTTTCCTAGTTGCTGGCTTAGAACAGAGTACGGAACAAAAGGAACACCAAGACGAAGATCCCACTATCAGATATTTTTACTACGTTATTTCTTTGAAAGCAAAATACAGCCTGTAACATTCAGGGCATTGGGAAACTTCATAATCCTGCCTTTAACACACGCGCTGACGGTCCCAAGGACTTTTGTGGCCAAATAACGCGAGGCTTTTTCAAAAGCCTGCAATGTGCCTATTTCCAGAAAGAAACCCCTGCTTTTACCATGGAAAAAAAAAACAAAAAAAACAACAGAAAAACAAAGCATTCCCTACACGGGAATCGGTTTTTGAATTAGCAGCCCCAAGTTGGTGCAGTGGGAACCCCAGGAGATTGACAGGAACACCGAGAGACACGGCCATCCAACAAAAGCTTATTGCCTGTAATTAATGCTCTACACGAGGCATGTTCCTGCCTTCAAACGAGCTAACCACCGAGCTCAGTGTGCACATGTCCTTGCAGGTTGGGAGCTCCGGCGCTTCACTTCTCCTCAACGCGGCCAAACAGGACCCATCTCACCCTCTCTCCTGCAAAGAGCTGAGGTGCAACGGGCACCGCTTGTGTAAACAGCTCTTAACACGGCCGAAAGGCTACTCGCAGCTCAAAGCTTAAATATTTGAGCCACACCATCAAATTTTATCATTGGCAAGTTTTAGCCAAATTCTGAAAGAGGAATGAGGACAGTAGGAAGCATGAACATTCATTTCCAAATTAAACAAGTTTTTGCTCAAAATACTCTTACAATACAGACCAGATCACAGGGACCAAGAACACATCGCGTTCCCTGAACAGCAAAGTTCACCGCCATGAATTGGTGGTGGAGTCTCCTCTGGACATTCAAAACCCACCTGGACAAGTTCCTGTGCAACCTGCTCTGGGTGGACCTGCTTTGGCAGGGGGTTGGACTAGATGATCTCCAGAGGTCCCTTCTGACCCCATGGGATTCTGTGAATGTGCTGGCACCACAAACTGCTGACACTGTGTCATTTCATAAGGACATCACTCATGGAACCCTGTAGTAGGAACCTGGCTCTAAAATTTGTGCACATCTACAAATGAATAACACACACCCATGAAATACTCCCAAACTGAGAAATAAACCGTTCAGACTCACAGTGCAATCTTGAAGACTTGTAAAAGTTAACCATGAAAGGCCCATCTTCATTCTGCTTTCTTACACTTAGAACTACCTGAAGTGAAGGGGTAATTTTTGACTAAACATCTTACAACAGCAGGTTCTGAATGAAATGTTTATCTGTCTGAATTTTGGACACACACACACACCCCTTTTTTTTTTTTTTTTTAAATTCAAGAACCACTTCTTTTCTTGTCAACAGAATGCTGTAAGGCAACATTCAGCTGTCGCATAACACAGAGCAGCGGCAAGATCCGTTTGAGGAGCATCAACGCAGAGCTCCGGCAAGGCTTTAGGCAGCTGGTACAGGTAACTCCACAGTTTCAAGAAAGAGGAGTTTGTCTCATTATTCCACACTTTTCTCTGTATCTTACAATATGAAATGTGAAAGAGACTCCCATGTCCCACTCTCTCTCTGTCATTGAAACCTTAATGTATTTCAATTCTTTAGACTTCTTCAAAACCTCAGCTTCAGTAAAGGATTTTTTTAACCAAAAAGAAAAAAAAAATCCACAAAAATTCATCTGGCCTTGAATGGGATGGAAGGGAAAAGGAATTTAATCTACTTGATGATTCATCTGACACTTCTAGAGGAGGATCAATTAAAAGAAAAACATTGCTACTTTAAGATACAGGCCTCAATCTTTCCATGGATATGTTGAAAAGTTACACCTTGGAAATTTTCTGGTCAGGTTTTAAAAATTATTTTCACTGACATCTAAAAATGTCACAGCACCTTGGGCTTTACCTTCTGAAGTCAATGGAGAGACTCCAGTCAATTCTGACAAACCCTCAGCTAGGGCCTTTCAGACTTCCTTTCTCTTAGTCTGAGCAGTTTTATTTAGCCAGAAGAAAGAAAAAATCTGGAATTATAAGTGTCAGAAAACAGAGACCGCAAAATATATTTTATCCTTCAGTGTCTGGAAATCAGGAAGACAAATGGAGAAGGCAATTGAAAAATACAGAAAAACCCAACCCAAAATCAACCCCCAAAGAAAACCCAAGCTCATGTACCTTCTTGCCCCCACAAATCCTCCAGGCACCTGCTTTTTGCAAGGGGAAAACCAGCAACTCTCCGGCAGTAACAGCAGTGGAGCTCTATGGGGACTGACAAATGGATGAACTATTAACTACTCACCGAGCTCTCGCTCTCCATGCTAACAAGCTGCACACACTATATTTATAAAGTATCCATAAATAAAGAGATTGCATTTAATATTACCACATTGATAGAATTATTTTGTTTTCAAAACCACAATCTTTTTTTTTCCTTTTTTAACCAAAGAGGAGGATTTTAATTGAAAAAAAACCAACAACCCAACAAAAACCAAACCAAACAACAAAACCAAACAAGAAAACCCTATTGAAGACTCCAGTATGAAACCTTTGAAAAGCAGAAAGAAACACCGCAATGGTCTCCTCCTGTTGCTTGATCAACATCATGCTCTCAGGCGGGATCAACTACCATTTCCATCTCCAAATGAAGCAAAAATCAAATTTGTCTTGGCCAATAAGGAAAAATGATTAATATCATTGAACCTCTGTCAGAATATTTTATGTTACCCAGATCAAAGGAATTCGTTCAGTACGCAAACCTGTTCTACCAGTGGAAAAGAATGTTTTTGCTGGCACAGAGCCACCTTCTATTTTCTTGCATTGCTGCCTGGCTTTTTCCTCCTGTCAACTGAGATCCATGCAAAATCCTTCTCCCGCCTCCTGACTCACGCCTGTATTCCTGCTGGTTTGCAACAGGCACAGAAATGCGTTCCTATACATTCACTCCAAATCAGAATTATTAATCATCAATGTAAACAGAGCGTTATCCATCATCTTTAACACTTTCCTACTTTTTACTGCTAAGCCTGGAAGATGCATTAGAGTAACGTTTACAAATCCTGTTTCACAAAATAAAACCAGAATTCTAAAAAGGTAGAACATTGTGGGCTAAAATACAGCTTGAAATTATATTTTTAAAAATGAAAAATTCACCATTGGGGAATTTTATTTTTTAATTGAAACCTCATTTATTTAAGAATGAGAAAAACAGGTGCAATTATTAATTAGGAGAACATCTATACAGGCTTTCGAAAGACTGATTAGGCTTTCAAAAGACTGATTTTCAAATAGATATTAACACATTCCATTTGAATCATTTTAATATTTATTTGACTTCTGAAAACAGGAAGTAAAACAAGAAGAGAAGCTGAAGCTAAACTTGAGATTTTCAAAGATTCATAAGGTCGTATGCATGGAATTCCATTTAAAAAAATAATTATTAGGACAGACTCCTTAACTTTCTTCTGTCACCTTGAAACTTCAAACCCATATAATTAACTGATAGTTTTGGGATACCTCAAATGAGATCATTACTGTCAGCAGCAGCGACATCCCACACCAAAGCGGGTCCGCGACAACCGCTGCATTCTGTGATACACGGAGCACAGAGTGCTGGAGAAGGCAATGACACAATAAATCATAAAAAAATCCCTCCTGTTCTGCCCTTAGTCTACAGGTTTAAAAGCTCAAAATGCAACCTTTAACCTCTTGGGCCATAAACACTCGCAAAAGGTGTTCTGGTCTGTTGTATCTGCTTTCGTATCACTCAAGCTTAACAAGTGTGAAGGATCTGCAGACTCCAGTGCTTTCTAAACAGATCTTGACCACTTAAAACAAAAGGTAATTTATCGAGAGCCAACTACACACTATGAAGACCAAGCTGAGACTTGAGCTGTAGAACAAGTCATTCCAAGGATCTTTGAAAGTGGATGCCATAAAATTACTTTAGTTCCAAAAAGGTGAGAGAATAGCCTAAAGATTTGCTCAGAGCACGGCAATCCCACTGACGGGGGGTTTTCCCCAAAATAAAAGACTATTCATTGGTCCTAATTCTTTCAAGATCTGTCAGAAGCAGTTATGCCTCACAGTTATGTTGGCTGATTCAGGAACTTCTAAATCTGCATGATATTCTTTGAGAGAACTTTGGAGAGAACCCAATGCACAACCTCTACGGAACAAAGACTTCTGCAAGACACACCATACGTCTCTTTTTGTTTGAAAGGGCAGGGAAGGAAGGAAACAAGGCCAGGTTTTCCAAGAGACAGCTCTGCCATACTTTTTTTATCATGTCTGACCCATTCCAAAGAGGAAATTCCCTGCTATCCCATTTTTTTTTCTTAAGATTGTTAAAATATTAGCAACGGATTTGAGGCATAATTGCAGGGGTTGCTGGAAGGTGGATGGATAACGCGAGCACGCAGTGAGAATGCCAGCTGTAATGTGGGCAAACAAACTAAGCGCCTTCACTCCCAGAAAACTGAAAAGAAACTGTGGTCAAAAGCACTTTTTCCCAACTGTGTCATATACCCAAGTGCCTCCCAAATAATCATGCATTCATCCTTACTTTTCCACTTAGAAATTAGGAATTACTGGCCATATAAAGATCTGATAGAGAGGAATATTAAATAACTTTTCTATGTCTGCATTTGGAAGTCTCTGGTACAACACAGATTTCCAAGCCTCAATCCAGATTCTTAATCATGCTTTATACAATACCTTAGCATGAAAACAGCTTTAAAATGCTCAAATTATACCACCTGAAACACTAATTTAATTAAAAAAATGTGGTGCCTGGTACCCAACATACATTTCACAATCACTGCAGTAATTAGCTTTTCCCTACACAAAACATCACTGTTTTAACTGTAGCTGTTTTGGGACTTTCCAGGTCTGCAAAAGCATTATCTGTCTTGACTAATGTAATGGTTGGAATATACTGGATGAGAACAGACACAAAGCACCAGACCTCCCTCGAGCACTGGCCCAACATATGGTCCTTGGGATAGTTTGCCGAATATTCTCAAGATGACTGCTCTTCCACTGTGTGAGAAAGAGGGCTTTTTCTTATCCCTAAAATGCCTGTCTTCAATAAGCGGTGATTCACTGAACTAGCCCCGAAGCTGCCTCTGGAAGCTCAGTATTCAAAAACCATCTGTGCCAGCAAGTACCAGGAGAGGGCTTTCACTTGATATTTAAACAAATTATACCCTCAGATATTTCAAACATATACTCTATATTTATGTATTTTGGGATACTAGCCATAGGTCTTGATGAAAAGCCAAATTACTTTATTATTATTATTCTTAAATACAGAAAAATATTTGCATTTAACCTCTACGTTTCAATTCCATAGTAAAAAATGAGGGACCCTGAAATACACAAATTCTGCATTCTTGCCACCTTAGCACTACTCAAATATTTAACTTGTAAAGTTCCCTGACCTATTCTTGTGATGGTTGATGCTTTTCTTGAAGTTTAACTCCTACAATTACATGAAAATGTCTATTTCATCAACGAAAGCATTTAAAAATCCTAATCCTTAACAGCCCTACAATTCAATAAAAAAGCTTGAAAACGTGAATAGATTCAAAATCCACAAGGTAAACAAAAGCAACTCAAAATTTATCATTTTTAATTTGACATTGGAGGTGCTTAAGGATACTAAGTAAAGAGCTGGAGTCTTCCTGTTCCTCTCCGTGTCACCCCCTGCCCTCGCCACCCACCGCCACGTCCCACCCCGAGCATTCACAGGACCCCGCGGCAAACGAGGACGAGGCAGGAACCGCTGCTAAAGGCATAACGAGGTTCAGGAGCTACACACCTAACTTCATAACCACGCACCGGATTCCAAAATAGCAGTAACATTCAAAAGATACTTTCCAATCATTTTGTCTAGTATCACTAGATAAAATAAAAAACTGCAAAATTCTGAATATGCGGTATTTTCAACTCTGCGAGGCAGAGGAGCTGAATTCTTCCAAAGGTATCTCATTCCGCCGTACCCCTTCTCTTTCACTCTTGATCAGAACCACATGATAGTGCTAGGCAGCCTGAATTACTGATGAGCTGTGTTTCCAGCACATTATTTAAATACGAGAAGACAAGAAAGGTACCAAAGGTACCGCAGAGAAAGCGAGTGAAGAGCAGGTGACCTCGTTTGCTGCTGTAAGTCCCTCTTCCAGCGCTCACCAGGCTCTGGGCCCAACGACTGCAGGGAGCCCAGCACAAACTCATCACTTTTTATTGTTGTTGGGTTACTTCTCTGCCAGGTCCTCAAAGGGAAAGGGGTTGGCACAGGGTACGACAGGAGCCAACGGAAGGGAAGGGGCAGGAACGCGCGACGAGGGACTGGGATGGAGATAGCTCAAGGCACTGGGCAATCCCAGTCTGAAACCAGCTACGCGTCTGGTGGCAGCCTCATTTGAGGACATCTCACCCCTGCTCATCTGCTTCTCTATAAAATCTTTTTTCCCCATTTTTCTTTCTGGAAAGGAATTTTTTATATGGCTGGATGGAGATGGAAATCAAAGAACACATATGATAGAAAAATAACCTCACCCCAAACTGCCGATTTTCCATCTCCCCAAGTAGAAGTAATCAAAAACCCCAGCCGTACCAGTACAGAGGAGGAGAATGATGGGCCTGGCCTCGGTAACTTCAGCTAATCCTGCCATCTGAAAAAAAATCCATTTAAGCTATGGCTTGAGAAGCAGCAAAGAGTCCAAATGAGCCCTGGCAAAGTGAGACAGAGAACAAGTTTAAAGGAAACACACTCTTGAAAAAATCCTGGTGGAAAAATACTTGCAATTAGGAGCAGAAGCTTTTTCACATTTATAAAAGCTGCATAAGGGCTGTTTCCCTGTATACAGCAAACAGTACTGGTCCCAGAAACACTAAGCTTTTCCATTAACTTTTTCTCTTAAGCAAAATAGCCATTACTACTCCCTAAACTGACCTCCTGCTCAGATCAAAAGGGTGTTATTAAAAAGATCCAATTTCCAAAGAGAAATTGTGAGCTAGTATTTCTGTTGAACTGAGAAGTTGGATGGAAATCCAACACTTCTCATTGAAAAAAATAGGCAATGCAACCAAGTAAAATATCAAACAAGAGTTAGTTCAGAAAAAGAAAAAATATAACATGCAGGGGTGGGATGACTTATAAAAGATCTTGCATCAGCAGAGGCAGCGTCCCAGCTGCGGCAAAAGCAGACATATATGTCAAAAAAGATTAACGAGGAGACCAGCAACTTCAATGACAAAAAGTGGACGTTTTAACCAAAAAAAAAAAAGGCAGGCCAAGAAAGCTCTTGCCAAGTCAGACCTTGCAAAGAGAGATTATCAGTAGCACGGAGTTAAGAAGCTTAGACATTGCTTGGAGAAATCAGAGGGTCACAGACCATGGTGGAACTGGGCTAAGGGGATGCATGTCAGACAGGACAAAGTCCTGGAATAGTTGTTTCTAATCTCCAGAAGCCCAAAGAAAAGAGATCAGATAGTCTTTGACAAGCAATGCAGATTTCCAGTACCTTTTTCGAGTGAAACATTTTTGAGGAGGTGAGTTTATTCCTGCATCGCAGCCCTAAGGAGCGGCTCCAAAGAGCAACGGAGAGTTTCCAGCAGCCAACCTGCCTGACACAGCTTCTGCAGAGCTCCAGATCCTACCCCCGGAAAAGACACTGAATAATCCAGAGACAGTTTCCAAGTCCTCCAAAGCTGCTCACAGCCAGGCACCAGCGTGAGCTGGCCAGAATGGTTAGAAGCTGGGAGGAGAGGGACGGGAGCATTCACTCTGAACTGGCAGAAGATCCAGACAACTCATGACTCCAGGAAATCCACATATCGGCAAAAACTTCAAGGATAATTTGTCTATTGAAACGCAGAAGTTCAGCAAAATCTGGGCTCGGGGAGCAACAAAAGGAGGCAGAAATCCCCTGAAGCCTTTGGAATTTGCCACAGACCTGTATCTTTCCTTGAAGCAGTGCACCAGCAGAGTGAGGAGCTTCTCAAGAGAGAGGGAAGCTCTTCACCATCCATCCGTTCAGGCATATAGCTCTGAATAAAATATTTCACCGAAGGTGACCACAATTTGGTTTGTTAAAACGTAAAAGCTTAAAAAAAGATTTTTTTTAAAAAGCGGCAGTAGGCAATAAAAATTAAATTCTAATGCTTAGGAGAAAATATTCCCTTGTTCAAGTAAAAACCCAAAGGGAAGGTACATTTGTTAAAATCGGAAGGGATCCATGTATTATTAGAAGGTTCAAACCATTTTTAAATGAATCTTGTCTGAAAGCCAATGCTCAGTGGAGTGTCTAACGAAAGCTGCTTTTGGCCCGTTGCTGCGGGATTTCTCAGAGGAGCACTGGGAGGAGAACAGAACGCTCTACTGAATGCAAGACGGGGAGGGAGACCGACAGGGAGGGAACGTGACAGGACAACACAAAACCTGGGAAGGTCCCCCAGCCTGAAATGGATTTGACCAGAAAACGGGAACACCTCCTACATACCTGAAGGCGTAAGTCAACGTTAGAATATAAACAAGATCCACTTCTATTCCTAGCTCAGCTCATTCCTTAGCACTAATCTTAGCACATGAAAAGAGAAAGAGAAGTCAGATAAAAGCAATCCAAAATGGGAAACAAAAAGGCCTTTGGAAATGCCTGGCATTTCGACAGCCAAACGTCTGAGCCAAAACTGTTAGCCAGTTATTCAAAACCAAAATGTTTGCATTTTCCTCAGAACAGACATATAATAGGGAGAATTGCTTTGACTCCTGTTGTGTAGCCATACTTAGCAGAAATAAAAGCAGCCCAGCAATATCTGAACTGAACACCACCCTACTCAGAGTTGGCCAAGGTAAGGTTACCCGAGCTCTCCACCCTGGTTAGTGCATACCCTGATTTTGAGGATTTTGCATTGCGTGGTGTGGCAGAGCTACTTCTCCACAGGTAACAGGAGAATCATACTAACAAACCCACAGCATTCTTATTAAAACGACGTACAATTTAAAATGAATACAAACCTGCCTTTGCAGTTGCGGAGGACAATCAGCTATTTTGTAAAAAGTTTTGACACATATTCATCATAAAAAACACACTTATTGGTTATTACTACAAGCTCTTGGTCCAAACTAAGCAACGCTACAGTTATGTTTTTCCGGATATTGCTTCACACCCTGCTCTTTTCTCCTCTGCATAACCCAAAGGAAAATGGAAAAAACCGGCATAAAGGCAGTGAGCATTTTCAGGGAGAGACCTATACTTCAGGTTTAACTTCTTTTTAAAATATTCTTTAAATATCTAATTAAAGTTAACACTTGAAAAATAAAACTAAGAAGGTGTCATTTTAACTGTGGCAAAGTAAGATAAACTGGACTCACAGTCCTAATTTGGATCACCTTTCCCAAGTTGCACAGTTCACTGAAAATATTGGCATGTAGCGTCTCCAGCCATCGCGACCCGGTTGTGAAGTCAGCAATTCTCTGATTCCGTGTACAGAAATATATATACAAATACCTCTCCTCCCACGGTAAGCAGTCCAGGCGAATCGAGCTTCCGTTTCTTGCGGGGACCGATAGCTGCCAGTGCAGTGAGGTTGGCATCCCTCTGCCGCATCTGCGCCAGTTCTTGCTGCTGCATCTGTTAGAGAGAAAAAAACCACTCTCTTTAGTTTTCAGTTTGTTGCCATTTCAAAAAGTTCTTCTCAGGCTCGTGAGCACTGGGCAAAAGTCACACCATTGCAGCAGGTCGAGCGTGCAGCCCTGCAGTAGAGCAATAGAGAAGGTACAGAAGTTCTCTTGGCTTTCCACAGGATTTCTGCTCCCCAAGAACTCAATCGGTTTTGGAAACTCCATCCTTACCCTTGAGAACTGCCTTACCCAGTAAGTGCTGTAGACTAACTACACACCTCCAGTTTAAGGCTGGTATGAAGAGTGTAAATACCAATTCAAATCCTCAAAAAATATCTCAAACATTTTCTTTCTTCTTAGATTTACTTTGAATATTTTGAATACACTTGATACTTGCTTCCAAAAAAAATTTGTACCTAAATGAATAAAACACCTCCATCTAAACATCAGCAGGAGGTAATGCTGACACAAAACCCCCACAATCTGAATTTCCAACTGCTTTTTCCCTACGATCTGCTTTCTGGGGTTAGGATTTAGGTAACGACACATCCAACTAGTTTGAGAAAACTAGAAGTCTAAGAAAAACAACCTGGCAGCTGCACTGGCTAACCGTGTCACAGGGACAGAGAAGAGGAGAAAATCCTCGGCCACCACACGATGAAGAGGTAAGAGTGGATATTCACTTCTGCGCTGTGTAATGCTGTCAGAGACTTAGTGGTAAGAGACATATTCCCATGAACACTATCACTTTGATAAATATTCTGATCATCAATACTAGACAAGAATAATTGATTAGGTAACACAGCATGTGATTTTAATTAGATAAAAGCGTTGGTAGCTCGTAGTAATAATTCTTACTAATTTCAAAATATTGGGTTTGCAAAATCTTTCACTAAACTGAGAGGAAGCGTTGTTCTCTGATCCCACTGATGTCAGACTTGTTCCCACCTCGACAGAGACGCACAGAGCACTACCTCAAGAAATTCAGCAGTGGTCATAAAAACACTGCATGGTCCAGGCCCCATTCTTCTTAAAATAGAACCACCAAGTGCAGATAGAAGTGTCCAGCCATTACTGACGCCGGAGCTGCACACATACACAAGTGGGGCTGAACACATACAAGTGGGGCTGAACATTCTTGGTCAATGTTAAAAGGAGAAGAGGTTTAAACAAAAAAGCACCAATCTATGGTATCTTTTCTCCATTCTCTTCTGCCTAGATAAAGCAGGTCCACTGCATGCATCCTATTTAGTGCATTTTTCAGGCTTATTCGTTTAGCAATGCATGTTCTTCAGTAAAAGAAAATTCAGTACGCTTAAGAGTTTGAAAACCCATTTTTTCCACATTTTTATGCTATATATTTTGCAACTTCAGTTATTATCATAACCTCAATATAAATTTATCTACAAATACACATCCCATTTATCTACAGGGTAAAAGAAAAGAATTTCCTAAATACAAAAAAAGAAACGTGGAAAAAATATCTAAATAATAGTGCAAAGGTCTGTACATACTTCTCTTTGCCAACTCATATTAGGTTTTTAGCTCAAATATCTTTGGCTCTCTTCCAGATTAAATGCCAGTTAGACAGACCTGCCCGCTTACCCTTTCAAGGTAGATAGCAACAGTGGTGAGCTCTAATCATTTACAAAGGTCATGATCGGAAGCTAGCCCGTAAGCAGTCATTTAAAATTCGATTGATCCCTATTTGTAGTCAGGGAAAGAAAATGGACATTTCAGCTGTATTGTAATTATGAGGCTTCAAGGCAACTGTAAATAGATGTGCAAATCCAGATACTGGCAAATACCTTAGAGAAGAAATTATTACTATAGTATAACATATATCCAGGAAAGGTTGAAGATAAAACTGCATATAAAAAAAGATCAATCATCTTTTTGCTAATTTGCCATGCTCGCCAGCCTATAAGGGTTATCACAATTATCAGAAGTCTGATGAATATTTAAGCGAGGGCCAACTGGCTGAGAGTCATCTCGGAACAAGCCGCAAAGCGGATGGCTTCACAGAATAAGAAATTTTGCACTGGAGAAAGTGTTTGTTTCCTGGGAGGTCAGAAATACAGCCTGATCGGTAACCGGTACCACACAGAGGGTGCTATATGGGTACCTTATCTAAAGTCACCATTTTTAAGCCAACAGTGAGCTAATACTTGGCTCTTCATACCCCTGTATTGCAATATACGGCGATGGCTTCAACATGTAAAATAAGCACATAGTGCCTCTGAAAAATTGCTCCAAGAACTATAATTCAGTATTTCTTTATTTTCGCACATGCAAATTGTAGAGCAAAACGTGCCGTTTCTCTAAATTTCCCATAGTGGGACAAATCCTGCCCTCGCCTGGAAACCTGCAAAGTGCCTGGTGCTCTTTGACCAAGCAAAGGTGGACTAGATTGATGTCTCTGCAGAAGGGTTTGCACTCCTTTATTCCTCAGGTTCCTGGTCCCTTCCTTTCTATTCAGTGAGAAGACCTACCAGCTCTCCAGACAAGGGCCCTTCCCTTACTCGTCGCCGGCGGGACTGACGGACACTACTTTATACCAATCAGGAATGTGCTGCCGGGTACAAAAACTCCAGACAAAACCCCAGGATGGTCCCTGATGCTGGTTTTACAGTACAC
Organism: Limnodromus scolopaceus; assembly: GCA_028565335.1. Lineage (NCBI taxonomy): Eukaryota > Metazoa > Chordata > Aves > Charadriiformes > Scolopacidae > Limnodromus > Limnodromus scolopaceus. The sequence goes on from JAOXNO010000063.1 coordinate 36,072,244, forward strand.
ACCTCGTATGCTACAACAGGAAAGAACAACCTTCTTGCGTAAACTTTAATGAGTGTTGGTCAAAACACACCAAACACACCCAACACACACACATCCTCAATACGAGTATCCCGATGTTTTATGAGATAAGGGCTGAAGTGCTGAAATACTTGCTTGATATTACACAAATTCTCACCAGTCTTTTAAAAATTAGGTATCACTGATAATTTTATTTTTTTTAAATGCTCATCTGAAGGCAGAGGATCATGAAATTACATTTAAAAATAATCAAAAGAATTATGATGCTGGTAGTGATTAGCGACAAAGGCATTCACCTTGTGGCGGTCCGTCTGGCTTAAGGGAACGCCTTTGCACACTCACTATTAACTGTCAATTTGCTTACAGTAAAACATCTTCACAGTTCATGGGTACTTATTGGGAAGACATCTGACAAGATTCCTGGATGTTATTTAACATCCCAGAGTAGAGTAACCACCACAGGAGCTTTTCAAAACGAGTGCCAGGGAGATACAAACTGCATTTAATAGTCATAAAACCTGATGTGGTTATTGCAGGTACCTTACCAGAAGTTTAGGAAGAGCCAAACAGTTTTGCGGGAGTGGTGTAATTAACGTAGATTTAATGACTCTGCTTTACTGTCAGCAGAGATGACTTTTGAGAGGTACCCCTGGTACCAGGCGATGCCAGACGCACACCCTGACCATGGAGGCTCTTGTCCCCAGGGTCCTCGGGAACCCTGTTCTCTGCGTCAGGGGAAATGACACTGCAACCATTTTGCACACGTAGTGCCAAAGCCACCACCCTCCGAACTCTCAGTGCTAAAAAATAACCTGAATTAACAATATTCTGAAATTACTCTTAAAATACCCATGAAACTAAAGCTGCTTAAGCTTCTTACTTTACATAATCAGTTACATTTTAAAGTAAGAAAGCGGCCTGTTATTACAGTATAGTTTATCTATATAAGCCAGTTAATAATTTCTGGATATTTAAACAAATGAAGCACCTGTTAATATCTATACATACTGATAAAATAAATTTCCTGTTAATTAACATGATTTAGCAGCATTGAATCTAACTCACTACTTCAACCAACAAGATGCAACCGTTTGATACCTGCATTCGCTCACACTCTCATTTCCATACTGGGCTGCTGATGCAATAGAGTTCTTTAACTTGCCTTCATTGCAATTAATATGGATACATTTATCAATAGCATATTAAAATTTCTGCCCTCTGAGAAGGAAGCAGTGCTTCATTCAGAACCACACTAATCAACAACAATTAACTTTTTTGAAAGTCAAAATATTTATCTAAAACACAGACAAATATTCCAATATATTATACAGGAAAAATGCTTACAAATGAGATGCTGCTCCTTGCTCCTTATCTGATCCCAATTTATTTTTAGCGTGCCATTTACCTACGAGAGGTATTTCATTCCTTAATGACAGCTTTAACTTAGAGAGATCCCTTTGATGGAAAGTACAGTGTAAGAATTAAGCACCAGTATTATTTCATACAATGACATTTTCTTCTTTGTGACAGTAGCAAAATATTAAACCCCCACAAAGAGCACCACTTCAATACTTTATTAAAGTAAAGCTAACAACAGAGCTTCTAAATTCTTAGTTTGTTTTCCTTGCATCATTATTTGTTACAATTCGTGTAGGTATTTCAGAAAGAACTGCCACAAGCCATATGCCACGAGGAAGACAGCCATATGTCTATCTGGAATATCAGCATTACATCTTAAAAACTAGATTTTATAATCTCCGAACAGTGAGAGCACACTTATTCATGGAGTGCTTTGGAAATAATTTTGCAACAGAAACCAAGCATTTATGTACAGCCTTTTTCACGTTAAGTCTTTTCTGCACTATAAGCCATCGTGAGAACAGCCACTGATATATTAATAAATAAATATATGGTGTGAATATATGCTCAGTGAATTTTTTTTCTCCTTAGATTTCCACTTCCACCGGCTGTTGTGGCAGCGCACACAACTGGGAGAAACCAACTGCTTCACGGACCAGCATGGATTAATTTTCAAGATTTCTTTAAGAACTAAACCCTCATCCGTTACTCTACACAGTACTACAATAACCACAGAGAACAGTGAAGATTATTTTCCATTTTTCTACCAGATCGACTAACCCAAGAGTAAATTCAAGGAACTTAACGTGTAGAGGAATAAATTCTATGGATTTGTTCCAGGTATTAATTTGTCCTGGAAGACAATTGTAAAACAAAGGCTGGATACTTGGTATGAACCCTCACAGATCTCACACCACTTTCTCCACTCTACATGAAACGGCCTGGCCATGGCCGTGATCTGTGCTTTCAGCAGAGAATTCTGCCCCCTCAGTGAGCACCACAGGGAATCTCCCACCAGAAATACGTCTGTTACTGTCAGCGATGTGATCATAGAACCACAGAATTGCCCAGGTTGGAAGGGACCTTTCAGATCATCAAGTCCAACCATCAACCCAACACTGACACAACCCCCACTGACCCATGTCCCTCAGCACCACGGCTGCCCAGCTTTTAGATACCTCCAGGGATGGCGACTCTACCACTGCCCTGGGCAGCCTCGTCTAATGTCTGATAACCCTTTCCGTGAAGAAATTTTTCCTGATATCCACCCTAAACCTCCCCTGGGGCAACATGAGGCCATTTCTTCTTGTCCCATCGCCTGGTCCTTGGGAGAAGAGACCAACCCCCCCTGGCTACACCCTCCTTTCAGGGAGTTGGAGAGAGCGAGGTGGTCTCCCCTCAGCCTCCTTTTCTCCAGG
>JAOXNO010000063.1:36075048-36085107 GCA_028565335.1 Limnodromus scolopaceus
CCCTCAGCCTCTCCTCACAAGACTTGTGCTCCAGACCCCTCACCAGCTCCGTTGCCCTTCTCTGGACCTGCTCCAGCTCCTCAATGTCCCTCCGGTCATGAAGGGCCCAAAACCAGACACAACACTTGAGGTGGGGTCTCACCAGTGCCCAGTCCAGGGGGACAATCACTGCCCCAGTCCTGCTGGCCACACTGTTCTGACACAGGCCAGGATGCTGTTGGCCTTCTTGGCCACCTGGACACACTGCTGGCTCACGTGACCAACACCCCCAGGTCTTTTTCCTTGGGGCAGCTCCTGCCACTCTTCCCCAGCCTGGAGCATCCATGAGGTTGGTGTGACCCAAGGGCAGGACCCAGAACTTGGCCTTGTTGAACCTCACACCATTGGCCTCAGTCCACCCATCCAGCCTGGCCAGATCTGTAGATCCATCCTACCCTCCAGCAGATCAACATCCCACTCATCACCCCAGTGAATCTCACTGTGTCACCTGAACCCACAGGAAGAAGGAACGTCAAAGAGCGAGTGAGGCAGAACACTGCTCATCAGACAGGCAGGAGTTGTTCAAAACCATGAGCATCTTAGAAGGCAAAATGTGCTCCACATCGAGGGAAAACCTACAAAACCCGAAATTAGCTTTGTTTAAAGCAGAGTTGTAGGTGGAAAAAGGGCCTGAGCTGTAGCTGCTGAGGACTGCACTAAGAGAAATTTCCTTCAGTACGATCAGAAAGTAAGAGGACAACTGGAACTCTAACAATTCGAGTCTATGCATAAATACCTTCAAAAAATAAAAGGGAGAAAAGGGATGTCACATGAGAGAGAAAGGTCAAGGAGGTGTTTCTCTACCTGCAGGCAGAAATCAGGGATGGTTTTTGGCCTGGAAGGAAAATAACCTGGTGACAGAGAGACAGAGGTGATTGTGAAGATAAAGAAGGAAGAGCTTGAGGAAGTACTAAGCATATTTAAATACTGTCAATATAGGATTTGATAAGGGAATAGAAGGTGAGTTGTAAAAGTAAGTTTCTGCAGTCACAGAGCCAACTCAGCCCACAAAGAACTAGATTTTGGCTACTTACAATTCCCGGCACAGTTCAGACATACCGCCGGGAAGCGGAGGAGAGGACACCGAAGAGGCTGACAGCGCAACAGGAGCTATAAATACCGACAGACCGTAAACCGCAATCAAGAACGAAGACGGGCAGGAACCAACACCAAACAGGAAACTGGCAACAGAGCGAGCTAAATGCCAGAAATGTTTGATGAAGGCAAGATCACATGAACAATGACCTAAGCATTGATTTCTAGCCAATAGGCACCAATGGAGAGCCCTCCTAATTCTGTTTGCCACGGATGGTTTAATTCCTGATAACAGGGTCATGTGCTGGGAAAAGCTTGTCTTAATTGACGGTTCTGCAACATATATCTATCAGTCTCAGACAGTGATTACACCCCCTGGAAAAGCATCTTTTTTGCCGAGGAGAGCCTGAAATGTGGAACCATTACACATGTCCTAAGATGTCCACAACAGAAGGTGCAATTAAGAAATGAAACTCATTAAAAATGCTGGCAGTAACCTCAACAAGTCCAGGACAGCGATAAAAAAGGATCAGTGAACTTCAGAGCGAGTGCCCTGGAGAGCAGAGGATGTCTGCAGAACGCCCGTGCCCTGCTCCCGCCTCTCTGTTGCGTTACCCAAGTCTCTGAAGGTCAGAAGTTCTACGGCAATTCCACACCGACTGGTAAGAAACTGGTCCGAAGCAGCTGAAGTTTAGAAGTGGCTCTGCAATAACGCAGTACCAGGGAAGCGTTACATGGATAACAGCAAATCATACACCGAACACATTCTCTGAGACCTTTAAACATTCACAACTCTGCCAAATTACACGTAATTTTCTTCAATACAAAGCTGGACGCTAATTCTCCACAAGCCTTCTCCCCAGCCCAGTAAAAGCTCCAGTCATCACTTCCAATGGCTGTTTGGAAGTCTATACCTATTTGGAATGGCTACATCTATTTGAAGTAGATCAAGATTTTACTTTACTGAAAAAGGTGCATGTGTGTGTTAACTCTGGTCTTTTTCTTCCTTTTTTTTCCCTTCCCACATACTTTTAACAACTGTCGAAAATTATCACATAGTGTTTGAAAAAATCACCCTGGGCAAAGACTGAGCTGGGAACACTTCAGCCCCCAAGATGAATGTTTCTCAAAATAATGAGCAACTGAATACAGTTCTAGAACCTTAACCGGGGTACTTCTGACCAAGTGTCTTTCTTACAATAGGCATTTATGTTTATTACATCTAATTTCATTACGGTTTAGAAGTTTAGTCAAATTTTCCATTAACATTTGCCCTCTTACTTTCAACACAATACATGTCAAACTTCCGATATAGAAAATGTCAGGTGTGTCCTGCCTTTTATTTTTATTTTTCCCTGAAGAAAAGCCTTAATTGTAATTTTCTCAAGTCATGTACATCACCTAGTTAAATGCAATTTTATAAAAATAAACCATTTTATCTGCTTACTACTCAAGACCACATACTGTCTGAACTGACTAATATATATTCATAGTCGTAGGTTTAATTTTCTTGGAAGTCTCCCTAAGAGATTACTCACAGCTTACAAAAAAACAAAACCATGAAGAATTTTGATAGCAATTTTGAAAAGTCTTGTAACTTTTTAACATATTTTTGGTCTCTAGTGTTACTGTATTCCTCAAATAGTTTGAAGTTCTCATTTTCCCACTTTTCCTTAGCCCCTTTAATCAACTAATGCTCTTTATGGGTATCCGTGGCAGATTTGCTGAGCCAAAAGCAGATGGTTTGAGCAAAGAGTTTCTGAGGCACAGACAAGTGTCAGGATCAGCATTGCTAGAGTCGGGAACTTACTTGTTGTAAAAACCAGGAAAAGCTCTGATGAGATTTCCCCAAGATTTGTTATTTTGTTTTTTTGGTATTGGTCTTAATTTTATTTCAGAACAACCCAACAACAGACGGCTGCAAATCTTCTCAAACCCTTCTTCAAAGGAAAGGAGACACGCTCAGACAGTATAAATGTGCCTGGGAAGCCTGATGGCTTATACTCACGGGCTCCCGAACCCAGCGAGACAAGAACGTCCTCGCTCTCGGGGCACTACCCAGAGTGACTGGTTAACGTCTTTTCCTGGGCCCTGCGTTAATCTAAGCGGGGGCTTAACCATCCTCCCAGGATTTCTAGGATGTTCTTCTTTTACCTTAAGCGAGGCACTATGTGAGGGCTCCGAAAGGGATGCTCTAATGAAGATTAGGGACTAGAAAATAGAGTGAAAGCCCCTACGAACAACAGTCCTGTCCAGAGCCACAAAGAGCAGCAAACTCGTTGAGCTTGTGGCTTTAGTCAGGGAGGTCTGCCAGAAACACAGGGATAACAGGAGCTAATTCAACAAAGAGAAGTGAGGCAATATGCTTTGTTTTTGTAAAATCATGCGCTGGAAAATACGTGGGTCAGATGAGCCTCGCAACCGAGCTTTCCACCAGTATCTCCCCGAGGCCACGCTGGCCACCTAACCCGGGGGCAGGGGCTGGGCTAGGACACCAATCAACTGCTCCGGTTTTCAGACATGTCCCTGAAATACACATTTTTGAAAACACCCCTTAAAGAATCTTTCATTATATCCAAGTAACACAGCAGCTGCTCGGATAGTAAAATCTCCCTGTGGCTGCTACAACTCTGTGTTTGTGCCATGAGATTCTGACCAAGGATTCTACCTTCTCCGCGCACCACGAGCCCTGATAGCAATGCACAGGCTTTTGTGACTCTTATTCTATTCCACCTCTGGCACAGATTTGAAATCTGAAATAATTAAGAACCAGTACACCAGAACTGTACCAAAACCACGGGGAAAGTATGTTCTGGCTTAATATAACGAGGCAATCAACTGAAGACCGAGGTGGGTAGAAAGATCTCAGCTTCCTGGAAGCCAAGAGTGACAGTATGTCACACCAGAACATCAAGTCAGCCTGAAGAATTTTCCCCATTTTTTCAAAATAAATATTTCTATATTTTTGGTAAAAATTCTCTGCCTATATACCATTACCACAAAACTTCAGACCAGCAGAAATTTTAAGTGCATTTAAAATAGTAGTTAATGAGAAAGTCTGGTAAGAGGCTTTAGTCAGTAGATTATTGCAAAGGCAAATGCCCGGATTTTGATCCCAGTCCTCTGCCTTTCTTATGAGAAATCTGCATCTTGGAACTGCCAGCCTCGTTTGAGGAAACGAGGCAAATGTAGCCATCTACTAAAAAATCATTTGGCTGTAATAAGTAATTTTAATCAAATAGTTAGAGAGAACAGCACTGAAGTTAATTTCCGAAGTGTCACAAACAGACGGGAAACGTGTGGTGGAGAGACTGGTTGTGCACTTGTAACGCAATATCCCTTTTTCCCCCAGTCTGGGTTGTGGTTTGATCAAGTCTAAGTGACATGACAAAAACAATTTTAATTTATTCTGAAACTATACTCAACTAAAGAACACACAATATAGCGAGCGTGCTGCTCTTTTCAACAGCCAGATGTGAGGCAGAGCAATAGCGGGAACAAAAATAGCCGGACGCCCACCTTCTTCCCCCCCCGAAAAGTTGGGGGGGTAGCACTGGGGGTTCACTTGCAAAATGGAAGTTCCACCGGGGATGCAAAACAAGCTCAAAATTTAAATAATCTACATCTTTTCTGTTTCAGATTTTAACTGTAGCAAACCCGCTGCTGCTCGTTTCTCCTGCAGATCAAGGGAACAACATACCCCAGTGTGGGGACAAAAATATTTCAAGCAATTTTTCATACCCTGACAAGTAGTAAATTAGGGAATCTTGTAAGTACAATACAGTAGTCATCCCCTTCTATTGATCACGTATAATTTACATCTTACAAAGATGTGAATTCTTGCATTCTCACTCCACAAGGAAAATCTCAATGATTTATTCATTTCAAATAAAAAATAGAAGGTAGATGAGAAGAATTACTTCACAGGCTGTAGCTTTCTCAGGGCACTAGTGCTAGGCTCTTCTTTCGCACTGCCCGAAGGGCCTTTGTGTGCAAGTCCCTCTAATTAACAAGGTGAATCATGCAGCAGTTCCCTAATTAGTGAACATGACAAGCCAATGGAAACAAGCAGACAGACCTGGCGTACAGATATGGTCAACAAAAGGCACAGCCACACGCCATTAAAAAAATATGTATATTTCATGTAAATAAAATACAGAAAGTAAGAGAACCAGCATAATACCTAATTTCCCTTTTCATGTTTTATGCTTATTCCTCATTTATTGCAGATATAAATAACGACACAATAAATCAAGGTTCCCCACTGCAAGTCACACCACCTCTCCGAAATCAAAGAGGAGCTCTCCTACATGAACGAGCATCTGCTTAAGGGGCATTATTTGTTTTCTCTCTTGTTTTTCTGCTTTAAAGAACTGCAGTTACATTAAGCTTAGCACTTTAAGAATCACTTAATTCTATGCAAAATTATTTTTTCTTGAAATCCTTTTTCACCAACAAATGAAATGAGTGCAATAGTTGCACTATTATTATTGCACTATAAAAATGCCTACGTTCCCAAAGTGTAATAATTTCTAACTTTTGTATAAGGATAAATAAATAAATGAATAATCAAAAGAATCAGATTTGCATTAAAAAGGAAATGAGATGATCTAAAATGTACCTCCTTACATTCGGCTTTTCAAGTAAAATATTTTTAATCTTTCACTCCTCCTTCAGCTTTTCCCAAAATGACTCTCCCCATCCTCTCCAAAACAACACACAGGGGTTTAATCCATTTTCAACTTATTGAAAATTGAACCTTTGATTTAGATCTTAACGATCCTTCAACATATTAGAAGTCTAAACCGTGTGTCACCAACAGCAGAATCTAATTCTTCACAGAAAAATTCCACTATACTCTTTGCGCTCTATTCCTTGGCACATTGCAATAAGGGAGGAAAGCTACAGATTATCCCCTCATTACAGGTTCCTCTTCCTCACAATCTTGAAAACAAGTATTTCTGACTTTCCTCTTCTAATTGGCTAAAATTTCCTTACGTTCCAAAATTGATGTTCAAAATACGGATGTCTAAAAAAACGCCTCACTTTTCTGACCAGTCCGGTTGAAAAAATCTGGGATTAAAACACTGGCCCCTGAGTACTAACGGTCCTACACGCCCCAAAGGTTCTTTTTTGGCTCTAAATTTGAAGAATGCTTAGTGATGTCCTATTACAGAACTGATTGACTCCTTCAAAGCAGCTTTAAATTCAGTGGAAAAATTCATAATAAATACCATCAGAGGGCAGAAAGATAAAAATCACTACAGGCTATTTGCTGTCTTCATTTCTTTTCCCCCTCCTCAGTAGCCGGGAACTTCCCCCAGCTCCTCTCGGACCCCCCTCAGCGGGAGGGTTCCTGGGGCAGAAGAGCCCCAAACAGGGTGGGAAGTGTCCTCTTTTGAGAGGAAGGCGCAGTGGATAATGCGCTCACGACGGAACTATCAGCTGCCATATGCAGGGAGGAAGGACTCCGCAAACAACCTGTCACAATCGCTTATTGTCCCGGCAACCAACTCACCAAAGGACTCCGCTCTATAAAATACATTACAAACTCCGGCACGCCATTTATTATCAAAGACAGCCGTAATTAAATGTGAAACTGCTGGAAAAAAAAAGAAAAAGAAAAAAAAAAGAAAAACACATTTCGTGCATTAAAAAAAGCTTTACATTCTCCTTCGCACCTTAAAGAACAAAAATCAAAGGGAGGAGACAAATACACAAAACCAGAAATTAATGCAAAATCACAAAATTTTTTGCTGATTTTCAACTAAGCGGTACACATAAACACAGATTACATATATAATTACAGAAATATTTTGCGTTTAAGTAAAAATGTCAAATGTAGCTGATAACAATAAATCCCAATTCCCCATAGGAAGTGCTTTGATACGAGGCTGTATCTCACCCCAGAGGGACAGACCCTGTTTGTTTTGATAGCGCCGCCGACGCCAGCGGAGTTCCTCCGGAGTTACAGCGCTGGGGCAGAGAAGAAATCAATTTCCAATATTTCAAAGATGAGGAACCCCCATTTAAAAAGTGACAGGAGCAAAAACGTGCTAGGAAGCAAAGAGGGCAAAAATAAAATTCCCCAAGGCAGAGCAGCCAGACCGTTCTCCTGTTCGCCCCGGCGCCCGCCGCCTCTCAGCACTGCCCACCCTGGCACCCCTGCCAAGGGGCACCTTGTCATTTTTTATTTTTTTTTCCAAAATTTCAGTCCTAACCAGAAATAATCTCTCTAGGTAGACAGATGGACAGATGAGCATTTTTTTCACTCAGGAATTATTTTTAATGCCTCAGTTACAATTACCCGAGGATATTTTTGAAATGTACATTTCTGATTTCTTTTTCTTTTGTACAGCTGAGTAGATGACAGAAATCACCACATATTATGATGTTCACAGGACCACCAACTGCCAAATTTACGAAACATATGCATTTTTGATAACATCATGTACAAGATATTTAAATAGACATTATAGTTGCTCTATATCCAAACCCATCAGAAAAGAGAGCAGAACACCGTCCCGTGTCACCCAAAGCCCAGCACCACAACTGCACGTCACGCACTCTCGAGTGGAGCTCAACAGAGAAGGACATTCTATCTCTGTGTAAATGACTGGGACTAAACCTTGACAACGCTGGGATTAACGACTGCTCTCAGGAAAACGGGCCAGAGTCTCCCAGGACCCAAAGTCACCGTTCTCCTCCGAGAAGCGACATCTCCAGTATCGCCCCGGCCATCGCTCAACTTCTGCAGCCTGAAATAAGGTGCAAGTTTTCAACTTGAGACTAAATTAGAGCAGTTTCTGTGGTTAGCTAGTGCAGCTGCATGTTCTTGAGATGTTTTCCAGGTCTCTATCGCTCTATCTTGCGGTCACCGAGATCATAAAAAAGGTAAAATAGCTAAAAGACGCAAACAATTTCTATTCTTAGAGGGGAAAAAAAGCTTCCCATATTTATGTTTTCTGAGACACCTGGTAAACAATGGATTCCCTCAACATACTGCTTAAGAAGGAAAACCAGCAACTGCTAATGGCAGACCATTATTAAAATAGAGACCAATTTGGTTGAATACTGGATTTACTCTTCCTCAAAAGAAAGTGTTTTATCTAATTAAACAGCAGCATATACAGTGAAGTAGTAATGTGCGTTCAATAACCTTCTTAATTGTTGCCTGTTGCAGCGGGACGCAGCAGATACCTGCTCTGAGGAGCCTCTCGCTGCTCCAGAGCTGGAGCCACCAGTGGAGCCACCAGGTGCTGGGCTGCCCCAGGGCTATGGGGTCCCTATGAAAACATGTATCAAATTTCTCCAGAACTTAATCCTAATTTCCCATAAAAACGTGCTCTGTTCTCACCCATCTCACTTGTGTTACGTTTCTTATATTCCCTCCTGTCTTCCTGTACACAATTAACACCCGAGTTCAGTTTTTCCGTTGAGTGTATCTTCCCAGTTTGTGTATTTGACGCCTCCCTAAAGCCCACTTGCCTTCCCTGACGTGTTTGCCAGGTGTCATCAGCACTTCTTCCAGCATAGATTTATTTTTAAATTATTCTTACTTTTTTGGGAAATTAATAGATTTTCATGCACCTTGTCATGTGACTTTTGGCCATACAGGGCGAAAATCCCTTTAAAACCCTTAGAGGATGTCTAAAAAAGACGATCAAGAGAAACCTAATGAAACCTACATGGTGTTATTTCTGTTTAAAGAATATAAATGGAAAACTAGATGTTAATCACCAATTCAGCAACAATTTTCAACACTAAATGAAAACAAAAGGTATTCCTCAATTGGTTAATAATGCTAAAAACACAGCAATACCTTTTGAGTGTTTACATTTTAGAGCCAACCATATCTGGTCATATCTGTAGTGAACACATACTTGAGGGAAAGACAGACCGTCCTGTTTACATTGTGAATAGCAATAACACATTTTATTTATTTAAAAAATTACTGTTACTAAAGGGGAACTACTTTTTTGGGGTATGTTGAGCGTTATTCAACTATGAGGATGTAACTTCTCGGAGACTCTTGCAGGGGCTGACACAAAGGTGTTTTTAATGACAAGACTAAATCAAAAAATAGGGAATAGACGGTAGCACAGCTTTTGTGACCTCTGCACCTGGCTTGGGGCTCAGGAGAGGAATAAGTGTATAACCCAGCCACGGACACAAGTGTTCAGTATTTACTAAGTCGAAACTGACACTTTTTACCCTACTGTTACCTGTACTGAATATGCCTTAAAACTCTACCACAATAAACTCCCTGAAAATGACACCAAAGCCGCTGTTGCCGTTGCTCCACAACCACACACAGGGGTCGGGGCACAACCACAAACTGTCCCATCCCGGCACCCGCAGCCGGGAGATGCTGACCAACCTCCTAGGAAAATTACAGCACGCCTTGACAAAGCAGATTTGCAGAATCAAGTTGTTTCTTCATACTTGATGTTACAATCTGCTAAATAACATATTCTCCAAGAAAACAGTGAAAATTCATGTCTTGTGCATCTTATAAACCACTCGGAGATACACAGCAGTGCTGCACATGCGTGTAGCAGCTCCCTCAAAAATGTGCTGGCGAGGGGGTTTTAAACGACTCTTTTTAAGATGTTATTACTGTGGTTCCAAGTCTTGCTTTAACCCCACTCCCACCGCCCGCCCAGAGAGAGACCAGGATTTGGGGAAGTGCAGTTGTAGGAAAGGGATGCATTTGAAAGGAGGGCCCGGGCAGAAGATGCAAATCCCCCTCCAGACCAGGGAGGACCTTTGTGTGTGGGTCTGGCACAAAGGGGGGAGTGAGGGTTGGGGGGCTGCGGGATGCTGAGCCCCGAGGGAGTGGGCAGAGGAGCAGAGGAGGGAGGAGGTGCCCCCCAGCCCCCCCAGGTTCCACCGAGCGAGGCCGAGCGCCTGGAGGAACCGGGGGCAGATGAAAGCTGGCAGCTGTGTGCCGCCCCGGGGCTGCCAAACGGGGCTGGCAGACAT
>JAOXNO010000063.1:36095994-36145965 GCA_028565335.1 Limnodromus scolopaceus
TGGAAGAGGCTGCCCAGAGAGGTGGTGGAGTCTCCTTCTCTGGAGACATTCAAACCCCGCCTGGACAAGTTCCTGTGGGACCTGCTCTGGGTGGACCCGCTCTGGTGGGGAGGTTGGACTAGATGATCTCCAGAGGTCCCTTCCAACCCCATATGATTCTGTGATATCCAAAGTGTTGATGATCTACCACTGTACGCAGCCAAATCACTTGCCAAATGCAAAGCGGGAGTTAAAAGCATGTGAGCCTACGGAGAAATCAGTGTCCTGGGAGAGTCACGCTGAGGCTTCTCATATTGACACCAAGGTTCTACAAGAAAGTGAGAGAACCCTGGAAAACATAACAGATCTACATAGTGTTCGGGGTTATTGTTAAGAAAAATTAAAGCACTAGATGCACAGTAACACTGCAACTTCCTGGCGTCTGTAAGCGAAGGGAAAACTCTGAAAGTGCCACAGATTTAAAAAAATAACACATTTCAAAGTTGGGGCTTTTTTTTTTTCCCTCAGATCTGGACTTCAGGATAATCTGAAATAGCAGACCCCGAAAGCAGGCAAAAAAGCAGATGATTACTCTGTGTAAACCTTCAGCTCGTTCACTATAAATAAATAATAAAAATTATTGCAGAGTGGAAAACAGGCACTCAGCTCCTGACTCACATTAAACACAGGAATCTTTTTTCAGTAATGGAGACTTACAATGCCAGGTGATGCTACAGATGTAAACCCAGACTGAAGGTGAAGGCAGAACTACTTTTACATTTAGAATAATGCAATGAGTTTCTGGTTATTCCTCGAACACACCCCAAATGGCCTTTCCAGAGAGCCCAGGGCAGCTCTTGTTTCAAACAAGTAAATTCCAGCTTTACATTGGATGTGGCGTTACTGGGATAAGCAACACCAAAAAAAAAAAAAATTTAGGAATTTAAATGTCATTTTCTGTTTTAATAGATTTTTTTTTTTTAAACAGATTGTTAGGACTAAAACACCTTCCTGCTGACTGCCACACGTCCATCTGCAGATCAGTAAGCTTCAGAAGTAAAATCATCAGCGTATAGAGGCTAAAAACTTGTTAAAGGAAAAAGTATAAACATTGACTATTTTATAATTTATATTACATCATAAAGTGAAGAATTAATAACAGGCTTCTTCAATGCTGAGCCACACAGAGCACAGCAAGTACAAACAACCGAAAATGTCAGGCTTCACGGAGGGGCCTCGATGGGCTTTAGAAATGTCACCGGCTGCTCTTCACACCCTGTTCCACACGTGAGCATCTGCCCCTGCCTCGGAAGTCAGTCTAGCTGTCACCATTGTTACTCACCAATTATTTTAATATTTTACACTTAGTTTCATCAAAGCAATTCAATGCTTTGACTAAGCATTTCTAGTTTTTTTTAATTTTGGTTTATATTTTTTCTTTGAAGCCATCTCCTATTTTTGGGTTTGCCTTCCCTCCTCCTTTCCCTCTCACACCCCAGTCTTAATATGCTGTATCTCACCTCTTGGGTGATACGCGTTTTCCCAAAATCTTATAATTTGCCAAGTCCTCCTTCCTCTAAAGCTTCGGAAACCCCCACCAGTCCCAGAACCCCCAAGTCAGATCCTTTCAGGGAGTTTATCACAACTCCTCTCCCGTCCCCTCTCTACTCCTCAGGTCTAGATCTGTAAATAAAGTGAGCTGGGTTTACGTAATATATTTTCATGTTGATGAATAAACACCTTTAGCAGCAAGGCAGCTTCCCATAGTAATTTCAGAGAAACCTAGGACTGATCCTAACCAGATAACATACTTTTGAATACGTTAAATGCTGTCTGCGACTGAGAATTTATTCACCAACCCAGGTCTGTTAACATTTCTCCCAAACACAAGCTACTTTTATTAGACCAGACAGCCTGATATTTTAATTGTTAAGAATGAAAGTGCTTTGTGTTAGAGGACCTGCTATCTTATTTATCTGAAAACTGCATAGATCACATCAGGGCTATGGAAATATTAGACTTTCAAAGTATGAAAAGCAGCATATGGTAAATGTGTGTATTCAAAACACATTAGAAATATATGGGGTTTCATTTCCATGTTACCAAGCTCCCTAATGTTCCAAACCTCAGCTCTTCCCCTCGCCTGCGTTAAGGAAGAATGCCACAGACAGACATCTAATTACACACTAACAGCACAAGGTTAAGAAGGGGATTTTGTATTTCATAGAATTAGCAATATTGCTTGTAAAATAAGGATATCTATAACTCATGTAATACTTAAATACATGCAACAATTATTTTTAAAATTGGAGGATAGCCCGTATGCAGATGGGCAGACCAACAGCCCCTCCGCTGCATTTCGTTACCATCATTATCCTGTATTTTGGTGTAATTTGCAATGTCAAAGCTGCACCGTTGTTACATTTTGTCCCACTAACAAAAAAAGTTTTCTGTTAGATCTATAATAATTTTGAAGTCTCTGCTTGTTAAACCTGTGTTACGAAATGTCTCACAGGGTCTCTCCTCCCAAATACGTCTCTGGCATTTAGCAACATCTGACCCCAGTTATGGCACTTACAGCTCTTACTCCCCCCTTCCCAGTACATACACTGGGAGTCTTTAATGCTTCAAATTCATCTTTTTTCATTAAATAAAGTTAAGAGTCACAACTGCAGGTGCTGTACTATTGAGAGCCACTGCTGTGCCAACAGTTTCAATTTTAAACCTATTTTTCCCCATTGATGACATTAGAACTTCACCCACGGCTGTACCAGCTTATAACTTTCACTTTTAATTAAAGAAATTAAATTGGCAACATGAAACACTTTGCTTTCACATTAGCTTTGTTAATAAAAAGTGAAAGTTAAAAGCAGCATAGCTGAGGGTAAGAACCTATTCAGAGCTACGACCACAGCGAGGGGGAATGCAAGAGTACAGGTCTAAAAAAAGATTTATTTTAAAATCATTAAAATTGAAATAACAGATTTCTAAAAAAATTCAGAAAATTATCTCAACGCAGTAGCCCCCTCTTTGCTCTCCTCTCCTCAGAAGTGAGGTCTAACTTTCCGTGCAGGAAGCTGCCCTCCATCCCGCGGAGGCTCAGACGAGAGGGGAGCAGTGAATCGGCGTGACCGGGAAATCCGCATTGCCAAACTCCAGCTGTCTCTCCCCAATAACACAGCCCTTCAGCCTATAGCGCTATAAAAACCACTCTCACCCAGAAATGCTAATTAACTTTACAAACAACACCTAACATAGCTTTCCTTTTACTGATGTAATTATTCTTTTTACAGAATAGATCTTACTCCTGCGAGAGCCGAATTTAAGACCCCAAAAACTGGAGAGGTTTGTCCCGCTAATACTCAAAATAATAGGCTAATAGAAGGTATATATTAGAAACCAATTTTCAAATTGAATTTGATGAGAAAATAAACATACATTTAGTCAGTTTGAGCAGATGATTTAACACAGTAATTAGTAAAGATCCACTTTATTATAGGTTATATCATAGAAGTACTATTCATTGATTTTCTGAAAACAAGGGCAACCCCAAGCTGCACCTCTTTATGGCAAGAAAGCGCAATACAGAAATAAAACCAAACAAAAGAAAAAGAATCAGCTACAAACTCCTATTCCTTCTGCTGCCAGAAATATTTCTGTTATTAGCCCAGACCCAGAACCTCATTCAATTTGACACGCACAAACAGCACTTGCCAGGCTTTGGAAATAGCTATGAAAGCAGCGAGGAGCACAAGGTTTACTACAGAAAGACCTGCGCTTTCTTGCTTTGGTTTATTGGTTGTTTGGGGTTTTTTAAACAAAACACAACACACACCACGTCAAACGTAAATGTAAATTCCTCCAGTGATTGCAGTCTGGCTTTCGACCTTTCTGCAGGCTTAGGGCTTTCCTCAGCTCTTCCTGCCATCCCCATCCCAGCCAAAGGCAGACTGGGAAGATCTCTGCTCCCGCACACGTGGAACCAGTGGGGCCTTACTGGGAACCACAGGGGTGACTCTCCCAAATACCTCCTTTAAGGAGACCCCACTCTACACGTATATTTCTATACAGGGCCTGTACCACTATAAATTCACATATCAAGAAGATAACCCAAATTTTGCCTTCCCCCAAAATATCTCACTGGAATGTGAACATCAGGTATTATTCTTTTAAGACCGTGGTATGAAGTTTCTATTTGTCAAGTATTTCCCAGGTAAGATTTTGTAATATCCTCTCATTTAACAAGCCAAATAACACTGCTATTTTGCTTTAAAGATAGTTGCATAGCTTCACGATTATTTTTAGCTTGGATAGGGACTTTCCTCAGGATGTCAGAAATTTAAAGTATTTTTTTGAAACCTAACTTTCTAAAATTCTGTCTCCCCATCTGATTTTCTCTCTCATTCTCCCTAAAACATTTCCTGAAGCAAAACCAACCCCATCTGGGTGCTTATAAATTCTGCAATCACATCCTACTGCACTAACTGATAGTTAGCCAAAGCCAGGTATGAATCAATTAAATAACACAGTTATATAGAAGGGACTGAACACCAACTGGAACACATAATATTTAAATGAAAATAAATGAACGAATTTTTTCTTTTTAAGAAAAGTCTAGAAACTCAAGAAGTAAAAAGCCTCAAAAACCTCAAGTAGTAAAGTATAAAGCATCAGAAAATGTGTAACAATTTACTGAATTGTGTTTAAACACCAGAAGCATGGGCTATGATTTTCAAATAGCACAGAAACCCTGGCAACTATTAAATTTCGAAGGCAATTGTGAAAATTATTTCACCAAGTTATTTTGAAAGTGTTAGCCACAGTCTCCTGCACTGCCAAGATCTCACTGGATTCAGAGCTGTTTCTTGAAAATGCAGGAGCTTCCAGTCAGGCAGGTCCGGAGCCGCCAGAGATAAGAAAGCAGGACTTAATGAATGAAAAGTGTGATGTCACAACAGTCTCTTTTTGTTACAAGAACAAAATGTGTTTATAAAACAGATTTCAAAAAAATTAAATAATTGTTTAAGGACTATGAATTGTTAAGTAGTTTTAAAAAAACCAACAGAGTAAAGCAGGTACCTTGGCGGCCTTTAGCAAGATTTCCCTCTCCTGTTCATCTTTCCTTTGCTTTTCCAAACGCTCCAACTGTTCAAAAAACTTCAGCTGGGACCGGACGTCTGTAGCTTGTTCGTACCACTCATCGTCCTGTACAATACGAACAATGTTTTATGAAAACATGCATTTTCATCAAGACTATGCATTTAAAGAAGAATATAGGTGTTACACACTAAAATCTTTCCACTGTACTAACAATAGAAAAAAAAGCCCAAACCACAAACAATGGAATTGGAGTAGCATTTTATCTCAAAATGTTCTTTTTAAGGAGAACATCATTGTTTAATTAAGGGGAAGAATTTACAGCTGAATTCTTCAGTTGCTGGTTTAAGACAAATTGGTAGTTTTTGTAGAATCTTAGTATTTCTCACAGCCAAGGACACGTTACTATAGTCAGTAACGTGCCCTAATCTGCAGTTACTGGAGATTCCTATCTCTTGGAGCAACTTCGATCCAACCGATGGTTACCTTGGTCAAAAAAAGGAGACACGGGGAATGACGAGTCTTGGTTGCAGTCCAGGAGCAGAGACAGTTTAACAGAGGCTCCATCCAAGGCACTTTAGCACAGGTGGACGAAAACACCATTCTACACAGAAACGCTGACACCACCTTCTCCGCACACTTACCTTGTAGGACTCCATTCGGTGCTGGGTTATCACCGTCACTTTTTCTATCACCGTTCTTAATCTGCTTTGTGTTGCATGAGAAATAAAAGTAACCACCTCAGCTGGCACGTCAGTAATTCCTAGTTTTTTAGCTGAAGCGAAAAAAGAAACAAAACAAAAGACAATTAGCTTACCCCCCACAAAAAAACCCTAGGCCTCTAAAGTCATAACGCCATTTTTCTGAACAGAAAGCCCCACGATGGTGTATTTACAGCCTTGGTGCTACATTCGTGACCCCTTGAGAAGGGGTGTGACTACACTTTAAGGTTTCAAAGAGAAATCAGAGCTTTTTTTTTTTTACCACTTAGAACTTAAAAACTTTACTGCAGTTTATCCTAGTATATTAAAACGGAGCATAACAGAGCATGAGACAATTCTGAGTTCTCAGTTGTTTTACACAAACAAGAGCAATTCCTTTGTCTCCAGAAGCATTAGTGCAGGTTAACTCCAGTGTGGGTGAGGTGAGGCTCTGGCCAAAGACACTGTTGCACACTTTAGCCTACACTATCGGCATATTACTGATAATTAGAATTCTTTAGGAAAAAAAACCATCACACTATTAATTGAATATAAGGAAATAAAGTCATATTAACAACTGTTATTTAAAGCCACCAGTTGTCCCCCAACCACTGCTAAATGACCTATTCTTAGTTATTTGGGCACTGGACACTTTGTGCTGAGTTTATACAAAAAGCAAACACTCTGCCATCTATTGAACTGATATATTAAAAATACCCACCTAAGCTACAGAAACAAGAATATGGGTTACACTTAAGAATTCCCATATTCATCAAAATAATTACAAAGTGTTGAATATGAATTTGTAGATACACGAATATAAATACTCATCTAAGGTCCTACAAAGACATATGTAGGAGTTGTCCCAGTTTGACTGTTTTCTGGATAGAAAACTCTGTGCATGGGCACACACACACATATATATTTTATATATATTAAAAAAAATAATCAGTAGTTGCATGGTGTATGGGTTATTGCACTTGCTCCACCATAAAAAAATACTCTGATTACATGGCATCAGTTTTTCACTGAATGAACCCAAGACTTTTAAAAACATTTGGAAATATTAAGGGGTATGCAAAACACTACCAGAAATACACGTTTGAGAGTCTGTGTGCCCGGCCTGTGACAGGGACAATGTCTGTCTCCTCCGGTTCTCCCCTGCCTCAGCTCTGCCTTTTTTAATTTTATTTTTTTTTGATCTGCAGTGTCTATTTCAATGTATATTTTATTACATCACTACAGTACATCATTCCCGCACTTCCCAGAGCTGAATTCTCTGTATCATATATTTCTCATATTAATTTTATTAATGATTCTTTGAAGTCGTTATCTCATAAACTAACTTAAGCCATCACTGACTCCATATTGTACATGTTACCTTAAGGATTTTAGCAGTATGCATACACGTTTTTAACTGATTTTTGCTTTATAGCTAAAAAAAATTAAATATTTCTTGATGCCCTCTGTAATAGAGATGGAACTCCGAAGTTGCTGAAAGCTGAACATATAATGGAAAGCAGACACACGCATTAAGATCCCAACGCTGCAACTGTTACTCATGCAAATTAAGTCCTTGAAGTCCCTGGGACTATTCATATTGGCAGGAGCTATTTCTGCAAGTCAGACTTGCAATATCAAGAACTATTTGAGCATGCACCGTTTTATTATGCAAACATGTGTAAGCAAAGCTATCAACCAAAAAACCCCAGTCTGAAAGATAAAATGCGAGCAAGAAGTGAAATTTAATTAACTAGTATCCAGAGAAGAGGTTTGAGATGGAAAATTCTGCCGAGTACTCTAGGTAAGAGTAGGAATGAATAATTGTTAAAATAATAATTTGTTGAATTTCAGCAGTGTAACGAGAGCTCCCCAGTTTCCCTGAATTCACACACAATCCTTTCATAATGAGGAACTATCACCAACTTGGTTTTTTTCACAGTAAAGGTTTTCCTAATTTTAAAGATTTTGTTCTACGCAAATTCAACCATTATATGGCTTGTTCTGCCTATTCAACTCCAGAAATCCATCCGTAATCAAAGGACCATTCCCCGAGATGCCTGATTCCTAAAGATCCTTGTCCTACACCCTCTTCATCAGCCTCCTCTTCATCCAGCACCACATCCTGGTAATAACGAAGATTAACGGCATGGGGGGGGTGTATCAACATCAAAATGGGATCAACGGGAACCCACACATCAAGGGAGGCGACAACTGCTCTTCACTCAGGCCACATCTAGAATAACACAGTCAGTTTTGGGTTGCCTGGCACAATAAAGACTTGGAAAAACCTGAGTCCAGGGAAAAGTCACCAAGAGGGTTATGGGGTTGGAGCACATGACCTGCATGAGGAGAACCTGAGGGTTCCTGATCTTGGAGAAGAGAAGGCTTAGGGGAGAGGTTATATTGAGAAGATGGAGCCAGACTCTTTATTGAGGAAGCCTGGAAGAAGAATGAGAAATAAATTCATTAACTGAAACAGCAGTGGTTCTGACTGCGTATAGGGAAGAATTCTTCATTATGAAGATAATTAATTACTGGAACACTTTGCACAAAATAGTTGTAGACGCTCCCACCTTCCAGGTTTCTAAGACTCTGCCAGACAAGGCCCTAAGCCACCTTGTCTGAATTTAACGTTGACCCAGCTTTGAGCAAGAGGTTGGACTAGATGACCACTCCAGTCCTCTTCCAACCTACGATCCCTGTCCTCCTGTGCAGCTCCAACTTCCTCCCATATTCCTTATTATCCCACAATACCCCCGGTCCCCTCATCCACCAAGGATACCCCCCGCCATGTCCCCAGTCCGTATTTGTCCAGCTTGCCAGCCGGGCACAGCCAGCTCACCCCGAGACAGCCCGGCCAGTCTGGACCAGAGCGCTGACCGGCAGCCAGCCAGGCAGAAGAGCAAAGAAAAGATAAAAATGGTTGATTTCCCCCTCAGCTGGCCCACACAGAGGGCTATCGAGCTGCTGATTTATCAATGGATTCAAAAGTTACCTGAAGGGAGAGAGAAGGCAGGCGAACAGACTGTTCAGTCGCTTCGGGCTAGCTTTCTTTGGAACACAGGCTAAGGAAGAAAGACTACACAACAGATTTCCCCCCAAATGAATTAGCACCAAGAACCCAGGCTACACAAAGACAAAAATATACATTTTTAAGAAGTCAACTTGTCGTGCACAGCATTCGTTACGTGTGGAAGCGTCATCACGCCTTTCCCTGCCCTGAATTACATCCGTCAAAACCCCGTTAGCGCAGGGTGCCAGGAGCGGGGCGCGTTGCAGAGCCGCACGCCGCAGGGAGACCTGGCACTGGGCTTAAACACTGGGGTTGTACCCAGGGCGAGGACAGGGAAGTGACCAATGTGCTCCTAAAAGAACGACCTCAGCCACGCTGGAGAGGCTGCCCTCCTTACACTCCGTAAGCACTCACTCGCACGCGGCAGCGACCCGCTGGCCTCGGAAAAGCTTGATCCCGTTGTTCAGAGATAAGTCTTTTTTCGTTTTCTGCTACTCAGAGAAAATGCCAAGTAGAAACTTCCCAGCAAAGGGCTGGAAGCTGCTAATTTTCCTACGTTTCTATACTGAAGCCTTAGTATTTTTTTCTTCACTGCTACACCTCCTCCTGAGTTTCATCCACTCCCATTTACAAAAAGCATTCTGGAATTCTCTCTGCCATCAAAGGAAAATAATGCTCATCTCTAAATAGGAAAGTCCTGAGATATTCTTCTAGTCTGCATAATTACTTTTCTCAGCTTTAATAGAGAAAGGTTTTTCTTCCCTTTGCAAGATTCACTAGACTGATGATGACGTGGGAAAAGAAATATAATTTCTAGGTTAAGAAACGTGTATATACATATATATATTTTATAATACTATACATACTATATTCTATTACAGAACACAAATATTCTCAATGTATCAGTCATCCTTCTAACCAAGTCACTGGACAGTGGCTTCATCTACAGGTATTTTTATTTAGGCCCCAGCATTCTGGATTCTGGTCTTAATTGCACCACCTGATCCTTGCAATAGGAAGTCATAATGTACACCCTTAGATACGTCCCGAAATGCAAAACCCAAAGAGAAAACTAAGATTAAACAAAAAAAAAAATATCTCATTTCTATCAATAAACTGCTATCACCCGTCTTTTGTCAAAAAAGGTTGAACTTGTTTCTGACTTTTAGGTGATGATCCTAACGCGTTTTAAGTTTGATAACATGGTCATCTTGTAGTTTTTCACCAAAATTATGCATTTACAGCAGGAAGGAGCCACACACTTAAAAGTAAAACATGAAGAAATGCGTAATTTGAGAAAAGTTGCTTGCTTTTAAATAATACATTTGTTAAATTTAGACATTTTTGATAACAAGTATATGCTTCAAGTCTTTAACATTACTCCAGCAATGTAATTCTGAACTTTTCCTAGAGCTATGATAAAAACATCATCAAGGATAACAACAAAAATGGAGCTGGAGCAGAGCAGGGCTCCAAGCTATAATATTAACCGATCTCTCCACTTGAATTTGAGTTTCTGTATTTTTTAAAGATGTAACTAAGGCCAGGTTCTTCATTCAGGTGCTCTTGCCAGATCTCTGCTACACCAGAGCTGCACGAGACCACCAGGAACCGACGACTGATTGCAGGAACACTTCAATGGCTTGTGGCAGGAACCAGCTTCAACGCATCACATCCTCGGAGGCATCACATGCTACTAAAGCAGTCGTTTGAGTGACACTATCCCATATGAAAAATATGAAGGATCACAGATTACCACCCCCAAAGTAAGCACATTTCCAATCTGCCAAGCACTTAGAGAACAATACAGCAAAGCCCACCTGCATATTAATTCTTAATTACATGTTTGTAAGCTGTAATAGCAAACCATGGTTCAATCAGCATTTAATAGAGATCTGCAGCATATGAGATCACATGCAAAGGAAGGCTAAGTGTTGTTACAAATAAACTATATTCTATTTAAAAGTTTCAGATATTGCAATAGAGTTTCTAGAAAGTTAGAACTTGTATGTAAGTTCCAAACACCTTGAGGGAAAAAACGTTCAGCGATATTATTCTGATATTGGCATATGTGTCACTAGCACAAGATTGTTATTTTACAAACATAAAAGCACCTAAACCTTGTCATTGAAAACTTTCAGGTCCCAAGAAGTGAAAATTCTGAAGAGTGCTATCATCTGCCTAGCTATCTGAAAGGTACCGCCTCTGCTGCACTTTAAAAGTTTAATTATATTTTATTGATCAAACAAGCTGAAATAAATCGTAAGAAGAGTACTGCCCTATTTGAGAAGCAGAAGAGGAATACTATCTTTGCAGATAGGTTTTCAAAGAATCAAAAAGTTACTTTAATAATTTATACTTTAAGAGGATTGACAGGATTGAGATCAAAGATAAAAAAAATTATTTGTAAGACATTAGGTCTGACTCTGATTATTGATGTGATAAATTATTGAGTGCCTATACAAAATCTCTTTATGTTTACACTTAAAACAGAAAAACCTTGAAAAACTGGTTTTAAACAGTTAAACAGCATGTATTTAGGGCTTGAATTTGTCTTGTCCTTCAGCAGAAACACCGAGAGAACAGACCATTAGTCTCTATTTGTCCTCATCAGGGGTCGGCCGGAACGGCAGAAGCCCTCTCTGCTGGCGGCTTAAAATCATGAGCAACTTCATAAACTTTAAGTTCTGTGATACAATATCAGCCCCAGATGCAAGCACCTTGGATGGCGCTTACCACTGTAGGCTCGAGCCCCTTCCCTCTTTCACCCCAACACAACCATTACGGTCCCAGTCCCTCTGCAACCTTTCCCATCGGGAAAACCCAGGCACTGGAAAAACCACCACTGGATTTTCTGCAGCCTTCCAAACTGTGCAATTCTTTACCAAATTCCATTCCTCCCCTTCAATAGCACAAGGGAAACTGATTATTTTCTAGTTTTGCTGCAGGTGTCAGCAGTGAAACACTTAAAACACCTTAACCTCTGTAAAATCAAGTACAACGTAATGAAGTACAACATGACCAGGTAAGCAGTCCCCGCTCAAGACTTACGCCGTACAGGAAACCTCTGGAGACTAACGGCTGAAAAACTGGGGGGAAAAGGAAGAGCAGTTCCCCTTCAAAACTAGACAAGCACCATTTCTACGTCCCAAGACCCTCCATGGGTTGTCCCTACAGAGAGCGGGTCACGAAATCCAGAGAAAGCCATAGGTGCTTTGTCTAATACCGTTACATTAACCATTCTAAACTGAGCAACAGCGTTTAACTCTAAAACTGACTAAACACAAAGGGGAAACAACTCTAATGCACTAAGGGCCTTGGCATCCTGAGGAGCCAGAAATGGTAATTGTTGAACTTACTTGTCCCAACCTCATTGGGGGGGAGGCTTAAGAAGGGGGTACATCTCCCATAGAGCAGTGGCCGCAGCCTGCAGAGCACTCCATCAACGCAGCATTCATGTCGCTGTCAAAGGGGAAACCCAATCTTGAGAGAGAGAATGAGGGACAGAACACGACAAAGGAAAATATTGAGGAGGCTGTTTGGGTACAAAAATACCCTGGGGGTATTGTTGGGGGGGGGTGGGCTACCACAGCCCCAGACAGACTTTAAGTATTAAAAACTGAAGAAAAAGCTTGTTAAACAGAGTGACAGTGCAAACAACGAATCGCTAGCTCTGATGATTAGGATTAGAGATTCCTAGGGGTGTGAGATAACCTAGTGATCCCAGGCAAAAGAAACAGTATGATCACTTTAGCTGTAATTTTCTGTTTTCAGTCCTTTAAATAAAAGCTTCACTTTAAGTCTTACTAACTACATGCATAAATAATTTCACAAAATGCTGACTTGCTGTACCATTCAGCCTGCCTGGTGCTGGGAGACAGGATGAAGAAAGGAGAAGCCTAAACCCTGCAGTTGGTACCTTCACCCAAAGAGCCCATCCCAAGGCAGGTGCCCCCAAGGCAGGAGGACATTTCGGGGTGCCGGGGCTGCAGAGTCTCCTGCCACAGCAGAGAGAACTGGTGCCAAATGCTCTGGAATTTGGTAACTGACTCCCTCTGGCAGGAACCAACCAGCACCCCTCTGTGAGGGGCAGATGGCCAAGATATATTGCAGATACATCCCACAGCTCCAAACCAGCCCTGAGCTGGAACGGGAAACATTTCGTAAACCAGTATCTGATATCGCTCAATGCTACACTTCCAGTTCACCTTCAGATGTAATAAACCCACTTCATTACAGAGAATGACCTTTTATCACCACATAATTGTTATTTACAAGATAACAGAAGATCCTACATTCATTCCTTCAGTAGGCCTGTTTGTAAAAGAACATTCCTCCTCTCATAGGATAGAAATTCTCTCATGAACCAGCTTCTGGGCAAAAGTCTTCTTAAGAACTCAAGACTCGCCAGGTGTAGTGTGTGTTCTATACTTCTGCAGAACTACCCACCTTGAGATGATTCCCCAGGAAGCATTTTGTGAAATTGAGAAACTGGTGAAACATCAGTTACTTTTAAAAAAATAAATTAATAAATCCGAAACTTACAGATCAAAAATCCTCAAAATACATAGCCATTTTCAGTAGAAGACACAGCAGAAGAACACATAACCAGCCATACAGCTGTAACGTAACCTAAAGGAATAAAAATTCTGAATAAATGTTACACAAATTTTAATACCCTTCTCCTCCTGCTCCCTCCATAGTAAAAGCCAACCTCATTATTTTAGCAAAGATTCAACTAAGATTCATAAGCTCCATGTGAATGCACCACTACAAAACCACTCACAGCTTGTTTTGGGTACTACACTGGATTTAACTTATTTCATACAAAGCGTACTGTAATAAGTATCTATATATTTATGTAATTGTATAAAAAGCTAAGAAAAGTCATACTGGGTAATATATCCAGCATCCTTTCTCTAACAGCAGTAGTGGGAGACACTGCTAGAAGACTATTTAAAAAGCAAAAAAGCATGCAGTGATAACATACAGCCTAGGACCACCCTAAATTAGAGGATCTTATCTGTCTCTCTATCAGATCAGGATGAAATCTTTTTCCCATTAATTTTTCAAGTAATTTTTTGAACCTGCAACATCCTAAAACAAGGAGCTCCACAACTTAACTACTCACTTAGAAAAAAAAAAAGCGCCTTTTTTGCTGGTTTTGAACTTCTACCTTCTAATTTCATCTGATATCCCTAAAGGGGAACCCAAAAAATAGCTCCATTTTAGGGGGTCATATTGGTATAATTATTTTAACACAGCAGAGACAGATTTTTACATGGATACAACTATTTCTCTATGTGTAACCCAGGCCAAAATGTCTGATTCCATTTTCTGTGCTGATTCAAAGCTCTTATGCAAGTGGGTGGGATTTGGGGCAGGACAAAAGAATTCACAAAGTAGAATAATTTCTCAAGTATCCTACTTAACCCTACTCATACGATTAGTGCTTGTTTTATGAAAGTTATGTAAGATGACCAAAAAAACCTCACTTCTCTAAGAATTCTCAACCAGGTGGGTAAGTCTGGGAACCCACACATAATTCATACTTTTTGGCAAAAAGAAAGAACTAATTTGCGAAGAGGTCTGACCGAAAATATATATAACCAGACAATCCAGTTTCCAAAATTCTGTCTCTAAGCTAGGTAATTAAACAGCTGAAAGGTAGCTATTAATCATCCTTAAATAGTCTTTTTATTATCCTTAGTGGTTTGTCTCTAACAGAGCCGAGGTAGTCACCAACCAACATTATCCACAGGTATGTGGAGGCTTGGAAAATGGAAGGAGCTGCCACAAACCATGGAAGCACAAACATATAAGCAGCACAAGTAGGAGAAAAAAAATAGCTGTATTCAGACAGCAGGGAAGCCTTACAGCTCGATCAGAGAGGACAGAAAGAATGTAAAATCTGATGGAACAGAAGATACTACTATTAATCTTTTCCCTATTTTTTTCTGTGACTAAACTGTATTTACCCGATTTCTTTTAGAAGAAATCAAAATCTCAACATGCTAAGGAACACAGGTTATCCTTAATTGTGATGTTTAATTCCTTCTCTTTTACTAATTCCTCCTTACTTTTGTGCAATTTCAGGTGTACATCCTAAAAGAAGGGAGGACACTGAAGTTATTTAGAAGGAGGCACTGAGGGTCAAAGAGTTTTTGAGCACTATGTCCAGCTCCAACCCCCTAACCCCAGTAACCTGCAGCCACCGAACAGCGGGAAAATGTAAGAGACAGAGGAGACGTGAACTGAAATAGGTGCAGGTCTCAACAAGTCAGATGAAAATATACTGATTACAGTTAAATGTTTTTGGTTTTTTTTCATCTTACATTTCTCAAAACATAAATACAACACAACATAATAAGCACGTCCAAAGAAGGAACGTTCAAGAATAAACACAGAGTGACTGCAGAGGACTGGAAAATATGGTCACTATTTTTATGAAAAAATATGGTCACTATTTTTATGCCTCAAATCAAAAGAATTTGTCAGAGGGACCAGATGAGAAATAATAGGGCAATGACATCAGTAAGAGTCCTTAAGGAAACAATAGAGAGGTCGTTACTGGGGATTTATCCTCTACCTAGTTTCACATAGGCTACAGGAATGTGCTTCTTGGCCTAAACCCAAGATCAAAAGATCCTAAACCACTATATATGAGCAGTATCTGATTATGTCAGCATGTGAGGTGAGACAGAGATGGAGAAGAACCCTTCTGAGAACGTCAGAGACGACAAACACATGGAGGCAGAGATGTAACATCCCGTACCACAGCCCTGACACTACAGAGCATGCTCTCAATCACATCCACGCCAGGATGAAAAGCAACACCATGTATAAGGATTTGCCTACGTGCTTCTGTTCTTTTAAAGCAACTTCTGTAAACAATGTAGGCATTTTGGCAATTTTTTTTCCCCCTGAAGAAACCATCTCTCTGACACTATGAAAGTCTTGCTGGTGACATGTCTGAAGAGGTATCACAGTTGTCACTATGAGCCCGATGCCAGGCAGATAAGCTCAACAGGACACCTCACCAGGAGGCAGGATGGACGTGTCAGCAGGAAAGGATACACACAAAGAACGCAGGGAATTACAAAGGATACCAGAAGGGTAGGCTGAAAAACATAACCTGAATTTCAAAGCATCAGCACCTTCATCTGTGTATCAGGATTAGAGGAAAAGTTGTCAAGATCAGGACATTGTGCCATATCCATTAATACCAAATCCATGCATCACCAGATCATCCACCACTACAAAGTTTATCTAGATCAGATATGGTCATTTTGTCTTTGTCAAAATAGCTGCACGTTTATGACAGTTGATATTAAAGTCGCACTTCCATATTATTGTGCAAGAACAGATGGTGGTACCTCGTTGGGCACAACATCCAGTATTGCAGCTACTTCCCTGAAAACAAATACCCTTTCATTACCAGTAGGATGTCTTTGTACCAGCTCAACACTTTGCAGCATTTGACTGTGACTTATTTAACACTAGACACTGCAAATCCGGTTAAACGACAGACTAATACTCTCCATGTGATAAGCATGGAAGTGTCAAACTGCCAGTGAGTTGCAGCAGAACCTGGACGGTGGAAGCAGTAGACTCAGAACATGAAAGAGGCAACAAATGCACTTCAAACTTGTGGGAGAAGGAAAGACTAAAGTGAAGTTTGAGTTTTTTCAGTAATTTAAAGAAATAAAAACATCACAACCTTAGTATGAGCAGCAGGATTGCCAAATAAACATAATGAACAATCATTTCAACATATTTTAGAAAGTATTACCTTTTACTTTTTCCCCTTTAAATGATCCTTGAAGATGCTGCTCACTGATCAATGACTTCCTCCTCCACAAAGATGTTCCAACATGTGTTGAGAGTTGGGGACATTAGTACCACCTCTAGAGCATGGAGTTTGCCTATAGGGATAATGTAAGTCAGCTTTATTGCAATATTGAATGGTTCTCTAAGGTTTTCTTTTTATTGTTCTTATTTTACACCCAGCATTTATCACCAGAAATCTCTTTATGAGATGGACTTTATAAATTAATCTGATAGAGAATGCTTCTCCACAGAATGATGATCTCAATTTCACTCTCCTTTGCAGAGACCAAGAACTTTAAGCCATTCAGTTCCCAGGTACAAGCTTATTCTGAGGCTGGGCAACGGATTCTGCTCAGCCCTGAAGGCCACAACTGCCCGTCAGAAATAGCCAGACCTTGTAAAGAAGCCTCTTCCACTACTTTTGTAAAACAGAAAAGCAAGGTATTATGGCAAAAACAAAACCCAAATTCTCCAAATATTCCTGTGAGCAAATAGTATGGTCATGCTCCCAGTCCAGCTGGAGCAAA
This sequence comes from Limnodromus scolopaceus, assembly GCA_028565335.1. Taxonomy (NCBI): domain Eukaryota; kingdom Metazoa; phylum Chordata; class Aves; order Charadriiformes; family Scolopacidae; genus Limnodromus; species Limnodromus scolopaceus. The sequence continues at coordinate 36,113,145 of JAOXNO010000063.1, forward strand.
ACCTTTGAAAATGATGCCTGAAAAACAGGTTCATTTTCTTCACAAATAACCGTAGTTTCAACATATCTGCATTTATTTTGAGAAATCACTGCTTGATGAAATAACATCAGTTCTGGCACTTAAAGGTGATACCGCTGAAAGCATAACTCAGATTCCTTAGTGTTGCAGAACCAATAAGATTAATAAAAAGAAAACCTTAGAAATACACAAAAAATATTGAAAGGAAGCTGCCCTACCTTTCAGAGAAAGGCAGACTCCAAGCTCTCGGGTGGTACTGAAGTGACCCTTCCAACACATGTTGGGACATCTTGTAAAACAGGAAGTCTAATCATGGACCTATTAAAGAAAGAACAACAATAGGGTTTAACATTCTGCTGAAATGTGCTGGCTGTGTTTATTTGGCAACACTGCTGCTGATACTAAGATGGGAATGTAGTCCCACCTTTTTGGAAGGAAATAATAAATGTAAATAACATAATTGTTTTATAATGCTGCAACCTTAGCAATCAATTAAGTGGGATTATAAAACCAGATTGTCTAGTGAACATGTACAATAGGCTCCAACCTCAACATAAGAAACTAAGTTATCACAACTATGGATGTTGATAAGAAGATTGGGAGCAGTGCACACCTTCTAATCTAAATAAAATTGCTAGCAAATTGTTCTATACTAGCAAATTGTTTGATATTAACGGAATAACCCCTAACCCTGCACTGGTACAGAACTATTCCAGATGTCAGAGTGCAGATCCATCTCGCCACATCTCTGCAGGTGACGTACTGACGTTTATAGGAACTAGAGAAAGTGAACATATTAGGCACGCACAGTAACTTGCAATTCAGATTATACTATACCTAACAGGACTTTTTTTTTTTCTCCTGTGAAAAAGCAACTGGAGTCACAGAAAACAGCACTCCAGGTACAGGTCAAGTGAGCCAAGCGTGTCATTAGGACAATGCACGACTTCAAAACACTGTGCTTCAGAACAAGGATGTTTTAGAACTATCTCCAAACACAACCAAGACCTATGTCCATGGGTATTTAAGGAGGTCATCCCAAAAGAAGGATGCTGGTGGAAAAACTGATATTAAAAGGAACATTTCGGTTTGAAGACAAATCAACTCACGGATAAAAAGTTGAAAGTCAACAATGAAAATTACTAAATCACATCAACAAAAAGAGCAGTGAAAACAAAAATTTATGTTCACAGGCAACCTGATAGCTCAGAGTTTCAGAACCCACAAGAGCTGTAATCTAAGCAGCTATAAAAACCCTCTAAAGTAAACCAACCCGAGAAATAGGTACACTTTTATGTCAGAACTGCTCTGTATATGAAAGAGCAATCATCAGCAGTAGAGTTTCATCTCATTCAAACACAAATACAACTGTTGACAAACAGATGAAACGGGGATGACAGAATGACTCTCTTAAACTAGTAACAAATGCTTTAAATAGAGGCTCTGAAATCTACTGGCCTCATTCCATGAAGGATACCCCAATCACTACTGAGACGGTTTAGCAATATAAAATACCCTCTGGAGTATTCAAGTCATTAATTTAAAATATCTACAGATGCATACAACTGGGCTGCCACTGTGATGCCATGTAGCAGATTCAATACACTTCAGAACACAGAAAACACAGAGAAACTATTTCCTTACGTTTTAACATGCATTTTTACAACAGACACGCAAATCAAGTGTGACTGAACAAAGAAAGAATCAAGGCCCAACACCGATCAATATTTCATCAGACAGAATCAAAGAATATATTACATGTAAAATAACAAAAAGGTAAATCTATGAATTATGTTGAGCCCACCCCTACACTGACAGAGACAGTGGTTTCATTCTACCAAGCCACACTTCTCTGAAGCTGTCTAAAGGAAGACTGTAGGCCTTTTACCTACTGGACAAGGAGAATTTGGATTTATCAGCATATTTTCAAGCTTCTGGCATTGGCACCACTATGTGTATTCTAGCCTAAAAAAAAAAAACAACACACACACACACCCCCAAAAAAAACAACCAAAAAACACCTGTCTGGATGAAGCAAGAGAATCAAGTACTAATTCTGTGAGAGGAAATGCTGCAGGTGTAGGCTGTGTTGTCAATGTAATATACTTTTTCCAAAGGAAACATGTAACAATGCTAGATAACAGACATAAATACAGTATTTCATAAAATCACGCTATAGAAAAATTGATTTCCTAATGCAGATGTAAAAATAATCCTGAACAAATGTGAAATAAAAATATAATTGATGATTCACCAATACATTTTTATCATACGTATTTCAGTAAAAATAATTTGAAAATAGAAGATGGACAGCTAAAATGTACTCAATGTGGCCAAACCAGTCCCACATTTCTTAGAATGTCACATTTATAATTATTCTATTCAGCCAGTGCTCTGTAACAATAAAAACTGAAGTAGAAAAATTGGGTGAAGAACACTGAAAGCGAAGAGAAAGAGAGAAAGAAATAATCTGGGACAGAGAATACATTATGCCAAACTTATGTTTCATTATTATTGCATTAAGACAGTTAATTTACGGTTAAGTTTCTCCACAAGCTGTGACATTTTAGGGATAGACAAGTAAAAGCAAAATGGCATCATCTGGTAGTAGAAGAAATCAGAATTAAAACAAAAGCTGTGGAAATTAACAAGCTGCTGCAGATTCCAAGCTCGTGAGGATACCCTGCTCTGGTGACCATAAAATATAAAGAAAAGTTTTTTGGAAGTGCTAATGGAGGTTCTACAGACAACCAACTCTCAGTCCAAAGAGCTCCCAGGAAAGCACACAACGTATCCGTTCCCTTTTTCCATGGCTGTAGTTATCAGGCAATATAAAAATGGTCACCTTTTATCCCATCCTTCACTGTGTCCTGCTACCTTTGACTAATATTAAATAGAAAATGCAGTGCAGCCGAATTCTTATCTGCTCTCGGAAACAATGCTGTAATAGAGTCATTCCAAAGCCAAGGAGTTTCTATTTTCACAAGCCAGAGAAAACTGCCAGGCTTAAAACAACCTGCAAAGTCATATTGGTTCATTCATTCATCCCGGTGTTGCCCCCTTTGGTAAACAGTGGAAACTCAGAATGTCAAAAACCAGCGTCTAAAACCTACCTAATTCAGCATTCTTACCCACCAAGAAATAGCTTATGAATGAATAAAAGCATAGCAATTACAAATTATTAAGGCTATTTTTCTTGTTTCTTTCCCATAAAACCTCATGGAAAAGCTAGGCTTTTTCAGCATTATTTATCTGCAGGGGTCGAATCGGCTTCTCTTGCCGCTTAATGAAATACAACCCATTATGGTGACAAAGTTAAAGACTAGGAAAGTTGTAGGGGTTTGTATGCAGGTCACCAAGCATGTGCCTGAAGAACATCAACCTCCACCTCTCCGTTCCCCAAAAAGAGAAAGAAAAGCCTTCCAGCTCCGCGTGTGCGCCTCACTCTGCTGGCACGCAGGAGGAGCAGGGCTTAAAGGTTTATGATCCTGAACGGAAGAGCAAAAGAAAGACCTTATCTGCAAAGAAATACCCACTCGTGATTTTGCACCAAAGGAGAATCTGAACCAGTCCCAGCCCTGCCTTCCTACAGGACAAACGGCACCGGCTGCAGCCAAAGCCGAGACACAAAACTGGATCAGGAAGCGTGTGGGAAGCGGAAAAATATCTTTGCATGAATTACCTCCCAGTTACTCCCTCCATTTAAAAGGATCAATAATAATATTAGTCATTTAGATTTAAAATAAACTTTGGATGATATCACTGCCAAGTTACAGTAGAGATAAGAAGGTACAATATATTAAGAAACCTCTTTCATTATAACTTTGAGGCATTTGGCTGGCGGTTGCTGCCAGAGACTGCGCAGCATCTGCTCTCACTTTAGCAGTTTATATTCCTGCTCTGGTGAATGGAAGCACAAGCTCTGAAACAGCCTTTGGGGAACACTACCGAGTGGCTCGACAGAGCTCTTGCTCAGAAAAGAGAGGAGGAGATTAATATTACAGAAAACTTGAAAGGTCTGGCTTCTGAGAAAAACGAGAAGAGCAGTTTCCTAACACTGAACACAGCACAAAGCTCTCTCCCACCGAAACGTTACAAACGTGCCCCGAACCCAAAGCCAACATTAAACAGGAATAGATTTAAAGGGAGAAGATAAGGTCTGTTTAAGTCATATTCAGGTAAAAGTAAGAAGGAACCATGTGTTTTACCCCGTTTGTCAAGGGGCTTGATGAAACCAGGAGGAGGAGGACTCACGTGGGACACTCTCTGTTCCCTGAGCACTGGCCAAGGCCGCGGCTGCTCCGGAGCCCTGGTGTGTCCCGGCACAGCCGCACCGGGCAAGCCCCAGCTCTGCCGCGAACTTACAATGTCGTTATTTTAAGTGCCCAGTAGCACAAACTACTAAATTTGTGTGTGGTCCTGTGCAAACAACAGATCTGGCCACACACAGTGAAAACCAAGCTTCTAAAACTTCAAAATCAGCTGAAGGAATTCTCTCCTCAAGAGCCATAGATCCCAGATAGTAGCCACCAGTGAACCCCACAGCCGCTTTCAAAACTATAAAAGGCTTCAAGTAAAGCCAAAATAAAGCTCTAAAAGTGGCTGCAGGAGATCACTAGGAGTGGCCGCTCTTCTGGATTCACTGCTTTTGAGAAGTAAATCCCTGCAGCTGCTTTTAAAAGCTTTGAAAGTTTCATTTCAATTATCAAAGCCAATAAAGCTTCAAAAACAGCCATAGGGATTTGTTCCTCCGAGGAGCAAACCCCACAAGGCAGCGATGAATAGTGTGATGGGTTCTGTGGCTCCTCAAGTATGTACAGATTCCTGTAAGTCCTGCACTTGTAATTACAGCTTCATGTTGTGCAGCAATTGCTACACCCAGGCAGTTCATTAAGGCTTGTACGGCAAATTCATTACCCATTTCCCGCTCCTCTGAGCGGCTCTACGGCTGTTTCCTCTTTGTTCTCCCACACCTGCGTGAGCTGTCAGGGGAGCATCCCTCAGAGCAGCTCCTCAAACACCTCCCGAGAGCCCGGCCGGGCTCCCAGCTCAGGCACAGTCTGCGCGTCCCCCACTGCATCACACACGCCGACACCGCACCGCGGCAACACGGCAACTACAGCACCCAAACCAACTCGTTCCTCGGAAGGAGAGCTTAGAAGGGCGCTAATTAAAAGAGTGAAGCTTGACAATAAGTCAATGAAGAACTTTGCCTGCAACTGCAATATAAAAAGGCTTCCATTAATCCAACGAACATAAACACAAATAACAGTTCAGAAGTAACCGCGTGACTTAGAAACCCAACTGTACTCATCTGTAACAAGACGTTGGGTTCATCTTCAAAATTACGAGAACTAGATCCTTTAAAATTTTACAAATTTAGCTTGTGACGTAAGCATAATTCCAAAAGAAATACATGACTTAAACAATTTGAGATTAATATCTTAAGATGCTGATGGCTCTGAAAACATTACCAAAATTATTTTTAAAAAGATACATTCAGATATTAGAACACATATATTATATTAATGAAGTGTGTCATACAAAATACATTCAGAGCATGCTTACTAACCTTAAAACACCATTAATTTTGAAAAGTTATTTTTTCTACTAAAGTTTTTAACTTCTATTGTCAAATGGCAGACTAAGTAAATACACCTTTTTTTTTTGCCAGGATAAATAAATGCACCTTTTGGAAAAAATGCTCTAAGAAAATCGTATGAACTTAAATAGATGCAGGTGTTAAGAACCGAATAACTGGTTTGTAGGCGGAAAGAAAATCTTGACAGATAACTTCAACATTCTGTTAAATGCTATTCACAGGTGTCCTCTGTGACCTGTACTACTTACTTCACCTCTCTTTCAGTCTTCTCATGTGTAAAACATGAAGGAGGATTGTGAGAAATAATTAATGTTTGCAAAGAGCTTTGAGATCCTTGGACATGAAAAACATGGGGAAAGCATGAAGTATAAAAGTACCAGTATACTATTTTTTTCCAACTTGAGATAACTAAATTACTTTTATCACAAAAACCTTGAAAGTTTTCTAATACAAGATTATATAATAAAATTCTTAAAAAACATCATCTTAAGTGCTAAGCACACTCTGTTCCTCAGAATGGCAGAACTCCAAAGGCAACACTCTCAAAGGCAAGGACACGTTTCTCACCCGTTTCAAGTATGCGTTTATGGAGAGGTATAGCAGCAAGGAAGGGCTCATCTTTACAGGACTGGATCTGGGTTCCAACCAAGTCAGAGTTGGTAGCCATGATTCGGGCACTTTCTTCATTAAGATTAACGCCAGCCATAGAGGCAACATCATTGATGTCATCATCATCTCTAGAATGAAAAAAACCCAACACATAAAAATAATTCTGCATGTGATACATTCATTTTGTATGTTATCTGCTTCCCCAAAAGCAACCCTCATGCAACAAGCCCGGCAGCTGGGCCAAGCTGAGGCACAACCACAAGGGTCTCCGTTTTCACAGAATGTATTCTAGATTCAGAACTAACTAAGTACTTCTCTGATCACATTCAGAAAACTTCAGGAGAGGGACAATTTGTCTGTAACAGAAGGTGTGACAGAGGTGTCGGTGATATCATTGAAACCAGGATGGTCAGGAAACTAAAGGCAATGGCGACCAGCAAAGCCAGTGCTCTTGGCTGTTCTCTTTATGCTGAAAACTAGGAGGATAGTGTCACAAAATTGATTTCCTACCTTGGTGGTTTGCATGCTGAATCTAAAGAATTTCCATTTTTACATCTCACGTGGTACGTATGTGATACTCATCGGAGGGTCTCAAGAGCCATCATGAAGAAACTGGGCTCCTACGCATCCAGTGCGGAGACGATAGAACAACTCTAGGCCTTGTCCAATCATAGTGAAACTGCCCCAAATATCACAGCTGACAAACATACTCAGCCATGTAACAACTAACAGTGACTTAAAGACTCAGTGATGAGTTCAAAAGATTCTAAACTACAAATGAAAAACAGCAACTAAAACTGAAAAAGGGGAAACCCCCAAGATTTTGGGGAGTTAAAAACCTCAGCGCTTGAAATAGCATGAGCATCCCAAGGTAATCGACCCAGGACTCAAGGCCCACATCCAGCAGGGATTTTAAACCATGGCAAAACCAAATTGATGTCAAGGTAGTTATGGTAACACAAACTCAGAACTATGCAAGACAGTGGAAACTACTGGAAAACAGACCTGAGCCCAGAATTCCAAAATAAAGCTAAAACCGACCACACTACAAACCATTAACCAGGTTGTGCAGTTAAAAAAAATAAAATCCTATATTGATTCCTGGTGGACCCTGACATCTCTGTGGATGCAAAGGCAGCACTGCTGCCCCGGGGGGGTCTGACTTCAACACTGAACTTCAAGAACATGATTTTTAAGAGAAGTTTATATTTGTCTCTGCTTTTACTTAATAGCTAAAGAAAGTACAATCAATCTTACACCTTCCTTCTGCTTAGCATTTTAGCTACTGCAGTTTTTATTTACAGGACAGGTCTGTGATCACGTTATAAATAAACAAATATTGCCTGCACTAAAAACAAATAACTAATTTGGGCACAAGCCAGGATTCCAATGAAATTATCAAACTCAGTGCAATAGAATAGCACTTACAAAGAGCATCACCGTAACTCCTGGACAGAAGCACTTCCTTCCACCTTACACTGGCAGACTGCTATCTGTGAGTACATCTATTATTTATTTTTTTTTAACGCTATATGGAAGATAGATATGAAATGTTTTAATCATTGTTAGGACTACAATTTTTTCAGTCTTGGGGAAAAACTGTCAATATTTCCTTTTTGACTTTGAGGAACTTCATCACAAGAGCGAGCTTGGGTTTGGATGCTGAAACACAAACGTTATGTATAAAGAGGGCTGGCATTCTCCCCAGACAAGTTCCTGGAAAAGTCAACTTTTAAGTCCAGATGAGTGAGTTTTCAGGAGTCATTCGGTGGAACAAAGATGCCATCCAGTGGTTGCCTAGATTGATGATTACTGTCTGTCTTCCCCTTTTCATCCCACCACAGTATTTAACAATTTCATGTTTCTTGGCACATAATATTGTGCTCATACTAATTACACTGTCTCAGTAATTATTTCTGGGTTTTCTTCCTGAATTAAATTCCAAGTCTTGTGGGACGAATCTAACATTCCAGTGTGCATGCTATTTTTAAGACAGTATGGGTTCTCAACATCTTTCTAACACAAGCTACATCTTAAAGTAGTTTAAGAGTTCAATTCTTCTTCCTATGTTCAACCTCATGTGAGACCCCTCCCTCTCCTCTTCATTAGAAACACTCATGCAATTACTAAAAAAACCTCCAACTGATTTGAAAATAAGAAAGAAAAACTGAAGTATTTGCACAGTTGTCCAAAACATGCTTCAAAGATTCTGTTTAAATAAGACAAGCCATTCTAAAAATCTGGTAGCATTTTCTGTATGAACAAATCTTAACCACAGGATTGTATATTGGTCTTCTTCCTCGCGCGCTTTGTAAGATTGGAGCCAATGACGTCCAAATCTGCAATTCTGAACTGCTCCCAAATAAGCTCTAAGGATATGTAAAGCAACTGAGACAGAATTACACTCCTGATCGCTCAGTCTCTCAAAAGTGAAATTCCACGTTGTTAGGGCAGAGTCCCTACACGTGTGCAAGACTCTGAGCCAGTCTCCAAACCCCGTGGATCATGAGATCAGAGATCAACGACAGTATGTTGGATATAAAAGGTGACTTGAAATTACAGTAACAGCCTCTACTATATTACATTTCATAACGGCATAAATTCTATTAACTCAAATTTAACATAATGCATAATCTGACTTTCAAGCTTTAATTTGAACTTTCTCCCTAATCCTGCTTTGTCCTACAATTCACTCATGGTCTGTGTTGGATCTTCGCACTGATGAGCAAAAGGGACGACAGAACGTACCACATTTGTGGCCAACATTTTTCTTTATTTTGAAAAATATGGGAAAAATACACGATCACCCTATAGTTTGAAATATTTATTTGGAAAACCAAAGAAACTTAAAGCTTAAGGTTTTATGTCGCATACCATTTTGAGATAGAAACTCAGGAGTTATCCATTTAACACCTACTGTAGCTTTCTATCTCTCCTTAACAGAGAGGCTGCTTTGCACATCATTAGATGTAACATTATGCATTTTGAGGCATTTTGCCAGAACTATGTTATTATTTTATTTTTAAAAATAAAAATAAAGTAACTGGCAACAGATTCTTTTGGCTAGGCAAAAGAGGTTTGAAACCAATTTTTTTTTTTTTATTCCTAGGTAGACCCTACTCTAAAATGTTGTCAGCCAGCAGCATAAAACATAAATACTAAGATAAGCTTCATAGAACTGATTCTGAAAAAATCCCCATCACATTGGCTGTATAAACCCTGATGCTGATGGGCTCCACAAGGTTATATATAACTTCGAAGTACTGTTTGAGAAAAAGAAAGGTCTCTGTGAAGAGGAAGGAGCACCTGGGCAGCTGGGACACTATGGCCAACAGACTCTCATCACCCACGGCAAGGGAATGGTTCTGGCCACTTCTTGCCCCATTCTCCAGGCAATGCCATGGAGTGTCCCCCAGCACAGTTAGGAGGTGGTAGGGTACTACAGTGCTGAGAACATCTGTCTCCATCCTTGGAGATACGTAGAACTGGAGGAGTCCCTGACCGAACCAAACCTGCTCCGAGTCAGGAGATGGACTAGTTGACCACCCAAGGTCCCTTCCAACTGAAATTATCCTAACAATATCAGGGGGAACAAGCGTTTCCACTCATTCTTTACGTTAGCCACAACCTCCACTACGGGTAATAATTACTTCAAGAGTCTTCTGCTTTCACTGCCATCACTGGTAAATGGTGTTAGTGGGAGCGTTGGGTTCCCAAACTAGATGGTGATGGACACAGCAGTTGAAGCCAACTAGGCAGGCCTCGAGCGGACCGCAGTGGGCCTTCTGCTTCGTCTCAACAACAAATTACAAAAAATGGAATTCAAATTTCCATCCTGAGATATTAACGTAGCTGAGAAGTCAACTAAATGGAGTTGTCTGTAGTTCTCTCTGAAAAATCTAGCAACAATACATGTTAATACCAAAAAAGGTGACATAAAATTCCATGAATGCAACAGCTTTACATTGCAGAAGCCTTGGTTTGAGAGCTCTACGTCACAGAACAGCTACCATAATCTCCAGTGAACTCATGTAAGCCGACTTACAGCTCATTAATAACTGCTGACATTAAAGGCTAAGCTGTAATTTGCAAAATTCCTAATTGCTACTTCTTTTATGTAATTCCTTCCTGTATTTCCCACAGTCCAGCACAGAAGAAATTGAAAATAACAGAGTTCACATTTCCATTTCTAGTGACCAACACTTTGCTCACAAGAGTGAAAAGCTCAAGTAAGTTATTTTAAAGAAAGCAGAATATAAAATAATGAAACAAATATGCAATAATAAAAGACTAAGGGCAAAATAAATTTATACATAACACAACTATTTTTCAAAATTCTTGCTTTGCTTTAGATGCCAGTTTGCCTTCTGGCTAAAAACACATTCTTCACACACGCTGGGAATGTTGAGGAAAACTAGTCAGCATTCAGAGGATTAATACAGATTTCCAGCTCTGTGCCTTCAGGCTCAATAGTCAGACATCTATTTGTCCTCAGGAAAGGTTAGGGGTTGAAATGCAAATATGCAAACAACCAAATTCTTTGTTAAGATATCAAGAAAAAGCTTGATCTTTGCTGCTGTTTAATAAATCCTTGCGATTTTATGGACTTATTTAAATGCAGCTTTGTGTCTTACTATTTTGAAGGAGAAAACAATGCAAGGAAACAAACACATTCATTCTGACTAAAATTTGTTCTCTAGAGGAAAAATGACATACACCCTTGACAGCTTATTTACCAAACTCACTAAAGATTTATTGATTTATCAATCAGTGCCTTGAGCATTTGCTTCTCCCCAAGGGAAAATTAACAATTCCAGCTAACCTAATATATTCTATGTATAAACTAAGTGAATGCAAGAATCAATCCTGGCACAGTTTACAACATCCAGTTAAAAAAAATGCTGTCCCTTTTGGTGTATGTAAAATTGAAAGCTATACTAACGAAGAATAAATGCTCATGTTGCTTACAAACATAAAAAATACTTATTAAGACAGTACAATTGAACCCAACAGACATTTTAAATCATTTAAATACTCAGTGGGAGGCAAAAGCATTGGAAAATAAAAAATTGAATGATTTTGCTTCTAGATTAATACTAAGTACTACCACTATTAGTCGCAATACTGACATGCCTCAAAGCAGAGATATTTCAAACAGCTACAAATTCTCTTTTACTTCACCTGCAAAAGCGTAAGCCTGAAAATTAATTACTGGTTTGATGATGTCAGAGCAACATAAGCATTCCAGAAGATGAAAATTAAAATCTAGGAATATTTTGTCATTTAACAAAAAAAAGAAAATGTTTAAACATAAATGAAATGTACTTTCATCAGCGGAAAAAAAATCAAAATGATGCAAAAGCAAAATGCAGTAAACATAGGATTAGCTTTTCATTACAAACAGTGATAATATCCAAAAATATATATATAAAATAAAAGTTTGAAGTAGAAAAGAACTAGTCTAGCAGCTCAGCGCATCAGCGCTAACGTGCTGGACCTTTGCAGCACCTGATGGCTACAGGGACCCCCGAACGCCCCAGTCTCTGCTGCCCCAGGGAGTGCCTGAGGAATGGACCAGCAACATCTGCTCTTTAAAACCAACAACAATCACACACAGATACACCAAAACCACCCAAACCCAGGCAAGATGTCTGTGCTGCTGAGGGGAGAGCTGCAGCTCAGCTGCAAAGCCATAGGATGCCTCGTCACCACAATTCGTGTCTTCTCAGCAAAGACACATTCTGTATGAACGTTACAATCCAATGCAGAAAATCATATATTTTTTAAAAACTCCATACACATAATTCCATTTACCAGAAGTTTTATTGTAATGCGCAGAATTGAAGGCTTTACTAAACATTACAAAGTGCATTTAGAGGAAAATCCTCAAAACATGTCATGACCCCCTCCCCCTTTTTTTTTTTTTAAACAGAACTAAGAAAATGGTCATCCAATCCCAGTCGGAAAAGGCAGGAATTCTGGTAAAACACTGCCCTCTGGTGTTAACGCCAATTCAAAAGTCTATTTTATATTTAAGATCCCTGCCCAAGCACCCCCCTGCATTTTTTTTTATATTATTTTTTATTTTTTTACCTGAAAGAACCACCTCCAGGGTCATTCAGCTTGTTTTTCTGATTTGCAGAGACCTGAACACCAAAGCCCCCAGGACTTTTGCTGGCTTGTATTGTTGGTGCCTTCCCTACTGTGCCTGAAAAACACCAAGCAATGTTATTATGAGCTGTCTTAGACAATTTACATCAAAGAACCTTCTGTCCAGGAACTAAATTTAACTGTCTGTAAATTGCAAACAAAGGAAGTTATTATTTTTAAAGATTACACTGCTGAAGAAGAACAATTTAAAATACAGAATTTATATTAACATTACAGTTTGTTCGATGTTTATAAAATACTGAAGATTCTAAAACTGAGAACCGTTGGCCATAACCGGTTATAATACACATAATGGCTATAAGTGTGTTTGCAATTGCCAGTAAACCACTTCTCTAGATAATCTGCACAGAATAAAGAAGCAGAATTTGAAGTGTTCTCAATACAGATGCTTTAAGTCACAGTCACTCAGGGTATTAACTAGGCCTTTCACCTTTTTTTTTTAATATAGTCTTTGTTCTTTGTTGCAGGGAAAAATACGAATTTCCAGAGTTGAAAACATTATTTTAAAATGTTTTATATTGTATGTAAAAGAAAAAAACACTGTTGTATAATTTGACATAACCCCCCCTTAAAGGTTGTCTTTTACTTTCTTATTTTGAAAAACATGATTTACAGTAATTCGTACCTGTATCTAGATACAGGTTTGTATGTGGAAGTAAAACTGGGCTTTCTAAATGAGCCACTGTGGGGCGGGTGTTCGGCTGCTTGTGACAGTAAATTAAAAAATGGGTATTAATTTCTCTCTGACATTTAGACAATATCTAACCAAAAATAATTACAGATTTATGTTGCTAATTAGCAAATCAACAGCATTATTATATGCAGCAGACCTGCATTATTATTATTATTAAAACTATTGTATTAGTATGCAACTGAAAAAGCACTGACAAATGGAGCTTTCGGAGTAGGCCCTCATTTACTGCCAAAACATATGTTTGCTTGGGTTATATTTTGTGTTTCCTTTAATCCCACCTGTGTTTTGGCATGTGAAAATAATTAATTCATACGTCTACTTGACTTAAAAGCTCTCACCTTTTTCTTGTATATCGCTCGATTTTATTGAGCGTTACATGCCCATAGTGTGTGAGATTTGAGAAGCACATGAAAGCTGCTCCTGCACATCTCTGACTCAGTTGCATGGGATCAACCTTAGTAAATTATTTTTTTTCATGAATTATAAAAACCTGAAACACAACTATCCCAAGAAATGCGTTGAAAAACACTTCTCTGCTAAAACAAAAGCGTTAGCTTTGAATGAGCCCACCACTTTTCTAATTTTTAAATCGTCATCACCTTCAACATATGATCCTAAAGCAAAACTAATTTGACCGAGGTTCATTCAGTTCTTCAATCTGTGTAAAAAACTCTTGTGTGGACTCTCACCATCAGCAAATACAAAGCAAAATTCAGGACTCCAGGCTCCAAAGCCTGGGGAACAAAAATATTCTGTCATCAGAATATTCCAGGTCCGTGAGACGTCACAGATAGCGTGAGCTCATGGGCCAGACAATTCATCTATTTTGGATGAACTATTTGAAAGGTTTTCTGCTAAGTGAACTGGAAGGAAAGAAATAATACAATGATAAAAATTAGGAGATCTCTGCTTTTTATAATTAAAATCTAGGAGATTTAAAATGTCTTAACCTAGAAAATTATAGCAAAGGCAAAATGAATTTCTCCAGAATTAGTATTATATTCCTTTAGAACTAGTACCAACGGCTTGTTTTCTACAGATGATAACTTTTGATCAAAAAACCCCAAAACTCCAAAAAGGTACAGCAACAGAGTCGTTAACTTCTTGATCTCAAGAAAAGAGTACGTCTACACCGCGTATGGAAAGATTGTCTCACTTTCTTTCACCCCATGTACACGTAATTCTCCTCAAACGGAGCTGGCAAAGTAAATATAAGTTTTGGGGTGACGTACGAGTTTTCTGGTTTCAATCACAATTGTGCATGATTAAGCGGATAGACACAAAATATGGCTAAAATATCAATTTGTTATGAGGCATGGGATATTTTGAAAATTAAAATCACCTGTGGGCCTAGATATTTCCTGGGATTGGTAATGACATACAGAGTCTTTCATCACTGGGTCCTCGTACCATATTTTAAATTGCATAATCCAGAGAAATAAAACCGAATTTAGGAGCTTATAAATTCCTAGTTGTATTTCTGTGCAAGTTAAATAACTGCAATGAATATTCTGGCTAATTATTTTATTCTTTGGCTCAATTCCCTGATCTGTAAGATGCAATTCATCTAATTATCATACTGATAAGTGCTTTGATAAAGGAGTATGAATTTTTTTTGTGCAGTAACTATAGTGTTACTTCCCCTGGTGTGGAAGGAATTTTATTAATATAAAAGTCCTTAAAGCCTTCCAATTTTATCTATGCTACTGCTTCCAAAAGCATTACAGTCTGCTCACGTGGCTGCATTAATAGGAATGTAAAGCTGCGTCACACGAGGAGTTTCCCTCCTGTCCGAGAAGGAAAATGCAGCTCAGTTCTGGTGTCACTATCCTTCAGAAGTCACACTCCACAGAATTATACTGCTGTAATTTTCTATACAGACCACGTCCTTTTCCAGTATCTTACCTCCTTCTACAGGCTAGTATAAAACATCATTATACTGGTATCTGACAGTGCCACAGAGGCATTTCCTCGCGCTGCAACCACACAGGTGGACTTTTCCCTGGACAAGGGCTGCAGGATGAGCAGTTTTACAATAGGATGTTTTCTGAATTTCTGTTTGCTTTGTCTGTGCAATTAAAACAAGACAGCAGTGGGCTTAAACAAGTTTGTAAACAGGAATAAGCTCACCTGAAAGCAGGGCTTTGCATGGACTGGCCTTTAGGAACCATTGTCTTCCTTAAGCCAAACAGCCAGCTAAGTTTTATTTTGTTGGCTGATCAGTGGCTATTGTGAATAAATTCATATTCTGAAGCCACCGTTTAAAAGGCAGGTGCCAGTACCATGCACATTCTTGGCACACTGGTGACATTCACAACTCAGAGACTGAACAAGCCAAGAAATTAAATCAGCCCTCGCTCTCAGACACGTTGGCCAGGAGTGAACGTTCAAGCTGTAAGATGCTGAGTATCTTCCCTGTTAATAAACTCGGGATGTGAGCATCGGTGCTACCAAATATACACCTTTTATGGCAAGCAAATGCATTTCTTCCTAACTTGGAAAAACAGCCGATGGTATTAGTGACAGCTTGGTCTCCACGTCCATTCAGCCTTTGGATTCAGAGCAAGCAGAACATCTGCTATTAACTGTGATCAGAGGGAGTTTTGATTATTTCTTTTCCCAAGAAGAATAGAAAAGACCAAGCAAAAAAGTCAAATAGGCAGCAGTAGCTTTTACACGCATTTAAACTAGTTTGATTTCTGGTTCAGTTCCTGAAGATGAGAAGCTCTGTATTCCATTACAAACCCTCAGTCATCTACAGCCCACATCCAAAAAGACTCTCTCGCACATAATTAGGAAAAATAAAGACCAAGCCAACAGGTCTAGTGGCGGAAGGAAATAAATGGACAATTATTAGGAAGTAAGAAGGCTTCAAGAACCCTCTCACTGCATGGGACGTATCAGGCAGCCGTTAACCTGGCTGTGTAGAGCCAGGCGAGGGCGTTGACTACAAACTCTGGCTGGCTCCCCATGGCACGTCCCCCACGGCACATCAGGCTGCTCCACTCACTCTCACCTCACCAAAGAGGCAGGAGTTAAAAAAAAAAGGCAATGACATGGGCTGAGAAATTTCTCTGGGACTCCTACCTTGACCTCTGCAGCTGCAGAGACAGCGACCATCACCTTCTGCTTCAGGAGTAAAAGTAGGGTGATTGAATTGAGGCATCCTCTAGGCTCCAGGAAATAACAAAGGATTTCTTTCTGGGCCCAGAGATGAAGTTTAGGCCAGTAAGAATCAAGTTCCTGACTTCTTTCAGAATTTTCCATGCAAACTGCTGAGCAAGGAGCCAAGCATGTGAGAGTTTAGTCCTAGGGTTGTTTCAAAACATTTCACCGCGTTGGTCTGAAACACCTCTGCAGTGCCGAGTGAGAGCATGCATTCCTCAGCCAGTACCCCGGCAAAAATGAATGTCAAGCCTGCCAATGTCAACACTGTAAGTTTTCCCCATGCTACTAGTTCGTAATTACAACGAAATTCACACAAAGGTAACAAATCTCACTAAAACATTTAAACCCATACCTTGTGGTCTAATGGTCTGAGTTATTACCACTGGCATCCTAATCTGGGTAGTCTGGCAAGCAGGGTTTCGTTTCACAGTTTGAGCAGATGTTGACTGGATAATCTGCTATTATTAAAAAAAAGTATACTTATATTATACTCTTTATACACAAACACACACAACGTAAATATACTAACACCTGTAATTACTAATACAAGCACATGGATCTCTAAAAGCACAACCAGCTACTGACAAAAGTCATATTGGTGTAATGCACGTGGTTGTGTGTGTGTGTATATACCTATTTTGCTGTTATGCTTTGAGAAAAATCAAGTAATATTCGACATAAGTGTCATAAGTCACAACTTTCATCAAAAATGTATTTCAAAATAGTAAGGTAAAGTTCAGACTTTTTTCTTCACAACTTTTACTAGAAAGAAAAGCATCTTTGTGGAAGAAAATGCTGCAATAATTTTAGTGGTACCCACCTACAACCGTTAGGCCTTCCACTACATAGCTACACTTTTTAAAGAAAATATATACTAAAAGTATATTCTAAAATATTATGGGTTCCAAGTCAGACATACACAAGAATTAAAACATTGTTTTGTGGTGATCATGTACTATTCATCTTTTCAACGTTAACTGGATATTCGGAAGGTTGTACTTACTACCAAGCCAACTTCTGAAGTCCTTACCCTAACCTGAAACTGGGTCAGAAACTTCGAATTTGATCCACAAACAAAAGAAATCAAAAAGAAAAAACCTGCAAGGGTCATGTCTAAGCAACAGCAAAATGCACGTTCATGAAATCAGGGACAAGACAGGCACAGATGAAACGAACAGGAGATTCAGAGAGACGAGTGGATGCTGCAGAGCTGGAAAAAACATCCATAAATAAAAACTTTGGCAACAAAAGACAGGCAAATAGCTGCGAATAAGGTTACAACCACAACTCGGGCTGACAACTTCAGGAGTCTCGTGCTCTTCGCAGCCACCACCGCGTTCCTCCTGCTGCATGATGTTCCTGCTGCTCCCGAACGGCGCGGCTCCGTCCCGCACCCACCGGGCAGGGTGTTCCCGCACCCGGAGACAAACCCCAACCACCGCACCTTCAGCCAGTGCCATCCTTACACAGTGCATCCAAAACCACATTATCTAGCTCAAAAATCACCAGCCAAACCTCCGACTTCAAAGTACGCTATGGAGAAAAGGAAAGGAGAAATGGGATTTTCAAATGAGACGTAAAAGTAGAGAATGAAGAGGCTATGGAACAAATAGGGAACCATTCCACTGGCAGGAACCTTCCCAAATGGGAAGGAAGAGAAGTGGAAACCACAACCAAGGGAAGTGTCACGAGGGAACAAGACCTGCAATGTCATCTGGAGAAAAACCAAGTAGGGCCATTCTGAAGTTAGGAAATTGCATTCTGCACATCCTAAAATAGTAAAAGTTGCAAAGTCGGGATAAACCTGTGGATGTAGAAGCATTAGCAATAGCAATAGCTGCCTCATCGGGAAGAGAAAAGGGGAAAAGAGATTAAGGATTCATCTTCAACTACGGACACTGAGGAAAACGGAGCCTTTGTACCAAACACAGAAACGAAGCAAATGGATGTAAATTTACCCTGTCAAGATGGGCAGGGAGTAAACAGTGACACTCAGAGGGGAAAGAATAAAGTAGCTACCGTGTGTAAAAACAGGAAAGAAATAGAGATTATCAGTGAAAATGGGGGAAAAAAGTTGAATTTGACTGCATTTTGATGCAAAGAAAACACATACAAGTGTATTTTAGTAAGTAAGGAGACAGAATAGCCTACAGGGGAAAAAAAATAAAATACTACATTGGTATGAATAAGGAGGAGAATCTTGCCACTTTGACAATACTTTATTGGATGAGTTTTCAGAGGATAGTGAATAAAAGCAGCCATACCTTAACTGGCCAGAAACCAGGCCAAAAAGGAGATGTGTGACCTGTGGACAGAATTACTATCTGATATTACAGTAATCATCTGTAATTAGATTTTTCTCTCTGTGAAGGAACTTCTATAGTTCAGAATCAAGTGCTGTTTCACCCCATTAATATTTCCATGTGAATTTCCTAAAAAATGAGCCACTAATACAATTAAAGATAGGACAGTCTTTAACCATTTAAAATGACATAAATAATTGCAATATTTTTTTTACATTCAAAAAACTTCCTTTAACAAGTACTGTACTAGGATTTCAACATACATAAAAGTGCTGAAAGTGCAGAAAATGGTTGAGAAACAAACTTTTCCAAGGGGCACAGATCAAAATCATCACCTTAAATTCCATACAGAAGCCAACCAGCAACAAGCACATACTCTCTAAAAGGAACAACCGCACCTCAACTCAGAGCAACATTTTGCACCAACTTTAATCCCAGTTTCTAGATAGTTTTAAGACACATTTCAACAGATGTAATCTTCAGATCTGGAAGTGATTAAGGAATGAACATTAGCAATTTGTTTCTGAAACAGAACGTGTAACCTTCTTTGCAGCCAAACAAGGGACACAGTAAAAACTAATGAATCAGAGGTAATTGACCCTGCATTAATATTTATAAACAATCTAAACCACCTTTCATCAATTAAAATAATTCAGACCGTTCTAATCCTCTTGCCTGCTTTCCCAACAGCATAAACATTAGTGTTATGTCCTCAACTTGGCTCAAAAAGTATAGACAATGAACAAGGTAGCAGCAAGCTAGTCTGGGAGACTATTAACCAAATTATTCATATTTCTCACAGCCTAAAAATACACACGATGAGAGTACCACATCTAATGATACCTCTTCATACGCTGAACCCCAAATGATCAGTTCATAAGCACCCATGTGCTAACCCAGACTGAGGCAGAAGACACAGGAGTGGATGTTTTAGCACCCTGAGGTTATCAGAGACATTACTTCAGCCTTCAGAAATGGGGAGATCTTACTGCTGTCTGGAACCACCTAATGGGGAGATGCAGAGAAGACAGAGCCATATGCTCAGAGCTGCAGAGCAGAAGGATGTGACACAATGGGCACAAGCTGGAATATGGGAAATCTCAATCTGTATAAGGAAAAAAATAATTTACCATGAGGGTGGGCAAGCACTGGAACAGTTGCCCAGAGAGGGCACATGATCTCATCCTGAAGACACTCAACCCGTGCCTGTGCATGGTCCTGCTCACCTGTAAGCAGGAGGTTGGACTAGCCACCTCCAGAAGTCCTGTCCAGCCTTTTACCACTACAATCATTATCATCATATCAATGATCTTACAAAGGTGCTGAGTCAGAAAAAGGTCACAAGACAGAACACAAAAGCCTTCAAAGTTTCCAGAAGCTGTTCATCATCCCACCTCCACTAAAAAGAAGGGAAACCATTTCCATTATTTCCAGCACTGAGGACAACAAGCACAACAGCAGAACAATAACAACAAAGGCACAGAAAATCAAGAAGGTTCAGTGTGATTTAGCCATTGCCTGGATTTGATAATGAGTTTTTTTAAATACTGAAATTACAATCAAGACAATGCCCTTCTTCCAAAAGCTTAGATTCAATAACTGTGAGAGAATAAAGTAACAGAGCTCTCTGGCCCTAATCTCAAGCCAAGAGGTGATGATCATACTGTGACTGGTGTGAATCTTCTACCATGTATGTTAGTGCAGGACGAAGAACAATTTGAGATGTCAACACAGACTGATAACTAACAACACAAATGACCAACAAATACAGACTAAGAAAGAATTCAGCCAAAGCACATAGAATATATAAACATAGAAAGACCAATAACTTCTGTTCTCTTTCTCTTACCTAAACAGAAGATAGTAAATAAAAATGAAAGCTACTACCTACAAACCACTGAAAGAAAAAAGCCCTTTAGGACAGTTCAGTCAGAATTCACTGCTTAGATTTTGAAGGACAAGGATCCACAATCTGGATGCTCCTTTGCCAGTGCAGATGCACGGGGTCCTAGTGATGGGTTCCCCCTTGACAAGGGCTGCAACATCACCCTGCCCCGATTTACATCAATCACACTTTGCAACAACAGCATCTGATCCAAAAGCTTAGGCATTTCCAATGCAGCAACAGAAACAAAAGCGTGGGAAATAGAAGCTGCTGCAAAGAATGGAAAAATCAAAAGTAAATTTGGAAAATACATCCTTTACCAAGCATTTTTTCTGTCAATTAAGTTAAAAAAAAATAAACTCTGGAAGGAAGAAACAAGCCACTTGTAAACGTACAGGCTTCAGAATGGCTGTGGTCTGATATGACATTTATCTTCACTCATGAGTAAACACTTGCTAACTCACTTGTGGCTATGCCACTTGTGATTTATCAGTCTACTCACTCCTGAAGATAAATGTCATATCAAACCTCAGCCATCATGTAATCTGGCAGCATTAGCTTACAATGTTCATGCTTTTATGGGCCTAGAACTCATATTTACCATTGTTTGCCATGCTGCAATAGTAGCAGTTACAATTTTTCAACCGTGCCTCAAAATTTGTGTAAGCAATTGTTTTTCTTCCCAAATTAAAAAAAGGACTTTTTTTAATACTCAGCACATAATTTTTAATGTTAATATGACAACAATATTATTCTACTGAGTATATATCTCTAAAGAAGCAATGAAGAAAAATAAACCCAAAAGGCACTGGATCACTTGTCCCACCTGCGCCCCAGTTCATTGTACAATTCTTCCTGCAGTATTTCACCTGGTCTGATTTTGAATGTTTTCAGTGGTGGCTTTTTCCTCACCGCCTTCGGGAGCCTGAGCTACCATCTAACAATCTGTCTTACCCTAAGGACACTTTGCCTTATCACCTGGCTAAAACCTACTCTGCTAAATTATATCCCATTAATTATATTTATACTCTCTTTGACCGCTCCAAATAATTCATTGATATACTTTGATGTTTAAACCCTTAAAATGTTTGTAAATGTTTTTTATGCTCCCCTTATACATGGGTTTAACTCTCTTAAGCTTTTCTTTCAGTCTTTGCTTTCAAGTCTGTCCTTTAATTGCCACCTTTTGTTACTGGTTTTCAAACAGCATCCATTGCCAATACCCTCCTTATATTAAGGTACAACCTGCAATATTCTGAAAGTAAAGTCCACGATAACAACTCAGAAAAACACTAAGCTGTATTTCAAATAGGCACACAATTTGTCAAGTACAGGCTTTACTCCTGTGAAGGGATCCCAGCCATCTACTGCTCAACAGCCATCTTTACTGAAATTTTATTGTACACAGATCTTTACTAGCTCATTAATAGAAACTACTCCTTTAATCCAAATAGCCATCTTCTACTCTTCCATTTCTATACAGGACAAAACCAAAATTATTTCCTGTGAGTCACTAAAATATGCACAAATTACATTCATTCCTCAACAGAAAACTGATGCCAGAAAAAGCTTCAGCAGAGAATGAAAAAGCAAAGTGGAACATCCCCATGTAACATAATGTTTATTCTGTTGCTGTATCTTGTCTCCAAATTCCATTACTCACTCTCTCACTTTTTGGGAGCCTCCAACCACTATGATGGTCCCTGGAAAAGTCTTAGTAAATGTTTTAGCCAATACTATTCTAATGTAACTTGGAAGAGCGTGAAATCTCCCCTCTGGACACTATGCACAATTTACTGCAGCAGCATCGGTCCCAATGTATTTCTATACACCTTTCCTAATCCTAGACCTGCACAAACCTTTACGTTGCTTTGCATATAATTAAATTTGTTTTCATCAAGACGGATCACTCTGAATTTCTTATTGTTTCTTTATCATTTAAATTTAATAATTGGCTTCAACCTTCGGGAGTACTTCCTCCTTACGATGCAGTGTCAACACAATACACGAAGTGCTAATCAATCTCCACTTCTCATCAATCCACTTACAACTTCAACACATTTAATAAAGAAAGTCTCTCTTATTCATAGGAATTTTATCTGCTCTAACACCCAGAAATATATAAGGCTATATAGAGCTCCTGCCCCCTAAGAATGACAATTTAGACAAACTTTGAACATTGCACTTAACAACAATTAAAAAAATTGATTGCTGGCTTATCTCATTAGTGTCTCATCAATAAAATATTAGCCTAAGATTACTCCCCTTTTCCCTCGCTAGAAGCAGTTACCAGCACTGACACCACACTCTAGCTCTTCAGAGCACAGCTTCTTCATATTTTTGGAACGTGATTCCAATACTCTACAAAACAGATAAATAAAATATTCTCCTCTTTCCTCTGCACTAACACTATACATTTTAACGCTCTGCGCAGTCTGCATTGCACACTGACCAGTGCACCCAGAACTCCCACGGGGCAAGATACCTCCATGTAACTGGGAGAAGAATCACAGAGGGGTCAGATGCGGGGAAAGAGGAAAGCCCAAAGAAAGGAAGAGCGAAGAGATTCTCCACATTTTAAAAGAAACTGGACTACTGTAAGCTGGCTGGTACGACGGGATCTATATTCCAAACCCTTCTGCAGCTGGGCAGTTTGCAGAGCCAGCTGGAACTCTCTCCAGCGAGCTCCAGGCTGGGAAAATCTGGAGCTGGGCCAGTTTCCTCCCCGGGCGCTGGGCAGCCTTCGGCACGCCAGCTGGAGTCTTCCTCTGCCCGACGCGGCCCCGGCAGGGCAGCCAGCAGCGCTGGGCTCTGCTCTCATTTCGGGGAGCACTAAGAAGTGTGAAGAGCATGATCAGTGTCACCACAAAAAAAGTCAAGACTCGCAAACAGCTACGAGTGTGACACGGAGATGCTGCTGGGTCGCCTGCTTGGCACCCGAGCCAGGGGTTGCTGTGGTGTAAGAGTTCTTCATGCAGTAACTCAGTGCCTGATGCTGCTTTTGTCTGTATAGAACTAAGGGCCATTAAGAAGTGCTTGGCTAATGCAATATTTGGTTTTATTAATGAATTGCTGATAAATTGAAAGCAAACGCAGAAAGCCAGTTTTGCAATAAAGCCAGTAAATTATGATTTTTAACATTTTCACTTCTCCCTAAATATTTTTCTAGAAAAGGAATAGTATTAAGTGTAGTTTTGCTCTGCACAGTTTGCTACCTTTTGAAAACGCAGCAGTCACTTCATGTAGCTAACGAGACGAAAATTCAGTCCTAGACCTAGACCTCCTTAGAGACAAAAGCAGCTTCTTTTGCCCATCGGATCAGTCTCCGCAATGGATGGCTTTAGCCGTTCTGGCTCCCTCACATCGCAGAGTTATGCTGAGCGAGATGACAGAGCAACTCTCCCCGTCTCTGCTCAGGTTAACACCACGATGGCTTGAGAGACACAGGTGCCGCCAATCCCAGAAATGTGGCTTTATCCCATTCAGCAAATATTCCACAAGAACTGGGATCATAATTTGATTTTGAAACCTAAGTACTTTACTCATACACACAGAAACCACAGACAAACTCTCATATCTTCACTTGAAGGATGATAACACCTGTATAAACTCAAGGCCTTGTAAAAATCCCAGACGCATTTTAATTACAGCTGTAAACACACACAGAAGATCCTACACAACAGTGGGATATATTCACCCCACTCAGCGTGTGACTGGCTGTACAGTTGCCTTATTGATAGTGCCTTTGAAATCAATGACTCCAAGCACACACTACTCCAATACACACAGCACCGATGTATTTCAGTAAACAACAAAGTATGGCACAGAACATGCCGGTACAGTACAGCTATTCTTCTGCAAGATTTTATAACTATGTGGAGAAGAGTTTAGAATGAGACAGTTCATTTTAATGCAGACTAATTCAAGCAAAGCAGCATACCTAATGACATACTAAAAATTATACTCTGAGTCTTGAAAAGCTGTCTGTTCTCCGTTTGTAATTAACTCTAATTCCACTGTGCTTATATAACAACCACTGTGTTCCAGACAAAAGGCCAAGAGTGTACTTTCTTAAATTTAAGCTATGTTAGTAATGTTATCTAAACTAATGGTTGAACATACATGTGAGCTGCCATAAAATGAGGTACTGTTATATGTCGCAAAATACAATACAAACAAAAAAAGTATGTTCCCAAACAAGCTGAAAAACCCCCCAAACGTTGAGAACTGCTATTCAGTTTGTTATGAAACTCTCTTTTATACTGGAGTACCTACCAGTTGAGAACTCTGATTTGACTGTACCACCTTAACCTGAGGAGGCTGCACTGTATTGGATACAGAGACTGTGCAAATGTTGTTTGGTTGCCTTATTCCTATTGTCTGCGTTGTGACAACAGCGGAAACGCTTCCGGAGGCAGATTGAGGTATAACTTGTGAGAGCTTGGTTTGCTGAAGCGACTGCTGAGACGGCTGTCCTTGCAAAACTGAATGTTGGCTATTCAGTAGAGATTGTCTCAATGCAGGTAGACTTTTCTAGAAACAGAAGAAAGTTTATGAAATATCACGTTTAGCAGGTTGACAAAAATTACCTTGAAATTTGCTGTAAACAGAATTAAAAGGATGCAGCTTTATTTCTTTTGATGAATAGGCAGACAGTAAAATTGTAAGGTCAAACACATTTTCTAAGAGGGAAAGTTCAGTTTACATTTTTAATAAGCTTTTGGTTTGGATTTAGCAACCCTGGAGGATTTTGATGTGCCCTAATTCCTCTGTAGCAGTAAAATATAATAGTCCCCTCCTCAAGACTACCTAGAACTTGGTAGTTAGCTTAGGTCTTTGGAAGGGCTAAAACTGGAAATAGAAGAGGCAGAACCGTAGGGAGAAGCCCACTCCCAGTGCACGCTAGAAGAAATAAGCTGCACTTCTCCTGACACGCCTCCGGTACCTTGAACAAGATGATTTAACTGCTGATGCCCTGCAGCAGTAGCTGTTTACTTTATTATTACTGATCTAATGTATTCTGACTGGATTAGAAAAGTGTACTGGTGTACGCTTCATGTTCAGACCAGTTCAACCAAAAAATGAGAGTTCTAAAAGGCTGTACTGTACCTTCACCAATAAACTTTTTACTGTTTAAGTGGTAGCAGTGCTCTTTTGAAGTGGTCCCCCGGGCAGCTGTAGAACGCACCAGTGTTTAGCCCAAGCTACAGTTCTTTCTAAACTTCTACTATTTATTTAAAAACTTAATGCCTGTTGCCAAGACAAGACTTCAAAGAAAGGGAACAAGTTAAAACTTCGCATCATGCCAGAAGTGACTGCAGCATAAGAGCAGGAAACGGCACAAATAAGGGTTAATGATAACTTGAAGAAACAGAAGCAGACAGAGGGAGTTCTGAAGAAAAGCTGAAGGGAGAGAAGAAAGAGAAGAAATCTGCCCTCAACAGAGAAGGCTTGGACTCGAAGAAAAATGCTTTTGAAATTATAGTTGTGGTTTTGTTGGGGCATAATTAAACACACTTTGTAGGTTTGTGTATGATCTTGCATATGGAAGCTATTGTAGCTAATGCACAAGAACCAATTAAAAGTTAAGTTTACTCCCACGTATAAATCCAACCCAACAACAAATCCCTTTGGTATCACATTAGAACTTCTATTACAGATTAGTTGCAGAATACAAGCAGGATCAGCTAATCAATTTTTTGGTTATTTTATATCCAGTTCAGATTTTCATAATCACCGTTACACAAGCACTGAAAGTTATCAATGACTCAATGTGGATTACAAAAACAGTGTGGAAAAAAGTTTATTAAAATCCTCAAAGCATTCTGTAGAAATAACTTGTGACTCTTCCAAATCTTTACCAAAAATGACCTACTATCACAGAAAAGGATATGCATTATTACAGTAAAGGATCACTACAGAATAGACAATGAATTATTTTCAAACTAGGGAGTAATGGGTTTTTAATATAAATCTAATTACTGCAATGTTCCAGATGAGGGCTACTCAAGCAGTAAACTCCACGTCAGCTCTGGACGACAAATAAATTTTTCTTAAACCTAAACCAAGGCCCCAAGCACCCAGGGTCTCCCTCCTGTGGGAAATCCCTGTTCCTTACCATCCTCTCAAGCTGCCGGGAGCCGCGGCAGCAGTAACTGAGACGGAGCCCGTGCGACACTGCCAGCCACGCACATTTCGGCAGAAATTGGCAAAGCTAACTCCATTTAAAAAAATGTTCTAAAACTTAATGTATTGACATTTACATAAAAAAAATATACATCTAAACATTATTCACTTTACCTTAAGGAAAGGTACGAGATATGGCTGAGGAGATGATTTGAGTTCTGATTGAAGGCGGCCTGTAAATTCCTCTGGGTCAATCTTTGCGTCCTTCAGGGGGAAGAAGAAAAAAAGCATCAACAACCAGTTCAGCTGTTTGGGGTTTTTTCCCCAGGTAATATATCTGTATATATCTTTAGCTAAATTGGCTACCACATCAAGAAGAACTTTCAAAGCTGAAGTGCCTCATCTCCTCTGTATCTATAAAATCCTTCTGTCAAGAGCTAATTTATACAGGTAACACGCCACTCAGACTTCGGGGAGTTCCCTTGGGGATTCACAGTTTAAGGTATGAGGTCCCACAAACACTCAAGTCTTTTTTGGGATTCCATTTTCTTGCTAACATTTACATTGTGATTTCTTTTTAAAAATATTAATAAAAAACCAAGTTGTTGAAGTAACCTTACAAACTACTATAAAATTTGTCAGTCCTTGTAATAAAATATTGTTACTTAATTCCAAAACCAATTTTGAAGGTTCAATATATGAACTTCATACTATATATGTAAAGTATATGCATATATCAAAAGTATAAATAAGTATATATAATATTTTTACCTGTATAAATGTGTGTATGTGTACATATGTGTATATACCCACAAAGTACACAATTGTAAATACAGGAAATATATATTCAGTAGTTTGTTTAGTAGTTAACGCAAGAGAACTCTATAACCCAGGTGTATTTTATAATACTTCAAAGTATCATTAGTTACAATCTCAGGTTGTAATAAAAACATTTGTTGGCTTTCCTGGACCAATATAGAACAAGAACCCAAAACAACATTCATTAAATATAGTTATTATATTTGTGGCTCATTACTTAGCTAATATTTCTTATAACATTTTAAACAAAGTAACTACTTATTTTGAAGATTTCTGAATATATGTAAAGTACAGAACATCTGCATTTTGATGCAACCCAACTCCTTTCACTTTCATTACAGCAAAAAAACATTTGTGAAGACCGAAGCAGTAGGTTTCAGCACATGTAAATAACAAGCTTCATAGAAAACTGACAAAATGAAAGAGAATTAAATATTTACCAACAAATCCTGAACCAGAGCTTTCACATTACGGGAGGTTTCTGGAGACGGTGAATTATGAGAAGCAAGTTTTATAAGGGTAGCTAAAAAGTTTTTGCATTTCTTCACATTCTCTTGCATTTCCTGCAGAAGCCAAAGAAAACAAGTATCAGATCCATGCTATTTTCCAATCAGGATCAATGCGTGCTCCAGTCACTATAAATGGGAAAATAATGAAATGGTTCTAATTTAGGCAGGACATATTTGAAATACATCAGCTGTTTTACTATTTCTGCTAGTTACTTGGCATTTTCTTCACTTTATGTAACTGAGCATCATATCTCATGAATACCAACCAAAAGAAAAAAAAAAATCAATAAAAGAAATAATAATATTTTACAGTCTGTTTGGATAAAAATAACCTTAAATATGAGAAGTAACACAACAATTTGTTGAGGCACATTCTCCTTTGAGATGCCCAATACACGATGTACATTGTTCCCCAAGCTATCTTAATTTGTTAAATTATTGATTCTGTATGGTTTTGTACAAAGCAGCCACAGCAGCAAAATCGAATTAGAAATTGTCTTCCAACATTATCATATCTAATTTTTTCTTCATCAGTAGGAAAACAGATGCTTTAATTTTTTCAAGCCATTATTTTTACATGGCGTAATTCCTCTGAGAACAGAAACGTTACACTTCAGCATCACCACAGTTTTGAGGCCCCGCAACGTGATCATGACGAAGTCCGTAGGCTGAAGGCCTGATGGTTTGTCTGCAGAAACGGACGGGTTCTCTCCCCCCTGACACAGCCATGGCAGGACAGGGAAAGCTGACTACAAGGGTTCTTCCTCCCTCTCAGAATCTGTACCCCGTTTAGTTGAAGCGAGGGGACGGGTTTCTTGTTTGTAAAGTGTTTGTTCATCACGGGAAGCGTGCTTGCATGAAGAAGAAGTTCTTTCTGCTTCTCAACAGGCCTTAGAAGTTCATAAAGTACTTTAAATAATAAGTATTTTAAAACTTGCCTGCGATACGACGGTGGTTCCGGGTAGGGGAGAGCTGGGAATGACCTGGGGCTGTGCTGGTACTTGGGCTGTTGTGTGAGGGGGGAGCGGCAGCCGAGGCTGCCCCTGGCTTTGGGCTGGACCTTGACTTTGTCCACCAGTAATTACTGCAGGTTGTTGAGAAGCTGTCGTTCCAGTTGCTACTGTTGTCTTGAACAAATTTTGAGCACTCGTTGTAGCTACTGATACCTATTAAAATTTCGTAATGAAAAAACAGGTAGTTATTTTAATTCTTTTACTCAGTCATAAAGTTCTTGAAAGCGTGACAAGAAAAAACATTTTTCCTTTCAAGGACAGGCACCCTTACTGACTAAATCAAACCACTGACTTTACTTACCTACTATAACCCTAATTTTGTCACCCTTTACTGAAGGGTAAAAGTCCTCATTTAAAGTTCTTTTTATTAAAAAACAAGCGTACCACTAAAAAATGAGTTGTATTATCCAGCCCTTTATGATCACCATGAAGATGTGACTTCTGTAACTCGCCTTTCTGTAAATTTGGCCCTGAATATAAGCAAGTCAGTTCCCACTGATCTGTGCTCCCATCCTCAGGTTTACTACGACTGTACTACAGCGACAGTGACACAAACACACTAACACGGCTTCCCAGCCAAGCAGCCTTTTCTTCACCCAAATTTGCTTTCTGTATTCTTGCAACTTACGGTGGTGTGGGAGAGCAGGGAGCCCCCCGGCAGCGCGGCGGCAGAGGTGGCACTCACTGGCGTGGCAGTCGACTGCACCACTTTGGCTTGCACTGGCAGTCCCAGGCGCACAGTAGATGTGGCTACAGAAGTTGGTTGCTATTAAAGGAAAAATAAGCATTTTGGGTTTTTTTTTTTCTCCTTAGTAACTTGATATCCAAGACTTTTTAATAATTGTGATTACATAGGTAAAGATTATTAACGCTGGAAAAAAACAAACCCAGTAATATGTTCTTAAATATATATTCATAAACAATGCAAAAATGAGCTTTCCTTATGTTCAGTGATATGTTTGCAATTTTTCTCATCCAGTATTGGTCATTTTGGTATTTACTGGCCTTTTCTAGTGCTTTTTCTTGAAGGAAATTAATATGGAGAGAAAATTCAGAGAGCAGAAAAGTATTTTCAAAGTAATTTCAGATTATACAGAAAGTAACTTGCACAGAAAAGGAGTCTAAGCATTTGGAGACCCTTTGTCACCGCAGGCACACTCTGTAACCAGACAGCAACTGGAATTTAAGCGCAGACAAAGGAAAAGGACTGGCTTACGGCCTTTCACTCTACAACTCCCTAAATCTGCCATGCAGCAAACATATTAATTGTTTTTGCAATTTACTTTAATTGGGAGAGAAATATTGAAATCTCTTGCCATCATGTAAAGGGACAAGACTTAGGGATAAAACACGTCTCCAGGAAAGTTGTTATTTAATTCAACAAGAATGTAAATACACAGTACAGCAATCACAACAAAAAGAGAAGCAATCATTATTAACAGCGAAGGCCTCACTGGTCTCCCAAAACCTGCATTTATTAAGATTTGCATTCAAACACGTACTTAGAAAAGTCAAATTTTCTAAGTGGCAGGAGCAATAAATCACAGGCAATATTGTTCCTCACAAGATAAAAAGTAAATCAAGGAAAATTAGTTTTAAGTTATATGTCTCTATAATTAATATTTTTATAAAAACCAGTTTATTTTAGATTCTTACATTACGTACTAAACCTACATAAAATCCTTCTTCAAAGAACATCCAGTGCACTTAAGAGATCTCCAAAAGGAGCAGAGGCTCAGGCAGGCACCCAAAGCCCCAAGCACTCCTCGCCAGTCGGTCCAGCAACATCGCCTACCGGATATCAATCTGCTGTACTCGGGGGTAAAAAAGGAAAAAAAAAATAGAAAAAGAGATCCACCTGACATCTGAACAAAACGTTTGTTTATTTGTTGGGACAGCTTTCAAGATTTTTAAAATCTTGACTAGGGATGCCTTCCATACGGAGACAGCCCAGAGGCAACAAACAGCATCGTCACGAACAGGCAGAATTGTCTGGGGTTTGGAAGAAGGATGATACAAGCTTTTTCGGCTTTTAAATACAGTACCTCTTTTCTCCACTATAAAGAAGATTACTCGTTTCAATTTCCTTTAAAATACAGGTGGAATGAAACTATATTCACCGGGTGAATGTTTGGATTTAAAACCATGAATACTGTGTACTGTTCATTTGCTCACCATCAGTGTTTCCAACCCCAAACCAGAACGTGTCCCTGCCCTCTGCCCCCTCTCCCCAGAAACACCCAGACTAAATCCACCCTCAGTTTTAAAAATCAATAGTGAGAAAAGCCTTTGATACAAACTGGCAGTAAAATCTATTAATATGTAGCATATGAAGAAAAAGCTTTACTACCCAAGAACTGCAAACAAAGTAATGCAGCGCTTTAGTAACCTGGTTCCAAACCTCATTAACATTAAAAAGGTTAAGTATGGAAGAAGCGGATGAGAAACCTAAGGGGGAACGAGCCCAGAGAAATCCTGAAGTGCCGTGGAAATGATCTTCCCATGACAGCGACAGATTGCCAGAAGACACTACAAGACTCCCAACACAAACACTTGCAGAGGAACTGGTAAAAACGACTCAGAAACAAATAGCTGTGTTTTTTATGAAAGGAAAGCTGTAAACAGATCTCATGAGAAACCTGCCAAGAACAAAACAAAAAATGATCAACTTTATATATATAAAAAAATAACCCAATGTGTCAAGCTCCTACTAGGACAATCTGAAAGAATTTATGATGCTCTCTAAAGAAAAACCACAAAGGTTTGGCACTATGCTATTAAAGTCCGTAATTACCAAGAGAGGCTTAGAAAGGAATATATTTTCAAATGTAACCGTATCGGTTTTGATTAAACACATCACATACTTTTATGTTTCCTAAACATACAAAAGTAACATTTAAGAGATTTTTCCAGACCAGGGATGAAGTCAGTATATAAGCCCTTCCCAGTCTTTGACGACCCTCGGGAACACTTCAGACAGCCCTTAAGTAACTATATCTTAACTTTCCCACGGCCACCTTCTCCCCAGAGCTCCAGACAAACGAGGAGCGAGGCAATGCCCGAGGTGCAAACAGGAGGGAATGGCATCGTACCTGTGGTGTGCAAACAAGCTGCCTCTCCATCCGAAGGAGTACAGAAGGCTGCATTTGAAAAAGCCAGTCACTTAAAAATGGAGAAAATACACCCAAATATCCAGGGGTTATTTGTCACTGCCAGGGCAGAACTACGCCAGTTCTAGGGATTGTATTGTGTATTCACAGCTTTATAAAATCAAGACCTTTTGAGCCGCCACAGACGTATGTAAACTGTACCCCGATGTAAGTGCTTGGGAAGAGGCTTGTGGAAGATCTGTATTTTGTGGGGCAGTACCACCTACTGATGGACACCCCGGGTGCCAGCACCGGTCTCTGCGCCACAGGGCCAGAGAGCTTCCTTCTCACCAGTGTGGTGTGCGTGTCCTTGCCCTGTCAATAAACTCGCCTGCTGCCAAGAAAGAAAAGCCACCAGTAGCGTTTGAACAAACATTAACACAAAAGCAGGGGCAAGTTTATCACCTTACGCACCACAAGACCTCTTTCCGATTCTTCCAACACATGCCTTTGCCAAGCACTACGCAAAACTCAACTTGAGCAGAATATGACCTCTAAGTTTAGATTTAAATTTGAAAAATCCAAAATAAAGTCAAATTTATTTTTAATCATTAGAATCATAGAATGGCTTGGGTTGGAAGGGACCTTAAAGATCATCAAGTTCCAACCCCCCCTGCCATGGGCAGGGACACCTCCCACCACACCAGGTTGCTCCAAGCCCCATCCAGCCTGGCCTTAAACCCCTCCAGGGATGGGGCAGCCACGACTTCCCTGGGCAACCTGTTCCAGTGTCTCACCACCCTCACAGGAAAGAA
>JAOXNO010000063.1:36146117-36157358 GCA_028565335.1 Limnodromus scolopaceus
TCCAGGTCCCTCTGGATGGCATCCCTTCCCTCCAGCGTGTCGACCGCACCACCGAGTTTGGTGTCATCGGCAAACTTCCTGAGGGTGCACTCTACCCCACTGTCCATGTCTCTAATAAAGATGTTGAGCAGCACTGGTCCCAGTACAGACCCCTGAGACACCACTTGTCACTGGCCGCCAATTGGACATTGAGCTTTTGACTGCAACCTTTTGAGTGCGGCCATCATTAATTCAGAAGACATCTTACAAACCAAACGGGCCACGCTAAGATGCCCTGATGCCCCAAACAATAAAAGACAGGGTTTAACAAGGAGAAAACCACGGTGGGATGGCAGATGCTGGCAGAAGCATAGGCTAAGGGTCACATCTCGTAGCCTATTTCAGACTAATTTATACAACCTTTCTTACAGGCATGGCTGGTAGCTCTACCTATTATTAAGGTATCATAACACTCCCCATTGCCAAACTCTGTTTCCCAATACTTAAATTTTGGTCAGAGTTCTGAAGAGCTCATAGGGAAACTTCACAGGCTTCTTGACTGCCCCTCAGTTCCCTTGGTTATGGTTCAGCTGGAACGTGCACTTCAGCTGCAGAGCAATTGCTGTCAGGGATTTGATTTTTTTGCCCCAGTAAAACTACAGCCAAATTGAGCCAAAGTGCTAACCCTTTAAAAACTTGACGTTTGCACACGATTGCAGAAAATGAGTGCAGGCAGAATCTCTAACAAGCCAGCGACAGAGGCAGAACCCTTCACTGCCACCACAGCAGTGAGCGTTCCTCACACGTGTGATGTTCCTTTTGGACATCCACCAACCAGAAGAACAAGAGGGGAGGAAGACACAGGACTGGGAGCTATGAGACAAGAAAGGCAGAGGAGCGGTGAAGTGGCTGGTCCTTCTACAATCAATAGGATTAATCCAAAGAACCTGCTGGAAAAAAGCAGCTAAATTTTGGTCCCACAATTACTTTCCACCCCTGCCTCAATTGCTGGGTGCTTGTGCTGCATGCA
This sequence comes from Limnodromus scolopaceus, assembly GCA_028565335.1. Taxonomy (NCBI): domain Eukaryota; kingdom Metazoa; phylum Chordata; class Aves; order Charadriiformes; family Scolopacidae; genus Limnodromus; species Limnodromus scolopaceus. Next base: position 36,147,127 of record JAOXNO010000063.1, read on the forward strand.
AATATAGATAATCTATTGTAATCAATAATCTTACACCATATATTGATGAGTGGACAACTTGAAACCCAGGGTTTGCAACCAGGAGTGGCCGCAGCTGCAAGTGAAGACAACGATGTCAAACTGAACACAAAAAAATTAACCAGTATGTTTCATTTAATATTTAAAATACAGACAATTAGGCTCTGTTTTCTACTTATAAAAAGAGGCTAATAATCCCCTTAACTGCTTTGTTGAGAAAGTTGTTACAGGGATAAGCTTAACAAAAAGACCTACTTGGTTATTAATTCCCACTTCAGAGGGGGGCTTAGATGATATGCAGCAAATAAGCCTGAAGCAATGCACTGAACAGTGGAGAAAGAAGTATTACATAATTCTTCGTTAATTAAGACTGTCCAGCCTACACGCTGTAGAAATTAAAAATAACAGTAGTATGTGGTCATGCAGCGTAATGGACATGCACATGGGAGCCACTACGAGGTTGCTCAGGAACCTTCTTTGTAGCATTCCTGACCTTTCAATGTTGAATTTTGCAGCCTTTCTAATGTTGGAGTGTTTTCTAAGAAGTTTTTAAAGATATGTTAATGCTATGAAAGTGTAAACAGAATCTACAAGTAGTGAGAACTTACTGTCTGCTTATACAGCAAAGACTCACACCATGAAGTAAACGGAAGGAAAATGGTTTTGTGGTTAAAGCAGAGCCAAAACCACACATTTTCCACTTTCTCTGGCCTTTAAACTCACCTGCCCTGCAAACACAAATGTCTGCTCCAGAAGGTTGCACAAGAACCCCCCAACTTTTCTATACAAAGAAATAGTACAGAATGGCTTATTTGGTAACAGTGGCAATGCACCGCAGGCAACAACAAAGAGTTACCAATTCGCTTGAAATTCCGGCAAAAAGTAAAATAAGCATTTGCCAGAAAAGCAGAAAGGGCGTGGAAAAAAACCAGTAATAAATAAATAAATGAGATCCATAAACAAGAAAAAAAATTACCAAAACTAACAGATGACATAAGACCCCAAACACTGCCGAAAACACAGGCGTTACCAGAACGCTCTCAGACCTGAAAGGCTCTGCTTTCGCACGAGCAGCCCGGGAAGCACCAGCGCAGCCGAGAGCTGCTCTCAACACCACGTGTGACGGCAAAGGAGACCCTGCTCCTCACGCATCAATCGGATTCCACCGCAAAAACACTGCCACTCCCAGAGCAGGTGATTCCGCACTTCTCACCAGTTCCAAGACTTTTTTTTTTTCCCCCCCTCATTTTAAAAAAGGATGATAACGTGAAACTTAACGGAAAGTGAATGTCAAAACATAGAAAACAAGTATGTTTATATCATGAACCTGGAATTTTGAAGAGTAGAAATAAGAAAAATGCCTAAAGCAAGAAAAAACGCAGCTAGAAAAGAATTGTCATCCATCTATACATCCATACATACTGACTGGACTACTTATGCAACTAAAAAGAACCCCTCAAGTGAGTGGTAATCGTATTTGGAGCAGAAGCATTAAGTAGCCCACTTACCTGCCCCAAACATTTGGACTAAACTATCAAACTTTACACATAATTTCACACTACCTTTTCTGATTGCTAAGAATATACGAAGGAATTTAATACTGGAAAAGACATTTCTGAATCAAACTTGAAACAAAACTATTACTAAATAAAACTATTGCTAAACTCTAAGACCAAACCCATTTTCAGCAGCAGTCTCACGAGAATCCCAACATACGCTATTTCACCCGATTTAACAGGTACTCTGTAATAAAATTCCATGGGCCAGGCTAACACTGGTCTCTCCTGTATGATGCTCACTTTATATCCTTGGTGTACAGCAGTGCTTTAATTTTCTAACTAACACAAAATAATTTTAATTAAAAATAATTTAAAGTAAGTAACTTATTTCTTGCTTTTTGTGCATGAATGTAAACCCAGCTGGGTATTAAGAAACCAGCAAACAAAAATTGTGTGAAAAGCCATAAACTGCAAATGAAAAACGCAGATAAACAAGAGAAACTCACCAAAGAAAAACTAGATGGCAGCACCTACCTATTTTTCATAATTTCACCAGTATAAGCTTCAAAACAAGATACAGAGGTAAAAATTTAATGCAATCTAAATAATCAGTTTTAAAAGACTTATTTATTTTATTTTATTTATTTACTTATTATCTCTGAAGCACGTGGTCATGCAAGCAAAATAAGCCACGCTTATTTCACCTGCTTGTAATACCAGAATCCAGAACAAAACTTTTCTACCATCAGCCAAAGTTCCATCAAATTATAGCTTGTTTCCTAAGAACCCCGTACCTTAACTAAGACCCTATAGCAGATAAAATTTTAGCAACATTAATCACTTTTTAATATTCAGCTAAAATTAGTAACAACCAAAAACTAAAAGGAAACTAAAATCATGAAGAAAGTGAAAACAGTTCAATTAAAATTCCGCACAGTTAACTCAAACCAATGTTTGCTTTAAACATCCAATAAAAATATTTCTTATTTCATTAAATACGTTTTTTCAAGCAAGCACGTTATCACTGAAAATGTGTTCACAGTACAACAAAATTGCACTTCTTAATGCATCAAAAGATTATTATGATCTTCCCTAAGACTGAGTACTTCCATGCAAAACACAGGACACCAGTTCCAAGAAGTCAAGCCTCTGGTAGCTGCACCGAGAAGATTAATTCATATTCACAATCTGAAAAATTATTTGGTTTTATATACCTGAATATTTTGCGATATTCTTTCCCTAAAAAGAGTGCAGTTAGCTGTAGTTACTATCCCCCCATTACAGTCCTCTATAATCTTATAACTGGAGCTAAACTAAAACTATTTTATGGGTCAATTGTACCTTCTTTATGCTTTTCTTGAATATTTTACTTAAAGAACCCAGACAAACTGTAAATGTAAAAGATCATTTAAATATCAAGTACATCTTTCTATTACAAGTACTTCTCTCAATTACTGCTTTCTCTGCACCATTCTGTCACCTTTGTATTCTGATTCTTCTGACCGAACGTGCTTCCCCTTTGGGGGGGGACACATCCATTTTCCAGAGCCATGGACTTCAGCATTAAACTCAGAGTGGAGACCCTTCCTACAAGGTCCCTGCTCATCCTGACTAGCCAGTTTTCCAGGATTCCACCAGGAATTGAAAACAAGCGGGTTTTATTCACGTTTCACGCAGCAACAATTGAGAGGAGCGTAAGTAACCGTCTAATCAAAGATGACCCCAGCTAAGAGTCGAGAAAGAACCCAAGTCTTTCTTCCAAAATAGGTCTGCCTGTCTTCTCCCAGGAATCTAACGCAAACCTCTCCCCAAAGCTGTTCTACATTTGCTTACATCCTCTGCCCCCAAAAGCTGCAAAAAAACGAGAGGAAGGTGTTACAAACAACAGAAGCCAAACAGTAACTCAAACAGCAAAGCCAAGCACTGGAAATGTAAGAAACATCAGCTCAGAGTTTGCAGCGCAACATCAACTGCGTGCCTCCATTGCCTCGCTGAACCTTTTATCTTTGTGCATTTATCATGCAAAGAGGGTAATACACCGCACAGTACAGAAGAGATTAATGTAGGATGAAAGGCAAGTTATGTATCTTAATCTTTCTGAACTTTTGTGTTTGGCACTGCAATCAAATTTATTTTTTTTTTTTTTCCAACTTGGGAAGGGAAGAGGGATGACTATCAGTTCCCTACAAAAGGAAATATTACTGGATATAGGTATTTGACTTCTGAACCTTCAGCAATGCAACATGTAAAGATAAAGCCACTGCCTTCAAGGAAAGCACTATCCTAAGCCCGAATACGAAATCCCAAGGGAAAGCAGACGACGCCTGCCCTATTCCAGCGGCTCCCATTGCTCCTAGAGAACGAAGGCAAGGGAATTTTCTTGGGAAACCTGATTCGTTTTCCTCCCGAATAACTGGGAGAAGATCTATCAAACAATGGCTCTGGGACATGAGAAGGAAATCTTGTTATATTGCCAGGCTGCAGAAGCAGGTCAGAATCTGGGCAGCTCTCTGTATATCAATCAAGTCAATCTCATTTAAGAACATTTAAAACGTTTCCTTATTCTCCCCCTCCTTTTTTTAAGAGTGAAGGAGAAATTACTTAGTTGTGGAGGGGAGAGATTCAAAGAGCTTTCAAATTTAGATGAACACTTTGGTAATTTTTCAGATGAACTTTCTTGTAATTTTTAAGAAGGTAATTCATAAATCATTTTATATTTTCCAGTTATCACTCTCAACACTTCTTAACAAGTTGTCAAAAGTAACTGCCAGCTTTTGCAATTTCTTTGGCGTGTTATTTAATAACATGTGTTTTACATCAAACTCCATAGCTCATAACACACTTTCTTAACACAATAATTAAAGTGTATATACAAATTAACTACAACACTGAAAACAATCCCTTAGCTGAGCAACTTGTGACGCTGGCTAAAAATTAGGACCCAGTGGTCGACTGCAAATTTCCACCTCCATAGACTTTCCCCAGAGGTAGAGTAAAACACAAACTCAGTGCCTGTAGTACATCACTAAATCCTACAAAGTTAAAAGTACCCTGTATTTTAATCCAAATAAAGTTACCTTAAAATAATTGAATAAAAACATGAGAGTAAATGTAATGAGCTCTGCACCATAATATAACAATCATTCCACTAACACCCTGGAGAGGCGGGTGTTTGATGTTCTAGAGGTTAAAACTGCACGGCCTGCAATGTTCATCATCAAGCTTGCAAAATATTTCGCAAGACTCAAGCAATTAATGTTTATATACAAATATAAACACATACAAATTTTCTGTGTTTCAGTCACAGTGCAGACTAGGATTCTTGAATATTATACCTCATAGATATAAAACCATAAGACGCTATTTTCCATACATTTTAAATTTCTACTGAAAATTGTAATTGACAGAATTTAGCTAATACATCAGAATTTGATTTTGAAAGAAAAAAGTTTAATTATAAACTCACTGAAAAGATTATTTTTCAGTACATACAATTTCCTGTGCTTTAGAACTTGATCCTTTTTCTTGATGAAACATAATGACTACTCAAACAAAGTTCTAAAACCTCAGCACAATATTTGTCAGTGGACGTTCTCCCCAGAAACCCAATGAATATTGTCTGGTTATAAACCATCCACCCACTGGAATAGAAGTCTAGTGTCTAGTTCTGATATGATAAACTTTTAAAAGCTAAACCTTTACAAGCTGGTTTTGAAAAGGCTGTCAACCACCGTTTTTGAAGAACACCCTAAGGTCAAACATATATAAAACATAAGCACTGTAAAAACGAGAGAAGAGCCTGCAGAGTCACGGAAGTTCAGTGTACACTTCCCAAGGCCAATATTAATTATTTCTTATCCTTGTTAATTACAACAAATAAAGAAATGATGCTGTACAGCTCAGGCAGCTACTGCAAAGATTTGTCAAGGGAGATGAATCCCAACAAGCTAAAATCCCCTGATTCTAATCCCATCACACTAAAATAATCCAACTTCTGCGTCCTGTAGGAGATTTATCATTCATAAGGCCTTGCTGTTTCCTCTATTCTCTACCAGCTTATTAGCACTAACACCTGCAAAGGAGCATTGTTGACGCAGTGGGGTATTTATCTGGGCAGAACTCTGCACAAAAGCAATTTTAACAGACTGAGATGATATTCTCAGCACAGTCCCACCCCACAATTTCTGCTTTGCATTTCTGCCCCGTCTCAGGATCCATTGCTGGAACGCGTGCTGTGCAGTCCCTTGGAACCACTACGACAGAGCTGATTTACAAACTTATTTACAAAGAAAGCCCCAACCAACCACAGACAGACCTACAAACTGAAAAGAATAACTTGTCTGGATTTCTGTTGTCACCAAACTAGTCAAAAAAATCTCAAAATTAACACAGGCTTATCTCTGTGTTTCTTCTTCCTGAAATACATCTATCTTTGAAGGCTTCTACAAGTCTTCTTATCCTTCTAGATACAAATTTAAACATTAAGCAGCTGCTTTTTCTGTGAATAGTTCTTTTACCAATTCCACACAATACTTACCTCTTTCCTAAGAGCATAAAGTTGCTCAAGTGTTTCCAGGCTTTTTATTTATGTCTTTCCTGAGATCAGTTCCACTCAACTACAATCCTACTAGCAACACTCATTTCTAAAGCTTACATTCCAGTTGGCTACTCTGGGTGTTACATTGCCTCATGTTAGTAACTTCTTTTCAAGTCTCCGATTTTATTCTGGCTTCCTTTTCTTCTGAAAAGTTTATCACTGTTTTCAGCTTTGAATTAATAATCTTCCAGGCTATAAATACGGTGTAATGTACAAAGCACATAGTGCGACACTGATCAAATATTAAGCATTGGGAAATATGTTTAAGTTATTTCAAGAAACCTATACAAAGATCAATTAAAAAACTGTAAAGACATCATCGTCTTCTCTTTCCACTCAGAATTCCTTATTGCTTCTGCAAAGAAAGACTTGAGGCAAAATTACTGTAAACTCTGCTTACTATTATCGCAGCACAGCTGCCCTGTACTGACACCCAAAGATCTTCACCTCTACAGTTCCGTAAATTCAGATTTAGCCCCAAACAACCCCACAGCTAAACAGACTCCCTGCAAAGTTCTAAACCAATGCAGCCCACCAAGTAATTTAAAAACCAATACACCTTCACTTTTGAAAATAAATTAGTTCGGAGTTGAAATAAACACACTCCACTGAAGAGTCTGGGGCAGGAAAGCACCTGCACTGTCAATCCATAGAAAAAAGGAAACGTAGTCATAACACAGACAAAACTTTAGGTGTAGACAGACCACACGCAGAGGTGAATCAAAGGAATCAAACATACTAGAAAAGTTAATTATCACAAATCCTTATATTAGACGTACTTGACTTTTTCTAATTTCTCCTGAAACCTTGCTGTCCTGTGCATCCATTCAGCACACTGGGATATGGCAATGCTTCTGATTCAGGGACCAAGGGGCACCTACTGAACCAGCAGCAGAGAGTCCAAACTACACTCTGGCTCAGGCTGTGCTTTCCAGACCTCACAGTCTGAACAAGGTCTTGAGAGACTTTATAAAGTAGATTTTTTTTTCCTGAAATAAAAGTCCTAGGCCTCAGAAAATAAATTGTGTTTTAATAAGTATTCCCTGTTTTCACAAAAAAAAAGTGGGAGGAAAATACACTTGCGAAAACACGTGGGCTAATAACGTGTAAGACAGAGGAAAACGTACTGCACAAAAGTAAGGTGAAATCAAGGCAGACGTACCTGAGTTGTTGACAGGCGAAAGACGGGGCCGGTCGTGGGCACCGAAAGCCGGGGTGAAATACCGGTGGGACCTTGTCCCTGCGTTTGTACTTGGGCCTGCATCTGAGCCTGCGCTAGAGCCTGCTGCGGCACCATCACAAGCTGGCCAGCATCCGTGCGCACCAGGACCATACCTGGCCAGAACAAAGAACAGTAACTACAAAGAACACCACAAAGAATAACATATAAAGAACTATCTAACTGTAGAATAAAATCATGTATAACACTGTATATTTTTCCTTTATACTGTATCTTTTTTCTTTATTCTGCTGTAACACAAGATTTTATTTCAAAGACCAAAAGGAGCCCCTACTAGCAAACAAAAAACCTAATGCCCAATTCAGTTTGGAATTCAAGTAACTGCAGTTTATGGAGAACAGTGATGGACAAAAAGTCACTTGAGCGTATAGGCATACAGCAACTTTCAGCAAGCCAGCCAGGGTCAACAGAATAAAATTAGAAAGAAATATTCATTAAAAGTAAACTATAATGACAATGGAATAGCTGAGAACAGAATTCATATATGAACATACCAGGGACAACGACACGAGGGCTTTACAAAACCAACAGCTTTAGGGGATGGGCACATGCAAACGTTAGGCCAGACACCTTCCTGAGCATACAATATTCGAGATTTAGTTAATTGTCGAGCATGAAAACATGGACTTATTTGTCACCCACCATCACTGTATTGGGAGGCACTACCTGTGGCTTAGACACCAAGAAAAAACCACCGACACAGCCAGGGAACTAACCCAACTATGATACAGGTGCAGATACTTTAGGAAAACACCAAAGGAATTGTCTTCAAATTAAGAGTGTACTTGGCAAGTGTTTCCTATGACTTTCTGGAAATAAGCGGTAATACTTTCAGATTATTTTCTAGTAACACATTTCACAAATAGAGGCCTTCTACACAACACAGCCAGCACCACCAGGTTTTGCCCTGAATGTAACTAGTTTTCAGCAATCAGCAGGAGAGGAAAAACTTGTGTAAAGCTTTCCACAGTCAGCAGGGCAGGAAAAGGGGCAACTGCAGCCAAGTTGGTCCCTGGCTCACCTAGAGCTTCAGACTCACTCAACATCACTGCCAAGCCTGCGATGTGCTTCCTCCAGCTCTCTCAACATTCAGGAGCGGTTCCCCGGCCCCACTGACTTTTACAAGAATTTCCAGGCTAGTTCCAGGATGCATTTTAATAATGTAACCTGGAAGGGATACATCGCATTTCGAAATTGGAAAACATCTTGCCTGTAACTACTGGAGAAGGAAAAAATAAGGATCTAGGAAGTCAACTTTTATTCTGTTGATAAAGTCAGTAGACGTCATTTCTGCAACTCATCTCTATGTGCAAATTGATTCATAGATCTTTTTTAACTTTTCAAAGGAAGTAAAAGTTTACATCCACTTCTAATTATTTGCTTCCCAGAAAAAAAACAACAAAACCTTAGTAAATGGACACTGTTTGCAACTTATCGTGAGGATAAAGAAGTTTGAACAGTATTATATCAAATAAATCACACATTTCAAAAGTAGCTTATACCAAAAAAGTCTTTCTTTCAGTGCCTGACACGGAAAAACAAATCCCAGTCCTGGGATGAACCCGTGAGTGAACTGCAGCACCAATAAAAGCCCTCACTCAGGTGGTCGCAGGTGCTCCCAGCCAACTGCCACTGCTAAAGGCACGAAGAGAAGGCAAGTTTCTGCCGCTACAAACTAAAGACAAACTGGTTTAAGTTAGTTAGGTCTTCAGGAAGCCACTAAGCTTTATCTGGGTGGAGTAGAAGTTTCATAAACTATGACCAAAATCACAACTACTAAAAGTCCACCTCAAATCAAGCTGCTACACCACCACTTTTTTGCTCTACTTACCTTTGCTAATAAATACCAACTATTTCAAGAAGCACGGTGGAAGAAGTAAGTTGTTTCAGACTACATCAATATCTCCATGTATTATCATGCTATCAATATTAATAGCAAATAAAACCCAGCAAAGCCTCGTTCAAACGTTCAATCACCTCCTAAATCAAGAAGGCACAAAGCTACCAACTTTTTACAAAATGAGAATCCACACAGGGGACCACAGAACCCTTTAAACTTCAGATGAAACACCCCAGAGTCGGAGCAGGACTCGCTGGGGCGAGGGGACAGTGCCTGGGACAGCCACCAGCCCCGCTGAACTTACACTTTTAGCAATAAAAGTTAAGAAACTAAAAGGAGAATCAAGAGGACGCAACGATTACTTCAGAGTTTGAAACAAAATCGGGTGATGCACAGAGTGCCCAGCGGCTGCGGAGAACGACACCGTTGCAATGGCTGAAATGAAACATTTTAGACCAAATTACACCTTGTCACCTGAGTCAGGGCAGAAGACGCTCTTTTCAAGGAGGAAAACTTTCCAAGACTATCAAGAGTTGAAGCTGAAGAGAAGAGTCTTTCAAAACATACATAAAATTACTCCGACACCTCACACTCCCTGTCCCGGGCAGGACCGCTCACCTCAGCATCACCCCACGACTCCCCGCAGCTCTCGCCCCGAGACCCACAGGAGTAACTCATCAACCAACACTCTCTTAATTACTCGGCGCTAGCAACCGCCCGCCCCGCGCCAATTACATCCTCATTAACGGCAGCCTGATTGCCAGCCGCCGCCCTCACACAGGTGGGCTTTCCCGGGGCACGGCGGGCAGGCGACAACTTTGAGGAAGAAAAATCCCCTCAGAAAAAAACCAAACCAAAACTAAAATAGTAATAATAATAGTAATAAAAGGGGATAGCGTAGCGGCGGCTGCCCCCCCCCACTTACCGGGCGGGATGGTGAAGCCGGGGGGCAGCTGGATGGTGGTCTGCTGCGGCGGCCGCACGATCAGCTGGGGGGCCACCAGCCGGGGGGCCGCGCCCAGCGCCGGCCGGGGCGAC
>JAOXNO010000063.1:36157889-36193710 GCA_028565335.1 Limnodromus scolopaceus
AGGAGAGCCGCTCCATGTGATTGCTGCACACTACTACTGTTTACACTCGCTCCCCTCCCCGCCGCCGCCGCTGCCGCCGCCGCCACCGCTGCTGCCGCCGCCGCCGCTGCCGGGGGGGACGGGGAGGGGAGCGGCCCCTGGGCAGGGGCTCGGCTCTCCGCGGCTCCGGGGTAGCCCGCCGCCTCCTCTGCCCCGGCAGCGGGAGGAGGCGCGGGATGCCCTTGCTGCTGCCGGACGGGGCTGCTGCCCCCCGCGAGGCTCCCCTGCTGCTGCTGCGGCTGCTGCTGCTGGGACGGGGCGGAGGTCCTGGGCTGGGGCGCCTCGGCGGAGCCCCGGCCGCCGGCCAGCTGCGATTCCAAGGAGCCCACCAGGTCGCTGACCGCCTTCTCGTCCACCTCCTCGGAGAAGAGCAGCATCTCTTCCAGGGGGTCCGAGGCGCCCGCCGCCATCTTGCGCTGAGCTGGGAGCCGGCCGCGCACCGCGCAGGCGCGCCGGCCTCTGGTGCGCGCGGGGCATTCTGGGAGGGGCCGGCTTCCTCCTCCTCCTCCCCCGCCCGCTGGGCGGGGCGCGCGGCTGAGGCGGTGGCTGTCATGGCGGGCCCGGCGGCGTCCGGCCGGCCCGGGGCGTGAGGGAGAGGGCCCGGGAGCGGCGGTGAGGCGGCTTCCCGGCCGCCTCGGAAAGGCGAGGGACGGCAGCGTGTGCGGGCAGGTGTCTTGGCCGGGCAGGGTGTGTGTGCGAGAGCCTACCGTTAACTGGGTCTGCGGGGAGGTCTGAGGGACGGAGGAGGCCTGCGGACCCGGTATAGCGGGTTGTGAGCTTGCACATTGGGAGTTATTTAAAGTAGGTGTTTAAAAGATGTGTAGTGGCGAGGGTTTAGTAGTAACTTGGCAGTGCTAGGTTAACGGTTGGATGCAATGATCTTAAAGGTCTCCTCCAACTGTAACAATTCTATGGTGAAGTGTCATGCAGCCCTGTTGTCTTTTGGTAGCAGAGCTGCCCTAACCCTGCTCTTTGCCATCGCTTCACACCCTGCAAGGACAGTAGCAGCCGGCACAATGTCCTTCATGCTGACAGAGCTGGCTGGGCTGCCTCGCACACCCACTCCTTCACAGGAGGGAACTTCCAGCGCTGGTGGAGCTGTTTGAAACCCTGAGATGCACACAGGGCACCTGCGCCCACATTTGCGCTGCTGCGTCTGCTGCAGAGCGTTTGCATTTATGTCCAAAGCCGCTGCTTTACCTAGACAAGGATGGCTGCAGTAATTCAACCTCCTAAGGTGGATGCTGTTAACAGAAGTCTTGTAAACCAAAAATAAGATCCTTGGCGTCAGCTCCAGCACACTGCATTCCTTCAGCATCCCCACAGCAAATCTGAGGTAGTTTATTTTGTTAATAACACTTCTGACATTGCACTCCTGTATGCTCTTTCCCCGTCAGTGCTTGCTTCAGATGTTCAGAAATACCATTTAAGAGAAAGATGGTGCTCCTAACCCATCACTTCTTTGACTAATGACAGGGCAGTTTCTTTGGTGGTACCTTCAAAACAAGTATTTTTGCTACTGTGAATTGCCCACAGTTCATTGCATCTGTTCTTGCATCATGGATTTGTGAATTTATGCCAGCAGAAAGCAGCTTGGATTTGGTTCTCTGCTGGCTGGGGATAGCGTGGATGTCTGCAAACTTGGATGTATTTGAGCTGCTGCTCTGCGGCCTGAAATGGTGACTCATTCTTCATTTTGTAATTTTCGGGATTTTCCACAGAAATGGAAAAGGTGTGTCGGTGGATAACCCACCTTTGGTTGCCCGACACACGGTGCACACAACTCTGCTCCGTTCCCAGGCTCCATCTGCCAAGTCACACGTTGTATGACTTGCTTGAGTCACAAGATGAAACTGCTAATAACTGGGTTGTTACCAGCCATTTCCTCTCAATGTAGCTTAGGTTTTTATTCAGGGTAGTTTTTCCTGATTGTCTGTTCCTACCTTTAATAGCAGGTTTATGATGAATCAAAACAAATTGCTTTTAAAGGCATTAAAAATAGGTTGCACCAGTTTAATTATGATAAATTGATTGTCTCCTGAAATTAAACCAGTGCATATTTCTTAAATAAAGTGGCCAGTAAACGTACTGAGGGCCGAAAGGCGTGGTTCGGATGTAATAAATGGGAAACACTGCAGTAAGTGAATGTGAAAGCACAGCAGTGCGTATGAAAAACAGTATTAAGCGTACACAGAAGATCTATACATAAAAAATTTATGTAGCAAATGAATATTGCTTTTATGGAATGCTACAGCTGAATTAAATTTGGATTTTTAACAAATGTTTCTACCTGGACATTTAGTTAAAACATAGACTATTACTCAATTTGCTATTGCACAAAAATAAAGAATATTCATTTGGGTTGGAAAAATCTCCAAATCTACCTGACATTGCTTTTTTAAGAGTCCCACATTTTATTAATTTTATCAGAGAAGAATCCATGCTTCCTTCACTTACTGATCCTGGACTTCATTTGCATACCACTATCTCCACAGTTTTTGTAAGAGAATGGAAAGTTAGGCATATGATTCTGCAACTAGTCCTGACTATGAAAACAGTTTTAGTATACATTTTTCTAACACTATGGCATTAAACTGAGTGTCTCCATTAAAAGGCACCCAGGACAAAAACTTTATTATAGTTTTATAATTTTAGAAGATAGAAAGTACTCTTCCCAGCAGGAGCAGAAAATGGCAAGTCATGATTTATAAGAGAGGTTTCAAAACTTAAAAAATTTCCTACTTTTAATTACAATTTTAAAGTACATTTGTGGGTGGGTAATCTGTAAAACATGAATTCGTATTTCTTCCCACTCGCCTCTTCTTAATTGAACCATTCTATGTATATAAACAGGGAGAATAAGGAAGTATAATATTTTATTTAGTAAAACATGATGTGTAGTGATTCACATTGGCCTCCTTTCAATTCAAACAGTGACGACATACACAAGAACGTAGAGAAAGTTGTTGATGAAACTGACTCTGGGCTTGCGCTTTTATGTAGTGAATGAGACTATCAGTAAAGTACAGAATGTCTGGGAACTTTTGTATTCACTATTTTATTATAAAAAATTTATTTCAAATATTTACATGCTTTTCATCATAGAAAACATATTTCTAAACATATTTGTTGCTCTTTCATTTTCAGGAGTTAAATATGTATAGAATAAAAAAGTCGAAGAGACCATTGTGATCATCTCACCTGATCTCCTAAAATACAATCTTTCCTGAATTATTTTTTATTTGAAACAGGGAACATCTATTGGGAAAGTTAACTTATGATCAAGGTTTTAAAATTGGCTGGGAAAGAAAATCCTCCCCAAAACTTAAGTTGCTGTCCAGTTCAACACTGTTAAATCCTGTGCCCTGTTTCCAGCCTAAGTTCTGCTGTGTTGAGCTGCAGGGAGTAATAACAGTTCACATAGACAAGTATCTTTTTGTCATCTAGGAAGTGAAAGTGCTTAGAAAGAAGTGCTGTTTTTCTTGTATGTGACATGGGTTTCTTTCAAATACATGCTTTCCAGAAGTCTCACATAGCTCCTACTTAGAAACACGCAGGCCCTTCCAGGAAAAGCAGGCTCACCATTGCGTTTCCAAGCCCTATCCTGAATAAAATACTTGCTCAATCTTTGCAACATATTAGTGTCCAGTTGCTGCAACAAAAGTTATTAAGTGCCCTTTCCAGCAGTTATTTTTTGTTGCATGTAATTTTCTAGGCTGCAAATATGAAAGGGGGGGGGGGAGCTGAGGCAGGATCACGTTTTAACAGGCAGAGCCTTCAACAGCAACCCTCATTCGTGATTTTTTACACAAGGTGTACAGCTTAAGTGCAATCTCCAAATCACGATTTTTTTTTAATGTTTACTTGTACTAAAATGGTATTTTTTTCAGGATTAATTCCAAACTTTAGTCAAGATTTCATCAATAGTGACATTGCTTCGTGTTGCTTGGCAAGATCCGGCTATCTCAACTCGGAATCCCCCTGGAAATACGAACTAAACCGTTATCAGCACCTAGATTTTTGCAGCTCTCCGCATGACTGGATTCTAAATTGCTTCTTAAGGATCACAAGAACTTAGCATTTAATGCTAGGTGGCTTGAGCCTCTCAAAAAAACCCCAAAACCCCCAATCGCCCGACCTACTTTGGCACGGGCCGGTGTCCGCAGGCTGGGGCAGGGGCGGGAGTTTCCGAGCTGCGAGCTCCGGCTGCCGGGGAGACGCCGGCCTCGGCCCGGCCCGCGTCACCCCACACGCCACCCCTCAACCAGGCAGGGACAGCGCGACAAGGCACAGCCGAGCCCTAGCGAGCCGCCCCACCGCCGGGGAAGCTGTACTCCACAGGCGGGGCGGACCAGAACGCTGAGGACCCCTGGACCACCACATCAATCCCTCGGGCGGCCCAAATGGCCGCTGCCGCCCCCTTCCCTCAGCAGGTCCCGCCGCGCCCCCGCCCTCCAGCTCTCGCGAGATCATCTCCCCTCCCGGCATCCATTTCGCGGCTGGAGCGCGGAGGGGGGGCGGCTCTGAGGGAAGATGAAGGCGGCGGCCATGTTGGGAGCTTCAGGGCGCTTTTGGTGTGGGGTGTGCTGAGGGAGTCTGCGCGGGGAGAGCCGTCGCTGGGGGATCGGCGGAAGGTCGGGCTCGAAGCGGGAGGAGTAGAGCGCCTACTACGACTCTAAGCCGGACTTGTTTAGTCGCTTGATCCCGGCTTCAGGATCGCTCGGCAGGGGAGGAGGAGGGGGGTGTCCCTGACCGAGGAGCCAGCACCATGAGCGGGGGGACGCCCTACATCGGGAGCAAAATCAGTCTTATCTCTAAGGCCGAGATCCGCTATGAAGGGATCTTGTACACCATCGACACCGAAAACTCCACTGTGGCGCTGGCCAAGGGTAAGGAACTGGTGGAGCAGAGGACTGGGCCCTGCCGGCCCAGCAGCGCCTCGGGGCGGGGGCGGAGGGGAGCGGGACCGCCGTGCGGGCGGCGGCGCAGGGCCCGTTGGGGAGCGAGCGAGAACCTGGAACAACGGCCGAGTCGTCGGTGGTGGTGTGGTGATGAGGAGGACTGGGGTGCGAGGGGGAGGCCTACAGTGGCCCAGCCGCAGCTGCGAGGGGGCTTGGCCGAGCTGTGGCAGGAGCCCGCGTAGTTTCGGCCGGAGGCGCCTCCTCCCGCCATCACCCCCACCCCCGCAACGGAACTGCTGCGACGGGGCCGTGGCCGCTCGCCAGGCTCCACGGTGGGGGTGGAAGTGAGCAAGGGGCCCGGAGAGCGGCGGCCCCGCGGAGGGTCCTGCTCCGCCGGCCGCGGGGAGCGGCACGGACAGCCCGGAGCGGCTGCGGAAGGGAGCCAGGAACGTTACCTAGCGAGGGGCTGCGGAAAGGGGTCCCTCGTAAACGTGAAGCTCTCAGCAGTGGAAGCGGTCCAGAGTTAGTGCGTAAAAAGGAGTAGGAGGGGGAGGCTGAAAAGAGGATTTCTTTGCATCGTAAGAATTCCAGATCTACGGGGTGCAGGGCTGCGTGCGGCTGAACCCTTCTCCTGGGGTAGGAGACGACTCGGGTCGAAAGGAGATGCAGTGGGTGCCAGGTTTTCAACAAAGACGGCTGACCGTGAGCTCCTCGTTCCGGAGGTAGCCGTACGGCACTGTATAAATCGAAATTGAGTACAGACGCCGGTGTGAGAATGTATTGGCGCGTTATAGATATAGATATATTTGGCTGTGTGTATAAGAAAGTTAGTAAGGTTTCATGAGAAGAGAGTCAGAGACAGGAGTAAAAAGAGGGTCTTTGAAACTGGACACCCGAAGGACTTCACTGTTTCTTGTGCATGATAATGCACTCTCAACACGAGTATTTAGCCGTGGCAGTGAATGTGCAATAGAACATTAAGTCAGATTTTTTAATACTTCTTTATAATAGATTCTGCAAAACAAAAAGTTACTTTACATTTCTTGATTCTGTAAAGTACTACTAAATAATCTAAATGCGTATATAAAAGCAAAGAGTTTATCTAGCTATTAGGTAAGGGGAAAAATTGCTCCTTGTGCAAATTAAACATTTGGGACTGAGAGTATTCTGAACCCCAGTTCCTGTGGAGTTGATACTTTTCATCTCACATTGGCCTTTTTGGTAATTCTTGTTTGTGTGCCATGTTACCTTAGCCCCCCACCTCCCACCCGATAATAATTATTTAAGAAATAGGTGCAACGTCTTGCAGTAGATTTGATTCCAGGCTCGAATAGTTCATTTATGGGGCGTTCAGCTTTTGTTATATGATTTTTACTTATTTCTAAAGTTGCCTTTACGTTATATTACCTTGCTGGAATTGCATTATTTGTTTTAAGAGGAGAGAGATTATTTGTTTATATGAGAGAAAGATGAGCACTGTGATTAGGAAATAAATGCTTAGAAATTCCAGTTGCATGCTGTGTTTGGTTCGTACAAAAGCATTTACAAGAATCCCATCCTTGAGGAGCTTGTCTTGCCCTAAATTAGACAGATTTAGTGCTGACGAAGCCGATTTTGTATGACTTCTCAACAGTGGTGAAGTCATGTTACGGCATATCTGCCAAAGCGTACATATTTAAGATCAAACTACAGTTACAAATCTAATCTACTCTTCTTTCTCATCAGAAATGTAAATCTAAACCATTCAAATTGCTTTAATAAAAGTTGGCTGAGTTAGCTGAAGAATGTGTGTTTTGTAATATAGTGTCATGATTCAGAAGAGAATAAACCAGTATTTCTAGGCCACCTGGAACCAAAAACCTTGAGATTAATCTGAAAGCTTGTAACAACCATGTTAGACTGCAAAACAGTTCACTGCGCTCATGAACAAAATGCTCAACGCTAGAATATTCGAGTTGCTGAATAAATGAAGGACAGCTGTTGGACCACTGAGAGTTACATTTGGAACAATTATAATTAATAGATATTAATGAAATAGCTTTCAGTAATGTAAGTAGTTGTTAAACTTCTGGCACTTCTGGCATTTTCAACCATCTGTGATAGTGTTTTCTGTAGTCTAATGGTACATAAAAGGGAAAACTTCCCTGTCTTTCAGAATTTTACACAATATTAATTGGGTGAAAGACTCAGAAACGTAAACAGAAAAAAGTTAAATTCCTTTGAAGACTTGAGCATTTCCTATAGTTCAGGGGTGGGAGCAGGAGAAGAAAGGGTTAAATCTTTATCAAGTTTTTATGAAGTTCTGTTTTAGTCAGTTAAGTGACATGTTCCCTCCATGTCCTGAGGTTTAGGATGTATGTACCAAACCAGCACAGTGTGCCACAGCAGAAAAATTCATCTTGCCAAGGCCCACTCCTGGCTACTAACCTCATATCTGTCTCCCGGTTAACTCGCCACCCCTGCCAGCAAGGGAGCAGACTGAATTAACTGTTCTGAAGGTATGAGCCCACCACAGGCTGGCTCCTTCGCGTTAACACCGACTGTAACGTGGGGTGCAGGCTTCTGAGCATGTTAACAGGGAAAGGGCTGCGATGTTTTGAAGATAGATGGCAATTGAAAGGACTTGCTCTGGTAGTGGTGATCTCATTTTAGTTGTTATGCTTCTCATGGGTGTCTTAAGAGTGGGGTTTCTGCGTATATGTGCTACATATGAAGGAAGGCTGATAAGATTGTGTCAGTGCTGCATATAGAGACTGAACTGCATATTTCCAGTAATTCACATTATATGGGAACAGAGTTCTCTTTTGCCAGTAGAATATATAGCTTGGCTTCTGATTAACGTGGTGTATTTTTCTGTGTTCATCAACAGGTAATATTTTCTGTTGACTGATAGGGAAAGTTGCAATGTTTTCCTTGGATGCCATAGTACTATAATACAGTAACATGCATTAAAAAGCAGTATAGTAGTAACCTTGAAGTCAGTCAAAATCTGTATGAAAATTTGCTCACAGCACTTTAATATGAAATTAATATACTTGGGCATAAAGTCGCATAGGTGAATCCTGTTAGGCTCAGTAGTGTTCTTTAGTTAGCCTGTTAGTTAGCAGGCTTCTTAAGTGTGTGTATTTACACTGACAAACAATAAGTTTGCCTTTAACATGTGATTGTTGCCTTTTTGTTTGCAAGTTGTAGAGCCAGTTCAGCTCATTTAAAAAACATAATAACAAAAAAACTTAAAAATGACAAGATTAAATGGATTTACCATAGTCCTGGTAAGTGTTAACAAGAGTATGTTGTCTTTCACATACTTATTTTCATTTCCTCTCACTCTTCAGTATTTTGCTATATATGAACCACTGCACCTCGTTCTGGAGGAAGGACGTACCCCAAGATACAGAGCTGGATAGAGCTCTAATACTGCGTGATGCTTCAATACCTTGTCTTTTTGATACTCTGGCAACTTAGTAATTCTGATTATGCAGAACTATGGTAAAAGCTATTTCTTTCTGAAATCCTATTGTACTGGCCACCTTTAATATTAGTCTTTTCACTTCAATGAGCTCAGATTATGTTAAATCCTAATGCAGGCTAGGAAGGAAGAAACTGTAAAGATAGCTATCCCTTTGCAAAACCTTAAACATAACATTCATCTCTTCATGTTATACTACTGTCTGAAGGACCTAGTTGGGATAGACACTGCAAAAATTGAGTAGCCCTTATACTTAACTGCTTTCTTAGGTTGTCGCACATGCAGTTCCAGTTCCTTGCTTTAGAAGGAAATTAGACTCAGGGATGCTTATTTTTGTTGCTTTGGGGTAAGAGGGGAAGGTTGAACCCCAAATCAGAGTAGTTTTCTTACCTCTATCCAGCAGAGCTAGTCTTCGTTGGAGAAAATTGTCTTTATATTTTGCCCAAAGGTGCATTGAAACCAGTTTGGTTTGGGGCAGTGTAGAGGTAGAGGAAAAAACCCCAAACTCTTAGTAGCAACTCTTGATGCGTTTTGTTGCAAAACCATTGATGACCTTATCAGTGTCTTGATCTAGTTGCATAGACAGCTGAATGTCTTAAAGATGAATTCTGATTTTTGTTATTGAAAATACTTCCTTTTGATATCTTCATAATTTTATGATGGGGAGAAGGACAAATTCTTTTTGACATACAGTAAAATCCCTTTACCGCTTATAAGGTGTCATCAGATGAGAGTTAGGTGGTTCACTTTTTTTTAACTGGTTTAGAATGGAGAAGGGTAATTGCCAGGTGTTAAAACTGTTCCTATATGTGTCTTGTGATGTTGGTATTAATAGTAAAATATTTATCCATGCAGCATAGCTCTACTTAAAAGAAGTGCTTTCAAAGCAGATTTCTTCCATAGCTCATCAGATTTTTATTTCTATGTAAAGGTGAGATGTGATCCTGTGGTTTGCTGCCCTTTGAGGTGTTGCTACTACTTAGTTCTTTAGCTAGAAAGTAAAATACTTCAGTAACTTGCTGATCACACTCTGGCTGGTTTTGTGCACCTTTAGAGACAAAATGGCTACTGGAACAACCATCTCAGCATGGGACAGAGAACCAATACTAAATCAACTTTGGCTGTACTTTCCAAGACAGCAGGTCAAATGAAGGGCCAAATTCATTTACTAGTTATCTAATAAATCGAATATAGGATGGCCAGAAACTGAAGTTGGATCTGCAGTCAAGACAGTGAAATAGAAAGGTGTGATGAATATAAAAAGCAACAGAATGAGCTACAGTAATACACATGACCAGTTGATAATGTTGTTAAGCTGTTCTGTATTACTTTAAGTTAATTTCTGTAAATTCTTTAGCTTCAGATATCTTTTTTTCTGTAGAAGGAGACAGATGTCTCTTATAACAAAAGACCTGCAGTTCACTTAACAGCATATGCCTTTTTACAGCACTTACATTTTATAGTACTATTCAGAGCAGACTTTCAGATGCACAGAAATAGAAAAGTTGATTAAATTCCGGCTAGTAGATGATAAAGTATGAACAAAATAATTGTAACTGCTTAATGTTACTTTTCATTGTAGTGTGGAGTTGATCTCTTTACCCCTGAATTATGCTTCTCAGAAAGATCTGTAATACTTGACTGATAAGCTCTGTTTATGCAGTACTAGAAGAAACAACAGTGATGGAAGATGGTTGTGCAGCCTGTGAAATGACTCGGTATCACTTTATACAGCTCTACAGGAAACTGCTTTTCTTGACTAATGGTTTTATGGCTGCAAATGAGTGCCTAATGATGTCTCCAAATTGTTGATGCATCTGAAAATGGAGGGAAAACTAATTCTGGTAAATTAAAGCAAAATACGGATATTTTCTCAGCATAACCTGTAGTACCTTACAAAGCAAACAAAAACCTCTTAAAAGGCTAAAGCAAAGACAGTCATGAGGAATTGTTAAAGCTGCAGCAAGTTGATGTTTAGTAGAATGTGACTGTCATCATTTTTTTTTTCCTCTCTGGTTTCAATTAATTGTTTGGTTTTTGCTTATAAAACTCTGCCTCTTGGAGACATATCTCTTCTTCAGATTTTTTTTTTTTTGTTTATTTCATTTTATGTTCACCTATGGTCTTATGGTGAGGAAAGGTCTTGTGCATAGGGAGAAGCATGATAAGCTACCTCACTGTGCAATCTGAAAACTCTTGGAATTCAGCAAAGTACATACAAACAAATGTAAGATCTTGGCAGATTGCACTCTCTGCAGGTTTACTTGGGAGGATGGTTGTACTGCAGTGAGTTTACTTAATTTGGCAGAGATCATATGAAATTTACATGAGCAAGAGGAATGCATTTTGCTTAGTGAAAATTGTCAATACATACCACACAATTCCTAATTTTTAAGTCTTGATTCAGACCTCAAATCTACTGAGAAATACTTTGCTATAGGTAATTTTTAATATTCTACTAGTATTAGCATATTTTTATTTTCCTGATTTGCAAGTGCATAGTATGAAATGTGTAAACTCGTGTAGTAGTTGAGTCACAGGACTGACTGACCTACCTTTATTGGTATTCTTGTTGCTATAATATCCAGAAAGTGTTAACTTCAGCAAAAAACTGCTTTGCCGCTTCCACTTACCCTCACAAAGCAGTCGAAATAATCAGCATGTGAGTGATAGCGTAAGTGAGATATCTAAGGAATAGAAGAGGTGTTTTTCTGCTTGGTTTTTAACTGAAATTTTAAGGTCAAATTACTTGTTTATGTCTGAGCAATTGATAATGGCAAAGAATATGCTGCTTATTTGATAAGCTTTTTTTCTCAGCAGAATTTTATCCTTTTCATTTAAAGCTGTTTGTCTCTGCAGTATATTTGGAACCTTTTTGTTGAATGTGGCTGTTTTGTTTAGGTTTTTTTTTCTCCCTTCTCAATTTTTCAGTTCGTTCCTTTGGCACAGAAGATAGACCAACTGATAGACCTATACCACCTCGAGATGAAGTCTTTGAGTATATTATATTCCGTGGCAGTGACATTAAAGACCTAACTGTCTGTGAGCCACCAAAGCCTCAGTGTTCTTTGCCACAGGACCCTGCTATTGTTCAGGTAAGTTAAAACATATTTTTAGATGTTTGTTGCTGAAGTTATAACCTGGTAGCCTTAAGTGCTCTCTAGCTGATTGATTAAAAATTAAAATGTTTGTTGCTGTAAAGTTCACAACCCAATGTAAAGAACTCTGGGAAGATTTTCCTCTTTTAAGTAGTGTCTTTAACTGTGAAAATCAGGACTGAAATCTAACTAGCACAGTGCACTGGAGACCAAAGCTGCCCCTTTTCCGAAAACAGCTATTGACTTTTGGTAGACCTTGATGCCTCTTTTGAAAGGTACTTGGCTTAGGAGGGCACGCATGCAAGGCTTGGAAAGGTCAGACTTGGTATGAGTCAAATGGAGTAGATGCTAAAACATCCCTAAATCAATAGTGATTTTGTTTGTTTTCTTTTCATTTTAATTATCAACTTTTTTTGATGGCTGTGTCTTTTAAAAGTGTTTTATCTAGCTGTGTGTTTTAAAAAAGGCTTTGTGCTGAAGGACGCTTATTTGAAAAGGGAATACTTAGTTGCTGAAGGGAGGGCAACATACAACTTGAAGCCTTCAGGGTTAATTAATCTGTTATTTCATAGTAGATAGACTGACAGAGAGAGTTATTTTTGATCTCTGATGCTTGTGGGATGTCTTAAAATCATCCCTGAGAGCAAGATGGAAGTTCTTGGTTCAAATGGAGCTTGATAATTCCATGTAAGTGTTCTAACACCTGACTATTTGGTAAGATACAAAACTCTTGATACTTCCTTACAAAGTGCCCTTCCAATCCTGTAAGGTCTTTTGCTAAATTTGGTGCAACTCCTTCCATCGGTGGCAGTCAAGAGCTGTGGAGTTGCATTACTGTGAACCCTAGTAATAACCCCACCCTCCTCCAGTATGTTTGGGTCTTTCATTGCTCATGTGGGTTTTGAAACATCAGGGAAGAAGATAGGACATTTTCCAAGTTTGCCAACAAAAGCTTAGACGTGTGTTTGACAAGAGAGTCCAGTATCTGAGGTTCTGGGGAAAAAAAAAAAAAACAACTGTACTGTTTTCCCAAGTTTGTGATACTGGAAGGGTAAAAGTGCTCTCTAAGCTGTATGTGTACTTGTGAAAATGTTTTCTGCTGTTACCCGTTTTGGGGTTTCATTCGGAGTAATGTGTGCAATTTGGTGGTTTTGTGCTGTCTCTGCTTGTGTGTTAAAGCAGTTAAATTCTTGATATTAAAAGAAAGAACTTTATGAATGTTATGCATATTAGCTGCAGTGGTGGTGTTAGGATAAATTTAACAAGTAGTTTTAGAGTTTGGGCATTTCTTGCCTTGCAGAACTTTTTCCTACGTTGTGTGTAAACATGAATTTCTGCAAATGTGCTTTGTCTTTAGTCTTCACTAGGATCTTCAACTACATCTTCATTCCAGTCTGTGGGGTCCTATGGTCCTTTCGGCAGAATGCCTGCCTACAGTCAGTTCAGTCCAAGCCCACTGGTGGGGCAGCAGTTTGGCGCTGTTGGAGTTGGTATGTTCATCCTTATTTGGTATTTTCCTATAAGTGAAGTTACATGTGTGTGCATAGACAGAAATCCATACTTATAATTCCATCAGCTTCTTATCCTGAGGGCACATCCAAAGTCATCAGTCTGTATCAGTCCCACAGCTTAGCTTATAAGTAAAGAATTTTTCATAGCCTTTGCAGCTCAAATCAAAGGAATTATGATTGAGAACAAAACACTCTATCTCAGAGGGATGAGTGGGGAAACGATCCTGTATTCATGAGTTCATTCTTTTTCATATAGATACATATATATATATTCATTATGTTCATCATGTGTTCATTATATTTCACAAGTGATGAGCCCATGAGCAGCATGGGTTAGTTGCTCCTTTATACTGCAGATGCGCTCTGAGACTCACCACCAACTTTCATTTCTCCCTTAAAGTTTTTTATTTCATCTAAAAGGTTTTTCACCTAGGAACTTACATTCTTGTAGTTGTTATGGTGACAGTGTTAGTCCTGGTGCTGACAATGCTAGCCATGTGAAAGGAAGGCTGTAGGATTGGCCATAACTTGGTATCAGTTAATAAAATGTGGCAGTGATATTTTTGTTTGGAAGATGTTAAGTGGAAATACAGAGCAGTAACATTTGTTTATTACTCTGTAAGATGCTTTCATGACTATACTATGTTAATACTTGTGATACAAAAGTTAGCAGTGCGTGTTTTTTTTTGATAAAAAGCATCAAGATATTACAGTCTTAGCAACTTACTATGAATACATACGTTAAATTTAAAGTGTGTGGGAAGGGCGGACTTACGTGTATTCTAGAATAACTGCCTTACATGGCTTCACTAGGCATTTAGTGCTCGTTTAGGAAAAAAAAAAGTCTTAACCCCAGGTTTACAACTATATTATTTCTTTCAAAGCAGGAGGTTCTTTGACATCTTTTGGAACGGACTCTTCAGGCAGTGCTAGCATATCCCAAAGCACTGCAGTTGGTTCTGCATTTACAACAGATGGAAGATCACTAAAAACACAGATGTCTCAAGGTAAGTCTTCTTGAAGAACTCTTTGATCTTTTTTGACCTATAACACCCAATTCTAGCATGGCCAGAAATGTGAACCAAACAGCTGAATTCTGTCATGAAAACAACTGATATTAAAGCCAGAAAGCACTGTGAGTCTTTGTACTTGCTCTTTAAATGTGTTTTCCTACATCTGGGCATGCTGCACAGGTAACAGTTTGCAACACATTTGTTGTTATCCTTAAAGCATCTATATTGAGAGGTAGGACTTAATTTAGTTGAATAATGTTAGAAAATGAGTGCGTATGGAAATGCAACAACTAGTTTTATTGATAAATACAAAACTCAAGATACTTCATGCTGATGGAATTGGAAAGTCCTTCAGTCTGCAGTTTTCTTAATTGTATTTTTTTATTTATGTATATTTATATAAATAATACTAACAGCAGGCCTGATTGCCTATAGAGATAGTGACATGAGAGTTAACTCAGCTTGGTAGTAATAGCAACTGTATGGGTAGTTTGTGTAATATAGGAGAAAGGAAGTAGAAGCAAACTCAAAATTTTTGATACTTTTTGAGTGGCAAAGAAAAAAAACTAAATGTTGAGCACCTTCAACCTCACCTTTCATGCAAATATGTTAAGGTTGCTCCTCAAAATCCAAAAGGCGTTATTTCCTGCTCTTCTACTCTTTATTGCTGCGAGTAAAATTGTGTGCTAAGATATATTCCTATTGTTATTTTTAAGTTTATGCAGTCACGTTAAAAGGCTAGTATCACTTACAGCAAACAGGGTTTTTTCCTAATTGTAGTTGGGATTTGTATACCAGTTAGGAGTGCTTTCTAGGATTAGTTGAGCGGATTACCAAAAATAGGTTCTGCTTTGTTGCATTTGTTGAAGGAGGAGAAAACATAAGCTGGGGATTTACTGTTTCTCTGTTGAAAGAGGAGCTTGGTTTTCTATAGGTGAAATTAAAACCTGTATGATTCTTGGACTTAATGTCTGACATGTGCTTCAGATGAACATACATTCTGCCACAAAATTTCCTATGGGGCACCAAGAAGTTTTTTCAGTGTCTCTTTGCTTTTAAAAATATTTGTCATCTTTGTAGATCCTAAATGTGGTGTGGTGGTTTTATTTATTTATTTATTTATTTATTTGGGTTTTCTCTGCTTTTGTTCAGCTTTTTTATGGGATACAACATTATTCTTCTACTTAGTGAAACTTGAGTCTTATTCTAATTTCTTAGTAGATTTACTTATGTGGTGTCATAAACTTGTCTGGCTGGATCAAATGTCTCTGTTCTAAACACACTTCTGGCTCCAATCAGTCATGCTGCAAATGGAAATGTATGAACAGCACTTTGTGGGGAAGCTTTTGTAGCTCCTCCATCTGCATTATGCCTGGTAGTGGCTGTCACTGATCGTTTATGTTGTGGTGATCATACAACAGGATGTGCTGGATGAAATGAAATTTCAGTGTCATAGCTGGATCTCTGGCTTTGGAAGCAGCCACTTCCCACTTGGCTTTCCAGGGAGGCAGAAAGAGTATTTTTACCTCCAGTCAATCAAAAAATTTCATTCCATAGCTAAATGCACATCATGGATGGGTTGGTAGGGATTAATTGTCCTACCCATTTTTTTCTTTTAGACTGGGGGAAGGGGAATTGCTAAATATCCTTCATTCTGGATTAGTGGATCTGAGGGTGCAGAAATATTTATTTCTTCTTTGGACACAGCAGTCTTGACTGGTAAGGCAGATAAACCTGTCAGTCTAGATTGGTTGAGACCAGTAACTCAAATCTGTGGATGAGAAATAACTCTTTGGGATCTGATTTGGTATTGTTTTTCCCCAGGTCGTTCAAGCCCTCAGCTAGACCATTTGAGAAGGAGCCCCACCATGGAACAAGCCGTTCAAACAGCTTCAGCCCACTTGCCCACTCCGGCACCAGTTGGGAGGAGGAGTCCTGTACCAGCCAGGCCTTTGGTGTCTGCTAGCCAAAAATCGTTAGAGAATCAAGAGCACAGACGAGGTAGCTTTTGGTTAATTTTCATACGGCTTATTTTCTTCCACACACCTATGAAGTGTTCTTTTTAAGAGTAACATGTAGGAATTTTCCTGCTGTCCATTACTAGTAGGCTGGCCAGCAGAGACTTGGATTATATGTATTTCTTTTTAAAGCCAAGCATACAGTCTACATTTTTTTTTTCCTTTTATGAAGTTAAACTTGTGGTTTACTTTTATAGGTTTGGAATTTTTTTGAAATCTGAACTATATAACTATATACAAAAGTATGATCAAAAATACGTAATTGGATAAACAAATCATTTTTTTATTTCCAACTTTAGCTGAAGCACACAAGGTTTCAAGATCAGAAAATGAACTCAGAAATGAAAACAAACGACAAATTGGTAAATCTTGTTTTGAGAAATAGCTACCGTTATTTTCAGACTTCATTAAGTTTTTTAAAAGTCTGCTAAAATACAGCATTGTGCATAGTTTGCGAAGTGCTAGGATTTTGTTTTTAACATCCAGAGATCTTGCCGTTCAGATTACGGTAATAAAGAATTTATGTACTTAGAATGCTTTCACGTGGTTGTTTCTAGTGGCTAACAATATGTTTGCATTGGATCAGAATAATACGAGCAAAAAAAGCCAACATTAAAGAGAAAATCTCTTCTGGCTGCTCTATATTAAATGATTTGAATAAAAATACACCACCAAGCAGTATTCATGGATTTATAAACAATAGCATGAAATAAAATCTGTTACTTTTCTACAAAAATACAGGACTGAAAAGCCACTAACATTTTAGCTCTTCTTCAGAAAGCTTTTAATGACTCCTAGAAAGTCATTTAATACTATTATGCTTTCTGTGTCACTGCCCTAATTATTGTAAGTGAACTTACAAATTACAAACTGCTCCAACAGGATTTTTAGCAGCAGAAGTGCAGGAAGAAGTGCATGAAGCCTAAACCTGTTACCCCAGGAATTAAAAAACAAAACAAAAAACCCCACCCAAAAAAACCAACCACCCCCACCCTCTGCTCTCAAAATAAAACCAATCTGCAAAGCAAAACCAAACAGAATTCCCCTCTTTCAGTTCCAGGTGGACCTGCAGCACGGAGAGGCCGAGGAGGCCACAGAGGAGGCCGAGGAAGATTTGGGATTAGGAGGGATGGTCCAATGAAGTTTGAGAAGGACTTTGACTTTGAAAGTGCAAATGCACAATTCAACAAGGAGGAGATTGATAGAGAATTTCATAATAAACTTAAACTAAAAGGTAAATCAAGTTTTGCTTTAGATTTCAATATGGAAAAGCTCTGTCTTGCTGGTTTAATGCTACCTTGGAGAAGAACTTCTAAAAGGCATACTGTACTAAGTCTTATTTACGATCATTAAAAAATAAAAATTAAAAAAATCAACGAACTAGTAAACTGAGATCATCTATCTAGTTAATCTACTACTTGGGTCAGTATTCAGGTTTTGAAAGAACTTTAGCAAATTCCATACATTGTGTTTGAACAAGGCTGTTGGTTAAAAATGCGGATTACTGGAGCAGAAGTCTCAATAGAGTGAGTTTACTTTTGAGTTCTGGAAAACATGCAATAAAAGAAAACACGTATGTTATGTTTTCAATTATTAATAGGCCAAAGGCAATCACAAAGGCTTGAGTTTAGGATCAGAACTTTGCTGGAGGATGCGTGGGAATTTCCATCTAAGAAAGCTTCTGTAATTTCTTTGCTTTTAGCCTTTTCCGGAGAAGCACAGGAGTAGTTCAGATCCATACTGCCAGCACTTTAGGTTTAGTTTTTCTAGCAGGCTTCTGTCTTAATTACCTCATTTTCTTGTGACCAGCCACCTGCTCATTACACTGCTGCTATTTTGGGGCAAATTGTTACAGGTTAATACAAGGAGTTACTATGTCAGTAAATGATTAGCTAAAAGCTGGAAAACAAGAGGTATGAATGAATGCTCGGATTTCAGTGTCGAGAAAAACCACCAGTAGAGTCCCAAAGGAATTGTCTTCTGATACTTGCCTGTTTTTCGGAATCATTTTAAAATGAGTGACAGTTTGCTGTTGATACTAATTTTTTCAGAGCAATAAAAAGGAAAGAGAAAGCTAACCATTAAGAGCTATAGAAATATTTTATGAGACAGTAAGTTTTGTGTGCATTGTGGAAAGGTTGAGCTGGTTATCTGAAGTTTCTGCATAGCATTGTGAGATTTGAAGCTGTGAGTATTTAGGATCGAGGCTGTAAGATCATAATAGCTAGTTCTGTCGAAACATCACCTTTTTCAGTACCAGTCAAAACAGTAAGTTGAACTTCAGGCATTATTAGGAAAGAAATGTATGATCAAGTCAGTTCATGGCATAGTATCTTGAATGCTGGCTCTGTGTCTTGGGAGATAACAGCAAAGCCAGGAGACAAAGGAGAAGGGTAACAGGGATGAGCAAAGACATGGAATGGCTTTTATATGAGGAATGAATGAGTGAAGCTTTTAAGTCTGGAAAGCAGGTAGCTAGGAGGCTATAAAATAGATGGCTATCGCATCTGTGCTACCACAGGGTTTTTTTGCTAATTAAACCCACAGAGAACATAGAAGATATCAAACCTCAAGACAGCAACAGCAAAACATCCTAATTTATGTGTCAAATTATTTGACTTTCACATGGAATTTTGGAGGGGTTTTTGTAATTTTGAGCATTCGGTATGGTTTGTGCCAGCCTGGGAATAAGTTGAACAATGCTGTTTTGTTTAGTGTGATGGTCTGGAAGGCTTCTGTTTTCTTTTATTTTCTAGAAGATAAACTTGAGAAACCAGAGAAGCCTGTAAATGGAGAAGACAAAGGTGACTCAGGTGTTGATACCCAAAATAGTGAAGGGAATGCGGATGAGGAAGATCCACTTGGACCCAACTGCTACTATGACAAAACCAAATCCTTCTTTGATAACATCTCCTGTGATGACAATAGGTATGGGCTGTTGGTGGAGGCTTTTTAGGTGTCTTAGTGCCTGCTGCTGTCATAAGGCAGTCTCAGCACTACTCCTTATCATCTACTCTGAGTGGAAAAGAGAACAGCTTACTTCCACATACAGCAGGCAAAAATAAAATGGGAATATGAAGCACAACATTTCTTTGTGGGCAAGTGCAGTATGTTACTAGGAAGACGTTTTCAAATGTGAATTTAGAACCAAACTTCTAGAACTGAGTGTATGTACTCTGGAATCTCCAGATTTACTAAAAAGGTGTTTTTGTTTTGCTTTGCTACTAAATTACCACTTCAGTTAAATCAATTGTGGCTGTGCTTTGGTAGTGGTTTCTGAGTAGATGACAGTACTGCCTTGGCCAGTAGTATTGTTTAATGGGAAGATGGCATTTCAGGAAAAGCACAGCTTATCTTTTGCTGTTGCCTTTTTATTGGCCAGGCCTATGCAGATGCTGACCTATTTTGAATGATGGGGGGAGGGAGGATTGTTTTGTTTTGCTGACAGCTAGATAAAATAACCTCAGTAACTGCGAACTCTTACTTTCTCTTGCTTGTTTTAAATTACGGACAGCTGTTATTTATTTATTTTATTCATTTGATGCCATGTGCAGAGGATATAGACTGTGTCTTTCTATGTGGGAAACTTACAGCATTATTAATATATAATTAATGATACTGTAACACATCCCTTTTCATTGAGTTAAATGGATTGTGGCAGACATCTAGATTCTTGCAGAAGGGGTAATTTGGAGATGTACGATGTGATTAATGTATCATTTTTCATTTAATGGCCTTTCTGGTACAACTAAGCCAGGCGATCTTCCTTCTGAAGCGTGTTCTAAAACAATCCTTGTTCCTTTTGTGTGGCAGAGAACGGCGACCCACCTGGGCTGAGGAAAGAAGACTAAATGCCGAGACCTTTGGAATCCCTCTGCGTCCCAATCGCGGCCGTGGAGGGTACAGAGGCAGAGGGGGGATTGGCTTCCGAGGTGGAAGAGGGCGAGGAGGTGGAAGAGGTGGCTTCACTGCCCCCCGAGGATTTCGTGGTGGATTCAGAGGAGGCCGTGGAGGCAGGGAGTTTGCTGACTTTGAGTATAGGGTAAAATATATTTAATCTTACTATGATCTGATCTGCTGCTCTTGGAAACTAGTGGTAAAAGAATTCCTGCTTTTAGATTTGATGTTGAACTAGAATTTCTTGAATGATATTTTGCAGATACTCTGAGCTGTTTAATTGAAAGTCTGTTAATGCTGAAATTTTAGTTACAGAGCATCATTTTACTATCAACAGCAACCAAATCTGAAAGCTACCTTTCTTCACATGCCCTAAATATTTGTTCTGTAGCTGCAATTGAGGATGGAAAAAAAATAAAGTAAAAGTTCTGCAGATTTAATACAAATGTTAGAAATGTGAATTGCAAGCATTTTTCTAAGCAATATAGTAAAATATAAAGATTGAGACAGAGTAATTGAACTTGCTTCTAGTATGCAACAAGCTCTTTTGAATTCTTTGTGAATGAGCTGGCACAAAGCCTATAGACTTCCAAGATCCTATATAATCCCTAAAATAGTCATTGAAGTTACTTAAGCATAGTGATGACCTTTTACAAAAAGGAAGATAAGAAATATTTGAGTTCTATAAGGTTCTGTTACATGCTTTTTTTTTTTTAACTGTGACTTCACACAGTTCCATGCAGTGGCTGCGGGGAAGCTAAGGCAGGACTGACGTTTTTCAGCCAGTCATTCAGTAAAAAGGAAGTGTGGGAGATAAGGCATAAAAGCCTTAGGAAAAAATAGATTGCTGTCCATCCCATAGAGAATCTGTTTTTAGAAGATTAAAATAAGTACTATTACTTTATTTTTAGTTAAGGGAACTTTAAGCTTCGTTCATATTTAAGCGTTACGTGCAAGCCACCGTGTGGCCAGCTGCAGTAACCTGATGAACAAACACGCTTTCATCATCACGGAACCATAGGAATAGTCATCTCTTCTGCAAGAGCTGTGATGGCTAAAAAGCAGAATCTTCCTTTACAGCAGAGTTACATGATTTGTTGCTTTTGCAACAGTTAAGACATCCGATTCTCTGTTTGTTGAACTTCACTCTTCCCACCAGCCGTCCAGAGGAGGGACAGAGCTGGCTGTCGGCCCCAGCCGGTGAAGTGGGGTGTTCTGTGCCTGCAGTACTTGTGGGGCAATCAACAGAAATTCTCCTCCTTACCAAAGCTCTTTGATCATTCAGATGATGTAAATCAGCGGAGCTCTGTTGGCTGCAGAACCAAAATCCTATAATAATTCCAGTGCAGGCTGCTTTTCTTGGCATGAAACACATATTCAACTCGAAAGTTAGCTTGCTAAGGAACAGCAATAATACTGGTGTACTGTTCAGAATCAGTTACAAATACAATTAACCAGATTGGTGCAAGTAAATGTAGCCTTCTACAATTCTGACTGGGACAGAAGAACTTTTTCTGGCAGTTTACTGCATGAGCAGTTAGAGTTTTGCAAAACAAAATCTTTGTTTGAAGATGTAAATATTTTTCATTTAAAAAAAAAAAGGGGGGGGGGGGGGCTTTTCTCATCACAGATTTCTGACCGTCCCTCAGATGTTCCTTCATTAGTTTGCAATAATTAGTCCTGTGATTTGAAGACATTTTTGGTAGCTGAGCATGCATTGAAGTGAGGGGCTGAAGATCGATGATGTGAATTTCTGAGGGAAATAATTCCGCAGCCTTCCAGATAGCAGGAGGGGGGGTGAGGAGTGGGGACTCGTCAAAGTGAGCAGCTGCTTGATGGCACGGGTGTCCCAGGCCCAGGGGTTGTGAGGAGATGCTGCCCTGCTCCCGTAGGGAGCTGTCTTTTCCCACTGCGGAAGACGGGAAGTTCAGTGCCTCTTCTCCCAGTGCTGTTCCCGGGTGAATTTGTGGGGTTTGTTCTGCAAAATTAACTTTTATCATTCTGCTGTTGTTCCCTCTAGAAAGACAACAAAGTTGCTGCATAGTCTACGAGAAAGCTGAAACCGGGTGAACGTCTAGATCTTCTCGATCCAGAGAGCTAGTTTCAATCTCTGCAAAGAATGAAGTTAATTTGCTGTATACTTGTCACCAGCACTGGGATTTAACTATTTAATTTCAAAGGGGTGTAATGCAGTTACTTTTGAAAAATGGCCATCTTTGAAAACAGTGAGCATTAAATATATTTGAGACAGAAGGATAAGTAATTTCTTATGTATAGTTAATTATAAAGCAGTACTTCGATGGAGTTTAAGTATTTTTTCATCACTGAAAGGATTTTTCTTATTACTAAACTGTATTTGATAATTGCTTCAAGTTGTAAGGACAATTGTATGCAGAAGGCCGTCGATACTGTGAGTGTTTTGATCCACTGAAGGTTGTTTTTTGGAAATCCTGTAATATCCCTTTTGAGATAGTTGTACTTTTATCAACTAGGGTGCTGGACAGTAGGAAAACTTGCTTTGTCAGTCAGATATGTACACACCGTAAATACTGTTTCTTAGGCAAAGGAAACTTTTTATATAGTTGTAAAATTCCATTATATCCCATTGCCAAAGAAACATTACAAACTTTGTATAGCTGTATAAAAAGCAACTAATTTTTTAAAGAATAAACATTTTTAAGTCGGCAAACATACTGTGTTATTGCAAAAGTTGATATGCTGAAGAACACTGAATTAGTTGGGTTTTTTTTCTTTAGCAGCTTTTCAGGCTTAAGTGTTTGATTTTATATTTGGGCTATAATGAAGATTTGAAAATGTTCTTCCATTACACGAAACTGGATACACTCTTCACTTGCAAGAATTTGATTTTTTGTAGGTTCTGGCATATCACAGGATTTGACCAAATTAAGGAGCTATTTTCAAATAAGGAGAAAATAAATTTTCGTATGTCAAAACTTGCGATTAATTTTACTTAGTGATAAATATTAACTTTTTTTAATAACGGACCAGGCACACGAGTTAGTGAATCTCCTGGAATGCCTGGGCCAAAAGTATGTCTCCATTTGTCAATTCTTGAAATGTTAACTTTGTTGTAATACCTGTAGGCATAAGCGATTTAAAGAATTCTTAGTGTTTGAAGTTGTTTGCATTTTGATAGACCGTAGCTTGGAGACAGGGGCACTCTGGCTCAGACCGTGAATTCACAAATGACAGAGTATGGACTTTTTGCCAATTCTGAATGACTAGTTACACCTTTCCTTTTTGTTTTTTTTTGATATGCTGAAATAGAAACCTGGTCATTTGTGTCTGTATATGTATATGAAGGCCACAGGAATAAAGGGATCCAAAGATTAAAATGTTTTGATCTAATTTGCCGATTTATTTTTTATTTTTTACTTTATCTTCAAAACGTTCAGTGGTGATAAAAGGATGTGGAAAAACTGCACTGTTGGAAAATCGGAGTATTTAAAAGTGGTTGATAGAATCTTAATTTTATAACTTTTGTATAGCACTACAAGGAAGTATTTTGTAATTGGTTTCCTTATTAAGGTCAAGTAGAAGTTAAGTAATATTGTTTAGTAATGTTTTTTTGGGGTTTTTTTGCATGTTGATGACTGCCTTTTTGGGATCCACCGATCATGACTCTTGAACCGCTGGGGGAGGGGGGGATTTGTTTGACTGTAGAGGCGAGTGCTGTCCTGTCGCAATAACTCTGTAATACTGTACCAGGTGTCCCAGGCTTTATTTAAACACCATGAATTTTGTAAATAACCTGTGAGGGATGGATGGATGCCCTCAGGGAAGGCCTTTCCCTCGGGGGGGACGAGGCTGGTGCCTGGGAACCAGCACCTTGTGTACTTCGCTCCACCAAAGCGAGGGTTGCTTTTTTTTTTTTTTTTAATTTTAAACCGGAATAAATCGTTCAATAAAATCAGGCGCTTTTTTGACATTATTTCTACGGTTCTGAGTCACGTTTAGTCCCGCCCGGACCCGGGGCGGGGCTGGGTGGTCTGGGAGGGGCTAAACGTGCTGAGGGGACGGTTCCCGTCAGCCATTGCGGCGGCCGCCATGTCGGTGGCCTTCGTGCCGGAGCGGCTGCGCGGGAAGGCTGAGGTGAACCAGGAGACGCTGCAGCGGGTGAGGCGGGTGGCGGCGGTGGTGCGGGGGTCCGTTTTACCGTTGGGCTGAGGTAAAGCCGGCCCGGCGTAAGGCGGTGGTGCGGGCTCTCCTCCCGGCTCGACTGAGGTAAAGCCGGCCCGGTGTGAGGCAGGCGGAGGTACGGGCCCCTCTCGCGGCTCGGCTGAGGTAAAGCCGGCCCG
Organism: Limnodromus scolopaceus; assembly: GCA_028565335.1. Lineage (NCBI taxonomy): Eukaryota > Metazoa > Chordata > Aves > Charadriiformes > Scolopacidae > Limnodromus > Limnodromus scolopaceus. The sequence continues at coordinate 36,182,155 of JAOXNO010000063.1, forward strand.
GCGTGAGGGGGTGGTGGTACAGGCCCGTTTCCCGGCTCGGCTGAGGTAAAGCCGGCTGGGCGTGAGGCGGGCGGAGGTGCGGGCCCTCCTCCCGGCTCGGCTGAGGTAAAGCCGGCCCGGGCTGAGGCGGGCGGTGACGGCGCGCTTCTCTGCCCTAGTTGCTGGAGGAGAACGACCAGTTGATCCGGTGCATCGTGGAGTACCAGAGCAAGGGCCGGGCCACCGACTGCGTGCAGTAAGTGCATCCCCGCGGGCGGGCTCCCAGCCCGGCCTGGCCACTCGCCGCTGCCTCCTCTGGGCCAAGCCGGAAGGCCGAGCGCCTCACAGTAACCAGATCTCTGACGAGAGTGAGAGGCCGTTCCTGCTTTCCAGAGCTTTCCTGCTGCTTTATAGAACTTTCCTGCCACATTCTGTATAGAATAATGCCTGCTGCTTTTTGTTGAGGTTTTAGTTCTGTGTTAACATGAAAAGCAGCTCTGTTGGGCAGGGTTTTCTCCCCGCCCAGTGCCTCTGAAACGCTGAGTGGCTTTTAGAGCCGGCGGAGGCAGGCAGCCCGCGGCTCTGCCGCAGCTCCCCTCTCAAGCCCGGGCTGGCAGCCGTGTCCAAGCCGGGGCTGTGCTGGCTGCAGGATCCAGCCAGCCTGGCAGCACAGCTTTGCCATCTCCCGCCCCACAGCTGCTCTCTGGCAGTGCTGCAGCTTTTCAGTGTTGATCATACGAAGATCTTAATGTGCATGTTTACTGTCAAAGCTGGTAAGTAGAAGGTACTTGGTTGGAGTGTGGTTCACTGCAGTATGCAGAGCTTTAGAATAAAACCAGGATATGGAGGTGTTTGTCATGAAGTTTTTAAAATTATAATCTTTCCCTAAGAGCAAATATTGATCAGATTACAAAAGTGACTGTTAAAGTGTGAGCAGTTTGCTAGAAAAGAACAAGCTTCCCAGATAACATGTTTCTTCCTCTCACAGGTACCAGCATATCCTGCATAGGAACCTCATTTATTTAGCTACAATTGCTGATGCGACGCCACCCAGCACGCAGAAGGCTGCAGACTGACTGCACATGCCTGGACACGAGCAGCGATGCTTTAGGGATCTGTAGAAATACTTAGAGTCCCACTTTGAGAGCTGAGAAGGTGTGGGCTTGAAAGGCAGGTACAAAGTTATCCATACTTCATTAAAATCACGAACGTAGTTTTGATGTAACATTAGGCTATTTTTTTCTCCGCATTACTGTAAGCAGAACTTAAGGGTGATAACTATCATACTGCCTGTTCCCCTCTGACAATCCCCACGTAGCATGCTTGGGAAAACAGCCCGGTTGTCGGGACAGCGCTACCAGAGATGCCTTTGGAGGACTCTCGCAGTCTTGTTGAAGCAGAGACTGTTTCCTGACAGAGGTTGTATAGTAACAGGGTAAGCATTTAGCTGGTAACTTCTAACTCCAGCATGACAAAGTCAAAAGTCAGTCATACATTGCCATATTTATAAGTGGTAGACTGCTTTGTATCTTGTATCATAGAAATTGTGTGTAATAAATTAAAGACGTGCTTTGTAAATTATAGTATGTTGTGGATTAATGTAACGTTAACAAAGGAGCAGCTCGGTGATGTTGCAAAATAGAAACATGAACTCTAGGAAAGATGGGACCATTGCGTAACTTAAAACAATTAAACGCGAGGGAGAAATTAAGCCTTTACTTCGGTGGGAGAAGGCTGTGTTTGCCCGAGTTGTGTCAAGAGGTTTTGGCTGAAATGCTCTGTGCTGCAGACGCTGAACAAGTCAATTCTTACGTGACCAACACGGACTCATACGCTTCCTGGGCGTTTGTCAGCGTTTATGGTCAGCCCTGCGCCCGTGTGCTCTTACCTAGAGCGAGCACAGCTCGCACACCTCGGTGGCATAATTAGCGTAAGCTAAACTAATAGCCTTGGCAGTAGTTCTGTCGGGCAGAGGAGGAGTTTAGTTTTCATGGTAGCGAGCAGAAAGTATTTACTCTGATGGCTAAAGACTCTGGTAACGTGGGTTTGGTGATGTCCATGTATCCGCACCCCGGCCCAGGCGGTTCCTGTACTGTGGTCTTAGTGCAGTCTACCTGAAGGTGCAGCCTTCAGGATGCCCGAGATGGTACAGTGCACAAGGGTCGCTTTTATAGGATGAGTCAGTAAGTAGGCAGTTGACAATTTTCAAACTGTTAAATAATCCCATGTTAATGAAATAAGATCTTTGTTTACAAACCAAAGTTACAGTTTCAAGGTGCTGCTCATTTTCAGCAAGGTGCATATTTTAAACAGGTATGACCTATTAAATGTATATCTTTAATAAAGCAAATAGTTTACTTTTACAGAAGCTTTAAAATACAAAATGTACAGTTCCAGTTCCGAAGCATTCGCTATTCACAAGGAGCACTGCAATAAGGGTAAGTTAACTAAGCACCAAACCCTTGCACTTGGCAGTGTAAGTGAAGTTTAATGGCAAGACTCGTTTGCCAAGTGCAACAATTCTTAAAATGACCAGTGTTCAGAACAATCGGAAGCAAAGGACAGAGTAGCACCTACGTGGTCAAAATGCAGACAAACTTTTCCTCGCTTTCACCATTGGCTTATGTCGGTCCAGAAACTTGCCAGCATTTGTCATTATGGATCAGCTGCAAAACCTAGAGCAATCATTTTGGCACTTGTTAGAAAAAGTTCAAAATTAAGGAGTTTTTGTTAACTTCCATTTTGGTCTTAGTACGAATAACCAGTAAGTACAACCAAATTTAGGATTTAATATTAGATCTAAATGACAAGATTTAGGAAACTCAAAACCATTCATCAAGTTAAATAACCACTAACATTTTCAGCAGAAGGTTTTCAAAATTATAGTAGTACAGACCATTAACAATTTACAGACAGAAGCCACACTGATTGTGCAAAGCACATTACTGTAAAAAGTCTATGTACAGCAAACAAATCTCTGTAAACATGGTAAGTATGAAGTCTCAGAAAACATGGTGACAATATCATAAATACAGGCAACATTGGCATCCTCAAACAGCACAAAAGGTAACAATCTGGGCCTGCAAATACAGCCCGTCACCATACAAACAAAAAAGGTGGATGGGCTTTAAATGCCCCAATGTTTAATAGTTTTAGTGTTGTGTATACTTTTTTTTTTTATTTATATATATATAGCGTATTTATTTTTTGGTATCTTTAGATATAGATGTACTTAGTTTGTAAAAACAAAAACAACAAATGTGCTTTATCTTCATTGAAAAATTATGTAGTTAGAACTAATAACCCATTTTACTAGTAGTTAACATATTAGAATGATATGACTTAAGAAAAATACAAAAATAAGATTAATACTGTCAAAACTCTTATACCAGAAAATATTGTGGTTTTTAGACTCTTTCAAAGATGAAATATGAAAATTTAAATAAGCTCTAACTATATAAAGAATCTTCTGTAATCTCAATTACTATACAGTGGGATAGCTATACATAATTTTACCATTGTTCTTCAGTTTTTAAGCACCAGTCACTCTCCCGGATCCACTTTGGTTGGAAGATTATTCCTAATTCCACAGGTTCACTTAATGGCACATATCGACTGCAAATAATTACTTTATCCTTTTAAAAAAAATAATGTTCTTTTACCTAACTGCTACCCCACGTTTCGGTTTAGTATCTTCTGAGCCAGCTCACAATTTTTCATCGACTGTAGCATCTGAAATAAGACTTTAAATACACGCGAGTAGTCTCTCGGGCTGTCCTTTCACAGGGCGAGGAGCGCTGTGTGGGTAACGCCTTGGGCCACGGGGAGCATTGATTTGGGAACCGCTGTCCCGTTACCCACACAGATGCCACCGACTCCCTCCCAGCAGCTCGGGGAACGTGTGTCACGCAAGGCTGAGCTGATCCTCCCTTAGAGTAAGGGAACTACCACAAAACTCAGTTTCCCAACTGCTTCTGCGGCAGTTCCAGGAGGAGCTGGCTCCTGTGGCCACACCAGAAGCTGCTCTTGCACTTCAGTTTAAAGAAGCCGCCCCCCTGCCCCGGCGTTTCGGGAGAGTAGAGGCTTTACAGCTCCTCCCCGCGCAACGGCAGCGCAGTGTTGAGCAAAGCGACCACTATGTATTTGCTTCAACGTATTCGATGTGTTTCAGTAAGATGTTTAACTATAAATCTATATGAAAAATAGCTATAAAATACAGTGTTTCTTGTATGGTAGTCCTTCAGCAGTTCTTTAAAAAAAAAAAAAAAAAAAAAAGATTTTGAAAGTAAAGGCAATATACACATTTTTTAAAAGCATTTCTGCATCACAGTTTTGGGCTGTTTCATGTACAAACACACACATTGGCCACATTTGCTCAGCACTGTAGGTCAGAATTCATTAGTCCACCTCACCCAGACCCCCTCCATTCCATCTTTCATGAGATAACCGGGACGTAGCCCGTACACGGCTGCGAGACAGAGTCTGTGGAATCGGCGTTTGGCCCTGTGCTGCCTGTCCCGCTCCCCACAGCCACTAGTACTGGTGCAGGTACGACGGTCTGCGCTCGTGCTTCACCGGGAACGCTTTAAAGCCCTTATTGATGTGTTTGTGCTGGGAGGGCTGCTGCTGGGGCTGCTGCTGCTGCGCGTAGGCAAAGCCGGGGGACATCCCCGCCGCCGGGGCGCAGTCGGTGGCGGCGGCCCAGACCGGGGACTGCAGCATGGGCATGGTGTCACCCCACTGGCTGGCGGGGCTGCCCAGCGGGTAGAGGGAGCTGCTCTGGCCGGGCAGCGCGCTGGGCACGGAGGAGGTGTGCTGCCAGGGAGCCTTCGGAGGCCAGGTTTTGGTTTTGTTATCCTGACAAAACAGAAATAGTTGGTTTGGGGTTTTTTTTGTTCAAATACCAAAACAGTTTCTTGAGACAATACTTAACCCGTCATCTTACCCCCTCCTTAAGACATTTTCAGAAGATGAATTAAGTTTGCAAGCAGCATCAGAATATAGCACTCTCAATTCTCAGAATATTGGCGTATCAAAGAACCTGTTTATTTACTTCAACACATGGGCTTGACACACAGTAGCCCCGCTCTACCTCAGAGTTTCCAGCAAGACATAAATCTGGTGATACTCTAGTTTTCTCTGCACAGACAACTAAAATTGACTGTGTTCCCTCTTTAGCTTGAAATCTTTGGTTTTGTGGTAATTTCAGCTATAAGGGAAAGAGATAAGTGATTCCAATTTTAATAATTAAACTTGGTACCTTAGATAAAGGCACTACTTGAGTGCAGATGGTTTGGGTTTTAGCTGAGGTAACCAATCTGGAGGCACAGATGCTATTCTAGTTGTTTTCCTGGTGTCAACCACCCCAGAATGCAAACAGGAGACATGACTAAGCCAAGCTGTTTCCAGCTCACCTGACTGCGGTCCTCTGCTGCGGAGAGCAGGGGTGGTGACGGCAGCGTACTCGGTTCCTGTTCGCCACTGCTGTGTTTTCTGCCCAAAGAAAGAGTGACATTTACTTTTTTTTTTTTTTTTAAATATAAATGAGTCACCCCCATCAACCCGGCGCTGGCACAGCCCGTTCTGCAGCTCAGGCTGTCACAGCCGAGACCCTGCGCTGCCCTTCCCTCTTGTTCTGCCTGCTTTTCGGTAGCACCGGTACAAGCAGCAGCGCAGAGAAGCCCGTCACCGGGCAGTGCCCGCGGCCTGGCAGCACACACCCTTCTGCAGAGGGGAAAGGACGGTGGACGAGGCTTCTGCCCACTTGAAAGAATCTGCCAGAAGTTGCCTTTTTCTTCTGTTACCTGCTCCCGTTTTGGTTTTGTCTTTTTTTAAAAAAAAACAATTCAAAGATGGTGTCTGAGGCTTCAGAAAGAAACGTCATCCAAAACAGACTATCTTGGAAGAGGAAAAGCGTCAGATCTTTTCTAAACAGACTGAATTTCAGCTAAAAATGGGCTCTTTGCACAGAGGGTAGCTTGTCCGAGATGACGGCTGCTCACACAGCTCAATCTGGGAACGACTCCCTGGAGCTGAAGTTGGCTCCGCTGCCCCCTGCTCACACCATCTTCCTCGAACTGGCAGGAGCTGCCTCCGCGTGGCCACTAAACACCAAACCGGAACCTTGGGCAGGGTGTGTGTGTCCGTGTTACTCACCTCCTCTGCTTCACCGCCGCAACCAGGTCTGGCCCTGAGAACATGGAGAAGAGGCTGTCTCCGTTAGCGGAGGAGGTCTCGTCGCTGGAGCTGGCCGAGTCCCCCTGCGTCCCAGACCAGCTGTTTGTCACGTCGCTGCAAGAGAAACCTCCCGTCAGTCCTGGTCTGCACAGCCCTGCTCCGGGGCGTCGATGGAAAATGTGTGATACCAACACTTCCACCCACCTGCCTCTGAGTTACACCTCACTGCGCCGTCTCACTCACTTTGCGTGTAAAGTTACCGAGCTAATGATAGAAACTCAAAGTGCCTCTCCCGGTCAGGAAGGAGGAACGGAGATTCTGGGGTTTGGAATCACTGAGCAGGTGACTCTTTCATTGCAAACTGAGCTAGAACACCCCCTCGTCCCACTGATCTAAGCTCTCGGGAATCATAGCTAGTGTGTCATGGAGAAAGGGACTGAGGGGTCTGAAACATTTCTGTTGTAACAAATAGTTACGATTTGGAAGAGATGAGGAAGGAGTAACATACTGCTGTAAGGAGCTGCCAGACGCCCTAGAGAAGCCAGATTAAGTGGCTTACATCTGGAAGGCTGATGCTTCCAGAGCAACACTCTTCATCAGAAGAGTTTTAAAGGTTTCAGAATATTGAAAGAAACCCATTCTGAATGAATCTGCTGTAAATTCCTCCTTCCTCTGTCTGAGCTAAAGGGAGCATCACCCAGTGTCAGCGCTCGGGAATCAGCGATGGTTCACATTTCTCACTCTCAACAGAACGAAGCGCGGCTTTCACAGCCACGGCAGCCCTGGAGAAACCCACCCCAAACTCCCACCGTCTGCCAAGCCGGAGCGTGGAACAGCCACACGGGATGGACACGCGTGGGCTGGCGAATCCCTTACCCCTCCGTGAAGTACTCGGGGAAGGGCCAGGTTTTGTGAGGGTCGTCGGGCAGCGGCCAGTTGCCCCGCGTGCTGCTCGGGCGCCGGACGTGCTGCGCCTGCCGCTTCTGCTGCATGGCCTGGTTCACCCCAGCCACGTAGCGGGCAAATTCCGGGTCCGAGCCAACTGAGTAAAAGAAAGCAGGAAGTCAGTGGCTGACATTCAGCTATTCCGACTGCAATTATCCCCCTTGTTTAATCCTTTGGGCTTGAGCATACCCACAACAGAAAGAATTCCCGCACTGATAATGGATGCCGGCCGACAGCCGATACCTCTTCCTGGAGCAGGGAAGAACACTGAATGTGGAATGTTTTTTAAAAGTACCATCCATGCATGGTGGGTAGTAATTCCCACAGGGAAGCACACCTGCCCCTTGCGTTCCATCAGGGAAATGGTATTTGTCACTATGACCACGTCTATACTGTGTCCCGCCAGCACACGCTGACGGAACCAGAGCCTGTACCTTTACCCAAGCCCAGAGAAAGAGAACCTGTCAGTAATTATAAGGGCAATGGGATTTCCAGCCACGCTGGGATCCTGCCGGCTCCCGTCAGTCCCTGGCAGACTGACCGTATCACAACACACAGCCCAGAAATTACCCGCTTCCTACAGAAACTAGACAACAATTGCAAACGCATTCTGATGCTGGCCAGCAAAACATTTCAGAATAAGACTGATATTTACAAAAAAAAGTAATTCTCAAAAACAAAAATTATCCCATTCTTCAAATACTTTCCATGTTCCCCAGCATCTGGTAAGTGATCCAGTAAGTGACGAGCCTTAATCCAAAAGTGTTTTAAAAGCTCAATTGATCAGAGCAAATAATTCCTCTATTAAAAAGCCCACTATCAGGAGTCAGTGTAATCGCATTTCTGCAGCTGCTGTTTCTTTTTGCCCTTTTTTTCTTTTTTTTCTTTTTGAGGGGAAACTTTGCAACCTGACTGGTTGCTGGAAGAGGCCTGGACTGCCCGCCCAGCTCAGACACAGAAATGGGTCTTTCATCGAGGGCTTCCCTACGTCCCCTGCAGCGTTCAGCAGAAAAGTTTCCTCGTTTTCATTCAGCACATTCACAAAAAAAGTAGCTCCTCAATGTTTCGTTGGATGCAAATTAAAACAAGAATGAAGAAAATCACTTGTTTCTACACATCCTTTATTACATGATAAGGGACAGAGCTCTCTGACAGCTGGACAGAAACAAACCATTCCCACTAATAATCCTTCTCCTGGAGAAACAGCTTTCGGGCAGTTTAAGGAGCGGCTGGAACCCAGACAGATCCCCACATCCAGGTTCAGATTCCAGAGAGATTCCCAAGGGCGAGCAGGTTCTGTTTCCTACAGGGAGCATTAAGTGTTAAGATCCCTGTTATATTCGAAATAGCAGCTTGTGCCGATTTTTACCTCAATAAAAACCTATCGGGTAAACAGATTTTATCAGAGACGGTTTTTACTTTATTCTTCAAGTCTGTGAAAATAATTCCAAAGACCTGGAAGTATCAACATTCCTTCTACCAGTTCTCACTACACTGTTCCTTCATTAGGTTCTTACAGATGAAAAAAGTATTGCAAAATCTATTTTGGGTAACTACTTAAGTCTTTGACAGGAAAACCATCAATTCCATAAATTCTTAATTAAAGGCTCTGTGCTACCCAAACTGGAGCTTGCACTGGAAATTCCCCTATCACAGCCCAACCCGGCAAGTTCCATGGAGAAAAGTTACCTTTCCCATAGAAAAAAAACTATTTGATTGGAAGGATTTTTGTTTGGGTCTGTTTTTTAACACCCCAGATTTGTGGAAAATACTGTTTACTTATCACTTCAACTGTAGGAACAGAGATCTATATATCAGATACTGTTTATCAACTCAAATAAGTCACCTTTTCAGAGTATCACTTTCAAAGCCCTCGACATTCATCACACCAAAAGGAACAAACCACGTAGCTTTATGGAGATCCAAAGGAGAACACTACAGAAACAGCAGGGATTCAAAATACTAAGAACGCTGCTCCTTCGCGATCGTACAGCTTTTCCCCCGCACGTACACGTGTGTGGTGCTTGGTGAAAGTAACTGTACCCCTCCTTAAAGGTTGTGACAATCCTGAAGTATATGCCACAGGTGTGTTTGGACAAGGTGATGCTAATTCAGACGTACAGTTGTTAAGAGGCTTTTGATAACAGAACTATGACACTTATTTTTGCCCCACTCATCTACCAGTTAGGCTGACAAAGTAACTGTCATGTAATCAGGAGTCAAAGGAGCTGGTTTCTGAGAGGCCTGTGTATCCTAACACACGCGTGTGCAAACAGGCGCGGGAAAAGGATTCCTGGTCTGAGAAAGGGTTTTCCTGCTGTGGTGCTGCCTCCCTCCAGGTGTGATATAAACACACACACAAAGGTTCTGGAGCGACGTCCCAGGCCAACAGAAATTATATTTAGGCGAGAATAGATTTGTAGGTTGTTCTTAGTTCTGCTACCAGAATTCATTCGTTTCCTCTTAGACTCTACAGTCACTTTCCTAGTCGTTAGCTGTTGGCTTTTGGCTGTAACATTTTCTCTCGCTTCATCTCTGTCAATAATCCCTCTGCATTTACAGATCACTGGGGGTTCAGACACATCTGGAAAACCACGCGGCACCTGCTCCTCAGTCTCTAACCCCTCGGCATCCAGCCTTTTCCCTGCAGGAACAGGAACCAGTATAACTCCCGCGGAACCGCACGGTGTCGGAGGGGAAACGCAGGGGTATGGGGAAGGTGCGATCCGGCTGCATCTCCCGATGCCAGGCTGGGGACGAGCAGGAAGGATTGTTGCGGGGAGAGGTAAAGTAGATCAGTTTAACAGTTCGGTTTTAAACAATTTTAGAAATTAACAATAGGAGGAACGTGATCTGTAAGTATCTGCTTCAGTACTCTGATGTGGTCCATACAGGAAAGGTCAGAACTACCATGAGTGGGATAAGAAACAAGGAATTAATTTCTGTTGTTATTTATTAATGAAAATGTACTTTAGTTCACCTTCTGTTAAAAAGGAAAAAAGGCACATATATAAATACCTGCTTGCCTCTGTGAGCACCCTGGCACCTGGTGGATAGCACTAGGAAGTGACAGTTATTGCTGGCAATATTTAACAGTACTCTTTGTTAAAAGGACTCTTATAAAAACCGTAATAAAGGAAAAGGCACACACCTGCAGGGTCAAAAGGCAGGATTTCTCCCAGCATCCCAAACACTCCATCAGTTTGGTCACGATTTGGCCACGTGTTGTTTCTAGGTCCTTGCGGTTTCTGTCCTAACATCTCCGACATCATATTGTCCATGTAGCTGCTCACCAGACCCAAGCTGTACAAATCCGAGCTTAAATCTGAAAACCCAGGGCTGTTCCACTGGTTCATATGAGACAATCCGGCCCCGACAGCCTGGGCTGGCTGCTGGGAAGAGTTTCCCAGCCACTTGGCAGGTACGCGCTGCTGTGGTCCGATGGGCTGGAGCAAGTGTTGGTAATACTGCATTTGCTGCTGCTGCTTTTGGGACTGCTGCTGCTGCTGCTGCGACAGGCCCTGCTGCGGGGGATGCAGCGCCGCGTGCGAGACCGACTGCGGCTGCTGTTGGACCGCTCCCGACTTCTGCTCTGCTGCTGCAGTGGATGCAACCGAGTTCCTCCTTTTCACCATCGGAGAAGTCTGCTGGGATTTGCCCATGTTAAAACCAGACAAGAAATCGATAACATCCTGCATTTCTTGGTCAGTTGGTAAATTCATACCTTTGTCATCCTTGCCGTCATCCGGCTTGAAGAAGTTGTCCCGTCTGTCAACTAGAAACCCGTTCACTAACTGGTTGTTTGTGCTCTGGGCTGACTGCAGCGCATCCGCCGTCCTAGGAAAATTCCCAATGTTCAGAATGCTCTGTAACCGCGCATCGATGTTAGCGGGCATTTTCGCTTTCTCCTCTGAGCTGGAACTGATGAAGACGTTTTTGGAAGGTGTACTGGGGATTGAGTAGCTTCCAGTATTACTCGTACTGGTGCAGGAAGTTTTTTTTGTAAACCGTGAAGTCAGTTTTGAGAAGGTCTTCTGTAGACCACCTGAAGATTTGCTGCCGTTTCCGGATGGCATGTCGACTTGATTCCCGAAGTCCGAGATCTCCCGCTGTAACTGGATCTGAATACACGGCAAAGCCTGCTCCCTGCATCGACAAAACACCCGGATCAAACCGTCCAGTCCGTGACTGAGGGGGTGCTTGGGAGGAAAAGGTGTATTTGGGGAATAGCGAGGGGCAGGAACAAAGCCAAAGATTGCCAAGTTCCTCAGCCACTTCTGATGGTAACAATGCAATTATTACCAGTGTTTGCAATAGCGTTAACTACTTTTTTTGAATTTTAATTGTGCTTCAAGACCTAAATGGAGATTAATTTATTACAATGATATGACGAGGGGTAATGGTTTTAAATTGAAAGAGGGGAGACTTAGATCAGATGCTAGAAAGAAATTGTTT
>JAOXNO010000063.1:36194028-36204451 GCA_028565335.1 Limnodromus scolopaceus
ACCTGGTCTGGTGGGAGGTGTCCCTGCCCAGGGCAGGGGGTGGCACTGGATGGGCTTTAAGGTCCCTTCCAACCCAATCCATTCTATGATTCTATAAATCAAGTAATTATGCAAGAGAGAAACAAAGACTTTTGTAAGCTGGGGTTGGTTTTTAAGAGGACTGTGGCATCTCTGCCTGTACCCACAAGGTACCTATGTAAATGACCCATTTCTCGCTCTCAGTTTGCCCCCTTCTGAAGTCCCAGCACTACCCAACCCCCCAGCAGGGGTCTGTCGGCACCGAGGGCCGTGTTTAAACCCGGGAAGCGGAGCGCGAGGCTCGGCAGGAGCTGTACCTTCCCTCCTTCCACCGGTGCGTGTCAAACACAGCCGTGTACAGCACGTCCACCAGCCCCAGCGTCTTCTCGGGGTCCAGGCTCCTCTGCAGCAAAGACATTGTTGCCGGATCTTCTTTCAGACACCTGCAATCATTAAGTTGAACTTAAGAATCAACAGGTTTACTTTCCACAGGAAGCAGTTTTCCCAGAGCAGTCAGGCTGCGGGGCAGCTGAGGGGCCCCCAGCAGCGGAGCAGAGAGGTGCCCTCCCCGCCGTCGGCAGGCGGAGCTCTTCCAGAGCACACAGAGCCCCCGCAAACCGCTCGCCAGCACTTCGGTTCATGAAGAGAACAGAGACGTGCCAGTTTATGCTCTGCAGAGGGATTAGGGATTATTTGGGTAAACAACGAGTCCCCCTCGTACTTCCGGACGTGCCACTGGTACCATTAGTGACAGGCTCCCTCGCCAGGGCTTCAGCTGAATGAGCTGCCTTCTACTGAAGTTCTCAGCGCTGAGGGCTCCCAAGGCAGAGAGAAGAAGGAAGTGTTCTCATTCCACAGTGTAGTTCCAAAAGGGAAGAGATCCTCACCTAAGCTGCAGGTCACTCCTACCATCCTTTCCTAGGCAGCAACTAAACTGGTGGGAATGGTGTCTCTGGCACCACAGAGCTCTGTGGCCCGTGACAGCGCGGACAGAGCAGCTCGGGGAAGGAGGAGCTAAAGCTCTCACACTCATCTCAGCTAATTCCTGGCCTTCCTGAGGTACCGGCTGTGAGGACCTGCCAGGGAGGAGCATAACAGGAATACTATTGGATTAATTTATTTTTTAAACCTTCTCTTTCATCATCAAGCTTCTACTCTTTCTTTAAAAGTCTGTTTCAGTTTCAGTGCCTCTCTTCTACTGCCCCCACCAGAGGCAGCACTGGCACAGACAGTGAGGGACAACCGTCAGGAACGGTGACATTCTACCAGTTCCAGACAGAGGAACTTAAGGAAGATTCCCCAGCATTGCGTGGCGTTCTCTCTCCCGTGTGTAGCGCAGTATTTCCCCGATACATTTCGGGCACAGCGATCAGTACAATCTGCAACAGTGTTTGTATTTACCAAGTCGATGGAACTTGCACCACGATTCTGGATCCTTCTAAACTTATCTGAGGAGCGTAGGCTTCTTTATTTTCAATCTGTGCTGTGTCCACAACCACCTAGGAAATAAATGAAAATAAAAGGGAAATGATTTTAAGAAAATTAGTTCTAGTTATTTTATCACCCCCATAGTTACCATGCAACTGTTTCGTCTCCCTGCCATGCCACAGGTGCAAAAAATAACCAGAAAAAAACAAATCAAGTCACAAAATCATTGTAAATTGATTTCTATCTTAATATCTAAAAAAAGAAAGACTCTAAAATGATGCATTTGACACAGTAACCTGTATTTCAAGGACTTCACTCTTCTCAGTTGCACACTGTAGTTACACATCATGACGTAGTTACCAACTGCTTTACCCAAGAGCTGGCAGTTACCGATGGCTTCGTGTAACAGCCCTTACCTTTGAGAGGTTTGCCACTATTTCTACTTTAATAGCTCCCCAACACTTATTTATCAAAATATTTTAAATTTAACTGCAGCGCATGGTATGGTACGTAGTCTGAAACCCTTCACGGAGCTCACAATTCTTAACACCCCCCACTCCCTTTAAATTACAAAATCCCACAGCAGCGTTTTTCTGTTCTACCCAACAGAACTGTACTTATTAATTCCCTTTATGTAAAAGGGAAGAAAAGGGACTGCTCAATTTGCTGAATTCTGAGCCTTCTGTAAGGCATCATGAAGATATATGGAAGATGAAAGTCTTGAAAATTAACCTTCTGTCATGAACCTTTCTTTTTATGGAACTGAGAAGGAATGGATTCACTTTGGCTTCATTTAAAGTTTAATACCAGTGATAGTAAGTTCCATATTTGGTTCGTGCTTTCTGTTGTTGTCCACTCTCCTGGGTTGGCCTTTTTCATCATTTCCATAATGTCCTATTTTGGTCATGCTGAACCAGCAGCTTTTTGGCAGCAGTCAGCAGTTCTTGCTCCAGTGACCAGCAGATTCGCTGCACCATTTATCCTTCAAATGGCAAAAGTCCTCTGGTAGGAAGAAGCCTCCAGGGATTTAACTGCCTTTTTTGCAATCACCCTACACTGGTTCTACTTCTAACTGGCCATCTATTACTGGTTATGAAGGAATGTGAAATATGAATAATGCTGGGAGTCTCCTCTCCCTCTTGCTCTGACAAAACCATCCAATGACACTGACACACAATTATTTCCCACCTTTTAGCTATTTTAGCGTAAGGCCTTAGTTTTCCTCCAGCTGACTCTCAGCATTTTCCCGAGTTTATTCAAACTTGTAAAACGTGTCCGAGCAGAGTGACAGATCGCCGTGCTATTATCCACCCAGGGAAATGCCTCTCACTTAATAACAGGGCAACTCCAGGACTTTTTTTTTTTCCTTGTATTTCTACCGTTTTAATTTTGTGTAATTTGGTAATCCGTGCATCAGCTGTATTGCAATATAATTAGGATAAGCAGAGATGAACTTAGGAGTGATCTTTCTCAGCTCCCAAGAAAAATACTGTCTGCATCCCAGAGCTGGAAGCTGGAACTGAGACTCTGCTGCGTGCAGGGCTCCATCCCCTTCTGGCGGCGGTGCAGGGTCATGCTCATGGGCTGGGCTTTCTTATGAGTGATTTCCCCCCTCCCCATCTTTATTTCTTCCCTTTCAAAAAAAGTTTAACATCTCTCAACATCTGGTGGGAGTTAAGCATTATGAGGACATTCAGTGCTTCTGCAACGCACGTTGGGTTTTGCTACAGGAAGATGCAGGAGCACAAAAAGAAGATGGGTAGAGACTCAGTTAAACCTCTTCGTGGCTTTGAATGAGGCCGATTCAAAGCTTTACTCCCACTCATCTTCTGAATTCAACTATTTTAATACGTTACCTTTACTCAAACATGGAGATTTCTTCAGCTGACCCAAATCTGAAAATATAATTCTTAATATATATGCTAAGGTAAAAACTGCACTTTCAAAAATTCTTATGTTAAAAAACTGAAGCCCAAAACACCACCACCGACTAATTCATGTCTCATTGTGCTTTCTGCTCTTAATTAAAAGAGTTTCTTCTTAAAAAGCACATGCCAAGACAGGCTAAAGATAGTGAGACTGTCAAGTAATGTTCTTTGTTAAATTTGCCATTTAAATGACAAATTTACACACAATTCTGCACTAATGCAGCCCCGCGTAGTTTCTAAAGACTAAGTAATACTTAGTAAACTAAAGTAAACCAAAGACTACGTAATACTGTCCCATGATTCATTTATTACACAAAATAAACTTAAAATTAGCAGAGTCTCCCTCCCCGCCTGGTGGGTGCTCGGAGGACGGCTTCCTGTGCATCACCCGTCTATTGTTCTGGTTCTACAGGTGCTTCCTCTCCCGGCTCCACCCAAAGAACGCTCCACAGAACCAAATCACAATCTCTCATCAGTGCAGGAGGCTACACACGGGCGTAACTGAACGTCATAAAAAAAATTATGGCACATGGTTTACAAAGAAAAACCTCAACCTTCCCACCCTCCCAAAGCGTAACAAATCAAAGCGGGAATGAAGGAGAGAGAAGGCTCGCAGGGATTCTGCCCCGTGTACAGCTCGTTACTCAGCCTTTGAAGAGAGAAACCTGCTACTGTCAGAGAACCTGAGGTTCATGCAAAAATCTCTGGAGACAGTCATGATTCAACACAACTAACATTTCTTCTATCAGCACTATCGTTTGGGAGCCTGTGTAAGGATATTTTATGCTGACAACTCTCCAAATGTTATGATAAACCCAAAGAATTATCAGCGCTCTAATTACCAGCAGGTCTAACTGGTTATGTCTAGACAGGGGGACACCAGGAGATTTCCAGACTCCTGAGTCCCAGTGTGCCTCGGGCCATTCCCCAGATCTCACCAGGGCAGGACACGGGTGTGCACGGCACCGACCCCCCGGAAAGCAAAGGAAAGGGTGGGAGGCGCAGCACCCTCCCAGGTATTTCTCCTCCAGACACCGGGGAGCCAGGAACTCCTCGCACAGGGCTGCTGAGAAGAGGCCAAGAGAGAACCTATCTCCTGCCCCTTGCTGCTGCCTCCCAGCACCCAGCCAGCAACCACGGCAGGTAAAGACACAATCCCACTTAACCATCTCCTTGTCTCTAGTTCTTCTTGTACTTGTTAATATTTAATACACGTTTTCCTTGAAAACGCCTAAGTAGAAATTGGACCAATCCTACTATTCCACGGTTGCTTTCTCTCCTTGCAGAGATCCCACCTTCTTATGCCTCCCTGGAAAGCTTCTTACACAAAGCGGCGAATGCACCGTCTCCTGTCCTTAAATCCCAGCACAGCAGGGAAGCGAGGACTGATGGCAGGGTACGGTATTGATGGTCTGTCCCCTTCTTCACATGAGAAGTCAGCTCAATTCCAGTATGATTTGAACCTGCTTCTCTAACACATATTTAATATGAAAGGAGTATCTAATATTTGGTATCAAAGAAACACTAAAGTGGAAATACCCAACAAATTTATTATTTACGATTTATCATTCACCATTACTGGAGAACCTATTAATGGGACCAAAGTGGTACCAAAATGGTTTAATGGTACCGAAAAGCCCATATGGTTTAATAACCTAGGATGGAAGGCCAAAGTCACTTAGTCAGCTGTGTAATTTGTTTGAAAAATGTGACATTTACAAAGTAAGTAGCAATATAGGTCCCTTCATCACAAATTACAGTTAGTTGCAGAGTCCTGATGCTGCCATCACCTTGAACAAAGGGTCAGGATATGACTCAACAAGAAGCGTTTACCTCACTGCAGGGTAATGACTCAAAGAACACGGGAGAGAAGCGATCACAGGCTGCGCTGGGCCTTTACGCTTGTGTTTCCTTCCTCTCCTATTGCATTCTCGCCCCCATTTCATTTGTCCAGTCAAATGAAAACTCACAGTAGTCCAAAAAACGTTGGGTCATGAATGAACACTTTATTAATGAAGGGATTGCAGTAATTAGTTATGGGAGCACAACTGCATTTTCTTGTCAGAGTATGTTCCCAGCACCTGTTTTTAGCAGCTGTTTGGACAGTGTAAAATCTGTGGGGTTTGTTCTGAAGAGCACCCGTGTCTGCAGCGAGGCACCCAGTGGCTCCGTCTGGCAGCATCGCCTGGTGCAGGGAACTTCCTGGGCTATGGGCAGGAAACCCAGCTTCCACTCCCAGAGGAAATGAAAAAAGGGCAGTTTTTAAAGCTAATCTGAGAGAAGGGGGGAAGGGGTGTTTCTTTTTGACATGGTCATCTACAGATTTGAAAATTCTTTCTATTTCAGTATGAGTTAGGAGTTGCATTTCTTGTGTACTCTCTAGTAACAGAGACCACGAAGTGCACAGCACATTCTTCTGCTCCCACCAACTATGGATACCCGCTATGAACTTGCATTCTACGAGGACACATTTTGCTCATAAATCAAGTCAGTTGCAGCATTAAAAATAGAGCAACGTAGAGACATTGGAAATTAATTTCCAAACTCCTTAAAATACCTAGTTTCTCTTCAGCATGTTTAAGTAGCCCTTTTTCTCTTTTGCTAAGCCCATGGGTAGTCACTCACCAGTCCAGCTTGGCCAAACAGGAGCTGTACAGCAGTTTTGCAGGCTCCTCGCCAGGTGGAAGGACAGACCTGGTTGAGGACTTCAGTGACAGGAGAGTCGTCCCGTGGCGTAAGTCCGTTATGGCATCCAGCTTCCTTAATCAGCTGCAGCATTGTGTGCTGGAAAGAGTCAGTAACACTTTGTCATGCTAAAGACGGGATTCAGAAATGCTAACCCCAACTTCCACACACATTTATCATTATTCTACACGTTTTCCAAAACCCACACTGTCTGTTACCTCCCAACAGTCTCATATAACTAGAAGAGCTCAACTGCAAAACAGAAACACAGAGGACCTCTGCTACCTGGAACACAATACTCCTCCAGAGTCATAAAGAGTATCTTTGCTTATATTCTTGCAAGATGGTTTAATCAAAACTACAAAAAGCACTGCAAAGACAATAGAAAAGCAGCATTTTGAGCTGTGGATTGTTCAACTGTTTCAGGGGCAAGGAACCAGGCTTAACTAAAAAAAAAGAATCCATGAAAAGGCTGATTAAAATTGCCCAAATTACTTCTGAATGGACATCTTTTCCATTCCTTTATACTGAAAATAGAATTAACTTCTCTACTATTTAAAATTATTTTTTTTAAATTGATTACAGTTTCTTAGGAGACACTAAAAGGAGCCTTGTTACAAAAAATATTCCTTAGCACTGGAAGGGTCTGGGCCAGGCTTATTTAGGCACCTAAGAGGGTAAGAGCTCTGAAGGGCATCACCCGGTTGGGGCATCCACAAGGCTCACTTTCCACTCTTTGATGCCTAACCAACCTATTTTCAAAGAGTTCATGGAAGCTTCATTACCTCCTGGACTTCTCTGCTTCTCTCGGATTGGACTGAATTTGCCCAGGTGGTTAAAACGTTATCAGTTATGGACCTACAATGTTATCAACATCTTGTTTCCACAGGAAGCCAGGCTAAAAATACGCACTTTTAAATACAAGTTCGGCACTGAACTTCTACTGCAGTTGTTCTCTGAGTTTTAAGGGGTTCTAGTCTTTTTTTCCTTTTTTCCCCTGACTCCTGTGGTTAGATTCAGGATTATTACCGTTTTCAGCTTCAGGTTTTCTGCTGCAGACTCATTAAAGGATATTCCTTTCAGGAACTGGGATCCGATCTGCACAGGAACGGTGGGCAGCTCACACTGAATGGGCTGAGGTGGAGTCTGTCTCCTGCCTGTTTGCTGGGCTTCAGCTTCACTGCAACAGCCCTGCAATATACAGCAGATTGATTACAAGAAATGAAGACGTTAGAAAACCTAATATGAGTCACTTTTTTTTTTTTTTTTAAAGTAGTTATTTTGCAGATTTGGAGGAATGAAAGGGAGTGGGTTTAGCAGATCCTACCTGAAGACTCGCTTCAATAGCTTTGGGGTTCAAGTGGAAGCCAGCCTTCATGGCATATTCACAGTGGCCTAAGCTCTCCAGAGCCACTTTGTACGCCTGGTGGGAACAGAAGGTTGAGACAGAAGAGAGGGATGAGCAAGCTGCGGGCGCTGCGGCTGCACGCGTACACAAGAATTGGTACATGCATTTACCCTGCTCAGTTCTACAGCAAACACACATGGATCATAAGATTCCAACACTCAGACACCTCGCGGCTGCCCGTGGTACATATCGCTGCAGTAACACCCTCCTTCCCCACTTCATCCCTCCCCCAGGGGCTGTGCCACCCGCACGCGAGAGCCGCAGGCTCACAAACCCACCTGCAAAGCACTGTCGATTTTCATGTTAAGCTCTTTGAGCTGATGTTCAGGGATTGCCACACTCTGTGAGCAGAAAAGTTGCTGCACTTCAATTCCTGCCAAACAGCCGTCACAGCCTCTTTCTCGCAGTCGGGATGTGGCCTGTCATGTAAAATCAAAATCCAGGGTGAGGAGGTGCAACGTTAAACCAGGTCAAGCTTAATTAAATTTTAAAAAGAGCAAAAAAACCAACCCCTGAGTTTAAAACATTATAAAGGAGATGAGAAGCAGCACTTGGTGGAAAGGATCTAGAGGAGGTGATTAAACCTCTTATTAAACAGCTTATTAAACGTCTACTGCTATGTTGAAAGTAGAAGTCTCCCGTAACGTGTCTGGCACATGGATACAGGTGCTGGCTGCCGACTGCACCTTGTTTGTGTTACTATTTCAGCTCCCTCCCAGCACTGAGGAGGCTGTTACAGAGGAGGGACTCGAACTTCAACATAAAGGTACTGCCCCAGAAACAGAGGGTACCTTTCCTCATGGGTACAGACACTCCTGCGTACAGAAGGTGGTGTATTTTATGAAATTAAGAGTGATTACTGTGCTGCAATTTGAGAAGAGCTATCCTAAACCCCCACACAAATAATTATTTTAGTCAATCATAAAAATTGGAGAAGTTTCTCCTATTATTATTCTGGAACTCGGGAGAATCTGTATTTTTCTCTTCTCCTCCCCATGCACACTTAATAAAGGATCTGTAGTGCAATACTTGTACTAAACTATTTCAAAACACAGATTTTATCAGAAATAGCTGAAATGGGCTGTTAAGGAGGTAAAAAAAGAAAGTTAAGGTCCCACATTCTGCAAACCTAAGTTTAATTTTAACCACATTTTAAACAAACTTGATAGCAATTACAGGGCATTTCTAGAAATTGTAACACAGTTTTAAGGAACCAAGTATATTAAACGTAAAATTAACTATTTTTATGCAAAAAAGGAGTAAAGCTATACCAGGATTAGACCCATTACAATTATCTGTAATAAACTTAAAGGACTCCCAAATCCCATTTTACCCAGTGAAATAAATTTATGCTGCAGTAGAACTTACAGACAATTCCTCTGCATCCCTAGTTCTGAAGGAAACCTGTTTGCTTTCCTATACCTTGCAGATGTTACCGGATAAATGGCAACCTTGACAGGAGCTCCAGGCAAGGTGATTAACCTGCCCATGGGGCTGCCAAATTAGACTTTAAAAGCACATGCTCTGAGTTACTTGAATTTAAGGGAACTGGGCACTCGGTGATTTATCAGCCTGCAGACCTTGGCAGCACAAGGGAAAGCAAAGAAGCTCGTACAACTGTTCTTCTTTGTGAAGGACTTTTTTAGTGGAAAAAGTAAGGATTCTGCAGATTTAAGTGCTTGTGAAAATACAAGCCCCGAGAGTGGTACACTGAAGTACTTTGATTGACATTCCAGCTATTGATGGATCGAGCAACATAAAGCTTAACAGCGTGAAGACAAAAGTCTTAAAAGTTACATAAAGGTTTTTATGTATAAAATAGAATTCATGCTCAAAATTTAAGAGAAATAGACATTATCTAAATTATTTTTATCAAGATTTTGCTCTGGTTTTGCAAAGACTTGCTGTATGGGTTTTTTCACATTCCCTCTGCTGCCAAACCCCATTTGATCATTGTTAATTCATTACTAATAACGATGAGCTGTTTCCACCGTTTATGCGCTCCCGAGGTACAATCGTACCACAAAGAACACTTCACACAGAGCCGAGACAGTGCAGTCACCATAAAGGTAAAGCAAGTTTTAGCATCAGAAATTAACAGCACCAAACTTCAAATGGAGCATGTCATTAAAATCAGAGATTTTCTTCCTTTATTAGGGCATCCAGCCTGAGCTGAGGTTTCACTAAATGTAACCAACATTTCACTAAACACAACGTCACTGCAGCAAGAGCTCCGTACCTCTGCTGCTCCCCTCCAGGACCTTATTGCATCTTCCAGCTCATTAGTGGGGCTCACGTTTGAGGCTCCAGCCCCACTAACGTTCTTTCTCTCCTGCGCTACAGCCTCAGCAAAGCAAGAGTGTGCCACTGGCTGGACCTTCTGCAGCGCCTGGGACAGGAACTGGAAGTGGACCTGCATCACCGTCAGGAAACATCGCCCCAGGACCTGTGGGAGAAGGAACAGACCCCATTCAAGCAAACAGAAGATTTCATGGAAGCCTTTGGGGTAAGGAATTCAGTTAAAATCACATTTTTTTTTTTAATAAAATAACACTTTGGATCATAATATTTAAGCATTTACTTAAGGTAAGGTAAACAGTGAGTGAGCGTTGATTTCTGTGAATTAAGGGGAGATCAGACTGACCCCGTGTCATTTTCACTTCTGCACTCAAGCGATGGTTATCTGAAGAGTGAAGAGCTTGTTAAGCTACTTACCAATATCAAGCACATGAGCCAATACAGAAATGGGAGTAGCCTATTACAAGGACAAAGTCAACAGCAAAACCCACTTGTACATAGAGCTAGCGGAATTTATGCTAAAAGAAAAAAACAAACCAAAAAGAAAATCTGAATCTTTTTAAAACATGATCATAAAAATCCACCAAGGGGATGCTGAGGTGTGGGAGAGCTGATGGAGAGGAGCCACCCAGGGGGACACCCCCCCGAGAGCAGGAGG
>JAOXNO010000063.1:36204551-36235376 GCA_028565335.1 Limnodromus scolopaceus
TAGCGGAATTTATGCTAAAAGAAAAAAACAAACCAAAAAGAAAATCTGAATCTTTTTAAAACATGATCATAAAAATCAGTAAAGTTTAATCCAGCAGTTTATCTTCCAAGCAGAGCAATAACTGGTACCACAAGACCCATTTTGCCACACAACCCAGTGGCCGCACAGTGCCATTTTCAGAACACGACAGCGACTGCCGACGCCGGCACAAAGCTGAGCCCCGTCACTTGCACTGTCTGATGGGAACTGCTAACACGGGCACAAGCCTTCTCTCCAGCGTATGGCACTGGAATGGGACATGTAACCCCCTCAGGAGGCCAAGGGCTGCCAGTGCCACCCCTGGGGCTGAGGGCAGGGACGGGTGCCCACCTCCGCTGGGTTCTGCATCCCCAACCTGTCCCCTCTACCTTTCCACCCTCCTCCATCCCCCTCTCTCACCAACGCTAATGGCAGTTATGGCCAAGGACAGACACACGCCCCAGTTACTCCACACCAAACACAGAAGGTGACACCAAGGGGATGCTGAGGTGTGGGAGAGCTGATGGAGAGGAGCCACCCAGGGGGACACCCCCCCGAGAGCAGGAGGGCTCTGTCACCACCCAGGCCACGCTCTCCTCAGCGGACCAAAGCATACACTGAAGCCTAACCACAACGCAGCGGAGAAGCAAGTATTTTCCAAATGACTGCAGAAAGTATTTAAAACCTATTGGAAGTGTTTTCTTTCTTCTACGCAGTTCGTCACACAAAGCGGTTGAAAAATGTATATTTGACTTTGATTTATTAAAAAAGACTCAACTTGAATTCCATTTTAGGAATAATTCATAAAATACACAGATAATGTACAAAGCCATCGTGCCTTGGAGCAAATAAATCATCTGGCTTATTTTCAGCTACATTCTTCTGGAATAAAAATATTCAGACACAATGATGTTACTGGCAGGACTCTGCAGTCACAGAACAGTTATATGCATTAACTATCTCCTGCAGAAGAACCAGTGGTGGCAACGCTTTCTTCCACGGCATCCGGACTCCTTTTGACATTCCATTCTGGTTTAATCACTTCCCTTCTTTGTACAAGGCATAAAATTAAACATTTTTGGTACTTTGACTGACCTCTGAAAGTGGTGTTTGCCTTATTAAAAAAAGCAGTCAGCAAATGATAAAATGGAGAAAGCTCCAGCTCTCCCGGCTATAAGATTAGAAAGCTTGATAAGAAAACTGCGGGAAAAGACAAGTGGCTGTCTGAGTGTTTCTGTGTGCGGGGAATGCAGCTCTCGGGGGAAGAAGAAACTAGGACTCATTAGGAATTCCAAGCCGATTAAGTTTCAAAGAATATTTAAGGTACAGAGGTTGAAGTTTCCCCTGCCTGGGAATAATGCTCAAAATAAACAACTGACTTAGTTTTTAAGTGGCAGCACACAACATTCCTGGTATAATTTACAATGTTAAAGAGTGAAGATAAATAGTAACATCTGCTTTGCTGAACTTCTGTTTTGTTTGAAAAATAATCTATTTGTGTCTTGCTCAGAAATGGGTAAGGATGGTTTTAACTGCTTAAATAAAATCCAAGTGGTGGAGGATTTTTGCACTGTTAAACACTCACTGCAGATGCCAAACTCACTCTGCTTTAAAGTTCACTTCTGGAGGATTTTCTTCCAAAGAGCTGACTCTGTCTTAACTGTGGGAAAGAAGAACGACCGCCACCAGATCACCACACAGAGCCAGGGCTGGCCAGCAGCTCCCAAGGAGCATAAAGCCATATACCGAATCTCTTGTGAAATCTGCAGAACAGTATTAGTGTATGGATGCAGTTTTTTCATAGTTGACACCACCATCTCTTCTTCAAGTTTATTTTTCCCTACTTTCCACATGCAGAAGTGTTTTGAGTCTCCTGCTTTAGACCTTAATAAGAACAAACCAAAACCTAGAGACTGTGTAGTAGCCCGAGGTGAACTGGAATCATCACAGGTGTCAATTAGTGAGTTTGTCTTGGTAGCACTGGTGGTTTCTTAATCCACTTCTTTGAATCATGAGCTCTTCAGCTTGCAAACATTTCATCCCAAGAAATACAGCTTTATCAGTGATGTCCCTCGCCCGCCACCAGGTAGGACAGCGCTCTCAGCTGCTGAATGACTGTACCCAAAGGAACCTGCCGTCCTGTCCAGGCAGCTGGAAGCAAAGGGACTTTCTGGGGAGGTCTCGCCTCAGCCTCCTTGTCTCTGCCACGGGGCATGAGTTTAATCAAACTGGGTACGTACCAGGAGGAGCATCAGCAGGAGATGCAGCGTTAGGTCATGCCATCATGTATGATCCTCCTCGTGGCAGCACACAATCCACTTTGGAATATTTTGTTGGCCAAAGTGCACACATAAAACCACCAGATTTCACTGCTGAATGGCGATGCCACACAAATTCCCTGGCACGCAAATCTTGTACAGCAGATTCTTCCAAACAGAGCACTACCACTAATAAAGTTAGCAAATAACCAGTGTCAGTCTTCCAGACTTGATACAAACACTCACCTGCACTTCCCAGTACCATTTTATGTAGTAGCTTCTTCTCTTTTTCTTTTTTTTTTTTTGGGGGGGGAAGGGACAGGGGCTAGTTCCCTAAACAAAACTCTGACAAAACCCAAACACCACAACATACTTATTCAGTGGTTTCCTACTACCCTCATATCCCATCACAGAGTCCTCACTGGTGCTGAAGAGAGCAGGTTAAAACACCACTATAATGAAGGGAACAGTGAGGTACGACTCCAACTGGGGCACCAGATGATGAGAGAACCCCCTTTCCCACATATGCCTGAAAGTGGGCAGAATATTACTCATTTTCACTAGGTAGCAATGCCCTGCAGTTCTGAAGAACAATTTCACGACCAAAGCCCCTCCAGGGGAAGCCACAATCCTGCTCCCTGACAGAGCCACCCGCCAGATAAACGGGATCCCAGCAGAGGCTGCACCTTCACACCTCGGTGTCAGCAGACGGGGCAGCCCCACAGCCCCAGGCCTGCCGAGAGCCAGCCTGGAAGCCCGGGAGTGATGACAATCGGGTATTGACAGCTACTGAAATGCTCACCATAATTTAGCAAAAAACCAATTAAGTGATAAGCATTTTAAAACTAAAAAGTAGCTATTAAATGTAATGCAAAACTATTTCTAAAGACAACGCTAGCAGATCTGAGAGCAGACCGAGATCACAGACCAAGATAAGACTCTGTCATTCCAGCCAGCTCCAGCATTTTCTACTCATTTGAAGGAGCTTTTTGCTGCTAACAGTTCCTCAACTTGGAAAAGTCTGAACGCAATCCCTGAAAATCACAGGCAAGACAATAAAAAAAAAATATTTAAATTGGGCTTTACAATGTTTGCTTAGAGAAGCTTACATTTTTTATTACTGAGGCAGTTTTGTCCCACAAGCTTCTTATTCAAAAATCTTCAGTTCTTTTATACACATAGAAGCCCAAAGTTATCTCCATTTAATACAAAACAGAGTGCCCAGGCGAGTAACCTGTGCCCATCGGTGCTTCCCTTTTGTGCAGGAACACAAGGGGCACGTCTCTGTCATTGCCACCACTTCCAAGGCCGTGCACAAGCTCCAGGGAATTAACCCAAGACTCACTCTTTGTATTTTGCAGCACTGAGGCTGCTGCGAAGCTTCACAAAAGATGAGGAAATAGACAAACTTTTGTCCAGTTTTAAATTCCCACCCCCCGGATTTCCTTTAACGCTTTTATGAAGAGAAGCAGAGTTTTAGTGCGTTCTTCCAGCTCACAAAACAGATCTGGAAAACTTAAACTACACTCTTGTTCCCCCTCATTTCCAAGCTGTTCCTCACCCAGACACAAAACACAGGCACAAAACACCTGAGAATTCTAAGCTTTTTGAAAGCAGAAAAGGAAAGCAGAAAATAAAAATCAGCATTTACATTTCTGAAATCAAGCAGCCTTGGGAAACTCCATCTGTCACTGACACTTCGATCAAGAGAAGTCACCTTCTTCCACACGCTGGCCAAGAGCTCGGCACTAGCAAGCTCTGTTCTGCTACAGATGCAATGAATTAAACCCCTCTCCCACCGCTGCTGCAGTGCAGGCTGCACAGCCCTTTTCAGTCCAAACCCAAGGCAGTGCATGTCCATCAGAACGGGAAGTTTCCTTGCTGTCACCTTCTCTGAGCCCACTAGACAAGATAATAACCTGTGGCACCTCAGAAATGCTATAGTGCTCTCCTAAATTTCTGAAGCCAACCCTGCTCTGCTTATATTTCCCATTCTTCCTCAAAATACACAGCCTTTCCTGAGGAAGGCTTAAGAAAAGTACATTTTCCTCAGCTGGGCTCAGGCATAGAAGCAGCCTCATTCTCAGGTCCTTCCCAGGAATTTGGGGCTCTGTCCTCCCAACCCCCCGTGAGTTACACCCCACCTCCTGCTGGCTCCTGCAATTCCACATCCATCCCTCGGATGAGAGGCCCTGGAGCTCCCCTTCCCAGAGTATTGCAGAGCTGCCACTCAAGCATGGGACCACTCTCAGTTCCTTCTCAGAGCTGGAAGTTCTTCCAGTCACCTCCTAGAGAAGCTGGAAAAGCACCTTCCGATACCACCGTATTTCCCAAGCGAAAATGACACCACCTCTCACACTCTTTTCCCCTGGTCAGTGCACTCTGATGAAGTCAGGCCTTTTATACTTTTCTGCTTCCGTTGCGAGTTTTTTAATCCTTCTGGTAGTTTTATGAAACGTTAGCTTTTTTTATACATCAGGGGGAAAAATAAAACCAAATCACACTTTTTTTTTTAAATTATTACTTAAAATTGCAGCATAAATAGCTCAGTCTTCAAGTGACAGCCAAGCAGAGCAGGAGAGGCTCCCCAGAGGTCATCCTGCTGTCCCAAGCAAGAAGCAGTTTCACCTGGGTCACTTTTGGTAGATGCAGGTTTAACCTGTTCCATAAGTTCTTCCTGCTGGAGGCTCCCTGCCCTTCACAGCGCTCCACCTCGCTGCTTCACTGACATTGCAAACTGTGTCCACAGCATCTAATATGAATCCTTCTGAAAGTGAAGTTCATTACTTCTCGCTCCACCTTACGTGGCCGTGAGGAACAGAATGCTGCCACCTCTTCTGGCAGCTTCTTACACACCCGAACAACTCTGGTTTTCCTTCTCAGTCCTCTCTTCTGCAGAGTCAGCCTGTCCAACCTCTCCTCTGAAGTCCCGTTTCCTGCATGTCTGATTCCTCATGCTACTCTCCTCGGGGTCTCTCCAGCTTGTCACTATTTCTCTACGTGCAACAGCAGTAGAGCACAGCTGCACTCTTGTGTTTAAGGCCATAATAACCAAAGTGAAGAGTGTTAAATGCTTATTTCATGGCTCTTACAGGTTATAGTTGTGTTAAATACATGACAACCACCTCCTGGCACAACAGCAACACCATGGATTTATTATTTGCAGCCGCACAACACCGACTCCTACTCAGCGTATGACTACCATAAGCCCCAGAACTGCTTCACAACTGCTGCCCAGTGGCCTCCACTTGGGAGGCTGAAAATTTCTATTTAAATATCATAACATCCAGTTTTCCCCTCTGAATTCCATCCCACTCGGAAAACTCATTTGTTCAATTCATGATTATTTTTAATTCAGCAGCTTTTCCAGCATACTCATATCACGAGTACCAGCACACTGCTATCATAGTTAGAAGTATTTGCAATGCCTTACTTGCAAGAAGAAAAACTAAGAATAGAAGAGTTTCTCTTTTCACCAGCACTGCCCAAAAACACAAACAAGGCAGAGAGCACTTTTGGTGTACAAGTGGTTTTGAAGAGAAGTCCAATTAGAGAGAGTGACACAAATTCACACGCCCGACAGTATCCCCGCAGGTAACCTACCTCAATGTCTTGTAGGCTGAACTCTTTTTGATCTTTAAAGTTCGCAGCTCCTGCACTCAGTTCCATCAGCATTTTTGCTATTTCTGGTTTTATTGCTGCTGTGAGTCGACTCGCCGCTTCCATGACATGTTCCTGCACGTCTTTCAGTTGCATAGCTGCCTTAGAATAGTGCGAGTTCCTAAATACACTGCTGAAAAGCTCGGTAAGGAAAGTGCTCGTACGGCAAAACACGTTGAGTGCATCCAGGTATTTGGAGATTCCCTGCTGGATGTCGGCGATGGGAGTAGTGTGGGAGACGGGGTGGCCGCAGCTGCCCGCAGCGGCCGAGGAGACCAGGGGGGACGCCGGGGTGGTGGATGCCAGCGGCGCGCTCAGGGTCCTGCCCAGCTCGGGCATCTGATACTGCTGGTGTTGCTGCACTTTCTGCTTGGACCCGCCAAGCAAAAAGCGCCGCTTATAGTCCATTTTGCTTTCTTGTGCACTACAGCAATACATAAGTGAATGCTTGTCCAAGGATTTCTCGAATTAACAATCACTTGTCAAATTCCTTCCTCGAATATAGGGTTACGTACAGTAACAGCGGAGGACTGTGTACATAGGTTTCACAAAAGGCATTTCAAAAAGGCAAGCGTCTGTATAATCTGTATCAGCAGTGAGAAAGGCAGCAGATTTGCTGACTTTGTGTTTTCAGTGTTCGGTGCAGCCCTGCTGCAGTTATAAACTGTAGTCAAAAAGCAAGCTGAAGTTATCTTAATAATGCTCTCTCTCTCGCGTGGTGTTCCGCTCTGCACACAGAAAAGCGGTGCCAGAGCAGAGAAGTTATCGCCTACAATGTCTTCATGAGCATATTATTGTCACTTGCTGTTAAGTCTACAAAAGTTATTTTTGTCAATGCAAATAATAGTTTGAGAAGCAATACCTTAATGCGATTTCCCCATTAGTAACATCAGGAAAAGCGGAGCAAACCACTGATCAACAGCGATTATAAAAGCAGTGCAGAGGCTCCTTCCTTGAAAAAGCAAATCCTTGTGTCAGCAGATCAAATATCTTCAAATGTCTTGACAGATCCAGTCTGCCAAATTGGTTTACTTGTAGTGTCTCTTCTTAATACTAGAGGGGAGAAAAAAAAATCTGGACTCTGCTTACAGAAGACTTTGCAAGTATAAGCTATTAAAAATTAGAGTGTTTATTATTGCAAGCCTTCTTCCCCTTTCCTCCTTTCCTTCTTTGCTGAGGTAGTTGTTTCCGTTGTAACATTAAGAAGTGGTGCTTCCAGACTGCGTTTGCCCTCAATTGGAGACTTGGAACAAAAATGCACAAATGTACTTGTAAGGCCTCTAGGTCATTTCCTGTGGAGGGAAAAAAGAAAAAAAAAAAAAAATAAATCGAGATTGTAGCATTATGGAACAATGAGAAGGTTTAAGATTTTAACTCCCACAGTGTCCAGGGGTACCCCTCTGAGCAGACCTTGTCACCGGGCAAGACAGAAAGGCAGGGAGAGATGCAGGGACAGTTTAAAAGGCAGCGACATGTTGGTGTCATTCTGTCACTAAACTCAACACTGCTGAGTATTTCCTCACTAATTCTCCCACCCCTGACTGTCAAGACTACAGTTAATCCCCAGTGCAACCCTTACACAGTTAAGAACAGTGGAAGGCTATTAACGCAGAGCTCAGGGGGAGTTAATTACATTTTCTGACCTCATCCTTTTAAAATAATTTAAGAATTAAGTCAATGAAACCTTTTTTCACACACCACAGTTTATTGAAATCCGACTCCCATTCATATTACTAATTTACTAAATCAACAGATACAGGTCCTTAAATTTTTCTTTAGTACAACAGCAGACCAATCTGTCTATATCTTACTGAAATTAGCTGAAAAACACAAAGCATACACATCCCATCTCAGAGTAAGGGACAGTATCTGTCATATGCAAGGTGTTACATCAGGCAGAATTGCCAAACAGATTAGCCTAAATAACACTCTCATCAGACAGCAAAATAGGGAGGAAACACAGCTCCTAGGGCTGCCCCACTCCCACGAGACTGCAAAAGACACCAATGAACAACAGGAGGATGTTATCAGAAGGAAAGTGTAATGCAGAGAAATACAACTTGGTCAATCAGTTTATCTAGTCCAAGCTATTTGTCACACTTCAGGCCACTCTCTCCCTTTCCTACAAATCCACAGAACTTGATCTGATCACATAAGGACATTCTTTTCCTCACTGCAGCAGTTGTGATGTACAAGGCTAATACCAAACAGTAATTCGTAATAGGGTTTTTTTTACCTCAGCACTTAATAATCCAGACACATCAGGAAGGAGCCCTTTAATTCAACAATAAAATGTTCCTTTAGCTATTACATCTGAGACATAAAACCCATATTAGTATTGTCAGAGTGGCTGGAGAATAAAGATTTTATCTTCAGCAAAATTTCTTATTTCCACCAGTCTGAATAAACAAGGTATCCATTCAGTCATTCACAGGGTGAGCTCTGACAGATACATTTGATACAAAATCCCAGGGACAAAGCAGCAGGACTAAACAAGATACAGCGCTGGAGAGTCTCACACCCACTGAAACAACAGACACACAAGTTTTTCAGGAAGTCATTGCTGCAGATGGTTCTGCTTCTGAGATCGACAGCAAAGATTTTTTTTATATTCCCACTTTCTAAAACCTGATAAACAGATAAAACACAGCAGCAATTCCCATATGCATTTCAGCATCCTTCATTAAAGTACTCAAGTTGATTACTTTCTTTCCTAACTACTTTATACTTCTCTCGATATCCAGATTGAACGCATCAAAGTGCAACAAACCCATTAAAACCAGAATTTTCTAGGAGGTCTTCATATCATATGCATAGCTGAAAATATTTTTCTCCTTGCTTTACAAGCCACAGTGCTGTACAGTGGAAAGTATGATTAAATTGGTTTTCTTGATTGCATATAAATGTAGATGGAACAAAAGAGTTGGTTGATTTATATGCATTGTAGAAGTAAATTGGTGATTATTTTCCCTAAGCAGACATGAATTTCACATGGCAGAGGAACTTAAGCAATGATCACGAAACATCTAAATGTTAATTAGAGCCAAAAGCTAAGAAGAAAGGGTTTTCAAGCTGTACAGCGCTGAATTAGACAAGCACATTAGAGATGTGCTACAACTCGATGGTTCTGATTACACCCTGAGCCTTTCGGGATCAAACTAAGACACTGACCTTATCATTTGAAATGGTCTGGAATTTAGCCAATACATAAAACTGCTACATCCTAAAAGAACATAAACGCAATGAATAGGGGAAAAAATGGTGGGTTTCATATTTTCTGCAGCTATAAACAAACATGATAAATCATTGTGTTTTACTTCCAGACAATTTCCTAGTCAAACCTGCAGGTACTTACTCAGTTCTTCAACTTCAGTATTCCCTTGTAATAAAATCAACACAAAAGCTTAACAAGGACAGCTTGTATTTCCAGCATCTAAAATTGTACCTATTTAATGAGAGAGGAAAGCTGCAGTTCTCAACATGAGGCATGTGGGTAATGCTATACGGCTTACACTTTCTATAACCAGATCCTCAACATGCTACAGACAAAATAAACATTCTTCCTTTTGCATCTTCTCCTGAAAGAGTGAAGCAGAGAATGTTCCCACGCTCTCCTCTCCCTTCCCCAGTGCTACAGTTCCGCCGCTGCTCGTGGTGCACGGACTATAAGTGGGGGCTCTGTATTGTAACTATACAAGCTTTATGCCAATCTGACTCTTGCTGTATTAGAAAAAGAAAATAAAAAAATAAAAACCACAGTGTTTCATTCTAGTGACACAAGAACAGCATGTCACTGTTCAAAATATAAACCTTAAACTCCTACTTCACTTTGCAGAAGACGGAAATATTCACAGAAATCAAATGCAGAAAGTATGAAAAAAATTAGTTTGCCACAAGCAAATTTTAATCCTTCCTTTATGTAATCAAGACCAAAACAGTGCTCTTCATATACTAATAAACATTATAAATAGAACTTATATGTAGTATAAACACAAGCTCCATACTGAACACTATCCTGCTGAAAGCTGTAAAATGCTCCTGATGAAGCTCACCCCATTGCTCATGTTCTGGCTTTAAGGGGTGAACACTGTAGTTATGGAACTGCTACTGGTTTGAACTGTTTGACTTCCAGAGAGACCCAAGCAGAAATCTGCAGGAGCTGCTCTAAAAAAAGGCCACATTTGCATAGAGGGAGGAGAAATTGCATGAAAACGAGTGCACGTGCAAATCACATTTCACTGCTCTGTTCTGAAACGTAACATCCAACCCTTTTTGCTTAGGCACTTCCCAAAACGTCAGAAGTGTTTTCTCCAGCGTCACTGATTGCAAGAGACACAAATGAACACGGACGACTTTCAGGCAAATGGACCTTGGCACCCCCCAGTTTCTGCTCTGGAGCAGCCAGAAGGGGTGTAATCCCCGTCCCCCCCTTTGGGGACCACCCTGCTACAATGGGCGGCAACTCTTCCCTGGACTGAGATGGGAAATGGAGCAGAGGAAGCCGTGAGTAAAACCTACAAAGGTATCACTATTAGTTCAGTCACACAATGACCCATGCTGTCAGCTTCCTCTCGGCCAACCTCATTTACCAGCTGCAGTGATGTTTTGCAGGCCATACTGGTTAAAAAGTTTTTGGTAAAAAAAAATAAAATTCATGCTTTAAAAAGGGTCCTGATACCAATTTTAAAAACTGTGTGCAAAATTTAAAAAAAACCTGTTTTCATTTATAAACACTGACTTGGACATAAAACTTCATAATAATACATGAGCTGAAAATATATTTTGAAAATTAAACTTTTCAGTCGACAAGAGCAGCCGTCTCCAAGTGATGCTGACTGGCAGAAAACATGCATTAATCTCTGACATCAGCTAAGTTATTCTGCACCTGTAATTTCATACCAACACATCATAAATAGCCTTTCTGACGGGGTGGGCTGCAGACACTAGGAGACCTGGGAACCTCCCTATGGGATTTCTGGGGTGGTTTTTTGGTCATCCAAGCTGTAAAATCTCCTATTAGATGAGGACAGGTGGAGAAAGGGGAAGAGAGACAGAAATAGCCTATTATACCAATATCGTTTTAGTTCTTGTTAGCTCATGAATTGCTTATTGGGATTCCTTTTTGGCTGCTCGCCCAGCACAGTTGGAGGGGAAAAAAACCAAAACAAAACAAGCAGGGAAGCCAATCCTCACTGACCCTGTGAAGCTCCTGCTGGAACCACCCTCCTTCCAGGGTCTCCCCGTCCTAACACCAGCTCACCAGATGCTCTGGCCGCTCTCCTGCCTACTCCAGGGTTGGATGGGAGTTAAAACCCATTCAGTGTCTCCCCTCGCACCAGCTGGGGAGCGGACCTCACAGGACACACTCCACAGGGACAAGGGAGTCAGCACAGCTTCACTAGAATCATCAACTCGAGCATCCTATTTAAATGTACACAAATCTAAACAGACCTACTTATTAATATAGAAACTGATCTCATTTACCAGCAAAGCAATTACGTACAGAAGCACAGAGATTTGTTAAACCTAAGCAGAAGGCTCCAGCAAGTTGGGTTTATTAAGTCAAAGATCAATTTCACTGATGAAATACTTCCCAAATATTTACAGACAGTCTCTGAACTCATTTATTATGTATTTGTCTAGAGCTTTTTTCCCTTCAAAATGACCCTCCTTAAAACAAAGCTATTAATTGTTCCGATTTGTGTCTTTTGCACTTAGACTGAAAAATCCTCTAGAAACACATCTATACTAGATGCCCAAAATGACAAAGACAAAAATACCCCCGTGCCCTGCCCAAAAAACCAAATCGCCAGAGACTGTCATGAAAACCTCTCTGAAACAGAGCAGAC
The DNA here is from genome assembly GCA_028565335.1 of Limnodromus scolopaceus. Classification (NCBI taxonomy): domain Eukaryota; kingdom Metazoa; phylum Chordata; class Aves; order Charadriiformes; family Scolopacidae; genus Limnodromus; species Limnodromus scolopaceus. Next base: position 36,216,337 of record JAOXNO010000063.1, read on the forward strand.
TGGAAAAGGCCAAAGAATTTCAGGAGCTAGGTAAGGACTGAGGGTCTCGGCTGCTCAGCACTACATCACCTCTTCCAGAAAAGAATCCATAGCTCTGAACTGTATAACTGCACCCCAAATCAGAGTGTACCACTGCAGAGAGTCAGACGCAGAGCTGTCAGTACACTGAGCTGGACTTTTCCAAGGCAGAGCCTACAGCACGTCAGGAGGCTTCTTACATTTTGTTTGAAGTAAAACACGTAACACACCGCACAGCACTAACTCACGTCTCAGCAATGAGATATGACAGCGAAAGGAAAAGCTGGTGAAAGGAATGTGTTAAACCAGAGCTTCTTTCAGACTTGTGTGCCTCCCTGAATGTCAAAAATAGATGCCTGTGTCAGCTCAGGATCGCCGTTGCAATCCTCCCTTGGCAATAGGTGCTTACGTTATCTATTTTGAAAGCAGGACCAGTTCCCCTTTGAAAGGGAACTGCGGGTGCAGAAGGGAAGGAAAAGAAAATAATGTCCGTTCTTTGGATGCAGTAGCCTGACAAAGCATGAAAAATTCACAACCATCAGCCGGAGGAGACTCGAGACTCCATCCCTCATCTCCCAAAAGGGTGCACGTAACACCAGCCACAAGCACCCTCTCTCTTGCTCTCCCATCAGAGCTGTGTGACGTGCCACGGTGAAGAAAAGGCTCGTGGGCCCAAAGCAAGAGTGAGCGTGAAGACGAGTGGGAGTAAGAGCCCAAGTCAAATACCACAGCATTTAGGCACAACATACTACATGCACTAATATATATTCACACACAAAGAATGGCATAGCTTTGCAGGACTGAGGGACTAAAACAAGAAACCAGATTCATTATGGATAAATTTATCAACTCGCACATGGAAAACCAAGCCCAGCCTCACATACAAAGTGACGGGCTCTGGCCTGACCGTTGCCACTTGGGCAGATGATCTCATGGTTACAACTGCTTGGTTTTGCTAAAACATCCGCCTGAAGCTGAATGGCAGTCAGAAGAGTAAACCTTATGTTACAAATCATTAGCAAAGGAATTGGGAAGAGAGCAGCAGCGCTGGGAAAGCCAGAAAGATCATCACGTCACTGCATAAATCCATGGTTTCCCCACACCCCAAATTCAGTGTGCAGTTCTGGGCTCCTTATCACTCTCTCTTCCAGAGGGGCTCATTTGCTTACCAAATAGAGTGGCCACAGGCTCAGGAAATCCTACGTGCAGCAAATTGCTGAAGACAGAGTTTTAAATGAGCACAGCCCACAAACTTACCCTGTTCTTGCCTTTCCCTACGTATCCATTTATAACCTCCACGGGATAAAGAAGGTTGAGCTGGATCAATTTTGAAGTCTGAATCATCGTGGCCACTTTTACCTTCTTATTCACTCCAACTTAGTGGTCATGGAAAGCAGAATATCACAATGACATATTGTTTACAACTGCTCTGGAAACAGAAGCATTTCCTCATCGATAACTCAGCTGTCAACTTTCAGACAGAGCTTCCAGCCATTCTGCTGCTCTTGCAAACAGATACTACATTTCACAAATGCCACAGTACTCACGCCTATTACCATACACACATTTGAATTTTTCTGCTGAAAAAAATATCCCTAAACCAAATTTCTAGACTGTTTTAACTGAGTTTGTGATGCTATGCAACTTCAAAAAAAAAACCAACCCAAACTCAGAGTAGCTTTAGTACACATTTTAATTATTTTAGTAGTGTTAGACAAAAGCGGTATTTCAAGACAGTGAAAATTACAGATCTCCACATTTAAAGCTCTTCTATGAAGAGGAAAGTTGAATACTAGAAACACAAGACAGATTATGTACAGAAAATCCTGTAAAGCCTTTTGGAGATTTTTTTTTTTTTGCCTGTTTGCAGCAAGGATGATGAAAGCTTTCAAAACATTTGGAGTAACTCAACACCAACAATCTTTCCTTTCCCAAATTGCTACGCTGCTTCTGAATTCTCAACACTTGCCACAGAACAAGTCTACAACATTCTCTTGATACCAGACTACACCAAAAGAGAGAAAGAAAAAGCCCTGCAAATGTGCTTTTAGTTACATTAAATATACTAATCCTAAACCAGATCTATAAATGAAGTGGCGACTATTAGCATGTATTTCCACATGTAAACTATTTGCTTTTTCATATTTAGTATGTATATTACCATACTACTACTTTGTAACGGGATTTAAAACCTAATCCAGTATTTACTAATATTTCTTCTCTTCATGGTAGAAGCTTTATCTATCTTAATGTTTTCCTTCTCGTGCAACTCATTCATTGAAAGTCTCCTACTTGAAGAGCATGAAGTATTCTGAAATGATATGAATTTCATTTCCAAAAATAGGAGCCAGGAGCACCCATCAGACAAAGTGCCACCAGCACATACACTTACTGCCTCATGACACTTGCAGCCACCAGCTTTTTTGTCGCCCAGCTAACGCAGAGACTCGTGTGCCTGCACCCCAGCTCCTGCGCTGCGAGAACACGCTGTATGGGCTCCGCTGTGTTTGAGGAGCAGCACATTCATCGCTGAGCAGCTGGAGCTTTGCCCAGGAAAACAAACTATATTCTACACTGAAGAGAGGGACATGGTGATTAGGCCTTTCATATCCCTCTCATGCTGAAAATTATGGAATTATCAGAAAACTGTAATCATGAAAATGTTAAACTAAGGAGAATGTATTTTTACAGCAAATGAAGATAATTATGTTTACCATATTTGGGCCTGAAGTTGGCTGGCAATTCAGTCTGTATATAGACAGCAATATCTGATTCACTGTCACAGGATATGAATAAACCAGAGCAATCCAGCGTGAATAACAGCCTCCCTCCTAGAACAAAACCAAATATTAGTGTGTACACAATGCTCCAAAAGCATCATATAATACTGTAAATAGTGATTTCATAAATAGCGGTAGTTGAATAGTTTTAACCTTAATTCTAAGAATTATTCTTGAGCTAGATCTTTCTAACAGGAGTCTTTGGAACAGGCAAAATGCTTTGTTTCTAAAAAAATCTATGGTTTTAATATAGTGGATTATGTAGAACTAATTTCTGTAGCTGATGAAGGAACAGTGGGGACAAGTAATTTGGGATGATAAAGATTAAAGAAGTAGAAATGATAACATGCATACTTCATAACCTTTCCTCATTTTTTTCTAATCAAAAAAGCTGCTTGTGCGTCGTCAGCACAGCATTCCCCTCCTCATTAAGACCAGAATTTATAAGTCTTAATTAAATATAGATGAGATTTTTAAAATAGCACTAACTCATCCTGCATAGCTGGGGTCAAACATGATTAGTTATAAGATCAAAAGTCGCACCTTTCCAGTTTATAAATCTCTAATGCAAATCAAAAGGGAAAAATACAGCCCAATTTTGCCACCTCTCCCCCTCCAAGAGCACCCACAGCTTAGTGCTTCTCGAGTGGTTCTGCCTGTTTTACACAGCAGACGACTACAAAAATCCTTCCCAAGTTGCTCAATCTTCTGCAAATGCCATTGAGAACCGGTTCAAACACACGTTAAGCACCAGAGTCTCCTCTTGCCCTTCTTCCGCAAGCTCTGGGTCCCAGCAAACACCACCCCACCTTCACCACAACCGCAGCAGCTCCAGCTTTGAGACCCCAGCATCCAGTGCCATCCACAAGCTGTGCCAGTAATCCCGCCTGCTATTTCAGGCCACAGAATCATTTGTTGCCTTTTATCCACACAACGTAAATGCCAAAACAGGCCACAGGTCAACTTAAAATGAAAAAGCTGGGGAGTGAAGGCTGAGGAACACTAGAGCAAGCCTAGGTCTTCTCTGTCCACACCTTACACTGACACGGCTGCAAGGAATTTCCGAGTTTAAAAGCAATGAGTTACTTAGGGTTTGCATTTACTATGTTTGTCCCAGGAAGACCAGCTTGATTAAAGTTATTCTCCTTTTATTAAGAAAAGCAAAGGATTTTAATATGTTAAAAGACTACTGTTTTCCTGCTTCTTTAAAAAGGTTAACACTCTTAAGAATGAAGTTTAATTTCTTTCCATATAAATTTACAGGTCCGGAAAATAAATCTCATGTTTTATGTCTAGTGTAGATGCTACCAAGGAATATAAATAACTTCACACAAGAGCTACTCACTAACAGATGCATACATGGAATTCTGCCGGCACGTCTCCGCAGCAGAGTTTTTCTAGCTTCCGGCCTTAAGCTGCTTCATCAAGTATATGGCATGGAAAGGCAGAGTCAAACTGATGTTCAGAGAAATACTGATGTGATTTGACTTATGTAATGGGATTTTTCCTTTACAAAAATCATCATTCTTAGGTTAAAAATTATTCCCCCAAGAACTCTCAAAATATTTCCCAACAAAATTATCACTTGTTAAATAATTATCAATCCTAATTTACAACATAGAAAGCACAGTCAGACCCCTGGACCATGTCCTGAAAGCAGAAGTACTGATAGTTTTGTATACAAAACTAAGCCCTCAATCATGTGCCTGATTTGTCACCAGGTTGTGTGCCAAAATTTCTGCTCTGGGTTGTGCAAGAACTTTTTTGCCCAGCAGAGGATACAATGGGATATTTATGCTGGTGTAATACGTATTGAAAGAGAAACAGATGTAATGTTTTAACCTATAAAACAAATCAACATGACGTGATTGAGCTGTTCAGTAGAAATCAAACATCCATAAGCAAACCTGAAGACTTAAGATTAAACTTTTATTATTTGTTAGAACATTCTGAAAACTCCCACGTGCATTCCCCCCCCAGCACCAAGTACCAACAGTGCATCAGTGGAAGATCCTAACTTCATACCCAATTAAGTCCATCCAATGGTATCTCTCAATACTTGCTAACAGAGCTGGATTTTGTTCACAAATGAAGCCTGCAAAGAAGGATTTAAAATTTTAAGTGGTATCTTCTGATGTGTCAATTATACTTAGAAACTATTACCAAGAAGAAAGCCTACATTACATGCTGTTTAGGTGACATGGGGACGCTCCTTCCCAGTAGCTTGTGTTGACAAAGGGCTCTCTGCGGCAGCAGTTGCGCCACAGAACAGCTCCGCCGGCCGTAAGACACTGTGAAGATGCCAAATACGTTTAAGCAATGTTTCAATACCAGCTGATGCATCTATTGCAGATCTGGCCAGCCCCCTTTTGAATACATTTCCTAAGTATCAGCTTTAGAAAAAGCGACCTTTCGCCACCAGGCCTGTTTGTGCAGAGGGCGTGCGGCCGGCCAGAACCACCCCACTGGTACCAAGCGCTGCCCATGACTAATCTGGCACCGGCGAGCGATGGCAAGGAGAAGGTCACAATACACAACACTGAGCATCAGGGCGATGCCCGGCGATTCCTACTTTATATATTACTACAACACACACACACCCCCGGCACCATTTTTAGCCACTGTTGGATTTCCTCCCTTCTCCCCATCCCCCAGCCAGGCTCCAAACCTTGAAGTAACCTTGTTCTGTTCCCCCCCCAGAGACGGCTCCATGCCTGAAACATAACCTCTAATCTTATTTTCTATTTCTAGCATACAATTCCCGACCCTTATCCCAATTTTTTAAATTAAATATTCTCCATGTTGCACACTCTGCTTCCTATAGCCAGGCTAGCTCACAGAGTATGTCAGAATTTATAACCGTATGTTTCTTGTTGAGGATAATTTTACATTACTTTTAAGAGCATCAGAAACATATAGTATTTACCCAATATAGATTTAAAAGCCTCCCCTGAAAAAGAGGTTTTCAGTACTACTGTCAGTGCTCCACTGCAATGAAACAGCTTTATTTGTTAGAAGATTTAGATAAAGACCTTAAAATACAACAGATCTGCACTTCAGGGCAGTTTGCAAAGCCAAGCATTAACTCCCAGCAATTACTGATACTTGGAGAGTACGTGCGGACATTACACTAAAATCTTACAAGTGACAGGGGTTTATTACACAGGAAGCCTTCTCATCTGACACCATCTATTTACCAGAAGGACTTTGCTAAAACTCCTTTGGTTTTTTGCAACAACAAAATATGTCATTTGTTTGTCATCAGTTCTGCAACATTTCTTACACAGAACAAATCACAATAAAAATGCCCTGCTGGATCATATGTCCATCTAGGCCACCGTGGCAGTGATCAAAATGTATACTTTTAATTAATGAGCTCTCGCCATAACCCTCTTTCATAGTTCTATCAGTTATACCCAGTGTGTGCAGTTGCTAAGGCAAAATGTTGCTCCATGCACAAATTCCCCCACAAAAGCACCTTCATCCTTCAGGGAGCTGTTCTGTATCAAAAAATATTTTTCTGTCTCCAAAGTGCTGAAAAACAAGGAGTTTCCAGGATGCGTCCCAAGCCCAGGGGGGTGCAGCCTGACACAGTCACAGCCGCTCAGAGCCACAGAGTCACACATACACGTCTGCGTTTTCATCAGCTACGTGCTAACATCCTTCTGCCTACCCCAAAATAAGCTATTTGAGCCCCAAAAAACACATCCCCAGGGGGCGTGGTGGGAACGTCTGTCACTGTTCAGCTGGCTGTGTGCAGACCCTGCAGAGAGGAACTCCTTTGGTCACTGGGCATTAGGGAATACCTTCACTTACACACAGGGAAAGCTAAAAAAAACACCACCAGAAACAAAACCAAAACAACTAAAAAACCCCCAAGTGAATTCCAGTGTACCCACATATCAAAATATTTATAATGCTTACACCAAGCTCCAGGGTAGCCTTTCAAAACAAGGCCAGCTATACTGATATGACTTTGTTGATTAATCAGAAAATTAGTCAGCCTAGGATGCTAATAGCAAAGCAACTGCCCCTAGTACTTCACAAAATTACCTTCTGAATTGTATTTCAGACATAATCAGTTATGGGACAACTTGGCCACACAAGCAAAACTAGGAAAGGAGGAATACTACTTGAACTAAGACATGAAGCATTAACGACATGTTTTGTTAACTTTATATATTTCTTATCAATATGTTTTGCAATAAATAGGGTTTGTTTCACACTGGTCTGCACGGGCAGTTCTAGGAAATACCGTTCGTTTGTTCTGCTTTCTCTCTCCCACTCCTTCAGCTCCCATCCTATTCTCAGCAGGGCATCGCTTCAATTTATTGGTAGCTCCACAGAAACTGAACAGCGCAAGTGGGAGGACAGCCTCTAGCAATTAAGAATAAAAGCAGATAAGTGAACATAAATCAGACTAGAAAAAAACAAGTGTGAGAAGTTTTTAAGGTAGCAGAGCTGGATTTTGAAATGGACTGGAAAACAGTAAGTATAGAAATTGAAAAATCAAGAGTCATCTCATCAACATACTTACAAGAGCAATTTATACTGTGAAGCAAAAGTTCACACAGTAACAGGAGCAGCAATCAGAAGTAGCCCGACACAAGATTTCTTCCCAGGTGGCTGCCAGAGGAGTAACAAAACTTTCTTTCCTTACTTTAAAGAAAATTACATTGTCAACATAAATGATAATCACAAGTCACGGCTGCCTTTCACTCAGCAAAAAAAGGATGGTATGAAAACATGTTTTGAATGGTAACTTCACTGAGTCCTAATGGTCAACACTTGAAAGCTTTTCCACCCCACCCCAAAATGAGGGCGAGAAACATCTCAGAAAACCTCACCAAGATTCTTATGTCAATGAATGACAGCCACAAGAATTTATCATAGCACTAGGAAAATATTTTCAAGTATGTTTTCAAAAGGATACTGTTATTCAAATGGAAAAAGAGTATCACACCACCACTGTCCAACAACCCAACTATTTCAAAATATTAAATTCATTAAGTATTTTATTACTGTGGTCTCCATAAAATACATAATTAAAGAACTAATAGACTATTGCTTGTCGATGTAAATATAATTTTCAAAATGTTTTCCCACAGTCTCTGCTTTTAGTACAAAAATTACAGGAGCAATTCTAACCTCCTCACCCAGCACAGCATCGAGAAGGTCTTTGCTTTTTCAAAACTGTTTCCACTCCCATCTTTCATAAACTTGCAGGAACACAGAATAGGTGGTTTTAGTCATGCAAGAACAGTCTTCATTAGTCATAAGAACGAAAACCAAGTACCAAAGTAAATCCACACTCTGCACCATTTTAAAATCCCTACTTCATGGGGAAAGGGCTCCTGGAGTACAATCACTGATGTAGGCTGGAGATGCAGGACAATTTGTGCCTTAATTTTGGATAAAGCACTCAAACATTCTAGTAAGTCAAAACAACCCTTTTAACATGCAATAATTTATATGAAACATTCAATCACTCAATAAGCACCTGAAAAAACATTTAAGCACACTGAAAACATAGGTTGTTTTTTTTAAATTTTTACAAGGAAATTCAAGAAGGATTTCTGAAAAATAAATGCCTTCCACTTAGAGCCCAGCAGCATCATCAGGGGAAGTCATGGCAGTGCAAGCAGCAACGCTGGCACTACTGCTGGTACTGGAGCTTAACGGGATCAACACTGACCACCAGCGTAATTCCAGCCACAGAGGAACCATCACACAGTGGCTACACCTCAGCCAGGCTGATTCTGGAGAAAACTCGCTGCCCACTACTACTCCATAATCAGTATTATGGAAACAACTCCTTCCACACGTCCCAGGAGAAGGTAAGAAAAATTATTATTTAGACAAAAAGTTCACCTTCCATCTGCTTTAAGAGGAACAACTCAGTAACAGACCCCCACAGAACAAATAACTGTGTGGAAAGACCCCTGCTGCTAGACCCCAGGATCCAAGGCTCAAGCTTCCACTGTAGTTCTTTACTCTGTTCTCCATTTACAGATAATACATCATCTGCCACATTTTTTCCCCATTAGGCAAGCTCTGACAAAAACCTGAGCTCGTGTGTGCTCTGCTCCCGAATTACTGATGGCAGCAGAAAGTGCAAATCACCATCAAACAAAGCAGCCAACACGCTGCTGCAGGAAGGATCTCCATCCATTCCTGCTCTCCAAAGCATTGCATGGAAAAAAACCCTAGAAACCTGTCTTCCCACTGCTACTAACACTGCTTCCTCCCAAGGCTCTGTAAGGATCTTGCTCTGTTCTTAGAGTTATTCTGCGAGGCAATTCCAACTTCTATATAGTGCCTAAGCCTACAGTATGTATCTACAGAACTCTCTCAGGGAACACTACAATGAATACACACAGGCATGCTACGTCTACTTTTTGCATCTTCTTTTCAAAAGAACAGTATTATACTATCAGGTCTGTAGTCACCTGCAATTTTTGAACACTAAAAATACACCTTACTTTCTTGCTTTCAATTCAACAACATCAATCCTCTTATCAATGCTTTTTTCCTACTTTTAGATTCACTCCAGCAAGCTTAAAAAACACAGTATTAGAGATGCATACTTACTACACACTAAGGTATTTAGGTATTTTGTCTTGTGGATAAAAATATATATCTCCTACACACACCTAACAATACCTGTTATGTGCATATTACATGATGCATGTTCTCCTTTATTAAGGGATTTGAATTTCAATGAGTCACTTTCTCAAAATCTCCATTCTAGAAATAAATAAGTACCTTCCTTCAGGGTACCCAGTAACACTATGCAGCTGAGGCAGACCATACCACTTTTTGCATTCATTATTTCATTAGGAACAACGTGTTCTACAGTCAGAACTAGGACTAACCCCAATCAGAATGTGACTTGGTCCATCGCGGGTTTTTCACCCTCCACTACCACTCCCGCATGGCTGTGCAGGGGGAGTTCAAGCAGAGCTTCGGCTGCCGGGACACCGCGGCTCATACCAAACGGAGTTTAGAACAACAGGAAATCTTTCACATTTTCAGCACAGCAGATCCCTCTTCCAGCCTTTTAGCTAACATTCCAATCCTCAATGTGGAATACACACAACCAGGAGAGTTTTAAATGTGAATTCAAGTGTAGAGTGGGAAAAAAGCAGCAAAAATAGGAAAAAAGAATAATCACAGGGAGAAAAGAGAGAGAGTGCCTGGACTCAGCAGCGTAACAAAATTAGATGACTGGGGGCTTGGTAATGAACCTGATGGCTTTCTTTACAGTATATCAATATGATGATGTTCAACATTGAGACCAAATGTATTTTAGGGCTCCCAAATGGTAAGTAAGATATCCTGCTGCTTTTTGAGTTGCTGTATGCGTATCAGCAAATAATTTTAAACAGTATAGCCACTTGTAAAATGGAGTCTTATCTTCTCCTACAGCCAACATATTATTCTCTGTCTGGAATAGAAAATTCTTCCACGGATTGCTTTTCCTATCTTTCAGGTGATTATGCTGGTATTTCCTTGCCTCTGAAGCTGAAACACATAGACTCCATTTACGCAGACATTTCTCTGTCCAGATTTTGGACAAAACGGTGGATTTTTATTGGTCAGAAGTGGTACTTATTCACTATTAATAAAAACAATTTCAATGTTATATTAAGCAGCCTATACTAGTAAGTTCCTAGAAGGTAACTACTCAAGAAAAACTGTCAATGAAAAAATCTTGCGGCATCTAGGTTTTTACCACACACCAATGCTGTAAAAATCTTAAGTATCTTATCCTCACTTGCGTCAGATTTAAGCTTATTATTCTTAAGTGAATGGAATTTTTTTTACCTAATTATTTATTAATTCTAAAGGATTACATTAAGTTTATGACCATGAGTAGTTGCTTTGTTATGTTTCTTACCATATTCTTCAACATGAAAGTATTTAAGAAGAAACCAAAAGCTTTGAACAGAGAAAAGAAAACAAACAAGAAGAGAAGGAAGCAGAAGGAGAGGCATTCTGGTGTGAGGGTGAGTAAGCCACCAGTACCTGCCACACAACCTACAGCTTGCCACCGGGCCACGCTGAGGCAGTATCTTCCGGGTGGAAGAATGTGAGTAGCAGTTTCAGAAAATAAAAAAAAAATATTCTTTCCTTCACATCAACTATGAAGCACCAATTTCAAAGCATCACTTATAACGCTGGCTCTTACCTAAAAGATACAAAAGGTCTTGTTGGTGCTGGAATACACAGCAGTTCTAAGACAAGGGTATCTTGCATTTGAGGGCACACATTGGTATATACAAGTCAACTTGTCAATGCTTCCCCTCTCAGGGATATTCTCAGCTACAATTACTATTCTCTGCTTTTTTTCAGGATATACTAAGTGGGTCTTCTGAGATGGAATACTGTCCCTCACACCACCATCTGTTGGCCAAAAAGCTATCTGCCCAGGACATTGTAAGGTAAGGGAAAGCCAACGAACTACAGGTCTTAAGTCAATGGTGAGATGTAAAAAGGAAACAATCCCTTACAACATAGACCTTTAGAGACAGCTAAATAAGGGACATGAAGCCCACTAAGTCAACAGTGCTTTGAGGCACGATCAGACTTTTCACATGCCACCAAGCACTATAATCAATATTCACACACATCTAATTGCATAATACTTGCTTCAAGTCTGCTGTTCCAAATTATGCCAGTTTAACTTTGCTCACATTAGGATTCATTCTAGAGAAAAATATTTAGCATGCAAGATGCCCTGCATTCATCTTATAATTTATTCCTCGACTCACTGAACAACTGCATCAAAATACAGCACACCTTCCTATCGGCGCTTCTAATTATGAGGACTGTATCACTTAAAAAACCTTAAGTTAAAAGGAAAAGGAGCATAATTATCTGGTGTAGAAAATTTCATAAACTATACTTACCCTTGCTTTTCCTGATATATGATTTAATGTGCAGTGAAAAAAAACCAAGAGAGCCGAGATGAGCAACTCACGCTCCTGAACAGAATATATCAAATAGCATATGTACGGAAGACACAATATATTATTTCCCTGAAACCACAAGAATTTTTGAAAAGAAACTGCCTCATCCATGCTAAAACAATTTCATAACAAAATACAGAAACAACTTTTTAGCAGAAAGTCACTCACTGAAATACATAATTTTCTCCTGTTTCAGGAGAAACAACTTAAAATATCAATAACAACATACTAGAGCAGACAGAGAAAAGCCTCTACTAGCTGCTCAGTGAAGCTGAAAAAGCCCATAAAAATGCGAATGTCTCAGGAAAAAGAACAAACAAACCACAACTTAACGTCAAGCCAAATTTTATCAGTCATATTAGCAGTAGTCATCTTCAGCTGTCACAATGCACAAAGCTGAGGGCCATGAAGGCCTTTCAAGTGGAACAAACACACAGCAAAAGGTGTTGAAACACAAGGGAGGACAGAGCCTAGAGAGACATTTTCCATCAATAATCCCCAAAGTGCGAGGGATGGAGAAGCACAAAACAATACATAAGAAGGTAAGGACAAGCAACTCTGAAGAAACTGACAGCAACATGCTAATCTATAGATACTTCCTCAGAAACTGACTGGAGAAGTTTGGGTTAAAAACGCACTAAATTGTCACAAAACCCCCACACATCAAAGCATTGCACAAGCAACAAACTCTGTACAGCTGTTTAAGAACAAATTAAACTTACTCTCTTATACCTTTTAAGCCAGAGGAGCTACTCAGCCAGAACTCTGGTACCTGTAAGCCACAGCAATTCACAGCCCCAGTATTCAGTCCAGCAACACGTCTGATTGAAGCATTAAAGACACCAGTAAAGGCTTTGGAGTAGTAAGTCTCTGACATCTGACCAGCAACAACTTGAATAGTGTTAGAGATTCGGTGATAAAATCACCCCTTCTGATGCTTGAAGAACAGCATCTATGGTCTGAACTGGACCTCTGCAGCCCCCATGGCCACTGCGATACAGAAAGAGAAGGCAGGGTGAGAGAAGAGCTAGAACGTTTTAACGCATGTTCAGTGGAAACATAATTAAGAGGCAAATCACGGTCTGTTATTCATTTGTCTGACTGTATCAGACAATCCTAATCAAACCTCCGAAAACCCAACTGTTCCAGAAACTAAAATGGAAAAAAGAAAAAAAAAAAAAAAAAAAACAAAAACCCTCTTTTCCTGCTGTGTCTTCAAAGGAACAAAATGCACTTTTCTCAAAAAACGTTTCCCTAAATCTTGTGTGTCAACTGCAGATTTACTCTATCATACCAATCCATCACCACAAAAATGTAACATTCCTATATAAAAACAAAAAATGTATCATTAGTGGTTTTCAACAGATTTCACGTCCAGCAACATCTGCAGAGCAATAGATTTCACTAAACCAGACCAGGATCTTTTCTAACCACAAAACCAAGCAACAGATTAATTTCAAAATAGCACAGGTCAGATGTACCACTTTTCCAGCCGGACAGAGCACTAAGTGCACTTGACCAAAGTCTCCCAAACTAGAGCATATGCTCTCCCACCACCCAAGTGACTATTTCAGACTTAAGAACAAATATTTTATGAAAGACAATGTTTAAATTAGGGTTGGTAACTTGGACCTGTAGAATACCTTTGCTAAGAAGAACTTGTGAACAAACCTGTGTTAAATTCATGGCCAAATTTTATATGCAGCTTGCTAATTACCAAAGTTATTTTGTAATAACTTGTCTAAAACTTTAGGATACTCATTCCTCTTTGGATCCAAAATGAGGTCAAAGTGCTGAATTTGACATCACAATCTGTTGGTCTGGAAATTATGGCAATGTTTAGACAAAGAAGTTTATTATGAGATCTAATAGGATTGCTTGAGAAAAAAATCTTTTCATTCACTTCCCGAAAGCAACACAAGACAAAAAGACTGGAAGCTCTTTGAGTAAGAACTCTTCCAACATTTTAATACAGACCCAAGCATATTCCCAGTAACAGTATACATGGGGTTTTTTCCAGGTTGGTTTTGTTTTTTTTTTTTTTAATAATTGGTGTTTCCTTCCAGCACCCCATACAGTTTTCATCAGCATAGAATTACATTTACCCAAAGTGATTTTTCCCCTGTGATACTCAGTCTTTTACTCCATCTGTGAGGATGCAGGCACAAAGAAAACTCTTTCAACAAGAAGAGTGTTTCTGTGTCTGTCCTTTCCAGTCACTACAGCCTGCACTAGTTTTCAGCATTTCTGTTATATGCTGGGCCACATAAAGAACATATAGCTTCTTCAGGATGAGATTGCCAGCTTCAAGTATTTTTAAGGAACTTTTTAAAACATTACCTTGTACTTAGACTCTTAGGAAGCGACACTTAAAACATCTCCAGATTTTTCTGGAATGTGAGCTGTAGACATTCAGGTGCTTTATCTTTCTCCAGGGAAGCTCTTGTGCTTGAGCTCAAACTGTTCTTCTAAGGCACAATCAGCCAAGTTCTGTAATCTGTACAGAAGAGCAGGAAGTTCAACTTTCATAAACAAAAAAGTAATACCTAGGAACATTGCTCTGAGTATCCTGGTATCAGACAGACCATGTGGACATGCTTCAAAGGATCTAATTTTACCCCAGGAAATCCAGAGGAATTCCCAATACCATCCAAAAACTCACAAACATACCAAGTTATTGCAGTGAGGTAACCTACTTGGGAAACTAAAAACTCTCAGCTACTGACAAGATATATTTCATTGCTAGATAAGTCTCACACAAACGAATCTCGCTAGGGATGCCCGTGGAGAAGCAAGCGGAGAAAAGGTCCATCACAGTCCTCTCCTCCTACTTTTCTCCTGCCCTCTGCTCTACAACACATTCTATATACTGCTTTAAAGCTCCCAAAATACAGCACGTTAGAATAAAGCATTAAAGAATCAAAGTTAAACACTATTATTTCTATTAAGGTTAAAAAAAAACCAACAACTTTTCCTTGTGTTCAGAAACTGTTTAAGGCGAGGAGTTGTGTTCCATTCCCAGATTGCAGAGTATGCTGCGTAGAGCCTGTGAGGCATTTTCTGTAATTGGGCAGTATCATTTAAATGTCACCTTTGAGTGCACAACTGAACAAGAATCACACCTAAAAACACTGTTATTAAACAACCAGTTGACATGTCCCCTTTTAACTTTCTAACCAACACACCTCTAGTGTCAGGTCAAAAAACAGAATACCCAAGCCTGAGAAGGGGCAGCTGAGAAGGTGGCGGGGGCATCTCCCTCTCAAAATTTTCCAAATAATCCATCTTTTGCAATGCTCTCCTACAGAAACACTTACAAGAAAACATTAGCATCTGACAAGTACCCCACCGAAACATGACTAGATAAAACACAGGCACATTGACCAAAAACCCCTAACCACTTGAAAAAGCAGAAAACCGTTAAAAAAGCAAGAAACAAAGGACCACAAAGGAGGAATACAGCTATGTTGCAAAACAATGAAAATCTAGCTTGCCTAAAACAGAAAATATGCACCAGCCATTTCAAGAAGAAAATAAAAGCAGGAATTGGTCACAATTTAGGGAGGTATCGTAAAGATGTTTCCTAAGGAATTATTTTCTCTGATGTGACCCTGACAGTAAGAACACGCAAAGTAAAAACTTCTTTTAAAACACACAGACAGCTACTTTACAGCAAAAACTTTCTAAAGGTTTTGTTTTGCTTTTTACCTAATACAGCAAAAAATTCTACCTACTAGTGCTAGTGTTACCATGTTCTCCTATGAGGGGCTTTCCTCAGAAGGGAGAGTATTTATTTCCTTCATGAAAATAACTCTTCAAAGCAAAGCCCTAGAATACCCCACTTCAAACTGGAATTGTTTTAATAAAAAGTTGTCACAGGTGCTTGCCCTGATAAGCTGCCGTAGGTTATCGTTAGACTGAAGCCCACGTACCACCGATGGTATGCAGTCCCACAGCTGGAAAAATGCCTGACTTGCTCTGAAGGCTCTGGAACACGCCTGAAAGCCTGACCGAGCTGTGGTGACTCCCCCCTCGGATACACCCCCACCTATCTTCACCCACAAACAGCTCAGGATTCCCCAGCCACACCTGGAGAACTTCCCATTCCCCTGCTCAGCACTTTTCTTTCATTCCTCAAAGCTTAATCAGCACTTCTAGACCCTCTACTCTGCCATTTCCCACCCCACTTTCTCTTGTGCTCCAAGAGAAAGCCCAACTCCTGCTCCAATCCAGGTCCCCAGCAGTCAGTTTGCCTCATGCAAAGTTTATGACCTTAATAGAACCACACAGATCAATCCCCCCAAAATTTCTTATCAACATGCTAATCTTCATTAACTACAGCAAAGTAAGACAAGATTGATGTTTCAAGACTACAGTTCTCAAAATAATTTGTCTTGTCGCATGAGAGAACTTCAAAGTGAAACACACCTCATTAACACCAACGTCATCTTTTTGAAGTTTCATAGAAAGAAAATAATCTTTTCTTTTTTTTTTTTAATTACCATTTTGGCAAAATTCAAGGACTGGACCAAAATGGTTTATTCACAGAACACTAGAACTGGGATCACATCAGCAACTAATCTGCAAAGCAGTATTTGTGAAACTCCTCACCCCCCCCAAAACACACACCTTACTAGTTTCTCTGGGGGCAGCAGGGATGAACCTTGCTGCCATAAAATTATCTTGAGGTACACAAACAGCAGAAGAAATGCACACAAAGCCAGAGGCACAACAAAACACAACAGCTACTAGCTTCTTCTCAGCGAGTTTGGAACCCGTCTTTAACAAATTCTACTTAACTTTCAAAATATTTTTTCATCCTACCAGGCAGAACCTCAGATTTTACAGATATCAAGAAGCAGCACTTCTATGGTTTAGATCTGCAGCCCCCATATAAGCCTCCAGCATTGCTTTCAGCCACAACACACACAAAATCTAAGCAGAACTGGGAATACGATATTGCCTGGAGAGCACAAGATTGCCCGCGGCATGTTACTAATAAATTGTTGTTACCCAAAGGCCAGTGAAGGTTAAGAAACACTAATCCAGACATATCACTGAGCTCTAGGAGGACCGGTGCGATTATACCATAGATTTTGTCAAGCCCAGCAGAGCCAGTTGCCCTCTGTGCCAGTCCCAGCACGATGTTTTGTGATGAGGTTACCCATGCTGCTGGAAATGTCATCTTTCATGTGTGATATAAAACCCCTTCTATAGCTACTAACAATACCCTGGCATTGTTTGCAACATGTAGGGTGTTGCTCTGGCTAACATCCAATTCCAGTAATAATATTCTATCTACCTACAGTAACCACAAGAAGATATTCTTCATTTTCAGCCCCAAGTGGTTTTGCAGCGCAGCAGCAAGCTCTTAAAGAATTGCCACACTTCACTGCAAGTTCTGCGTTTCACCGTGCATTTATCTGCCTGCACAGATCAGGCATTTCACTAAAACTGTAGAAACACCTTGAGATTACTGGGAATAAAGGAGCTCTTTTCATACGGCACAATTAGTCATATCAGCAGTGATACCTATTTTGAGCAGCACCCATTAATCACTATCATTAGCAGGATTTCTGGTGTACCAGCAGTCATTGTACCAAGAACAAGTCTCTTCCTATTACAGTACTACTATATAAACAAAAGCAGCAGCACAATTTCTCTTGACACAATCCTGTTTTGAGTAACGAGAAGCAAGCGGCAGGACTTAAAACTCGTCAATTCAGAATATGAAGGGAAGCTTTCTTATACCTTATTGGACGGCAAAAATAGTTGTTTTGCTGCAAAGAAAAACTGGCTGCCATTAGTACACTGGGGAAGAAGAGGTGTTGAGAAGTGGAACATAGCGGGAAGAAGTGGGGATAAAAAGCTCTCAGGTTGGAGACAGACGGAAAAAAACCCACAGCAAAATAAGATTCAAGTGGAAAAAGATTCAACTGATCAAGTACAAGTTGATACCTAAGAAGTGGAAGAAAGCTAGACTTCTCTTTGAATCATCCATAGCATGTATTCCATATTATTTTGTATGAAGGATTATTTGCCTGTTAATCGATCTTTAGAGTTTCAGAAGCGACTTTGACTAGAAAAATATTCCCTGTAGGCAATATTCCTAGTTTCCTAACTACAATAACTCCTGATTCAGAATGAAAGACACCAACAGAAGGATTTACACTTTATGCTGACCTCTGAAGCAGCAGCACAAGGTGCATAGGAAGCAGTGGCTGCATGCTGCCTCCAGCCTGGTTCCTTGCACCCCAAAGGTTCCACGAAGCACCACAGTGCTTGGCCTGAAACACACCTTCTTCACAACCATAGATTAAACACTTAAAGTCCTTCCTTCTAGAAGGGAAAGTACAGGACAGAAAATAAAGGAAGGAAATAAAACCTTGTGGAAGTCCTGAACGTAGAAAAATAGCAATTCTTTACAGAAGAAGAGTCCATCTTATTTTCTGTAGAGACATTGTCTAGTAGAATGAACACGGTCTAGTAGACGACTCCAGCCAAGTGCAAAATTGTGTCGATACCCACGATACACAAATAGCACCTGTGCACATACCAAGATCAGCCGACACTCCTGATCCCGTGAGCTGCATACCAAAACCTTCATGTGGCTGGAGCTACACAGCAGACACCGCATACCTCAGAGAGGTGAGGGACAGGGAGCGTACTGCTGGAGCCACAGCCACCCATCGCCCACAGACAACAACGGTTCCTCAAGAGCACCACCGCCCCTCTGCAAAAGGGCACCGAGCTGAGGAAACAGGCACATGGAGCAACAGCAGCCTTAAAATCCACAGCGTCCTTCCCCCCAGCCTCTGGATTTGAGGTTATCCAACAGCCACGCTGGCGGTTACAAGACGCAGAGCCGTTTTGGGAACCAAACCTCAACCTTCTGCTGGTGCCTGTGGAGCCACAGCCTGACCAACTTTGGAAAAACCAAGCCGTTTATTGCAGCTACACACCACTGACGTACACCGCCCTGCAAGAAACCCTGTTCCCCTATAAAAACAAGAAATAATGGCAGCTTTCTACCTGTAACTACGTTTATCATCTCACACAAAGGAAACAAACCCCATCTTTTGACTTCTTCCAAATCTCTAAGCTACGTCCACCTGACAAATACATACCTGCACCATTTCATAGAATGGTTAGAGTTGGAAGGGACCTTAAAGATCATCCAGTTCCAACCCCTTCCATGGGCAGGGACACCTCCACTAGAGCAGGTTGCTCAAAGCCCCATCCAGCCTGGCCTTGAACACCTCCAGGGATG
>JAOXNO010000063.1:36236731-36255960 GCA_028565335.1 Limnodromus scolopaceus
GAAGGATGGGGAGGGGAGAAGGATGGGGAGGGGAGAAGGATGGGGAGGGGAGAAGGATGGGGAGGGGAGAAGGATGGGGAGGGAAGAGAAAGGGAGAGGAGGGACAGGAAGGAAGGAAGGGGTGAGGCTGAGCCCCTGTCCCCCTACCCACAGGACAGGCAGCCCAGCAGAGCCCCGCACATGCCCTGCGGGGGGTTATTATTCCCCCTGGGGTCCATCCCGCCTCCCTCAAGGGCCACCACCTACCGGTGATGACCTCGCTGAGCTTGTGTTTCTGGTCGTGGGAGCTGCGCAGGTCAGCCAGCCCCACCACCACCAGCCCCACGATGGTGACCAGGATGCCCAGCCACTGGCTCAGCTCCAGCCTGCGGCCCAGGAAGGCCACGGAGAGGAGCCCGGTGAAGATGATGACGGACCCTCGCAGCATCTGGAAGCTGGAGGCACTGGTCATGTTCAAGGCTGCCAGTAATTAAGAGCAGATCGTCGATTAACAGGAGGAAGGGGCAGCGACACTGTCCCCCCCCCCCCCCTCCCCCTACTTGGAGCTGGGAGCAGCCGTGCCAAGACGCAGCCCCACAGGGACCTTGTATCCCCCAGGCAACGTGGCTGAGCCCTGCCACAACTCACTACATGAATGGGAAGTGTTTGTTTTCACGTCTCTCACCAGCTTCAGGGTCATTTCCCCCCAAAACCGAATGCACCACGGAGTCCTGCAGCCCGACAGCCGCGTCCACCCCCAGGGATGGGGCAAGGAGGGGGGGAGAGAGGGGGGTGTCCCCCATCCCCAGCACTTACCCACGTACATGATGCTGGTCCCAGTCATGTCGCAGAGGGCGGGGGGCAGGAAGAGCAGGGGGCTGAAGGGCTGCGACGGGGCCATGCTGGGCTCCGCCTTCCGCCGATCCCTCCACACCAGCAGATAAAACACCCCCAGGCAGGAAAATTCACCCAGGAACATGCCCACAGCCTGCGGGAAAGGGGGGTTATGGGGGGTGGGGGTGGCCCTGCCGGGAGGGTCTGTCCTGCCCCGGGGTGGGGTGTGGGGGGGCTCACCTGCAGGAAGGGGTGCTGGAAGCCATGCTCCTCCGTCCCGCCGCAGCCGGTCGCGCTGAAGTTATCAGCCCACCTTGGAGGGAGAGGAGAGGGTGGTGGTTAGAGGAGGGGGACCATGGGGAGCCCAAGTGCACCCCGAGAGCCAGCCCAGGGCCACCAGCCCCTCCGTGAGGTGACAGCTCATGGGGACAGGACATCCGTGGGGAAGGAGACGTGGCTGTTGCCCTGACTTGCCGGCAGCTCCTGGCCCGGCTCCCGGCCCTGAGTGACAGGCAAGGAAAGGGACACCGCTGTGTCACACAGCCCCGCGATCCGGTGTCCCATAGTCACCTCCCCGGAGACACCAGGACAGCATGGTGGGGGGTCACCCCGACCCCTTCCCTCCTCCCTGTGTCACCCCCCCGAAGACTTGGGGGCTACAGGACACACGGCCCATAAAAGATGCTGGATCCCGGGGGCCGGGGGGGGGGGAGGGAGGGGGAGCAGCCCCCACTGCTCACACGCTTTTGGGGCACAACCCCCCTTTTTTGGGTCCCCAAGCAGCACAGGGGGCAATGCTGGATGGAGAGAGGCTGTGGCACAGGTTCCCACGGCCCGTTGTGGGGAGGATCTCCCCTCTTTAGGGACCATCCGCATGGGGAGGGGACCCCAGCCCCTCGGTGGCTGGTGACCTGCCCCAGCGGGACACCCCGACACGGCCACCCAGCTCCCCTCCAGCAGCTTTTTGCTGACGCCGAGCGGCCGCAGAGCTGCTGAGCTGGGGGAAAACAGAGCAGGAAGGGAGAGCAGGGCAATCCCCAGCCCCTGGGCGAGGGGTTTTTCAGCCAGGCCAGCAAGATTTCGGCATGAGTCAGCCCCGGGTGACCCGCCACAGGCCAGCGCGGGTCCCTGTGTCGCAAGAGGCTTTGTTGGGGCCACACACACGGGGGTCTGGTGAGCTGGCGGAGAGCTCGGTGCCACCTCCCGCCTCTCCTCTGCCCCGCAGGGCTTCTGTGCCTCAGCTTCCCCCACCTGGGGACCACACTCTGCTGTGTCACCAGGGCCAGACAGAGCTCGGCCACCCGGTGACACCCCACTGACACCCACGTGTCTGCCCAGCGGCACCGGGATGAGCCGGCCGGGCAGGTCTGCCTGGCCCGGGCAGCTCCTCATCCTCACCGTGAGGGCCGGGAGCACCCCCAGGGTGATTTTGGGGTGCGCTGGAACGCCAGGAGCCTGGTTTTAGGGGGTCACTCGCACAGCTCCTCCCCAGCACCCATGGCTGGGGAGCTGCACCCCTTGGCAGCCCCCACAAGAGGGCTGGAGACCCCCTGGCCACGCAGCCCCCCCATCATCAGGAGCTGGGCCCCCCAGGCAGCAGCAGCCCCAGTCCCTATGGGGGCACCCCACAACCCAGGGCTGCCCCCCCCATTGTAATGCCAGCCCCGTAAACCCCGGGTGGGGGGCACAGGGCAGGTCCCGGGGCTCTGCCAGCACAGCCTGGGCCGCGGCCTGGCCCCTCAGGCCCCACACGGGGCTGGGGGTGCCGGGGGCGGGGGGACACCCGGAGGGTGAGGTGAGGGGACACAGGGGTTCCTCTAGGATTGGGGAGGACCGGAGGGTGAGGTCAGGGGGGACCAGGGGGGACCTGGGATGGGGGGCGCCAGGGCCTGAGGGGACATGAGGAGGGGGGCGGCAGGGCTGCCTTAGTGAGGGGTGACGGGGATGGGCCCTGGGGTGCAGGGGAAGGAGTGTGAGGGACAGCCTGGCAGAAGAGGAGGGGACAACAATTAATCAATGAATATTTTATACAAATATGGATATAAAATAATGATTTTCCTCATTCTGTTGCTTTGCGGTCAGGTGCAGTGTCCTTCCTCACTGATGGAGATGGCCAGTGGCTCCCGCAAAGTTCCTCTCCCGGCCAAAATCGTAAGCTGCAGAATTCAACGCTGCTGGTCAATGGATTTACTTGGGAATTAGGTAAAATGCACCAAAATTACCTCAAGTCGATCCCTTGGACGTAACTGCCGTGGTGCTACCAGCTTTAGGAATTGTTCAGGAACAGGCCTGGTCTATGATGGTTTTGCTGTGTGAGTTTAAACTTGTTCATTATTATTTCTCAGGCTTAATGCTGGCTTTATACAGAAAAGTTTGCTGTGCAATACTATGTATTTTCAAATCCTATTTCCATAGAAATAGTCTTCTGTTAATCCTGTCTTCCTTAGTAGAAAGTGATTATTTTTTATTTCCAGGACATATTTAGAATGTTACATTTTAAATGGAACAAGTGTTTAATAACGTACAGAAAGGTTTGGTAGAACTTAGAAAGTAAGGTAATGTGTAATAGGAGGAGAGTAGTTAAAAATTGTTGGAATATATGTAAGCAAAAGAATTTGTCTACAAGGCTAAGCATCTGATCATCCGGCTCTAATTCCACCCCCCCCCAAAAGAACCCAAACCCACACACTTGAATATGATACTAATAAAGTGAAAATAACAGTAATTTCCACTAGTTTCTGTGCTGCTAATCAGAAAACTCTGTGGGAAGAAGTGAAATTGTCAATTTATTGGACACCTTCTGGCCACAAGCTAGAAATAGTCGTCAAGTAGTGTCTGTGGGGAGCTGCCTAGGAGCAATCTGTGGCTTTGTTTCCCTCTCCGTAACAGATGGTTGCTGGCAGACTGGGCTCCTCATCAGTGCCTTCCCTCCCAACTTTCCTGGTTCTTGCGTGTCTAGTAAGCGTGTCTCCTCCTAGTAAATTTAGTCCTCAAATTAAGAAGTACCTGGGAAGTACTTGGAAAGCACACAAGGGAACAGAAGGCTGTCATGTTGTTGGCTCCTTCAAGAGAGAGGGGTGTCGGAGTATCTTTTGTACTGGAAGAGTGCAATAAAGGGCTGGAGAAGGTACCTTTTTTCTTTTTTATTTTCCCCTGCTTTTAACTAAGTGGTAGATGAATCATGGAATGGTTAGAGTTGGAAGGGACCTTAAAGATCATAGAGTTCCAACCCCCCTGCCCTGGGCAGGGACACCTCCCACCAGACCAAGTTGCTCAAAGCCCCGTCCAACCTGGCCTTGAACCCCTCCAGGGATGAAACATTGATTTTTAAAAAATAAAAAAGACTGTGATGGGGTTTCAAGAAGTTTTTGATTGGAAGGAAGTGGAAAAACTGAGTGTAAAGGAAGTTGGAAGGAGCTGAAGAGGAAAGGAAAAGGGAAAGAAAACCTGGGATGGATTTTCCTTCCTCCCAGGCCAGATACCAAGGATCCAAAAAGAACCCCTGCTGAGCTATTGCTATTTCCCACCCAAACGGTGCACACAGGATCACAACAACCTCCTGCCCTGACGAAGAGCTGGCAGATTCAGCTGCATTCGCTGATGGCCGTCCACCAGAACTTTTTCTGACAGCCCAATGTGTTTTACCATCGCGCAGTTTTGCCACCAGATCCCCACACTGCCTAAGCCATGCTGACTAAAGCGTACTGTATTGACAGGCAGAAATTCGTTTCACAGACCTAGACTTACAGTTCAATACCATGCACCGTGTTCTCTCACACTCTCAGGAGGTGGCCAAATCTGCTCCCTATTTTCTTATCCTGGTGATTTAATTGTATTCAGTGGATCTGTGCAGAATTCGGTTCTGTCAACGCTAACAGTGGAGTCACACACAATAAGTGTGTTTTTTATTTTGATTTGCTGGATTTATTTACGTGTTATCATTTTTTTACAGTGCTGTATAACAACTTTTAACATGTAACTGTCTCTAAAGATCAGCATTTCATTTGAAATTTATCACAGCTTAAGTTTGTAGATTAAGAGCATAGAGGCGCAGAAGACTGGTAATAATCCTAGCCCTAAAGCCAATATGCCTTAACCAGATGGCAGGAATTCAACACAGACTGAGAAATAAATAGGAAGTTCACACTTCTTAATATGAACAGAGTATGAAAACATTCAATTCAGCAGAAGTGCATAATAACCAAGGCAGAATAAAGAGGAAACTCTTAAGGACTAGAAAATATGTGGAGTAGATATTCATTGTGACATTGAACATTAAAATTATTTTCCTGAATGCTTACAATGCTGTATTTATATGGAATATTCTAATTTTTTTATTTTGTGAATTCTAAGTATTTTGAAAGATAGTAGCATGATTAACTATTTAGTAAAGTCATATGTAAATCAGCATAGATTAGATGTATTCAGTTATATTTATGGTTTTCCTATCACCATTACGTGTATGTGAAAAGTGCTTTGTGAGACCTGCGTTGAATGGGAAGGGAAGGAAACGGGTGCACTGTTTAAACAAAAACTGTAACAATGTTGTTTAGAGAGAGAGGAAACCAGCTTTGAAATGTATTATGAGTGCAACTTGATGTCTGGGGCTGTGGGAGGAAGAAATCATTAGCTCCAGGAAAAAAAAGCAGCACTGGCACAATAGCCATGTGCAAATGTTAATGAGGATGTGCGTATCAGCAAGGTGTGGGATAAGATTAGGAGGATGAATGTTACTAATAAAATCCCTCAAGAGCGGCTTGTCTTGTTAAAGGAAAGAGCTAATTTACAGGAGGTTGTTGTTCCTGTTAATCAGACAGAGGTATGTTGAGGAAAAGGAAATGTGGGGAAAAACGGGGTGATTTTGGAAAACAGACTTGATCACTAATGTCCTATTGTATCCGCAGTGATTTTCCCTTTGTGGTTACCAAGGACTGCGAACGCTGTAGTGATAGTATGTTTAAGCCCAGGAAGAGCAGCCGTAGCGGTGCATTCGTATTTGGGCGGTATATTTGCAGTTGGGGGGTGAGGGACGATGAAAAGGCAGGTTTAGATCTGGATGTGTTATACAGTCTGTACAGTATGTCACAGGCCTCGTGGCTCGTAGCCTGACTCGCTCTTGCTGTCTGAATGTTTGACAATGCAGACATACACGTAGGCAAATGAGACTTCTAAAAATACATTTCACAAATCACCCATTCCAGCTGTCAGGGTGAGAACAGTCCTTTTGTCCTGCAGCCCCGGACAACTCAAATCCTATTTCAGACAAGTGAAATTTAGTTATTTGCTGCCTGACAGGAAAGCTGCTGACCTCTGCTTTATACCCCTCAGTCCATTGACCGACCATTGTGTCCAACCTGAGGCTTAAAATGGGAATTGGCCTCTTGCCCAGTTCTTTGTAAACTCTACCAAACGGCGAAAGAAATGTGTGGCTGGAGCCCCCAGACTGCTGGTTGGAAAAATTCCTGCCCGTTACCTCCACAGGGCAAGTCCCACTTTGGAAAGAGTGAACATGACTGACTATATATGGCCACCTAAAAATAAAAACAGGGACAATCACCTTTTCTTGTCAGGCAAATCAAAGATCCAGGTCACCTTAAAAAATCCCACGCTGCAAGGCAATGATATTGGCTACAGGGAAAATAAATATATATATAAATCTCTTCATCCTACATGGATCAGTCCAGTTTTGATCGAAGTGAATGGAGGCCATTAACTTCAATTGACGTTGGATGTGTCCCATGACCTTCTAGTTTATATATTTAGACTCCCCGTACTAATCTTCTCTTCTACAGGTCTGATGTCATCACCATTATTATAAGCAGAACTTGTCACTTGATTGACAGCAAATAACCTTTCCAAAAAGTAGCCAACAAGTAAGAATGTTTTGTAAGAGTGACATATGATCGTGACGGCCTGCAGTCCATTTTTGTTTACAGGCAGTGGAAGAATTTCAGATATTCTTAAGGTCAGTGTCCCCCGTTCAGAGGTGAAGGAGAAGATGTGTTTGTTTTTAAATTGCCGTTCTGCTTAAAAAACTGTCTTCCAGTTGTGCTGAAATGGAGGACTCGACTCTGAAATAAATTCTTTGCCTGTTGGGACCAGCCAGATGGGCACAGGAGTGGAGTACTCCCCACTGCCTGCACTAAATGGCCATTGGCATTTCATGTTTTTGCTTCAGGAAGTCAACTGCTTAAACATACGTACAATTTTTTTTTGAATGTCTGGTGATTCAGATGTCTGGGATCTCATTTTGCTTGTTTTCTTGAAAACTTCCACGAAAAGGAATCAGCTTGCAAAACCACAAAAATGCACTTCTCAGCCAGTTGGGCTAAAATAGTTTGCAGGGCCATCTAAATCCTGGAGAAGTTTTTATATTTAAGAAATTTATTCTGACAAGTAGCAAATGGTTATGAATTCATCATTAGTTAGCCATTAGCAGTTGGCTTAGAACTGGTCAAAGTATGCAGCAAATATGGAGGTGCTGAGAGAATATTTGTGAGACACAAAGAACTGTTGACATTTTGTAATACTAGATCCTAGAAGATTGTTATAAACCAGATATGCTGTAAATGTGTGAATGAGAACTAGGCTGAGTTTGGTTGTTTGGTGTTTATTTATTCCTTAGAAATGAATATGGCATTTAAGTAAGGTTGTGACTAAGAGTAAACTGTAATTCTATGTAATTGATCCCACTTATTAATAGGGTATTTAGGGCTTCTAGTATAATAGAGTCTAAACACTATTTAAGAAGAACTGAAACACAAGTTAGAATTAATTCTAGAATATTTATAAACAGGTGTCTGTTGTGGTTTGTGTCCCACTGGCTTCTACTAAATGTTTGAAATTGGAGGCTACCTGCCAAATTATGTTTTGTTTGTTTGACCTTGTACAACTGATTGCAAGAAGGTGTTATGTATGTTTCAGATAACAGAATTTGGCTTTTTAAGTAAGTGTCTTATATTGGACATATCATTCTTATTTTAATAGTTGTTGTGGTAAACATGTTACCATACAAATGGTGAATTTAGATTATTTATTTTAACTTATGTTTATATAAATACACAAGAAATTATGTATGTTTATAAATACATATACATCTTTAAAGTGGTCTAGAAAGAAGCCTAAATGGTGGTTTTAAAGAATTTCCATGTGGTAGCTCCTGCAACACGGGATCGTTGCAGGGGGAGTGAGCAGGGCACTGATGCTACTGCATTGCCTGAGTTTCTCTTAGGGCACTGTAACAAAGGCAACTGAATTTCAACTGCCTTAGTGGTACTGCTATTACCTTTTGCCTATACAGACTATTTTGTGTTGTGGAAAACTGCCAAATAAGGAGTAATTTTGTAATGGAGAACATGGAATTATGAAAGTGAGCTGACCAGAAGGATAGCAGAGAAACACGTACACCAGTAACTCATGGCTGAAACTTTGCTAAATTACTTGATAACATACAGAAAAGTGTCACAGATAAAGCTGTGAGCTGATGACACATGAACTAGTCTTTTTTCTAGAGTTTCTTCTTTAATTGCAGAAACACTCAAAGGCCCCAACTGAGATTGGGATTTAAGTAATCCACTTACAGGAAGGCTTTTCTCAACAAAATAGAAGACTGACAAAGCTTCCTTCATAAACAGCTCTTGCTCTCAATACAGAGCCTCTTTTGGGTGTCCTGTCCAAACCAGCCCGGGTCTCCTGGTGACATCATGAAATGTGAGATGCCCATGAGCTAGTCTTTGGCCAGGATGGAGCGTTGGCCACCTGTCTGTCCTGTGCTTGAAAAGATATGCAGGATGTTGACAGAGGATTGTGGGACTTATCTACTAAAACTTGGCACCCCGATCCCGTCTGTTTTCCAAGGGGCCGGTGCAGCCAGCAGTGCTCGGCTGGCTGAATACCATTTTCCTCTGGCTCCGAGAGGAAAGCCAGCGTAGCCGACCTCAGCGGCTGGTTTCAGGTTCTTGATTTGTTTAGTCGGCTTCTGGTGCTTTCGTACTTTCTCTGGAACTGCAGCCAAGAGTGTATTTGGTTCGCTCACATCATGGTCCACCATCTGGGCCTGGTTCTCCTTGATAAATCTGACACCACCTTTGAGGAGCTCACTCTGCTCATCACCAAGCTGAAGTTGATTATTCAGTGCCTGGTGATTTCTTGTTTGTTTGCTTGCTTTTCAAACTTCCTGGGCCAAAAGGGCACACAACTGGCTGTGGTAGTAGATGCGAATACCCTGGACACCCACCAGGGATGCAGGAGCATCCAGGGATGCAGGAGCAGGTCTCACGGTGTTCATGGTTCACTCTGCTGTTGCCTTTCTCATAGCCTGGAAATTCCTTGGTTGGGTATTCATTTGCTTGAAGTTTAAGGGTTACCAGAAGTTATTTCTCTGGCATCTCACAATAATTTCAGATCTTTCACCATCTTCCAAATATGCCATCTAAGGCAGAGAGATGCCCTTTATGTCTGTGTGGGCTAGTTAAAGGTGCTCTCTGCATCCCCTGGCTCCATTTCTACATCCTCCTTGCTTCAGGAGGCACATGCATCTGGTTCCAAAGGTCCCAATGCATCTGTCATTAATATAAATTGTGTGTAGCTTTGTTGAAATTGATAGTTGTGGTTCCCAGCTCTTTTGCATGACATCTAATCAATTGCAGTACTGTAAAAGGAGGTATAAAAAGCTCCCAGGTCTGTATCAGACTATCAGATCCCAGTTCTCGCTGCTGTGAGGGGCAGGAACCAGAACGTGAGTCCGCCCAAGAGCTGCAGATACACAGGATGAAACTCCTGTATGAGCTGTCCTATCTGTCAGCTGGAGGGACCGGGAGACACCAGCCCTGTGTCTGACACAGGGGTGTGAGGGAAGAAAGAATTTCAGCTTTGTGTGTGCGCTGCTAAATAATTCAAAGCAGCAGATAAACAGTACCTACAGGTGCGTTTCCTTTTTTAATTTCACACTGATGAATCAAGATACTATAACCCAAATATATATACTTCAGATCCTTCTTGGCACACAGCATCAAGCCAACAGTTACTAAAGAGAAGGGAATAGTAAAACAATCTGTGGGCTGTGCAAATTCCATACATCAGTTGTTTTCTGTTGTTGGATTGTGCATATGCTAGCTTTCTTTTGGAATTCCGAGAGTTAGAGTGAGGACCTGATGTGATACAGATCTTTCAAAGTTAAGCTTTGATAGTGGTATTGAGTGTCAACACACTGTATGTGCATCTCAAGGATGTTTGTAATTCCAAGAGTGGGAAGATGAGAAGGCAATAAATAATAGGATACGGAGTATACTTTTTCCTTTTTAATGGGAGAATATTTCAGACATGAAATATTATCTGATGTAGCTGACAGATGTTCAGTTTAGCATAAAAGAAAAAGGAGAAGAGAAGAGATTGAAATGCATAGTTGTATAGGAAATAAAAATGCCTAATGAGTAAGGGAACTAATTAGTAAGGGAACTAATTAGTAAGGGAATCTATTGTGAAATTCTCACAATAAAGTAGCTTATGCTTAGCTTCCTCTAACTAACCTAAATACATTCTGCCTCAATATGAAATTAAGGTAATATAGAATGAAAAGCCCATCATTTTTGATATTTCACTAATGCTCGCTGGCATCAGTTTTATCCAGCTCACGGACAACCTTAAAACATGCCAAGAAATGCATGGCATGGACACATATTTGTCTTATCTTTAATTCTTACCACAGATGTTGTGAGAAATAAATTAATTGCCTGTTTTTACAAAGATTGATATGATAAAAACACACAGAGTTGATTTGTCATATTTCTCTTTGGTTTTCACCGTACCAAAGGCTACAAATAGAAGAAGATGGTAAATAAACTGCAGTAGCGTCGGGGCTTATAAGTAGCATTCTGAGTTGGGGGCACGATGCAGATGTAAAAATTTGCTCTTCTGTACAAATTTTGAGACAATTCTGTCCTGCTATAGAGGCTGTATCAGATAATAATCACAAAAGCAGGGGAGAAACCTCTGTTATTGTGCTCTTAAATTAAAATGTATAACATGCACATCTGTCCACCAATCCAGAGAACAAATAATCTGTAGA
Organism: Limnodromus scolopaceus; assembly: GCA_028565335.1. Classification (NCBI taxonomy): domain Eukaryota; kingdom Metazoa; phylum Chordata; class Aves; order Charadriiformes; family Scolopacidae; genus Limnodromus; species Limnodromus scolopaceus. The sequence continues at coordinate 36,247,611 of JAOXNO010000063.1, forward strand.
GCTGTTGAGGTATTTTCTGGATTTGCTATTTTCTGGAATAATTGCCCACAAACATGTGAACTTGATCCCTGTGGTACATGGGTTGACCCCCCAGTGATGGTGTCAGAAAAGCAGATTTGGGGGTTAGACACATTTGTCCCTGATAGGAGTTGTGTTTTCTCTTCATATGGATTAAATAACATACTGACAATCTTCAGAGTTGCTAATTTTGGCCTCCTGATTGCAAGTTTCATGCAGCTTCATGGTTTGCTTTGCCTCACAATTTTAGCAATAGTGGTTTCCTGAGCAAATCAAGCTCGTGATACTTGGGACACTCTCTGTCATGGTTTTTGTTCCTGTAGAATTGGCAAACCAGCACAGCACATAATTAGAATGAAGTTCAATCCATAGTGGTTTTATACCCTATGTTTCTAAGAGTGTGTAATCATTTTTCTGAAAATATATAAACACAAATCTTTGTAACGCTGATTTCTCCAGCTGTACAATGGCATACATGTAATTTGGGGATTTCCAGCCATAACTATAGTAGCAGTATCAAAAGACATTTAAAGCCTGTTTGCTTTGGTCATGTTTTCACTTAATGATTTTTAAAAGCATGGTGCTGATCTTGCAGTGAGATCCATTTACTCATAGATCTCATTGAAGGCCCAGGACCTGCAGTTAATAATTTTCCATTCTGTGTCTACAGACTGGGTGAAGTTTATATGTAATGTCTAAAAATACTTCAGAAGGAATTTACCTGTCAGTATTGATTACACACACAAAAAGCAGAAAAAGATTTCTGCATACCGTTGGCTTCCCGGAACAGGGGAGAAGACTAGGCGTGCTCAGAGCTGCTTCTGTGTGGCCACTGGAACCAGGATGATTGCGGGCCATCACGAGGGAGTCTTTCGGACCACGCAGAAACCCGGGCTGCTTTTGAAGAGGGCAGTCCCCCCGTGCCCTCAGCCTGTGCTGCTGCTCGTGCTGTCATGTTCTGGATGCTGTGCACGAAGGCTTCAATAATAGCCTTCTTCTGTGTATTATCTTTTTTTGCCACAGGTCTTCTGGAAAAGAGAAAGATTTCTGCATGGGCACTACACCGGAGCCCAGGTGAGCAGCCTGATGCTCCATAGTGTCACCTGCAGCTTGAAAACGACTATTGCACGGGACCTAATTTCATTGCCACTGAAGTCACTGGTGTCTCGGCATTTTCAGTGTTCCTGTATTAATGCCTATGGCACAGTTGCCAATCCACCATGACACTTTAGCCTCAAGTCACATGTAAATATCTGAAGTGACTCTGTACTATTCTTGACCACCATGAAAAGCTCTGATTTCCGTAGCAGTGGACAGGACTGAAAATTCATAGTTCTTTGTTCGTTATTCAGAAGAATACCCTTACTTTCTGTAGTATTTGATATAACATAATAGTAAATTATAAATTAATTTCCTGCCTCATTAAGATTCATGGTGTATAGAGGAATTGTACCCAAGATTAATGTATTCCTACGCTTCCAGAACAGATTTAAATCTGGTAGTCAGTAATTGTTTCATGCAATGAAAAATAGTGGTCTTTGTTAGACCCAAGACATTTTAGAGACACTGTGATTCTATAGTTAATACATGCAAAATAATAGTTAACTGAAAAGGAGATATTTTTTTTCTGTGCTAATTGAAGTGATGCTATAGTGTCACAGTGTGTAAATTCAGGAAACAGGTCTTCTGAAAATAATTCTTAAAAGACCTATACCCCTCTGTCAAGTGTAGGGTTCTGCTGTTGGGTTTGGTTTCCATGAGCAGCAGTGGCTGTGCTCCTCTCAAAAGAAATACATAGTTTAACTACACATGCATCTTAACGGGGACAAGAGACCCAAATGTGACAAAAAGGAAATTGCTCTCATCTTACAGAGTTTGATTAAAGCTTTAGGCATAGAGCTTTTTAAATGACAAATGCTCAATGAAATAATATTATTCCTTTATACTCCAGAGCACTATTAATCTGAGGTTTCAGGACTTTAAGAAATGTTAATTAACTAGTTACCATTCATGTAAAGTGTTAGCATTACAGTCATTTTGTGGGCTGATAACTGACGCGTGGAAATGTCAGGTTCTTTGCAAAGGATGAGCTTGGGGTTCTCTTACCATCAGATACTTACAGAGATGTTAACTGCTGATGCAGCACTGATCTCCGTGGATCTTCACCAGGTGAGCCCAAAAGCAGCAGGAACAATTTGGGGAGAGACTGAACAACTTCAGTCAGGCCCAAAGCAGGACGGTAATGCAGCCTGAAGCTTTGCATTGGACACTTGGGAACCCAAATATGATGGAGAAGAAGCCAGGCAGTGTTCTGAAGGATCTCAAGCAGCTGCATATTCAGGGAGACACTGCTGGCTGTTCTGCAGGAAGGGAAAGGTTTGCATCACTTAAATCTATATTTTATTTTTTTTCAGAAAGTTGCCTGCTCTAACTAGAGTAAATACTGTGCAAATTAGGAAGCCGCTGTTAGGTCTATCATAATGCATCTCTGCTCTAGTTTGACAATTTTTTTATCTGAGAAAATTAGCCCATTTCCTACCTATGCTTTAAACTCTTATTGCCATTTTTCATTTTAGAATGCCAAGTAATTTAAATAGTGGCTTAATGCTCATTTATACTCTGTTTTTTCATAAATGAAAAGCTATCTGTAATAATAGAAACTTACAGAAAATACCTCTATTATGGACCATACTTCTGACATAATTGGAAATTTTTTTCCCACCGTAGTACAATCTGTGTTCCTAGCATGCCTGTGTTACAGGGGGGTTCACCCACGTAATTATTTCTTAAAAGTAGAAAGATGCCTTATTAAAATAAAGTAGTTTAAAACTTTTGATACTTGAGTTTTACATGTATAAAGAAAATAATTTGGTCCTTTGGTCAAATCTCTAGTATTTTGAGGGTGACATCTTTCCAAAATGTTGATTATTAACAGACCCCCCCAGTGAAACTACTGAATTTCCCATTACCTTCAATGGGACATGGGCCACCACTCCCAGTGCTTCAAAAGCACTGCCCCTGTGATGTTCATAATTTTTTTTTTTTAGATCCATTGTGTTGGTGTGACATCGTTGTGAAGGGGTTTAAGAGAAGGTTGTGCCGGTTTTGCGGTTCCCTGGTACGGAGAGGGTCAGTCCCTGGGAGGGCAGGCGGGATCCTCGGTGCAGTATTGCCATCTGTCGGCGACTGCCCAGCGGAGCCCAGAGCTGCTCCAAACCCTCCGACAATGAACCCCCCGCGCTGACTCCCTGTCTATTATGACTCTTTTCTGCTTTCGAGAGGCTGCGTTTCCCTGGCAGGGCTCTTGCCCAGTACTGCTGCATTGCCGGGGAACTGGCTGGACTGGAGATGGGGGCCTCTGGCTCCCAGCTCTGGCTCAGCTTGTTCAGACCCTCTTCCACGTCTGAGGCCGCTACCCAGGGCGCAGTCTGTGAAAAGCAGGCAGGAATATTTAAGAATCCTTCCCACCTCTCCGAGGGCGAAAGAGAAGGGTGTAGAATCTGCAAAATTGCTCTGCCTGAGTTTTAAAACTTGCAACAGACAAAAAGTGTATTAACCCCACAGTTCTACTTTCTAGCCAAGAAGTGTTTGTGTATCATTGATCTAATCGATGGCAATACTTTTTAGTATAAGAGATACGGCACAAGACCTGGAATCAGGAGTGTGGAGTTCCAGTTCCAGCGATTCATTAGGAAACCCTCAGAGAACAACGTAGCTGTTCCCTTTTTCAGCACTGCCAAAAATGCTCTGCAGCAAGGTCCAAGGGTGCCAAGCATCTGTACAGTGGATTCAAGATCTGATACCTCTGCACAAGATCCATCAATATCCGTGTTTCCTAAAAATGCACATTCCAAAATTTTGTTTTATCTAATGAACCAAAAGTCCTTGTGAAGAACACATGAACCATACAATTACTACCACCAAACAATTACTACATACAGAAATTAATTCCAAAAGGCAAACAATAAAACAGAAAGACTCAGCAGTGGGAGCCTTAGACAAAGTTATCGCCACCTGTGATTGCTGTGCTGAAGATTGCTGTCCATCAAGAAAGACTTGAAAAGTATTCTGAAAAGACAAGCCCAGGAATAAAAACGACAGGACGGAAAAAACACGGATATAATGGAGACATTTGTTTTACAATACATTGGCATTTTCCACGCATATACTACTCATGGCCCAAAGGAAACAGGTAACTGCTGTTCTCTGTTCTGTATAAGCCTTGTGTTCCTTCTCCCCTTGCAAGTTTTCTCCGCTGTTGCAGATTCCAGGTACCCTTTTTTCCTTCAAATCGTTTAACTGATTTACCCAGCAAAGTTAAATTCACAGCAATTTCTTCCTGTCTATCCTTAGCATAGTTTGCTCTCTGTGTGCCAGGCCCGAAGAGTTTATATCTGTCACAGTCTGAGTAAAACTATTGCCTCTCTTTGCAAGCATCCCTTTCTTAAAAATTTAGGGCACTTTGAAGTAGTTAAAAATGTAGGTATAGATGATTAGCACAAATATTTCAGAATTAGTACATTGTCCCAGCCAGTCCGGACCTCAGATTGCTACGTGCTGCTCCAACCTCAGGAAAAGTACGAGTTCCTTTGCTGATCTGCGTGAGTCCTGTTCCACCCAACTCACTGGAGTGAGCCTGCCATCGAGTCTCTCCCACTGCTAAACCCAAAGGCTGGTGGCTGTGAAGCACCTGCAGATCTGGCTGCTGCTTTGTATTTGACACCTGGGGCTGGATTTGAAAGTCTGAGGCTATTTCTTATTACCAGTCCTCAGAAGAATCCATTCTACTACTTTCTCTGCAGCCACTCAAGTATTTTGTTTAATTAGTGGAAAACGAAAGCAGGATTCAAGACTGTGGTTTTGTTTGCTTTCATGTAATAAAATAACTTAGTGCAATGGATTTAAATGGAAGTGGAATTATAGATGATAAATTTTTATCATGCCAGAAAATTTCAATTAGGGGAAATTAGCCACTTGGTTCTTTCTGATAAATTAATCATAGAGATTATCTATTAAACGTGCCACTTAACCTTTCTGCCATAAGTGCCTGAGGCAGTAGTATTTAGGCTCCACACATTCATTTAGAAATATTAATTTCTATGCAGCTGTCTTCCAAAATGGAATTTTCACTTGTCTTTTTTATAAGTAGGTCATTGTGCAGCTGTTGTTAATAGAGGCTGGCATTTGTAAAATGGTAAACCCACCATTGTACCCTATAGGTCACAAAATTGATCTCCATCAATTACAGAATACCCTTTATTAAAATGCCCTTTCTCAGCCCCAAAGGGTCCCATCCCTCGCTGTGACAGCCTTTGGCCTGTTTGAAATGGGGATGTGTTTCAGCCGGTTATTGTGAAGCACCACTATGTTCACGCTATCTGTCTTCCATTAGGTTAGGGCTTTGCCTTGACTCTACGTTATCGCTGCCATCTACATTAGAGCTGCCTTAAAATGACTCTTGAGGGACATTGGTGTGACAGTATCAGCTGTCCGAGAACCAGCTGTCTCCACTGCTGCACCTCCCCGGCCCAAATCCTCCTCCACAATGAAATCAATTGGTCTTTTCAACATACACAAGGCCTTACTGTCCCGGTCATGGTCAGCTGTTGCACAGCTTACGGAGAGACAGGCAACTCCTGGAACTGCTACAAACCTCATCCTGTGCTCTTTAAAGATCAGAATTAGGACCTTGGCCTGGATATCTTTCTCATATGTCGTAAAATTTGCATAGTCTGCTGCAGGAGTAGCCTGAACTCGAGCACTCTCTGAGGCCTGTATACCCCAGATCCCAGGGACAGAAGAGAAGGAGTAGGAAAGGAGGCGGTCCGAGAAAATATGAATGGCAGATAATTTATAAACTTTAAGGTTAGTGAAATGAGAGAGAATATCTCAAAATCTTAGAACAAAGTACTACAAAGAAAGTAAATGGAATTTACATTATATGAGCAGCAAATACATTAGTTATGGGTAATGAAGTGTTTCTGAAAGCAGAACTGGTAGCAAGACAGTGATGTTACAGCCACAGTTCATGTGTACTGTGAACTAGAATTAATATATCATTGATTACAGTATTGATTACCTATACATTCTTGCACAGATACAATGAAGTATGAGAAGAATGCTCGTAGATTTGGGATGTGAAGCCAGCACTGACTTTGGATTTGGCTCGGATAAACTTGAAGGTCTTCAAGGTTTAAGATCTGGAAGATTTGGAAACCATTCAAGTAGTGCAAGGACCGTGATAAAAAAATACAGAGAAGAGGAAACAAGATTGAGGAGAGCTGTGTTGAAACTTGGACTGAGGTACAGAAGCAGCTGCGCTGTATAAGGGCGTGGGATTCAAATTTAACATGAAAAGGAAAAGAACAATTCCCAGACTGACAATTGCTACGTGATCAGAGCAGGAAAAAGCTACAGAGCTATACTTTGGTTTGGCAGTTTGGAAAGGAAGTGGAAAAGTGAGGTAAAAAAAGAGAACTAGAGCAAGGAATGAGGATTTAAGAAAGGAATCATCAAGCACAAGGGGCAGTGAAATCCTGAATGTGAAGAGAATAACACCTGAGATACTTCCCAGGTTTTACAGTGAAAGGCAGGACAGGGGAATTGTCAGTTTTGAATCAATAAAAGCAGAAAAGCAGAAGCCAAATGGAGACATGATCACCATTTAAGAAAACAACAGGATAGCAGGGAGGACCTGCAAGAGGAGTGTAAATTTGTATACAGGGCAGTCCTTGGGCTTGAGGCTGGTCAGTAGAAAGCGGGGAAGGTGCTCTGAGAACGACTACTGCTGACAGCAGGAGAGAAGCTCAGGAAAAAAGTATATAAGGGATCCTTGGATTTGGTAAGGATGTGGTGAGACCACTTTATTGAAATCCCATTTGCCCTGATGTGAGAAAAATCGGGTGAGTCAGGAGCGTTTCATGGCTGGCTATCAAATGCTATCAGTAAGGCTAACATTTTAAAAAGGATATTTGTTCTCTCCCTATGACTAGGGAGATACTTATTAGGCCAAAGAACTTTACATCCTGAGTTACCGCGTGACTATGAACAAGAGTCTAGGATTATTGAGGGGTTTATCCTGAAGGCCTTGGAAAGGAAGGAAAATGCGTAAAGTTTAACATGGCAGTGTGCACGGTGACCTAAGTGACTTCTGAAAGACTTACTGGGCACTTGAGTGCTTCTTTGTAGGATCAAGTCCATAGTCCAGTCGTTACTTGTTTCCTTTTCCTTCCTCCCACAAAGGTACACAGGGAACCAGACACACTGATGGATGGTCAGGCAGATTCAGGCACCGTGAGAGAAGCGGCTTTGCCTTCGGTAATTGCCCAAACCTGTGATTGGCAGGGATGAAGATGGCCTCCAAAAATGTAAAAAGCCAAACAAAAAATGTGTAAAGTGATTAAGATTTATTTTGCTGAACAAAAGGCTTTGGCATATTAAACAGGTATTTTGAGTCTAAAAAAGCAAACCTTAGAAACAGGCGAGTGTGAGGTAAGGAAGGACTTTTTTTTAGACAGTCTACTGTCACTCTACCAGAGGTACATATTTGTTAATATAATTAAGGATCAATTAAGAATATTTTTTGTTCAGCAGCAAGGAAAAAATGCTGATTCTGCCGCTTAAGACTTGGGCTGTGATTTTTGTGATCTGAGCCAAGTTCACACTCCGTGACTCTGATTTAGGCCCGGATCCATAAAGGGGCTTAGGTGCTTAAAATACGACTTCAGTGGGATTTATTCACCTAAGCCACAGAGTGCAATCTCTGGAATTTGACATGTTCCTGTACACGCCCCCGTTGAAACAACATTCTGCTTTTATGCCCAGGACAGCCTTTTTTTGCCCTGAAGAAGGGCACAGCTGCTGTCTGGCCTGCCCCAGCCTGCCATCCCTCCGGCCCGGCTCAGGCCCGTAAGCTCCTTACGCAATGGCCGGGGGAAGCCGGGACTCTCGTGTCGTGTGAGGAACGCGAGGAGTAGGGAGATGACGGGTGGGCAGCCCTTTGGGGTGTCCAGCACAGGCTTCGGGGTACCGTTAATGCCGGGCGGGGGGCGTTCTGTGCCACATCCTTTCCCTCGGGCCTGCTCACGCCGCAGCGGAGCTGCCCTCGCCGCGCTCCGCCGGGCTGGGCCGGGCCCTGCGGCCGACACGGGTTAAAGATGGCCCCGGGGAAGCGACACTGCCTTTAACCAGGTCAGCTCCCTGATGCCGCGCCCGCGGGTGAGCAGGGCGCTCAGCGAGGCCGGGCCCCGCCACCCCCTGCGAGGGGAACCTCCCGCCCGGGCCGCGCTGCGCAGCGCCCAGAGCCGCCCGCCCCGCCGCGGGGGCGACCAGC
>JAOXNO010000063.1:36256060-36295044 GCA_028565335.1 Limnodromus scolopaceus
TCTGTTTTTAGCAAACCCATCTGTTGACAATATACACTTAATATCTGGCAGGGACATATGTGTGGGTTTTTTAAACTGTATTTGTATATGCAGTACCTGGAAGCACAAGACCAAGTTCTTCCAAAAATCATTTTGATTTACACTTTTGGGAGGAAAAAAGCATAAATTTCTTAAAATAGTTGTCTTACTGTTACAGTGCAAATATGCATTTGGCTATGCTATTAATGCTTTTTCCAATGGTTTTCTTTCCCTGAACACACAGGGAAATAGATTTGAGAAAAATGCCAGATGCCATCCAGCCTTGCTAGGGCTTTAACTTTTAGAAGAAGTGGGCAGTTGCTCATGGGCTCAGTATACCTTTGTTTTCATGAGACCATCTTCGCTGTCTGTATTCCTTGAAGCAAGGCTTTCTATTAGCAATCATATATTCATTATCTGTCAGAGATTGTTGTACTAAAATGAAGTAACTCTCTTCCTACGAAATAAAAAATTACACCCCCTCCTCTCCTTCCCCAGTTGACAAGTACTCTTTAAAGTGTAACATGGTGCAGCAATCTGCACATCCTGCTGACTTCTTCATTCTAGAACTCTTTCTCAGGAGTAAAATGGCAAACAAAGACTATATACGAAATTTTTGTTCTTGTAAGTCTACATCTTTGGGCTAGCATGATGCTTATTTTCTGTTGTTTTTTTTTCAGCCTGCCAGCCCTTCAGACAGCCAGCATTGATGGTAAATGTTTGTCAGCTGGAAGGTGACCATACATCAACATAAAGAATTTCAGATGTGACCACTTTAGCTTTCTATTTTTGGCCTGTGCTGTGCTGTAGCATTTTAAAATGTGGTCAGCTTTGCATGTTGAATTGTATGATTGAAGAATGCAAACTTCTATATTTCAACTGGATATGAGTTCTCCCCCCGCACTGGTGACTGCAGAAGGCTTTTATTGTTCTGTGCGAGCGAAGGTCAGGCTGCAGACATAACTGCATTAACAGAAACACTTGCTGCTAGAGATTGTTTTGCTTGTAAACTGATACAAGGTAGGTTGATTTAAAAAACAAACAGTATTTTTAAACTCGGGATAAACTGCTTGTGTTCTTAGACATGTTGTCCCCTGTATGTGCAAACTGCAGGAATGGGTCTCGTTTTGGGAAGCGGCGTTTGGTGTGTTCTTGGTGGAAGCTTTGGGACCGTGCTGGACTTGCACGGTGGCAGCTTCAACCGTGTTCCACCTGACACTTCCCCATGAAGAAACAGCAGGAAGGCTTTCTCTGTCGTCCTTATCGGGCCAGATAGAACTATAAAAGCTTAGTTTGAGAGAAAACTTGTACCACCACTGCTTGAAGTCTGTTGAAATTGTCTTAGGTAACTTGATACATTTTGTCCTTAAAATCTTGGTGGGCTCTTTAGTTCAGGTGCACAATCAAAACCCCCAGAACTGTTACTGAAAGAGAGGCTGTGGCCAAATAACATAAAATATTCATGGCAAGCGACCGAGGCCAATGAGAACAACTTGGAAAAGGGCAAACCCTGGCCCAGGTACGCTCATCCCAGCAGGAGGAGGAAACGTGAATCTGAGTGATGGGCTCACGGGAGAGGGGCTGGCAAGGCCTCTCGTGCCCATCTCTCCTCTGCACCGCTTGCAGGAAGGCTCTAGCTGCAAGATGTAGCCATGGGGGAATTTTAGACCCCCCGGCTTATCCCGAGGAAAGGCTGAGCCAGGAGAGGTTTTTGACTGTCAGCTAATAAGCTGTTGTGACTGTGACACATGACATCCACCACATATTCTGAATTCACCACTTTATTGTGCTCAACTGACTTTCAGTTTAATAACACAGGAGCAGTGTTAAGGAGGCAGCAGTGGTACAAAAACTCCAATGAGAAGATAGTTTGAAATAGGTGTACAGCCATCTGTCTGGCTGTGCAAACTGGAGTCTGTCCTGGAGCAGTGTACTCTGTATATGGTCGTTTGTGTCGTTTACAGTAACTAGTCAGTTCTCATAGCCACAAGCCTATCGGCAGCCTTTCAGACAATATTTTTAAAAACACATAATAATAGATCCCAGTTGGCAAGGCATCTCTTCTTTTAACCTTTTAAACTATTTCTTTTCAAGACCACAACAATGTACAGCTCGGCAGAAATGTCAGGTTCGAACAAAGTCCATGTTCTTTGAACAAAAAACCTCCTTCAATGCTAGAAAGCAGGAGTAGGCAGAAATCTCTTCCAAGTAGCGTGTTTCAAATTTCAGCTCACTGCCGAGGGCGAATGGAACCCCCAGGCCGGTGCCCGTGCCCCCGATGTGGCCGGGCAGCATCACCTGAGCGTCGCCCTGCTCTCTCCCTGCTGGGCTCAGCCCGGGGGCTCTGCTGCAGGAGACACCTTCCTCTGCCCGCTTCGCCTGAGCCAGGAGTAAAACCTGGCTTGTGCTCCGTGTTGCTTTTCTTCTGGTAGATGTTTGAGAATATGGTTGTGCTTTTTGTAAAATTCAAACATGTAACCATGGGCTTTCTCAGCCGCCGCAGGGTATTTGTGGAGCACAGGGCCTGGCAAACAGCTATTATACAGGAGAATGCAATCGAATTTTGCATATCTGAACTAGGGTGTTAGTTGGTTTTTTTAAGTTTATGCTGATATTAAGACCATGCCTTTCATATTTAAATATTAATGTTGTATTTATTCTTTAAATGTGAGTAGCTAATGCTATTTATATTTGCCCACAATACCCATGAACGTCAGTTGGCCTAATTCTTGCTTTGACAAATTTGCCATTAACATGAGCATGTATCTAACTTAGAATATAGGGATAAGAATCCTTCCACGCAATCCCTTCAGTATCATTGATAAACTCACATTCATATTTGTTGCACCAGTCACTCTGCTTTCAAAAAACCAGCCAGTCGGTACGAAACGCAAATACAAAAGCTGTCCTGCGTAATAAATTTTCATACTGGCAGTCTATGCGATACAGGGGAAGGTTGTTTGAGAAGCACAGGTGTAGCAACGGTGGGAGCAGGAGAGAAGGATGAGAGAGCTGTGGGCTGGCATCCCGGGGGTGGGTGTCGGGTGTTGGGGGTGCAGCAGCCTCTGCCCCTTCCCCCGGCCGTGATCAAGGCCAGCTCTGATACAGGACAGCTGTGCGCCCTGCGCCAGGCTGGGGTGGAAAAAAATCACAGAGCAGGTTCCTTGGAGGGGTTCTGCCTTTGTTCAGGAGTTGTGTTTAAGCTCAGTTCCCTGTCTGAGCTCCACTGTGCGTGTGCCTGTACCTGGCTGTGCGTCGCTGACCCAGACCTTGCCTTTCCTTGTGTTCCTGGCTTGACCTTGGACCTGCCTCGTCGCCGCAAACTCGTCTGGTGAGTGCAGGACTGTGGCTGACCCCGCTTCATGCCGCTGGACCTGCTCTGCTTGCTCCGAGGCTGTGGGACGGTGTTGCTTGCGAGGTCCCTGCCTGCCTTGCCTTGCCCCTGGCTCCCGGCTCTCCTCCTGCCCAGAGCTCTTGCTGCTCCCAGGTACGTTTTGAGATTTTTTTATCTATTGAGAATAAATTACTGCCTTGTTGGTCTGAGTGTCCATGAGAATGGACGAGTTTGGTTGGGAGGGTGGACTTACGGAAATACACAAAGGGGAATTGTTCTGATGGGGTATTAATTTGATCATAAAAAAATAAATTGCACTGATCTGTGTTCATGGATTGTGCTTTGTGTCAAAATGGTAACTGTTGTGTGTTTTGGTGATGTCAGAAAATAAAAACAAGGTATATAATTGATGGTTACACTGTAAATTTTTTGGACAAAAGGCTGGATCTCTTTTATAATCCGAGAGCAGGAGACTATATTATATAATATCTTTTTTGTTGACTTAGTGGCTTGAAAATTCAGATCTGAAAAAGGACAAATAGGCACGGGTAAATATCTCTGCTGCAGGTTTCCTAGCAGAAATTTTGCACCTACCAGGTTGCTTTCCATCATGCCTAGAGCACATTGTCCTCAGCTGTGCAAGTCAACGAGCTAAGGCTGCCCACAGGAGGCCTTAACCAGGTTCAGGTGTGCAAAGCAGCTGATTTTAAAGAGCGTGGTAAAATATTAAGATGGTAATGAGAGTTTGGTGTAAGTTCAAAAATGATCTATTAAATCTTGAGGAATAGCTTAGTTCTTACTGGGACTAAACTTCTGGAGGACTTTGAGAGCCTCTTGGGCGCTGCTGTGCCATGGTCACGGCTGTGGACATCAGGCCAGCCCGGGTGCAGCCGTCTCCTGCACGGGGCTGTACCTTGCCTGCAGAAACCCTCTTGTTTGGTGGATGTAAAGCAGCTGGCACGATGGAGGCACTTACGGGACCTAAGGAAATAACTACAGTATGCATAATAATTAATAGATTCACTGTATTGGAGGCTGCTCTTAATTTTCAGTTTTGACAGGTCATTATTAAAGGACCAGACATGTTTTAGAAAGAGTGAGTGTAAACATTACTTCATCTCTTTGCTATGAGTACTCGGTGGAGCTCTGCTCCCCCTTCTTTTTATTTTTTCTTTTTCTTTATGAAAAGAGGAATGTTTTCTCTTTGTGAATAGGTGTAAAGTACTAGCTTGTGCCAAGATGCCTGGTATTTGGCCTCCTCACATGCTTGCAGGACATGGGTTGCATGTAAAGCAGGAGAAGTGTAGAGAGTGGGGACAATGGATATTGGGGAGTAATTGAAAGATTAAAAAGAAATCTCAGACATTGCAGGGAGACAAAGATTATAATGAAAATAAAGGCAAGGGAAGGTATAAGGGCAAAACTTGGTAGGGCAAGAGAAGCATTCCTTTTTTTTTCAGGGACAAATACAGCCATGCAGCTTTTCTTTGTTTCTTGGCAAGTATGTACTTTTAGTATAACAGGAGCATTGCAGTGGAGTTGTTTGGTAAGAATTTGGGTAAAAAAAAAAGTCTATAGTGGTACTGTACTCTGACTCTTCCTGTCCTCTTCATCCCTCTCTTCCCCTTGTTTAATTCACTGCAGGCAGAGTGATGGAGGGAAAAGAGCTAATTGCACCTAAATAGTTTTAATCCCTCTGTATGAATCTCCTTGCTTGGATTATTATTTGAAATCCAGAGAACTGTTTTTCAAATAGCTTGGTCTTGAGGCCGGTTTGAAATTTCCCCATAAGCAAGTGAACAAAATCTCCTCTGTTTTGTGGCTTAATTCAATAAATGGATGTTCCAGTTTGCCTGTTGCCCTGTGATGTACCGTGTTCCTCGATCGGGCTGAACAACTACTGCCTGGCGAGATTTCAAATTCACTGGAGCTGGTGCATGACACCCTCCCAGGACAGGAGCAGGAGCAGGTCGGTGCCCTCACCGTGGATCAGAGCAGCTCCAGCCTTACTCTGGAGAAACTTCAATCCACCCTCCCCGTTTGGTGGAAGGGTGCCGTGTTGCTGAAGGAGTCAGAGGCAACTGGAGCTGATACGAGCCGCTGGTTCTTCATTTACTGCAGAAAATGATGTGGTTTTAATTGCATCATTGCACACAATCACGGAGGCTGAGGCTGGAGCTTTGTCTCTGAAGTAGAACAGTGTGATCTGTTCTGTGTTAAATGGCTGTTAGGGAGGATGAGAGTGATGTATGGCCCTAATGTGGTCTCCTAATGATGCAGAGTGGGGAAGGCCAGCGCAGTGGCTTAAAAGCTTTCAAAAATAATCAGAACTTGAAAAGTAAATGGAGGTGGGGAATTTATCTATGCACAGATCAAGTATTCTCACTGATGTTAAAGGACCTTTGTCCATTTCTGACACTACAAATTGACTTTGAAGATGAGATTTATCTGACTTACTAATTCCTAAATAGCCAGTGTTGTAAGCATCTGTGATGAGGTCTTATAAAAACAACTTCAATGGCATGCCAGGAGGGAGTTTTGCCAGATTGATAGTGACAAATACTGCCAGGAAATTAGACCTGATCAACAGGGTATGATGATGCAACAGGACATAATCGTTTGAAAGCTTCACACAGCTGTCGAAGCCGAGAGCTGAAACCAAAGATAGGAAGTACAGAATTAAGTTTGGACTGACTCCCTGTCCTTACACATTCTTTTTAGGATATAATCTGCCAATTCTGTACGTACAAACTAGACACCTCTCTTACAGCTGTGGGTTTGACAATGTCTAGCACAGGTATTGTTTTTTTGGGGATTATTTTTTGGGTTGGTTTTTTTTTTTTCTGACTTCCATGGCATTATTAAGTCTTTCACTAAAGAAATCATGCCAGAAGCAGGGTTTATGCCATCATTTTATCAGTCCCCTTACAAATGCTGAATTTTGGGCCAACTTCTAACCAAATCTGGTTGTTCTTAAAGTGACTTGAAAATAGTTGGGGAGAAAGCGGAAAGGAACTTTGACTTTTTCTGAGGGAAAAGCTGTATTCATTAGAGAATCCTCCAAGGACTTCAGTCTCGAGACATAAAATCTATGAGAAATAATACTTTATTTTGCGGCTCAAATAACTATTTGTCTTAACATCTTAACAAGATCTTTAAAAAGTTACATTTAAAGATAATTGTCTCTGTAATTTTGAGGCTGTTAGTCCCTTGTGCTAAAAATGTTTATGTACGAGACTAGTCTTGGCAGATCATTAGGCTCGTTAATATCTTTAGAGCTATTCCCCATTAAGCCTGTGCATAAATACTTGCAAGATCAGGCCTTTGCTGAAACTACATAAATGTTGGAAAGAGCTCTTTGCTGTGGCTGGAATGAAATGTCTTCAGTGATGGTGTATCACATCCTCCAGGATGTTTTTTTTTTGTGTGTGTGTGTGTGTGTATTTATTTAATGAAAAAGGAAGAATTGTAATATCCAGTTTGCTAATGATACAGAGAACTGAGTGGATGTCCTTTGCAAGGAGACTTACCAGCCCTCTGCTCCAGTGTAGTATAGCTGGGAAAAACAAACTCTGGACAAATTAGATAAAGAAATTTTATTTTATGAATTATGGTGGTAGGAAACTGCCTGCAAAGTGCAATTCTGTTTACATAATTTTTAAAAAATTTGATAAATGTTCTAAGGCTATTTACACAAGGGAATGGGAGCTGAATCAAATGTTTTTTAAAAAAAAAAAAGGCAACACAGTTGCTCTTGATTATTTAAAAAACATGAAAAAAATACCCTACTCTGATGTCAGTGGCACTGTTTTTTAAGATTTAAAATTAGCATTGAACAGTCTGTTCTGGGAGCCTATGGTTTTAGTACAACTTTTTTTTTTCCACCGCAGTCAGCACTGGATTGACTGGCGTTGCTCTCCTTGCTTCAAGTACTGTAGCTGTTCGGTCAGGAATGTAAAACTAAGGCGAACAACAGCGAGGAGGAATTATTAGGATTGTTTACAAATTTAGATTTGCATGAGGGAGCGGAGATGTTGACAGTTATACTTTAAGAATCAAGCTACTGCAGCTGGATAAACATTTATTGGATATCTCAAGGCCTCTCTCTCTCTCCCCACCCCCACGGCAGAGAATGAACCAAATGCAAGTCCAAGCTAATCTGAAAAATAATAGAGCGGCTTTCAACAAAACCTATTTATCTATGAGGTCAAAAAGCCTCAGCCTAGTTACACCCCTAGATAGGCTCTTCTTGACAACATCATCATACTATCTCGGAGGCCAGGAGCTGGAGTGTTAGAGACCACCCAGAGCTATTGCTCCCACAAGGCGATGCTAACGGTGGTTTGATTTCACTGCCTGCAGACTCCAACTAACCTTTTAATAGCTTGAGTAGCCATGGGAAACGTTCTGCATTGTTGTGTGTTATGGATCACTTTTCCTGGATGCTTTTTAGTCACCAATAAAACCACGTCTGTCGATAGAAAAAGAAAGACTGTAGGAAAAGAAAATAAGCAAGTTGGCATCAGGGTGCAGAGCTTAACCAAAGCTACCTGTGATTAATAAACAGGTTTTGTCTTCTTGCGCTTTAGTATGTTTGAAACACCAGAATTCTGTCAAACTCCTTATAGAAGTAGATTATCTGACACTTCTTACTGTAAAAAGTTAAGTCTGTCCTCTGGGATGAAAACATGAATGCATCCCAAATGCAAAGGACTCTCCATTTTCTGAATCCGTAGACAAAACTTCTGGGGCCTTTGAGTGCAGCAGCACCATAAGGCTCAGTGCAGTCTACGGGGAAGAACCACTTGCAAAAGCTTTACTGACCTTGTGTTGAGAAAAGATTGTAGAAATAACTTCCCATAAATCCATTCCAATTGCTGAATGATCTTCAAGTTGATGGACAGTCCCATAGGTAGGTCTGATTTAAGGAAAAACAACACAAACCCTCAACAACCTTGAGAATGTTTTTGCAGAGGTTGGGTTTCCATTCTTGTTTCCTCTCAAGTCAAAAGAAATTGTGCCATAGGTTTGAACAGGAGCAGATCTGGTTTAAGAAATGAGCAGCTTTCATGTTTGTACCTATGGGGATTTGTTTGTTTAAGTGCTGATTTACATACTCAAGTATTCATTTGCATAAGGCAGCGTATTTGGGCCCAGCTGTTCATAAATACTGCAAGGTGCATGAAAGTCTCCTTTTCTTCATCCCTGTTTGAAGCAGCCTTTTCCTGTCCAGCCATAGCTGAAAAGTAGCATCATCTCTTTTGTCTTTTTCTTCTCACCCCTCAAGCTCCCCCACCCCCAAATCCAACAAGATAACTATGAATTATGGAAACTATCATGTTGCTTTCCTGGTAAGTCTTTGATATCTACAAATAGCTTGCAGATAAGATGATCTTTCTTTTTGTCACTGTCACGCAGGCATGAGTGATGTTACCTGGTAGGTTGAGATGAATTGTTTTATGTCACGTTCCACTGTGGATAATTAATAGCAAATACTTTAATCAATGTGCTTTCTCTTTTTGTGGATGGTTGTGTTGGATTTTTTTAAGATGGTTATGGCTGATGTTTGGGGTTTTTTTTCAGTGCATTAGGATGTAGTGACTAATGTCTGTATGTTTGTGGTGGGGTTTGAGTGTGTGCTTTGTTTGTTTCATTGGACACATTTTCAGTTCTGAGCGCTGAAGTCACATCTAGTACCAAATGGGAATGGTGCCATCATTGTCTTCCCAAGAAGCTCCCAAACTTGTGACTGCAATTCTGCTCCTGGAGCTGTAATTTATCATAAGCACAAATATTAGCAAAAATATCAGATTAAACTGAATTCCTGTTAGTCTCCAATAGGTTGTCCATGGTCACACCTTGTGTCATGACCCCTAGTGCATGAGCATTTGCCTTAAAATCTGCTTTCCAGTGGTTATTAGCTCTGGTGTCTGGAAAAACACATGTGGAAGAGGAGGCAGGGAGTGCCCTGATGTTTCCCTTCCAGCTCCTTCAAGTGACTTTGATCCCAAGAACTGTCAGAATTCAAAGGCCTTCATCACCTTCAGTGGTTATAAAGGTGAATATCAGATATCATACACTTTTTGGTTTGAACTAACCTCTCAGAGACAGAGAGAAGTGTTAGCTGCAGATTGTCAATAATGCTTCTATATGGCTAGAAACAGGTTTCAGTTATGTCAGGATACCCTAAACTAAAGCTGTCTTTCCACAGTCAGCATGATCCACTTTGAACACAGCAGCTCTTCTTGTTTACCATCTTGCTATATATAACTTGTGATGGAAACAGAGACGTTTGTGCAATTTTCTTTTTCGACTATATCATATTAGTCATAGATTTCTTTGGGTTTTTTGGTGTTTGGGTTTGGCTTTTTTCTGTTTGTTTTGTAAACCACAGAGTTTTGTCCCACTCCTGTTGTTGTTGTTAATTCCATGTGCAGCATGCCAGGGGAATGAGGTGTCGCAGAAACATCTCTCCCCATCGGAGCAGATGGATTTCACGGCCAGAAGAGCGTGGGGTGGGGTGTGCCGTTCTCAGCAGCCTGAGTCATGTAGCCCAGGAGCAGGGCTCCTCTGCTCCATGTGGCCCTCACAATGTCTGTTAAAATTGGAATAAACTTGTGGTGCTTCTCCAAAGATGGATGGTTTGGGCTTCTTCATCTAATCTTTGGAGAGAACTGTGAAGTCTTTCCCTGTTTCTTTTTCCGGATGAAGTGGACTTTTGTTGAAAAAGGTGCTAGTTACTTGGTCTTGTTTGAAAACTGGCCCAAGTGCTTTCCTTCCAGATAGGACAGGCTGTGACACTGTGCCATCTACACCCACAGTGATGTGATCCCCCAAGTCAGTCCAGTTTCTTCTCTTTTTCACCTTCCTCTTCTCATCCAAGTTCTGGGCAAAGTGTCCAGCTCTGCTCACCTTGGCACAGCCGCTGGCTGGAGCCACCTGAAACATCACCTATTTCCCGTGAGGTCTGAGACCTCACCTGGCCACCCTTCACAGTCCAGTTGAATTTCCCTGTGCAATTTGGGAATACCCATTATAACTGAATCCAGGAAACAATCTGTGAATGATTTCTTGATATGTTGTATTTTCTGCTTTGGTGTGTTCCTTGGAAAGCCTTAAGAAGTATATAAGTTTTCCAGCTACTAGTGGTATTGTTCCGGATGTGGGTATTCTCTTCCAAAGGGAGAGGCTTATCTCCCCATTCCCCAAAGCACCAAGAAAACATCACTGTCTGAGGCCTCTGAGTAATTTGAGTGCAGCTCTTGCTTAGAGAGTGCAGTGGTGACATTGCATGTCCTGAGGTCTGAAACAAACCCCTTTAATACCCGTACTAGAAAGACTAGTAAAAATACTCTTAAGACATGAAATTAAATTGGGCAGTGGATATTGCCTGTCCACTACACACTTACACATAGAGAGTGGGCTTGTTCAATGTTCTAGAGGTTAAGTTTGGATTTAAATGAGATCTTGGACATTAAATCAAACCACTGTGCAACTGTAACTGTATAAAGAACTTCTTGAAAAGAAAGAAATAGATGCATCTACTCCTGTGAACTATTTTAGCATTCTTCCCTCTGAAAACCTGGGTTTGCCTTGGACAGGAGAGCTATTTTTATCTTCAGAGATCTGCTGTTTAGCTTGTTAACCATAAGAGATGCAAGCACTGATCTCAGCTGACTTTAAAGTCAGATGAAAGTGTCCAAAATATTTGCAGTGAAATGTTCTGCTAGGAAAAAGCTTTCAAAATTTCATCTAATGATGGAAAACAATCTGTCTTGCCAAAAACTTTCCCTACATGTTTAACAGGATTTTAGTTTAAAAAGTCTGTTTCCTACTTAATAACAGAACAGCTGCATTTTGAATGGAAGGTGATTTCATGTTTTGCTGTTTGGAAAGCTTGTATTCAAACACTCCTGCAGTAAATGTAACCAGTTGTTATGTTGCTCTCTTTACAAAATGTTATGTTATTTAATTACTAATATTTGTATTTTGATGATTTCAGTGTTTTGGCTCATTCATATAAATACCTGAGAAATGGCCATATAAAGGTGAAATTTGCATAAATTACTTTGAAAGTGTCACTTAGTTTTGATGCAAGATAATAATATAATCTTAAGAAGTATATTCTAGGAAAATATGCAGGGAGTGTATTTACCATTTTTTAAACACAATTTACTTTCTTAATGAATAAAAGTATTAATTGTCCTAAACACATGGTGGGTCTGTGTTAGGCAGTGTCTCTTGTGTAAGGAATACACCCAATGCATTGACCCAAAGGTTACCACTAGTTCACTTTGAAATCCATGGTAAAAGGTCCTTCCTGGCATTAAAACTAAGATTTTTGCCGCAATTTTGCTTGTGCAAGTGGATTTTGTCTAGTGATTCTCCATGTTCAGCAAGACATGAATTTACTAGTCTCCTAAGTATTATAAATATTTTGCTCTATGCTTTTGTGTCCAAGACAATAACTTTTCTCACAGGACAATTCAAAGTGATGTGACCACAGGGAGTGAGGAAAGAAGATAAATGCTAAGATTAGAGATTGTCAGACTATTTTGGGGCTGAACAAAACGTAATCAAAACGTATCACTTTTCTGGAACATCTCCGGGACAAGCGAGACAGGGGAGGAAGCTCTGGGAGAAGACAGATTGCTTGTACTTAGGACATGAGGAAACAAGTACCTGCTATGTCTGAGGCAAAGCTGAGTTTTTCACTCCAGGTCACTGGGGAGTCTGGCAAAAAGAGTCATGAACATGGGGATCCCACACCCACTGAACTCCCCAACATCTACTCTTTTGTGTGCTTTGGTGGCCATTCCTGTTTGTTAAGAGGATTTGTGCCAGTGTCCATGCTTTGTAGGACTTCTGTTCCTTGTGCTGTGTGGTATTAGGGAAAAAGGAAAAAGGAACACAAGATTCAGATCTTTATAGTTGCCACAGAAGAGGCTTGTTGTCCTTGGTCTGTTCTGGTTAGGGTTGAGTCAAACTACTCATTAGATCTGGAGCTGGCAATGTTCTTTGAGCGTGATCTCTGTGGGAGTTCTTAGCCTCTCTGGGAGCTTCTGGATGGAGTCATCTTGGTCATCACTCCCCCCAGTATTAGTGTGTTTCTCTCCTGCAAGCCTTCTGCTCCTTCCAGTCTCCACCATCGGAAACATCAAGGAAGAGATTTTCTTCTGCTTTGCTGTTATTTTTGGGAAATGGTTTCCAAAAGAGTGAACCTGAAGCTATGAAAGGGGCAAGAATTAATGCCAGGAAAATCAGTAAGGAAAATAGATGTGAAGTATTAGCAACATACTTTGTACTGTCGAAAACCTTGTGAATTGGCTCAACTATGCCTTGCAAGAATTTGTCAGCCGTCCTTAATTGAGGTAAAAAATGGTGTGGGATGATAACAAGAATGTACCAATGACTAACTGTAGTTAGAAACTGTCCCAGATATGCAGCTCAGAAGTGCTTGCCCCAGGCACTCTTTTATTACTTGCTTATTCTTTGTTTCACGGAGATGAATGACTTGTAACGCTTTTAAGTTGTACCTCCCTTGGAAGTCAGAGTAAATGCACATTACCCAGCCAGATCTCAAGCCTTGACTTAGGTTTTAAGTGACGCAACATTATTTTTTGCGGTGTTGAAGAGCCGGCTTGCAGGTTATTGTGGTGTCATTTGACTTCAGCGAGGCACCGCTCTCCCAATCCTAACATTATGGAACGGAGCAGCAGGAATGTGCTGATGTCTGAGGCCAGCAGTTCTGTGGAAATGCAGATCAAGGCTTTGTTGTGTACCGAAACTTCTTGTGAGTCTCACTTCTAATATTTGCTGATAATATTCTAACTTTATTGATTTATACCGGAAATCCTTCCTTCTTAAGTATCAACCGTGTGATTCTTACACATGGTATGTGAGGGTCTTTGCTAGTGGGGGGACCTTGGTTAATCTTGACACAAAGTTTGCTTGCTGAAGTACAGTCTTTATGTTAACTTGACTGGCTCTCTTCTTTTAACCTCATCTATGTTCTTAGGAGAGCAGAAATGTCCAGTACAAAACATCCTCTTGGTTATCTCACACAGCATTGCTAGGGATGCTGTCACGGCAAATACAGTCCTTGTGTTGGACTTCTGTAAGGAAAAATCACATAGACCCTGTGTTGTAGTTCAACTCATTCAGTAACCATCCTTTAGTTATGTTTACTAAGTAGTTCTCTGTTAGACAGAGAAGGATTTATATAAGTACTAAATATTATATGTTTACACATTCACAGGTTTTTTTTCTCCGTCTCCACAGACATCTGTTTCTAAATCTTTCTCTGGTGTCCATCACCACAGAGTCAAAACAGCTTACAGATGTCAACAAATTGTTTCTCGTGATACCACTGGGAGATAGATACTGTGATTCCAGCTCTGTGGATGGGTTCCTGAGGATTAAGCAAATTGCTCAAAGGCAGACAGTGAGAGAAGGCAGGAGCAGAAGTGTTAAGTATTGTCCTTGCACAAATGAAGTGTCTGTGCAGCCGCAGGAGCCCACTCCTGTGTGTGACACTGTCTCCCTTCAAAACCTGAAACTATGTCAGCAGGCCAGACAGCCCTGGTATCCACAAAAAGACTTGGGGAAACAAATGTCTCTTTGCACTTTGAGCCTTACTCATTTTGGAAATCTCAACTTTGGAAACTTGTTCTGCACAGAATTAGAGGCTCAAGTTTCAAAATGCGGTTCTCATCTTTTTTTGTCGTTTTGTTGACTCTTCAGCTCTGAGGTTTGGTGTCAGCTTGTACGTAGCCATAATAAGATTGCAGAGAAGTCTTTTCAGTCCGTGTGCAGGGCTTGGCAAAATGTCCTGCAACATTATGTGAGGTTTTTCCCGAAGAGGAAGAGCTGCTAGTGCTCTTCATATAATTGCTTAGCCTCATTCCTAGGAATTGCTATTACTTCATCTATTTCTTTCAGAATTTCTGTTTTACATGATATCTTTCAGAATATCAGTTTTACATGCTGCAGTGCTTTTTGGGTTCTGTGTGCAAATATTGTCCATCCATTCTCTTTCCCAGTGTAACTGTGGTCATGGCCGTAGGCTGTTCGCCAGTTTAGCTTCTCATGATGAATGCTAGCGTAGTTACAAAGGATGCTGTACCTGGGGGAGTCAGTTCTCTGCTGGTGGTAGCACTAAGTTAACTGTGTTTTGCTTTGTTTGAGAGAGGTATGTGTTTAATGTTACCTAGATAAGTCTATAGACACAACAGTTTTATTGCTGCCTGGGTTCCAGCAGGTCTTTGTTTTTACACTGGGAAATAGAAAAGCTTAGCTTCAGCAAGAAGCTGTTCCTGTAGGTGAAATTAGTGGCTATGCTCCTGCTCAAAAATTATTTACCCACTTTCAAATACTCACCAAGTGATGCTTTGATGTGTGAACAGGATATCTTTGTGACTTCTAGACTCTTCTCTTCTACAGCCGTTTTTTGTTTTACTTCATAAAAACATCTGCACTCGTTCCAGTTTCTAGAGTGAGACTTCAGAAGGCCAAGCATGCAGAAACAAATTAAAAACAACAGGGGGGGTGTATTTGGAAATTACTCTACCTTCCCATTCTGTCTCCAGGCTCTTCCATTCAGTTATGGGGTACTGAGCTATCTTGTGACAGGAGCACACCAATGATTGCTGCTCGGTAAACTGGTCTGTCCCTGCACCCTGAGAGACAACCAGGTGGGAGATATGGGAGACTCTTTTCCGGGATGTAACCAGAGTGTTCTGCTGGATTACCAGAAACATCCCATTTCCAAAAAGTCACAGTTGAGAATATAAGCTTTTGCTGTTTTAGCAGTATCATCATATTGCTGTCCTACAGGCAAAGCAAGACAACAGTAAATATATCGTTCAGGTCAGCAAAGATTTGCGTGTGGGCAGAGAGGCTCTCCTGGATGGAAAGAAGGTTCACCATGACTCACCTTGCTGGTGAGGGCAGCTCTGGTACTCACTGCTTAGGACAGGAGTGAGTCAGGCAGGCAAATATCCAAAGGGCAGAGAAGGGCTGGGATTGGGAGGGATCCCTGTAAATGAGAAGATGATGACAGTTGTCAGCAGGGAACATCAGAAAGAGTCAGGTGTGCACAGAGCAGTGGTACCAGCTGGTCTGGCTGCCAGTATTTGGCACCAGTGTGGTGCCACAGGCATGGTTACAGGGCTGAGCGCTTCCTGAGGACCATCAAATGTGCTAGGAGAGGTGCAAGCAAACTTCTGTGCATCAGGCGTCCGTCACAGGTCATCTTGGTCCGTCTGTCTTGCAGCAACATATCTATGACTAGCAGAAGGCTGATTTGGCTCAGGTGTGTGTGTCAAAATGGTAATGGACAAAATATCTAGAAAATAAAGCAGGCGGGCACTGGAGCATGAGTTCTTGAAGCTGTTAAATCCTTGTCTGAGTCTAACTTAGCAACTGAAAACTTTTTACATGCAACTGGCTTCTTGAGCATGCAGTCGGTATTCTCATGGGCTACATTTTCAAGTATTTATGCTGTAGCTATATAGACCTCTATGTATACATTCAAATTCCTTTTCCCTCCCTTGTATCATTTCAGAGCTACAGTAAAAAATAAGGCATGTGGAAGGAGCAGCATTTCTTAGGCTTTGTTTGTTTATTTATTTACTACTCCTCACGAGCCCTGTGAAGCATTCACAACCATGAAGAAACTTTGTCAACAATTTGGGGAGGGGGTGGGTCATGGGAAAAGAGACCTTCTGATCTGTTTTAGTCCTCCGAGATGGCAAAAAATACCCTCAAAACTGCAAAAGTACTCTGGAGGTAGGTAGGGGGGTTACCATTTCCCCCTTGCATGCCACTGCTGCTGTTCTGGAGACTTTTAAAAGCCCTGAGCAGCAGGAAAGGTAGATGTGACATTGTGCAGGGAGCCAGGGATGGTAGGCTCTCGCTGGCCCAGGAAAGTAAACTTTGTGAGGGCAGCTGTTCTGTGTCACTGCTGTCACGCCGTTCAGCTGGAGGCAGCAGGGATGGGAGGGAGATGGAGCTGCACAGAGCTGCTGGTTGTACGGGGAGCTTTGCCCTTGTTCGGTGAATAAGGAGAGTTTGACAGATACAAAGGGAATTGTGATCAAAGTATTCATGCATTAATTCAGGACTCTGCTTGGTTTGCATTGCTGTACTCTGCTGTGGGACTGTCTTTGAGATGTAAGGAGTTATAAATGGCAAACTCGGGCTTTGGTGCTCAGAAGTGGTGGTTGTTCTGGTTGCTTATGGCATGATATGGCATGATCCAGAGGCTTAAAGTTAAGCTGATACCTTAGGACCCTACCTATTATCCTTTTCTGGAGAAAGAGGGTTTTGGGGGAAACCCAAAAAATCTGGTTCAGTGTCCTTCAGCGATAAGGTGCCATTTAAGACTTCTCTTAGAACATTTCTCTGTTTCATGGATTTTATACACAAGCAAAGAACGAAAAACCATACAGGTATTCTTATTAGTAAGTTTGGCTGAAGATTAACAGGTTTTTGGAAAAGCTTTTTTTTCCTTCAGAGCATAAAAATGAGGTTGCTGCTGTGTTACAGTCATCCCAAAGGGCTTTGCTGGCATCACATGGATAAACGAAGATTTGGGATGAATTTTACTCTTTGGGTTAACATTGCTGTTTCTTATTTTTCGGTACATTGTGTAGACTAAATCATGAAACAGAATAAATAACTGACTGTCTGACTCTTTATTACAAGTGAAGAGCAGAGTTGTAGGAACTTTTTTGGATTTGGCCAAACGGAACATTTGTCTTTCATGTTCAGTATTAAAAATGACACTTCAGTGAATCCTTTCATTTTTGCTGATTTGAGAAACAAGACAAACAGAAAAAAACATCCCAAGCAAGTTGACTAGCAAAAAATAAGTTGGTTATAAATTAAATTTGCATTTCCATATCACTAATACAAAGCTGGTGCTTTACATGGTACAGGAGAACTAACTTTCCAACAGCCTTTTTAAAAATGTCTCTCCTTCTCAAGGTAGAGCTGGGTAGCTCATGGTTGTACTTCACTATGCAACCTTATCTAGGACGTTGAGATTTGGGGGTCTTCCCACTGAAATTAATGTTCAAAATACAGTAGAAAAATGCCGCAGCTGCCCTGGGAGGGCACTTGTGGGTGTCCCTCCCTGCTGACCAGCCGGAGCCAGAGCACTGGCACTTTTCTTTAAATACCGTAACATTGAATATTTCTTTGATGTCCTTCTGATCCTTTCTCTTGAGGAACTGAATGAAGCGAAACCAGTACTGTAAACACAGAAGACATTCAGTGATGTTCCAAAGTGCACATTTTTGGCAGTGGTGAGCTTTCTGCGGATAGCTGCCTGGGAATTTACAAATCGGTCACATCTGAATCTGTTTTGTGAACCTTACTTGAGTCCGCACCTGCCCCCCAGAGAGGGACAGAAAGAGAGAGGCTACAGATATGTTATCCATTTGCTGGTGCTTCATTAGAGCTGAAAGGAAACAGCCGCATTTTAATGGTCTGGTTACAACACCTTGGGTGGCAAAGCATCACGTTGTTTGTTGGAAGGGAGCACTCAGTGAGTCACTTGTGCTTTTTGTTGTGTTTTTCCCCCCCTTGGACTAAAGAGATATTTTTTTTTTTTTCTGAATGAAGCGTAACTTTCTCCAGGTTATTTTTGCTGAGCAGAGAGGGCAAATACTCAAGTAATGGGGACTGAGTCACCGAGTGGGAGAGAGATTCCTGGCGCTGCTGTGTTTATCGTGCATCGGAGCCAACACTGGAATAAAGAGGGCAGCAGAGAGTCGCCATCCCGCAGGGTCAGAGATGAACCCGGGTGTGCAGGTAACACCGCAGAAACCTTCTCGGAAAGACCCGAGTGTTGAATTGTGCTAAAAACACTCCACCAGCATTCAAAAGTGCGTGTTTGCTGGTGGAGTGTAGGCCACGGCCGCTCTTCCTGCAAAACTATCAAAGTGTTTGTCCATAAAACATGAAGGCTTTTTTATGACTAGTATTTGGCAGGTTGTCCTGCTAGATTCAGGTCTAGAAATGGAATTTAAAGCTTAACTAGTAGATTTTCAAAGTTAATTGATTATTATTGCGGCTCAGCAGCTCTGGAAATGCACTGAAATTCTTTTAAGAACTACATAGGCTTCTTAGTGGATTCCTGACTTTTTCTGTCTGTGGGATTGTTTCATCCCTGGCCATGGGACTCTGCACTTGTGTGGTTTTTTTATAAAATTACAGAATCACAGAATCACCTAGGTTGGAAGGGACCTTTTAAGATCATCTAGTCCAACCAACGGGAAAAAACAAAACAAAACAAAACAAACACCACCAACCCAACACTAATCCATATCCCTGAGCACCATGTCAACTCATCTCATGAATACCTCCAGGGACGGTGCCTCAACCACCTCCCTGGGCAGCCCATTCCAATGTCTGACAACCCTTTCAGTAAAGAAATATTTCCTAATATCCAACCTGAACCTCCCCTGGCGCAACTTGAGGCCATTTCCCCTTGTCCTATCTCCTGTGACTTGGGAGAAGAGACCGACCCCCACCTCTCTACAGCCTTCCTTCAGGTAGTTGTAGAGAGTTATTTGACTGTGACAGGAAGATTGCAGGTTGTTGGGTTTTGATGTTTCTCTAGGCCCAGGTACAACTCGTGTGATGTGAGCAGCCACTTACTGGTGGAACCGAATGCTCTGCAACCGTGAGAGGGGCTTGAAAGGCTCACTTCTTGGTAACAGCTTTTGGTCAGCCAGAAAAACACCACCAGACTGGCCAAGTCTGGATTTAAATCTTTGGATGCAGATGCTTTTATAGCCCTGCTGGCTTCAGTCGCACCAGGCACAGAGGTGTAAACCTGTGAGGAACTGGGAACTCCCCTTCTCATTTCCAGAGTTTTGGGAGGGATCTCTTGACCCATTGTGTCCCTATAGATTTTATTAAAAAATATATGTACATAGGTATTTACATACACTCAAACACATACGTATTCTCTAAAATATAAATACTTTCTCTCTAATTCTTTTTGAAGTCATTCTTTCAAGGCTGGTGGTGACATGGCAACTACTGTTGTGTTACTAATGCTAATACCTGGTTTTTAATACCTGTTTCTAGCAGGAATAGAATATCTTAAAGTCTTTGTGGGCTTTCTCTGTCATGAACACTTTCAAATGGAATTCATGACATAGCCTCAGAGGGTCAAATGTTGCTTTACAGATACAGCAGGCATCTGTACACCTGCAAGGCATTTCTTTACTAACAAAGAATTGGTAATTTGCAAATAAGCTGTTGGATTTTATCAGCTATTCTCCCTTTTTATGGCATGAACATTTTGCTAAAAAAGTTTGAGGCAGCCTAAAGCTTTACAAGCAGCAATGGTGACACTGTGCAGCGCAGTCCCTCCTCACAGCAGTTTCTAATGATACCTTTTGTACCTTTCACTGCTCGTTCCTGCTTAAGTCTCCTGGTAAAAGCCTGGTTTTACCTGGGAAGGTACCACCAGCATCTCCGTCACACCTCAGCTAAATAGTTGTTCACATGGCGGCTTTAAAAGCCTCTAGGTTTATCGGTGGAAAAAATGTTTGGAAAGGAGAGATTTAGTACTTAAATTAGTTCTATCAGCACTTTTTTTTTTTTTTTTTTTTTTTTTTTTGGCTAGGACTTGTTCTCACAGAACTTCAAGCTGGATTATTTGTGTTAAACTTCCTGACTGAATTCCGAACAAGTCATCTTTCCCCACAACGCTGACCTTTAGTACGAGGCCAGAATAATTTTAATTTGTTTCCAGTTTCCCTTATAAGCAAAAGAACAAGAAACCATATCCCTAGTTAGCTAGATGCATGGCAAAATATTTTCAAATTCTGAAGGGAAAAAAACCCAGTAAGTTGGATATTCCAAACTGGCATCCAAATGGCACACTTCCTGAGAGGGGTTAGCTCTGCTGTCTTCCAGGCAATCAGTGTAAAGTGTATGAAAATTAATGATTTTAAAATATTAAGTAACTAACTTGGTTTTAATGAGGGTTGTGCCCCAATAGAGGCATCGCAGGGCATATTCCAGACTCCTGCTGGCTGGTTCTGGCCTTGGGGGGGCAGAGATGATGGCTTGGGCTGTGGTTTGCCAGATACATCAGGCCACCACCTTGTGTTGGTGCCGCCCCCATCTCACCCACTCGGTGAACAGGAACCAGGTAATTGGTCTGGCTGAAGGCAAACCTTTTTTTTTTTTTCTTTCTTTCTTTCTTTCTTTCTTTCTTTCTTTCTTTCTTTTTTTCTTTCTTTGCTGGATTAGTTTTAACCCTTTTTGGTTCCTTGATCTGCTCCCCTGCGCAGCTGTACCACTGCCTGTGCCACCACATGGGAGGAGGGGGTGTGAATGTTGGAGCAGGTGACTTGGAAGGAGCACGCTACACTTTTACTTTATAGCCATGATTAGATATGGGGACAGGCAGTCTCGGTCCTGCGATGGCAAGGGATTGCTGAGAAATGAGAAGGATTTGACTGAAGGAAATCTCAGAAGTTCCCTGTTAGGAAGAGGAGGGCTGGCAGTGGGGTGGGCACCTTGGGTACCCTAAAAAGTAAGCAGATCTGCTTGCTGCTGAGTGTAGCCCAGCAGCACAGAGGAGAGGTGCCACAGGTAACAGCCACTGGAGAATCCACAGGCAGCAGCCATGTCTTTTGTGGGATGTTTTTCTCTTTATGGGGATAAAAGCACGTTTCCTGTGTGCGCAGGTCATCGGCCGTTTTGTTCTCAGACTTGCTGCTGCCCAAAACTGGAAGTGCGTGGTCTTGACTTTTGCAGAGACTTGGCTTTTGTTGCTCCTTGCCGGACATTTAGTCTCAAATACACTTCTGGGACTGCAGAGGATGGTCACAGAAGCGGGGAAGTGATTTTTTTCCAGCACTAGGTGGCTGTATGGAGTTCTGCAGCATCCTGTACATTATTGTGTATTTTAAAAGTTGGGGAATGGACCATTCTCAAATTGAAAAGCTTCTGCCTTTTCACATCTCTTTCTCAGTATGATCATTTTTTTTTAACATTAGAAAACTAAATAAGAAACGCATTTTGTTTTTACAAGCTCGTCACTGGCTGCAGACACTGGCTTCATCTCTGTGGAGCCCGGGTGAGTATGGAGCCCACCACGGAGGTGGCTCTGGTGACCGGACTGTGATTGCCGCAGTCGGCTGGTGGTGCTGCTCCTGCTTTTTGCTTAGAGGCTTGGATTAGAGCATTAAAGGGAGAGTCTATTCGGGCAATATCTGGTCCTGATCTTTCCAAATGCTGGTGCTACTTGGAGGCCATTTGGTGCTTCACATGGGACATGAAGATAGTTAGGTGGAGGGTGTGCACACCACCAAGAGACGCAGGTTGGTAGGTCCCTGACTTTCTGGTGATCCTCAAGTGCTCTCATGGGTTCTGGAGCTGCACTAAGCATTGCTGAAGGACTTGCTGTGAGGGACCAAGCTCAGGGAGGATTAAGTTGTTCTGAGATCTGGCTGTGCCTCCCCCAGGGCTGAGTGGTTTTGCCAAAGTCAACAAACCACCTCAGGAGCCATGCTCAGCTGCTGGGTTTTTCATGAAGCCCAGCAATTTGTTTCCAAATGAAAAAAAAAAAAAGGCAATTGTTTTCCTTCCCCTTTGCAGTCCTGTCTTCTCTCCTTGCTCTTCTCTGAGCCATGATCTAGTTTGTGCATTTCCCTGCCCAGGACAGCTCTCTCATTAGCAAAGAAAAAGACCAAGAACTAGATTTCAGCTTAAAAGGGAATATAAAATCCTGGTGTAGTGACTTGTACAATCCTGCATGTAGCGGGGGATTGGTGATACTCAGTGGTGCCTCTGGTTATTTCTTTGCAGTTAATAGACTGAAAGAACCTTTCACACCCAGGATCCTTTATGTGTTTGAGCTTCACCTTCTGGATATTTTATAGTGATCGGAGCTACTGTAATTTTCCTCTTTTCCAGAGCTCTCTGGAGTTTCAGTGCAACTCTGCACTGAAAAACACGATGACACGAAGCATTTATTTTGCATTCTCGTGACAATACAGCTGGTATCATAACATGTATTTTTAAGGGAAGAGACCTAACTGAGGATTAAAGATCTCGGGGTGCTCAAAGCTCCTGTAAATGCAAAAGGTGGGACATCTAATGAATGAGCAGATCTGCTAAAACGAAGATGTTTATTAAACCATGAAATCTAGGGACTCAATAATACATTAGATCTCCGTTGTGCTGGGTACTGTATGTGATAGCAAAAGGTTGGTTTAGGCCCCCAGATGTTTTCTGTTAACTGCTTAAATTTTTAAATGATGTCACTTCGCAGCCTCGTTTCATGCTTGCTTTCTCTGAATGCTCTTGAATGAAGATCCCCAGGACATAAGGGTAATGTGCAGTGCGTTTGTCCCCAGGTTTTTGCACACTTGATCAGACGTGAAAAGGAGACGCTGCAGTGACTCATCTGACCTTGTAGACCCAAGCCTCATAGTGCGACAGTGGTCTCTTGCTAAGGTCCCCGTCACAAGAATGCGAAGCATTTCAGAAGCTTTCGTCAACAATTCTAGGCAGCGGCCAGCGATTTTCTCACCAGTTTTGTCTATAATGGACAGGGAAAGCAAAAGACTAATTGGGTAAATTATTGTGAACTGCTTATGGAATCTCTTTAATTTATACTTAGCAATGTAAACCCACTGCAGGAGTGGTACTGCTAACGATGGCTGCGATAGATATTTTAATTATTTATTTTTAATAAGGACAGCTTTCAGTGTTAGACATAGAAATGCTTCCTATAGCTGAACTGCCATTACAATAGTTCAAGAAGATTTTGGCAATACTGAAAGATTTGTTGGTGTTTACTTGTAAACTTGTAGTTACAGAGTGTCAAGAATGTCTTCCTTGTAATCAAAAAATAGCTTTTTGCCCTCAGCAGCTTACTGTCCAAATTTAAGAGGGGATAGATGGGTCCAGGTGGTAGCCATAGCGTGCTAACAGCTCTAATTGGTGAAATTCATTTAGATATCGCAGCAGATTGAGGGTATTAGGGAGGGATTTAAAGGAGGATAATGAGGTAAATAACTTTGCAGTTCCTTCCAAATGCCAATCCGTTATAATCGGGAAAGGCCACGTAGGAGAAAGCACGTGAGAAGAAGCAGGCAATGGCAGAGGGCATCCTCTGAAAAAAAAGGCAGTTTGTTTCAGCGTCTAATTTTATATCTAAAGCAAACTTTCCAGTTTGCCCTCTGAAGGCAGCAGCCGAGCAGGCTGGGTCTCTGGGGGGGCAGCGGCGCTGGCCGGAAGCGGCCTGCCAGGGCTGCTCTGGGATTTGTTTTCTTTTGATTATGGGAAAAAATAACCCCAGATATTTCTGTGCATGCAGAGCATTCTTAATGACTGAAAAATCTGTTGTCAAGTAGGGACAAGGGGGAAGTGCCATCTTGAAAGATGACACAAATGTGTTTGGATTAGGTTTGAAAACCCAAACAAACTTATTTTTAGTGGCTTCCAGAAGCTTCTACTACAAAAAGACAAGTAGTGCTGAGATAGTTGCACGGCTAAAGCTGGACTTGCTGTGGTGGAGCTCAGTGGAAATGCCAGCAATTCACAGCAGCAGGACCCAGGGCAGGGTCTCCTCCACGGCCTCGAGACAATAATTCCTGATCTCCCCCAGGCGGGAAACACGGCAGAGGTGCCGTCAGGCCTCTTGGGGTTACTGACACGGCGTGGGGGGGTTTGACAAGTCTTTGTGACAGCCCCCAGCTCCCAACAGCCATTTTGGAAGAGGAGGAGAGGGACCCACAGTGCATCTCTTGCCTTTCCAGTGCTTGCTCGGTAGCTGGCTCTGCTGCCCACGCCAGAAGGCACCGGGGAGGACGGGGTACGCTCCTCAGGGGTCTCTGTTTTGAAATAGCTTTAATATTTCCACTGGAAAAGGTCCTCTGGTGGCATTCCCATGTCCTTCAAAGTCAGTGTGCTTGGCACTGTGTGGGAAGCTGAGTGGTGGCCGTCTGCTCCTCAAACCGAGCCACTGGCCAGGTCACCTCTGGCTCTCTCGCCTTTTGGCCACCTTTATTTGAGTTCAACGTGCTACAATTACTTCTTTTTCATCTGACACGACAAAACCTGGGAAGGAGCCTCTTGCTGCGCTCACAAGCCCATGCTTTGCTGCGGCAGGCTGGGGGGTGGCATCTAGAGCAGCACCAGGGTTTGTTCCCCGTCTTCCACCGTAGCCCAGCCCCAGCCCCAGTGGGCAGACCTTACACCTGGGGTGCAAATAAAGCCATAAATTTTTGGGAAAGGTGCTATGGAAATTACTGACTGTAGTGAAGTAGATGCTTGGCTTCATATTATGTTTCGGCTCATCAACAAAGGACAAGATTTCAGCTTTGGAGATGGTATGTTTAACAAAAAAAAACCCCAAAATTGGTGTTAAATTATATCATGAAATCCAGCATACTTTATCAAAGCCTTGTCTGGAGGTTGCCAGAGCCATTGATTTACCAGATTTTCTGCTGTATGTTGCAGAATAAAAAAAAAAAAAAACATTTCAAGAAAACTTCGTTTTGTTCCACTTTCCTTCTTTTTTGATTCTGTTTGGAAGGTGCAATGGCACATTTTTGAAGGAGTTCTGCTCAGTTTCAGAGGCATTCGTGGGCTCTTCCATATAGACATTTTTATTATTTTTTTCCCATTCTGATGGGGTTTCTGGAAGATAATTGTCCAATTATAGATTAACTGGTTGTAAATGTATTCATTTTTAAAATAGGCTTTTCTAGCTTTTAAAAATATATGGTTTTGATCCAGAGCATGGAAAATGCGTTTTGGGTAAGAGAGGCTAGCAACTGGTTGCAGGGAAATTTATTTATGTATTTAAAAAAGGTTACAAACAGTATTTTAAAATAGAGAACAAAACAATGTTTATAGGCGGCTAAAGGCAGATCCCACTACAGCTGGATGTGTCGCTTTTATCATTGTGTGGTAGATTGGGGTGGTAAAAGAACAATGAGCCAAATAAACTGCAGGTGTAGCCTTTATGGGATAGGAATGCAGGTAGCAACCGCTCTATTCCAAATGATAAGACGTTACTAGGAGCAATAGGATGTGTTTCAAGTTACCATAATGTTTGTGAGGCCGAGACTTGCCATTTTGATAAAAAGGATCTGCGTGGTCCTTTTTACACACACAAAAAGGTGTGACAGAGCGACCACAGGCAGGCAGCCTGTGCCAAGGTGGCAAGCCCCGTGCCCGGCAGGGTGCCATCCTCCTCTGCTCCCTTGCTGGGAAATGCCCTGGTAAGGAACAGAAAAGTGAATGGTGCAGACAGCTGTGATGGTTTTATTTATTTTCAATTCTTTTTCTGATACAGGAAGGAGGAGTGAAGGAGGAGGACCAGCTCCCAGGTGAGCCCAGGCACAGGAGCTGGGGAGCAGTGCCACCACCATCCCTTCGGGAAGAGCCAGCAGTTCCTGCTGCAGGACACTGGCGCCCTTTTTTTTCCTCACCACTTTAAAGAGGCTTTGTGGAAAAAAAATTCCAGGAGCCACGTCCACTGGTAGAGGTAAGTGCAGTTAAACACGTGGGCTGCAGGTATCACAGGTGGGTCTCATCGCTCTCTCCCCGGCGTTGTACCCTGCTATGTGTGCCGTTTTCCTTTTCTTCTCTGCTCCTTCACTGCATCCATCCTCACACACGGGTGTGACCTTTGGAAACCTCAGGTAAAGGCACTTTGGTGAGACCGGAGCCACGCAGTATGTGACCTTCGGAGAGTAGAATTTATTGCTGCTTCACTCCCCCCCAGTAAGCTTGTCGCGTTTGACTCAGGAAGCTTTCAGCTGCAGGGTTTAGGTGGTAAAAACACAGCTTGCTACAATAGATTTCTTTCCTGTCCTAATGCCCTGTCTCACAGAGGGCATGAGACGCTCATTTAGCAGGAACCAGCACGGCTTCCTTGGTTTTAGCAACACAAGGCCCATTTACACCAGTTGGGAACTGCGCATGTCACTGGTTCCTGACTGTGCCTGGGAGCACCGAGGGGTGCCTCTGGCTTTCATTTGCCTCGGCAGAGCAGCCGGTAATTAACCGATCAGTTGGCTTTAACATTCCTGCAATAGTTTAAATGTGCCAAATTTTTAATGAACAGGGGTTTTTTTGATAGTCCATTTAACCACTTGAATTACTGTAACTAACCGCTGCAGTACTTGTTCTTTGAGGCGATGGCTTCCCAGACATGTACATACAAATGTGGGGGTTTGTGGATTATTTTTTCCCAGCCGTGACACAAACCTTTGAGAATTTGTTCTTAAATGTGTTGCTGGAGAGATACTTATTTTATCACTTCTGGCAAACCGGCTCTTCACATGGTTTCTTACTTTTTGTGCTGTTTTCAATCTGTACTTCTCCTACGCTGTGTGTATGAGCACAGTGGTTTGTGCTGTCTCATGCAGGGTGTTTTCTTCTGGTGGGAGAGAAACTGAGAGCACGGGGAAAATGCAGCCACAGCAGAAATGCACTCATTCTTGTCACGTGCTCTTCACAAACAATATGGCAACTTCTTTTTGCTGTCGCCGTGTTAAGTGAAGAGATGGCGAGAACGGCAGTGAGCGCTAGGATGGGATCTTAAATGAATTTTGAACAGGAAGAAAATATTTTTGGTCTTCTGGAGTTTTAGTCAAAATTGTGGTTAACTCCATAGCTTTTAAAATACGTAATTCAGCTGCTGCGGAGCCCAGCAGTGGTGACTGAGGGACATTGCAAACTGCAGCGCTCATACTTGAGCTGAAGCTGCCTGCAGCGGTTTCAGCAGGGCCCTGGTTCTTTGCCTTTCGACATTTGCTGGCCTCTGCCACCTTTATCCCCTCTCAGCTGGTGTGACGTTAAGGGCCTGGGCATGGGTGATCCAGCCACTGCAGTCTGGGAGAGAAACCTGCAACGCCAACCGTGGGCGCTGAGCGGCTTCGTCACTACCCGACAGGCTGGGCCCGTTAACGAACACTGCAGCGGGAGGAACGAGACTGCAATTCCAGCTTCCCAGGGACGATAGACAATTCCAACTATTCCCAGGGAATAGTTAAGGTATTACATATATATATAAGGTACTATGTATGTACACACACACACATATATATACAGTTTGAGTGTGTGTATGTATGTTGGTGGTGGGATGTGGAGATGACCTCTTGAAGTCAAGTCCAACCTCACTGAGGCTATGAATCTGGGGCAGTAAAAGCTGGATGTGAGCTGAAGGCAGCCTCACCGGCCCAGTTCACGTATTCCTAATGGTTCCCAGCACAAGCCAAGTGTCTCTGGTTCAGGCCTGGGATGACTTGTAAAAATCCTTCTCCTACTCGGTGGCTGCAAGGTGAGGGACACAGACGTGGGGATGGCTGGTAAGGTGAAGAGCAGCGCTCGCAAAGCCCTCCTGGGCAATCTGCACTCCAGATTTAGTGACAGCTCCCAGGGACACAGGACCCTGTGGCTCGGATGCCAGGCCAGGGTGTCCTATCACACCATAGGCCTCTGTGGTGCTCCCCTCTGGGAGCCGGGTCCTGACTCACACCCGTCCTGCGGCGAGTGTATGTTCATTTTCCAGTACGTGTTTCCTGCGAGGAGGCCCACAAGGCACAGTTAATATTTTTAAGCACTCTGTTCTTTTCAGCCAGGCTGGTTATGGGTTGGTATAAATTCCTGCTGCATTAAGAATATGTCCTAGATTTTATTGACTACATTTGTGTCACCCACGTGGTGAGGCACTGTCGAAACACTTCGAGTTGGCCAGTCTTTGTCCCTTTTTTCTTTTTTCTTCAAGGAGGGCATGAATTGCTCATTTTGAACAAATTTAAAAAAAAAATTGTAAGAGTGAGAAAATAGCATGTATGTGAAGACCCTATAGAAGGGTGGTACATCTGTTTCAAAGCACAGAAGTGCGGACTGTGTCCCTAAGACAATTGTGGCATTTGTAACTCTTTCCATTCTGACTGTGCAAAAGAAAAAAAATTGCCAAAATAGCCATTGTGTGAAAACCACCAGTAAGTTTCATTTCCAAATGTGAAGTCATTTGTACTCGGCAAAGCCGGGGGGCAGAGCTGCAGAGCAGAGGCCTCTTTGGAGGAGAAGGTGGCATCACATTGAAGTAGCAGCTTGTAAGTATTTGCCTTCTGCAAGTCACTGGAGGAGCATCCTCAAGGATGGGAGACTGACCAGCTCAGTGGAAAGGAAACCCACCGAGTATGAGGAAAGCAGGAAGAAACTGGTTCTTTTACTCTTTCCCCAGGCGTCCACTTTTGGTCATCTTTGGAGTCACGACACCAGCAGTGACAAACCTTTTGCCTGACAGACAGAGCTGCTCTTGCAGGACCCCTGTGTGCAGAAGCTAAACGTGCCCACGCTCCCATCTGTACCATGAAGCTGGAGACAAAGTGGCAAAGAGCTTCAGAAAGGTAAAATATATTAAAAAAAAAAAATAATTTTTTCAATGCTATCATAGCTCAGGCCACAGTTTCTGAATTACTGTGACTTAGCAAGAAAATTCCTCGAGCCAAGGTCCATGTGCTTAAAGCTATGCAAGTTCACAGCCCAAGGACTTCTCTTCTGGAGCACTCCAAAAATAATGGGAGTCCTGCAAAGGAAATGTTCCTCAACGCTGACTGTCCTACATGTGAACTAGCCAGGCTGGTTAAAGCTTAATTAAAAATTGCCAGAGTGGCTAAATTCTTTTCTAAGTGCAGCTGCAAAACGTTAGCTGTGGGCATATTTTAGACCTTAATTAGTAACACTTGCACTGAAGGACCAAAATCTTTCATGAATGCAGCTGCAATCAATTAATATCAGTTGGGCATTTCTGTAGGCAATACAAAGGTCTCCTGAAAATTGTGTTAGTGCCCACCTCGATTAAAAAAAAATAAAAATACTTACATGCAACAAACTACAAAATCAAAGATAACTACAAAATGTCTTTATTGAAAAAAGCAGATTATAGCATCTAAGGTTAAATGAAACTTCTGACTTTAATATTAAATAACTTAGGATGATAGCAAGTAGCTTCTTCTTTAGATAAATAAATCTACATTTCCCAATTTTTTCTTCAACAATCAAGGGAATCAAACACTGAAACACAAAACCACAAGTCATTCTGAAGACTAAAAGACAGAAGCACATTGAAAGGTTTTACAAGGATATATATACAAAAATAGTTAAACTAATGTATATTTTCAGCATGTAAACTAGTTACATGATATACAAACTGGGAATTTATATATTTCCTACAAAATAAAAATCAACGTTGGTCCAAGTTCTTGGAAGAAAACTATATTCTTTTAAAGAAAATGAAAATATTTCTCAAATGAAAACTTAATTTAAGTCAAATTATATACTCTAGTTACGGCATTAGTTACAGGATGAATCACAAACTTTTAAACTTTTCTTGAAACACAAGAAAGCAGCTTTTGTCCCCTTTAGAGCTTTGGTTTACTTAACTACTCTGGAATTTCTGGTCTTAAAGAGCTCCTCTAACCATGTTTTCCTTTTGAAGCTCCACCTTACAAAATATATACACACACGTGCACACAAGTGAAAGGGAAAGGAAAGCAACCCAAACAAACCCCCTTTGAAGGCTCAATTATCTGAGTGCATTCTTTTAGTTTTGTTTTCAAATTATTATTTTGGTCCTTTCTTTGGAAGGTGCCCTCCAGCGCGGGGGGGGGCTGGGAATGGCCCCCACCAGCTTGGTGCTGGAGGGACCTGTACTGGTCCTTACCAAGACGGGAGGGTGCTGGCCTGATGCAAACCAGGACAAGCTGATACTGGTTTAGCTTTACAGAAATAGTCTGAAAGTACAGCAAAGGCTTCTGAGGAACAATCACATCATAAAAT
Source organism: Limnodromus scolopaceus (assembly GCA_028565335.1). Lineage (NCBI taxonomy): Eukaryota > Metazoa > Chordata > Aves > Charadriiformes > Scolopacidae > Limnodromus > Limnodromus scolopaceus. The sequence continues at coordinate 36,286,257 of JAOXNO010000063.1, forward strand.
CAACTCTAGAAGGTTTACATGTGTTGAACTGATTTAACATATGAATACTCCTTAAGAAACGCATTAAAAGAAGCTTTCTCATTTACATAATTCCCCAGACAGAAGGTAAAATGTGCAGAAACTGTCACTAGCACTGATGAGCGCAGCACATCAGCATTTTAGATTTGTTTTTATTTTTCTCTTTGAAAAAAACACCCCAAAACCCAACCCTAGCAAATTTCACTAAAGCTCCAGATTTTATACTAAATGCTGGAAAAGCGAAGCTGTACTTAATTTTACAGAAAGGGACTGCATCTGCCTGTAGGAAATACAGGACTAACAACTGCTGCTTTCTGATTTTAAACAAATTGCTTATTCTATATTGAAATATTAGTTCTCGATAGTTTTGCCATGATGATACTCAACACATTGGAACTGTGTAGAACTAGAAGAGACTGACAAATTAACATGTAAAATGAAATTAAATATTATTGTGTTCTACAGTATGATGAGTTTGAAAAAGAAGGAAAAGGTGGTATGTATATTTATTTTAGCTAGCGTGCTGTCCCTTGAAAAGTATCTTGGAGTGGAAACTTAAACTTGCCACTGGAGGAGATGTGCATTTTCATGATTGGTTTCTTAATTTGGGTTCCTTAATAGAGACTGTGAGGACAAGCAAATAAAGCTCAATGTGGTCCAAAGCTCAAAGCTCAATGTGGTCCAAATCAGCCTCCTTGAATGAAGAAGTATGACACTGCAGCTGATGCTGAGAGTTTACCCCACAGCTCTGCTATCTTCCATGTTTGTGCTAACCTTAAGGCATTGACCTAATCATACAATCCAATTTAAGACAGGTTTGGGTTTTTTCCCCCCCTTTTCTAGCATTTGCTGTTTGGGCGAGAGGCAGACGTATTTCCCCTTCCCTCCGGGGCTGCGCTGGCGACTGCGGACACAGAGGTAAGAGATCCAAAGGCAGAAAAAGTCTGGATGCACCCAACGTCGTGGCTTTTTCAGGCCAGGCCTCTCGGGTCACGCTGTAGAAGCAGGGCACTAGTTGCACTCTGACTCCTTCAAAATATGGCTATCACATTCAGTATGTTAACTATAAACTGATATATATTTATTAGAAAAATGACTTCTGAAAGGAGCATCTGACCTGCCGAGGAGCATTCAGTAGGACAGGTTAATCTAGGCCAGTGGAAGTTTGGCAAAAGTTCAGGAAGTATACCTTTTGTTCCTTCCTAACAGAAAAAAAATAGTTCCCAGGAATTTTTCCTGCCCACCCCCCTTCCCTCACAAGGAAATTCCAGACTATCAAGAAATTCTGTTAAGGGAGTTAATTATTCCACTTAGGAATTAGAGCCCATTGCATGCTCTTTGTACTTTTCAAGAGCACCACAAATGGCTTTGAAAAAATCAGTGGAGCATAAGAAAGCAAACTGTAATGGTGTTGCCAAATAAGTCATTTCATCAGTCTGCGGTGCTCAATTTAACACGGGATCGTTTCCGAACGGATCCGTCAGATTCTTGACGAGTTGAGAACTGGCATGGAAACATCCCAATTTACACATGTGGAGAATCTGGTCTGGTATTTCCACTTCCTCTGGAGCAGAAGAATTTTATTTTATTGTAATTTTGGATACAGTTAAAGACAGCAATGATGGATTTATTTAAAATATAAATTCAGGAAGGCTGGATCAATTCTCATGAGAATGCAAGGAATTTTTTAAACATACAGATGTGTGATTTGCATGTAAATCATCAACACATGGTAGAAAACAAACCATAAAAAAGATTCATCTAACTTCCTATATGGAAGACATATATTTCCCCAGAGCTCTGAGGTTACTGTAAAAGCTTATGCAAAATCTGAGTGTGTGTACATTCTATGTACATCTAATACTTGTTATAAAATACCGATGTTTCAATGCTCTGACTCTCTCAATTATTTTGTACTTTGTTTTCCAATGAAGACAATCACCGTAATCGGTTCAAAAGTACATCTAGAAAAGAACACAAAGCTGAAAAGATAATACAAAAACCACTGTCCCCCTCTTGTTTTAATAATGTATCAACATACAATCATAAAGCAGTTGGCAACAAATGAAGTCTTGTATAAAACAAGCAGTATAAAGACAAGTGTACCTTTGCATAGAAAGGGGCTGCTCACCCTACGAAACGAAAATCAGGTTTAAAAGATGAATTCTGTACTAAGTGCCAAATCATCAAGTTGCTGTGAATGCCTTCTGAAACCACGGCTACACCCGTACACGGCAGGCGATTCCGCAGGTCGGCAACTGCTCTGACCCTGCATGTGCCAATCTCTTAGAGATACCCCTCTGCAGTGTGGCTTTTATATGAGATTTTTGCCATATTCCTTTAACAATAATCTTTGGATGACTCTGGAACCTCGCAGGCTGAAAGCTGGCCTGATGCTTCCTCACAGAATGCCATTAATTAACCCACGCTGAAAACTGTCATTGCTAAAAACACCTGTTTGCCTCCTATTCACTATTCCTGGGAATCTAAGTTTAAAAAAAATGTGTGAGTGTATTCTCTAAGACCAGAATTCAACAAAACTAGCTAAAATGCTAGCATTTATCTTATCACGCTGGCTGCAATATGATAAGGTGCTCAGTTTTGGAAAGTAATTTACACTCCTTACTTGGGTGACATCTCCATGAAGGGCAGTGAGTAGGGAGTGCAGACCAGCCCTTTGTACCATTGCGTTTAGAAATGCTGCCACTTACAGTTACACTTTAGTGGTGAATTATTTGTTCAAGTAGACGGTGTCTCAGTGAAAACGTCTAGATAAAAGAATGCATATGTACAAGATCAGAAAAGGACCCCTCACCTCTGATTTAAAAAATAAATAGCTGGTTTAGATGGTTATTACTGGAATCTCATCTTTAAAGGAACAGGAAAGTATTTTTTAGATTTTTGTCTTCTCTTTCAAACGGCTTATTGGTAATGGCAATGTCTTTCAGAGTTCTGTGACATGCATTGGGTAGCTCGGAGGCGGATGTGACGGCAGTTTAATATTAAGGCGCCTGATGTGACAGCCGTGGCAGAGCAAGTGGCCCTCTAACGGGTAACAACGGTGGCCTTCCTCATCGTTGAGCTGCAAGCCACAATCCTGGAAGAAACATAAATGTCCTGGATTAGCGAGTGCTTCAGGTAGGGCACCTCACAACGACGCTGATGTGTCCCGCAAACCCCGAGAGCTCCTCCCCGTGCCTCCAAAGCCACCAGCCTCAAGAGTTGTGGGGAGGTGGACACTGAGTATCTCATATGAAGCAAAATGACATCACTGAAATCCAACAGGACAGTCTATAGTGGTACCCAGCATTTTTTCTCCATTCAAATCTCTTCCCCATCTAATAAATATTGATGCAAATCAGGTAAAACCAGGCCAAGGACTGACCCCGACACACACAACCTGGAAGAGATCAGATCAGAGAAGGAGCCAATTCTGCAGCGAGCAAGGAATGGGGGAGCGTATGTAGAGAATGAGAGGAGCGGGGAAGGGGAGGAGGTGAGACATGTTTTACTTCTGAAGCAGGGCTACACTTTCTCCAATTTGGAATTAAATATTAAAGACTTCAAGGCCAGTGGTCCATCTTTGGTGGAAATGTTAGTACCTCTGGGACAGGCACAGAACTACAGGGACGACATCGGTGAGCAACAGCGGAGGAACAGAGAGAAAAAGAAAACCAACAAAGAGTGATCCTGCTGCTGGCTGTTACATACACTGCGATAGAGACAATCCTGGTTTTCAGTTCTCATCATTATAATTTTGAGGACATTTGAAAGTCATGAAAAGTTTTGTGCTTGGTTTTGATGTTTCAAGTATGTTAAATACATAAAATTGTTACTGTGAGCAGTCCTGACAAACCAGAGACTCTGAGTCCATATCTGTGCACTTAATAGAAAGGAAAATAAAATTGAACAAGTTGGGCATACAAGTCATTTTAGTACTGAATGTTGAAAAAAGAATGAAAAAATGGGTTTTAAAGTAAGCTTTATAACTGGAGTGTTAGTTTAGGGAGGCTTTAATCAAAGTTTCTGCCAAGGTAGTTTTCTGTATGTTACTTACTATCTGTTATATAATAACTTTATAGTCCTGTATGTAAGATTTATAATTAAATTCCTCATTAGAATGTAACAATTTTGAGTACGTTACAGATGTGCCAAGTGCTCATACCTCTTTCCCCCTCCAAAATTGCATTCCTTTCCTGCAATGAGAAAGCCTGCCTTCTCGGTGGATTCCAGTTTTAGACTGGGAGTCTCTTGAGCTGTAAACTGGCTTGATCTCAGCAGAAGAGGTTGCAGAAGAAAGAGATGATACAGAAAAGCAGCCAAGTTTCCAAACTGACTACTCGCTTTGCACCAGGCCACCCGGTGATGGTGACATTAACGGCCGCATAAGTCGTCACAGCCTTTGCACAAGTCTCCGTGTGAACACCTCAAAATAGTGGCAGTAACTTCTCTAACAGCACTGGGAGACAGCAGTGACCCAGTGGGTACCGCCCGGGAGCCTGACCTGAGACTGTCGGGCAGGGACCTACCCCTGTTAACACAGGGCTAAACCCCCCAATTTCTGGACATAAATGCACTCTGCCATTCTGGGCAGAGGTGGAGGCAGCTGGATCTGTCTCCAACGGGAAGGAGAATGGGGAAATGAATAATGAAACAGAACTGAAAATAACCCCCATTGGGACATTCTAATATGAAGTCAATAGCCTGGGAGAGAAGGGGAGGGAGCTGTCAGCGCAGGTGAAGCCTGCACAAAGCAATAGATGGGGGAAGGAGGAGGGAAGGGCAGCTCCAAAATGCTGCGATTTCCTGCGCCGATTTCTCTTTAAAAATTAATGGAAAATAATGGAGTATCAGGTGTCTCTGTTGGAAGGAAACAGCTGAGTGGATGGGGCCTTCCTTACATTTCAAGATGCCCTGAATTTTGTTATTTTCTCCCTCAATCAGAAGTCTCTTTGTAAAACCTTTTTGTGCAGAAGTGCATGGAAGACAGTCCTGCTGCTTTTTTGCCTCTGGTCTAAGACAGACAGGATCTGCGTGGATATTTGCATGTTCTATCAGAGCACCAAACCTACAGCAAAAGGGAAGTTTTGGGTTTTAAGGGAAGTTTAATTTGATCCCAAATTAAAGAGTTTGTTTCCCTCATCATGCTCCTGGATGCAGAGCTGGGACTGAACTCAGCTCTCTGATGCAAGAGCACTAATCCCACAACTTCATCTGCCCCAATAAACATTTAAATGGTCTGCACAAAAAGAAACTACTCCCAAAAAAGTGACAGTTGGTGGTATCCCCGTCTCTCTTCTAGTAAAGAATCACTATTTATTTTGCATGGAAAAAACACAGATCCCCCTAGAAAAGCTTTCCAGTGTGTGTGTGGGGTCCTTCCCTGCACGGGCGATGTGAGTCCAGGTCTCCTCAGAGCAGAGCAACACAAGCTGTATCCAGAGATGAGGATAAAGGGAACTGGCACCTACTCTTTGTTCTCTCCCCATCTAGAGAGAAAATTCTCAATTTCTACTGAGAAAATTCAACCCAAACATCCAAACCCAACCTTGGAAGGTAATATACCGGGGAAAAAATCCCCTAATTTGGTACTGGAGATGGCAGCACCGCTTCCAGCCCAGCACTCGCCCCTTTGCCTCCCTCCAGGAGCCGTGGGGCAGAGCCTGCCCAGGCGTGAGAGAGCACCCCGGGGTGCGAGTCGGGCACCCACCGAGTGGCTGCTAGTTCTTGGCAAAGCCTCGCCATGGGGTGGGCCGGCAGAGGTGCCCGTCCTTACCTCGCAGTGATAGCACTCCACGTGGTAGTCCTTGTCCATTGACACCACCCGAATGGTCTCCTCGGAGCCCTGTTGGGGAGGCAGAGAGAAGGTAAGAGTGGGCTCGTAAGGGCCGTTTTCTCAGGCTTCTTTCAGCGTCCAACCTATCGCTCTGGAGAGCTGCTTCCCTGGGGGTCCCTCTTCCTCCCCAAAGCTCTGTCCCCACTGGGTCTGCTCTTCAGCAGCAGCGTGGGTGTCTGACAGAGCTAAGCTGGAGAGGTCATTTGGGAAGTATAGCCAAAACTTCATCCTCGAGGGAAAAATTAGTCTTGAAATCAAATAATTTTCCAAGGGCACCCAGGATCGGAACAAAAAATTAAGAGCTGCTGATTGGGTAACTTTTCCTTGTGGAGATCATGGCCTGAGCTTTCCAGGACTTGTATTCCCCTCAAACCATCTGTTGCACAGCTATTTTGCACGTGCACATGTCACTGTACGTACCCCATCAGGATTTACACACCAGCCCAGCAGGTAATTATGTGCACAGCCCCCAGGGTGGGGGTGGCTGCCGTGGGGTTGTGTAATTCCCCGCTCAGCCCCGGGCCCGTTCCCTTCTTGTAACCTCACAGACTCTCTCCCTGATCCGCTCTGAAGACAGAGCTCGTTAAATGTGCTGCCTCCCATTGTTTCCAGTCCCAGGTGTGGTCAGAGCATCAGATCTGACGTAGGCTACGTCTGAGAGAAGCTGCGGGCAAGTTCGTACCTGCGCTGCGAGACTTAACTAACCCAAGAAACCTCCATGGGAAAGAAGGTGGCGTCTCTCCTGCCAGCCACCAGATGAGTCAGCAGCACTGCCTTTTTCCCCCTTCTTTCTTTTTTTTTTTTTAAGTCATTTTGTAAGACACAAATCCAGTGTAATTTGCATCAGGGTTTTCTCCTCACAGCTCATCACCAGGACAAGCAGTTCTGGCTCGGCCTTTGTAAGGTTTTTAATTGTGGCTGCCCCATCCCTGGAGGGGTTCAAGGCCAGGCTGGATGAGGTTTGGAGCAACCTGGTCTGGTGGGAGGTGTCCCTGCCCAGGGCAGGGGGTTGGAACTCAATGATCTTTAAGGTCCCTTCCAGCTCTAACCATTCTGTTCTAACTATGTGAGACGTGGCCATTAACAGAGCCAATAAAGAGAAAGAGAGTAAGGTGCAGAGAGATGGAGGTGGGCACACTGGGAGGCTCTACCCACCGGCTTTATGGGGGCACAGCGGCTTAGAGGATGGGAGCTCTGGCTCTATGACCATGCCAGAGGAACGGGAGGTGACCTCAGCAACGGGAACTGGGAGGGTCCTGCACCCGCCAGCGTGCGAGGCAGCACCGCCACGGGCAGAAAAGGGATGTCTTCACATAGAATTCTTATATAAACTGTCAGGACAGGCTGAGGCTGCAGGCAGGCGATTCACCAAGCTCCCCTTTTAGCCAACTGTTCCGCTGCCTTTTCCGCCCCTTTAAGGCCTTTCATTACACCCCAGGACGACAGGCTGTGTGGCCTTTTCACAGGGTCAGGGTAACCCTCAGATGTCTCTTCAAATTTGGGCATCTTAACAGATCTGCATCAGAAATGCAAACGTAGCAGATGAGGAAAATTGCTACTTGAGCTAATGGGAAATTCTAAAAATAAACAGGGCTTTACTTCTTGGGTTATTCTTGGAGCCCCAGTCAGGGCTTTCAATTAAATGTGATTTATAACAGCATAATTAAGACCTGGAAAGCACCCTAAAGATACAAAGTAGTACGCTGCATAAGTAGTATGACTATTACAACCTCTGGGAATGTTTGGGAGTGACATTACTGTTGAACTGCATTTAATTTAGTATCTGACATGGTACAGATTGTGGAAGAGGGAAGAAAAGCATCTGATGTGTTTTTAGAAAGTGTCAACCGCTGGTTTCTCCAGGGGTGAGCGCGCGTTAACACCCACCTGTGCTGGGAGGATCGGCTGGTTACAGGAAGCGCATTTTGGTGCGAAAACCCTAGGGTGCAAGAACAAAGTGTTCAAATCACATTTCAAGCTTCTTCAAAAAGCAGAACCCAGAGAGTTATTCTAACTATGCCTTGGTTTTAGCAAAATGTAGATCCACAGGATTTGAAAGACCTCTACATGATGATATTCAGGGAAAAGGAGATTTGGAAGAGGCTGATCCACCCCAGGCTTATTGCTTGGGTCTCCCTGACCTCTGGGCACAGAGAATCCAGCACCCTTCCCACAGACACCCTTTCTCTTATCTTCCTTCATGCATAAAGCCTTTTGAATCCTTCCAGGAATGACCCTTTTAATCTACTACAAGGCCTATAACTATACCAATAATTTAAGTACTGTAATTTTTCTGAGCATGCCATGGATTTGCGTACTTACGTATGGTAGTCTTTGACACAGTAAATATTGTTCTCCACATCTACAGTGAAGGGGACCCCGTCCAAACACTCGTTACACACCACGCAGCGGAAGCAGCCGGGATGGTACGACTTTCCAAGGGCCTGCAAGATCTTAAAGAGTCACAGCAAAATAAGCGGATGCACGATTACAAGAGATTCTCCCCCCTCCCCATATACTGCTGTGTCTGACTCTTAATAATGACAGTGAGAAAAGCACTTCAGGATGAAATTACCACTCTGCGGCTCTGTCAGCAAGGGGCCTTTTAAAACAATCAAGTTGCTTATTTCAGTGGGTTTCAGTAGGCTCCCAGTAAGGAGAGAGAACTGTGAAAGCCAGGCTAACGCCCGGCAGCCTCAGCTCTGCAAGGGCCGCTGCTGCCAACAGAAATTAAAAACGGCTTCGGAGGCCACTGCTTGGAAAAGGCGCTGCAGCCAAACACGAGTTACTGGGATACAGAGATAATTCACAAAACTTCACAGGCTGCGACAGCCAGAATCCAAACCAGTCAGTACTCAAAAAGTAAAATAACAAGCCAAGCAAATAAACAGAAGTCCCTTTATTAATGAAGGATCCGAATCCTCCCCAGTTACC
>JAOXNO010000063.1:36295144-36326820 GCA_028565335.1 Limnodromus scolopaceus
AAAAAGTAAAATAACAAGCCAAGCAAATAAACAGAAGTCCCTTTATTAATGAAGGATCCGAATCCTCCCCAGTTACCGGCTGGTTATCACTCGGTCATAGAGGCCCATTGGTTTCTGCTAAAATTCCGTCTGTATCCATGTGTTTGGATACAGATCCATCCCTCTGCCCAGGCTTCTCCCAGCTGACCTTCCCTACTGCTCTCCCAGGTCATAGCACCAACTGCATACAGTTCAGGTATAAGAAACACGGGTCATAGCAACAACTGCATACGTTTCAGATACAAGAAACACCTTTGGAAGGTAATTTCAGAAAGTATCTGCTGGCAGCAGCGCTCAGCCTGGAGCTTCTAATAAGCTGGAGATGAAAAACCCCCACAGACCAAGCTGTCGTGGCCCTGGAGATATTCTATGAATAAAGATTAAATCAACAGGAAATAAGAAGCGGCACAGAGGAAAAACGCACAAAGTCAAGTTAATTTAACCTTTTTCTCCCCTCTACTGAAGGCCTACAGCTCTCCGGTCAGTGAGGGGCACCACGACTGCGCAGCCACCTTTCCTCCCAGGGTGAGCACCAAGGAATTAACCAGACCGCTTCGCTCCTGGAGCTCCCGGAGCCGGTTCCCTCTGTCAGGGCACCCCTGCTGACGGGAGATCAGCAGACAAGCACCTGCCGAGCTTCCAGCTACTGAGCTCCACCACCCAGAGCTGATGGACTCTCGCCTGGGACTCTGCAATTAAGGGCCAGCTCAAAGCGTGCAGGTGGGGACACCCCCTCCCCCCTCCCAGCACGACACAACTCCAGAAATTTGCTCTTGGGCTAAAACGAACAATATCCTTCCTTGTCCAACCAGTGGTGCCAGGACGGGAGCCAGGATCCTCATGAGTGAGGTCTCCCTTCCAGCTCCCACTGAACCTCGGTGCTCGCAATGCAGCAGCTACCTCTGTTAGGCAACGGGAGGCTCACTTTAAAGCAGGAGGAGAACAGATACACTGCACGCCCTGCACTTCTTCAACGCACAAACCACTTCATTGTGTTGGGGAAGTTCTGCTTAGGAAGATCAGCCTGAACTCTTCTCACTTCCACCCACTGAGACGGTGCCAGCAGCACCTGGCCCAGCCCACAGCCCTTTGATTTTTTTATTATAAAATAACGCTGACTACTGGCTCCCTGCAAAGCCCAGGGGCAAGAATGCATGCTAAGTGACGTGGAGCGAGTGGCAGAAGGTAAATAAAGCAAGTCACAGAGCGGGCAACAAACCTCAGGACTATTGATAGTCCTCTCCTCTAGCCCAGATTCCATCCCCTTGCCAGAGCTCTTGCTATTCCACGGTCTGACAGAGCACAGCCTACGTTTCCCTTTTCCATCCTCTCATACACAGCAGTGCTGCATTTTCCCCCTTTAGTGTTAAAATGCTAATTATTTATTGATTTATTAAACTGGCATGTGACAGAAGAACAGCCTCCCACGATCTCAGATAGAAAAGAAGCCCAACTGACTGTACTTAAAGGACATGGTGGTATTTCTTGTTAATTTACTGCCTTCAGTTTCAAAAATTACCTTGCCAGCAGTGACAGTCTGAGAGGGAAACAGCCCCATGTCCCACCGTGTGCTCCCCAAAGCAGGTGAAACCCAAATCACCCCGCGGTCAGGAGTTTCGGTCTCTTACCATCTCCATTATGAGGTGTCCACAAACAAAGCACTTGTCCGCTGTTTGCTGAAAACCTGAATACTGTTCAAATGACAGAAAAGAAAGCATTATTAGTAGCCACTCCTCCAGCTGCAGAAATACCTTCAAAGTGAGCGCTGCGCCGTTTTCCAGCCTGTGCTGTATATATGGTGTTAAACCAGACAGTAGTTTTGGGAGACCGTGCCTCAGAAGCCTTGCTCTGCTCTTGCCGCATGTGGAGACACCAGCTCTGCCCTCTCATCCACGGCAAGGTTTTTATTTTAAGTTTGATTTTGATTTTTGAAGCCTACTTGGAGAGTTCGAGTTTGGCATGCCGGAATTAGCTTTAATTCACTCTTTCGGTGGCTGTTGTTGGGGAAGTAAATAACATCAGACTTACCTCTCAAATCCTACTCAAATTAGTGACCAGATGCTCAGATTTTGGCCCTACACTTCACCCAGTGCTACAGGCAGACTAGGAGAGTGAAGACAGGCCCAAGGAGGATTTAGCTGCCTTGTGGACACCAAGTTTTTTATCCAAGGAGGCATCTAAAAGTCCAGTTGTAGGCACCTGGGCTCCCTGCACAGCGTGGGCAACCTCAGAAGGGTGACACAAAGCCAGTGGCCACCCCGTGCCACAGCCGCAGCGGGGACTGGGCAGGACTGGAGGCAGAGCCCCCCCGGTTTGGTGCTGGGGGCTCGGCAGCAGGGAGATACTGTGCCCAGGTGGGACCCAAGCTCTGTGCTCCCCACCTGAGTGTTTTAGACCTCAACTTTGTACTTGCGGCCCCAAAGCAGATCCTGCTCCAGATGCCAAAGTCTGCCTTTAGCCCTGTATACAAAAACCATCCCGGTTATCAGGCCAGAGCACTGACCTTCCAACCAGCCACCCTCCGGGCAAGAACTCCAGCCACGCGATTTTGAAACGGGTGTTTGCAGTGGCTGGACCTTCCCCTCGCCCGGGGCAGCCCCCAGGAGCCAAGCGCCGCGTGTGCTCTCCCTCCTGCCAGGGAGAGGGTGCCCAGGCACCGGGTCGGTACCCACAGGGATGCTTGTTCCAGCAATTCAGGCTGTAGCAAAGCTCACCCGAAACGTACTGTAATTGCAGAAGATAAAAGGAGGGAACCGGGAGGATGAGTGTAAACTGGACTCTTCTCCCAGAGCATGGGTCAACTGGATCCTCCACTTAATGCATCCTCAGAGCCTCAGCCCATCCGAGCTCACAGCTTCCTCCATTCCCACCCCCCCCCCCCCCACTTCAGAAGGCACAGAAGTCCCCAGCCTAGAGCTGCTGGGAGCTTTCCTTTTTATGGGATTGCAGATCAACAGGCTGGAAACAAAACTTTTGTTGCTATGCACCAAAGTGATCATGAAGGAAAAGGTCTCGCAGACGCTGTGATGGGCCCAGAAAGTCAGTCCGTGTCACAGCTCCAGGGTCACCACGCGCTAAGGAACACGGCTCCCTCAATTTAAGAAACTTTGAAACTTCATCAAACGAGAGCAGGGTGCTGAGGAACAAATACAGAGGTGAGCAGCCCTTGCTGGCTGTTTCTGCAAGATACTGGGGTTTTTTTGCCTTTTTCTTCTTCTTACTGCTCGGGATGCTTCTTGGCCACGCTGTATCTGAGTGACCATCTGGCCAGATCCTTTCCTAAGGCCGGGAACTCGGGGGCTACTGGAAACAGGTGGGTAGGTGCTGGTGGCCCAGACAGCAGAGGATTAACAAGGGCACAAACCCAGCTAATTCTAAAATCCTGCTGGAATGAATTTGCCAGTACCATCTGGCTGTCATTTGATAAGGAATGCAAAGGAGCACTTACCCCGCTATTGATTAAGAGGAATATTATTCCCCAGGAAGAGAATGGCATAGTGGTCAGATTAATGTCATTTATTGCCAACTAGATTGCTATAAATTACACTGTTTGTCAGAAAGAAAGATTTTGCTGACACAAAATCGCTCTTTACATGACTAACCCTATTAAATTAAAACCGTGATTTGTTTTTAACAAGAGAATTGTTGTTTGTCAGACACATCCAGAACTGGATTCCCCAATTCAGAAGACTTTGCAAAATGGCAGTAAGTCTCATAGCAGCCATGAAGTGTTCCATGGGCCCGGGGAGCTCTCCTGTACCACCAGCTCCACTCTTCTCCCATCGCAGCATCCACCCCAGACACACCAGAGACCTGACTCAGTGAGATCAGGGCTTTGGAGTCAGCTCTGCTCCTGCTTTAAATTGATCTGGACTGGAAAAGAGGATGGGATTTTACACGTACAGCTTTGCTCAGGGTGGAAGCGGTGCTGGGCGCAGCTCTTACCCTATACGGGTTTCATACCTGCCAGTTGTTTCTTTTCATATATAAATATTTTGCTGGCTCACCAGTGAGATGATATAAACACAGGCCAATCTCAAACTAGACGGAAACATCCAAAAGGCTACAGACAGTCTGTACCCAGGACAAATAATTTTGAACTTTCCCAAATGTTCACTATAGATGCTCATTAAGCATCTATAAAAACATTGAAAGAAGTCATTATAAAAAGAACAGCTCTGAAATTCAAAGCTGAAAATGAAGCCTTACCCTTCGCTCTCACTTCTGTGACTTAGAAGTGAGATGCGAGTTTGCCAGGATGCCAAGAAAACACGTGCCTGTTGAAGAGCCGGCGTATTATTTTTCCTGATTTCTTGGTTTGGTCCCAGCTGTTTTCTCCCCTATTTCCCTTGTCCTTGACTTCTCTCCCAGGATAATAAAATCTCACTTTATGTGCACGAATCAAGACTTTGTAATCAAGCTCCCCAATGATACTTATATAAAATAAGACTCTGGGAAACTAAATAAACCTTGAGAAATATGTTAATTATGTTAGAACAGAAGAGTAAAAATAAAGTAGAAGACTTGGCCGGCTGAAGTTTTCTTTTGTTTGCTGCCCACTATACTTTGACTATCGAATGGGCAAAAAAGATCTCTAATGATTCTGTCCAAGAGTCTTTGTTTCAATGCAAGAGGAAAACAAGTCCTCTTCTGTCCTGAATATTTAGGCCTGTTAGTGTCCTCCTGTGATAATCTTGGGGTTTATAACTCTTCTGTCTAATGTGCAATATATCCCAAAGAAATTAACAATGAATTTTGAGCACATAATGAACAATTATGCATGGAGGATAATCCCACCAAGGACTATCCGAAGCGATTTCTCCCGCCTGCCCTCAGCCCTGTAACTGCTCCTGGTTGTCTTTTAAAGTTTGATGTTCTCATCATCACTTTCCAAAAGCAAAAACATTCAGAAAATAGCACGCCTGGAAAAGGCTCTGGGACCCAAAGTTTCTACCTTGGGGGATGCCAGCTCTTTGAGGAGACGCATCGCTGCCTCTCCCCCGCCTGCCCGCCCGTGCCCAGGAGAGGCTGCTGCCTTCCCTGCTGCTACCCACCCCACAACACAAAACCTTCCTCCTGGAAACAGACCCTGGAATCTCACTCGGGCCCATTTTCTTCTTTGATGAGGACGTTCAAAACCTGCTGCAGGCCCCAGGGGAGCAGACCCAGCGGGTTACATTTCAGTAGGTGCGGCAGCCGCTGCCCCGGGAATGGGATGGAGCCTTAAAAACTGCAATTCCCGGTTCCGGCCCCACAAAGTCACCGCCTGTGACTCCAGATTCCTACTCTTTTATGCTTTAAGGGCTTTTGAGAGGGATGATCGGGAGTTTTTGCCAAAATGCTTCGGGCATTTAATTCTGAAAACTAATTTCTGAATTGGGTGCTATGCTAATAATGTATTCCAACCCCAGGCTGCCTGTAATCCCTCACAGACTCTCTGCTCCTTGGTTTCCCATTAGCGGAGCATCTGTCTTCTCGCTGCTTCATTGTCTGCTCTCTGCATGGGACCCTCAGTACATGAGACACAACAATGCAAGAAATTCATGGGATCACGTTCAGAGAGGGAGAGAATATCAAATTTGGTTTCATGCAGATGGACTTGTTTTGTTGATTTTTTTTTCTTTTTTTTTTACACACATATTTAAATGCGGCGATTAAATTGAACTGATCAAAACGAGGCCTTCTCAGGCTCAAAGACACGGGAGCCTCCTGGCAGGTGGCAGAGGTTAAACTGAAGGAAAACAGTTCAGAACTTTATTCTTCATGTCGCTGAGACCCTCTCACGTACCCTGTCGCTTCGCGGACCCTGTGGTGCCGCCAGTGCAGAAACGCTCCCGCAGCAGCTTCTCTTCTCGCCTCCCCACTTCGTTCTGTTTGAAGGACACGGGTCGGGCGAGGAGGGACGCCGTGTCCCGCGCGGAGGCAACAGCGGGCCCGGCCACGCACAGGGCTCTGCCAAACCCCAGGAATTCAGCTGGCAGCAGGCTCTGCCCCGGCAGCACTTCACAGCCTGCCAGAGGGGAACAGCCACCGCCTTCCTCGAGAGCCTGCAGAGCCCCACGTGTGACTTTCTTACCTAGACCTTCCCTGAACAAACTCCCCTGGAAGCTCTGCAGTGATGGCGATGAAGAAAGAAGCCTGAAGCAACAACTTGCACTCCCCATCGTGCCCAAAATCTATTAACCGGGTTCCCGCTGTACAGCCCTTCCCACTGCACCGCGCTGCGCTCCTGCGGCCCGTCACTTATTGTCACCGCCACCAGCCATCAGTCACACTGCAGAACAAACTGCCCACGTTAGAACATATCTCCCTGGATAAAAAATAAAAGTTATCTGCATTTTATTCAAAACAGTTGTTGAAAGATTTCAATTCAAAACATAACAGCAACTAATACCAACGTTTCCTACAGAAGTGGAAACACACCACTTTCTCACAGGGGTTTTTTTTTTCCTAGCTCTCCCATAGAAAAAAAAAATTCATGCTGTCTGCTTACAAGTGTTTGGCAGGAGTTACACATAATTAGAAAGAGCTCCAGTTCTTTTAAGTGTGCTTCAGTTATTGTAATTTACTTTTCAATGTAGTATTAAGAAAAATAGGATAATGTGACTTTTTGGATCGCCATCTCAAGAGGAAACAGGGGAGTGACTGTCTGGCCTGGAACCAACTGGACTTTGTAACACGCTCTTCAAAACATTCCATGGTAGCAAAAGCCTGTCCGTGGTGATACATCTCAAGAAAAACCCCATCTTTGTCTTTCCTTGTCTATTTTGTCACAGCCCAGAGAGTGCCCCCTGCGACCCGTTTAACGCTCCGTAACCCAGTTCAGGAAACGCTGAGCATCCTTTTAGCGAAGGCAGACCCTACTCACACACTGACACTTCATCACGTTACCTTTATCTACGTTACCACCCGGGTCTAGGCACTGCCCGTCTGCTGCTCCTTTATAAACTCCAGAGATTTTTCCGGACTCCGCTTTCAAGACACCCAGTTTTCCTCCACTGGCAGCCCCACCGCCTGCCTCGCCGTGCAGCACCCGCAGCCCTCACCCTCTGCTCCGCAGCCAGCGGTTTTATAGGGGCCCCCGCTTTAAAAATTTGTCCTCTGGGATGAATTCCTGGGAGAAAATCCAGACCTGCCTGGAGTCAGTGGGACGTCTGCCACCGGCCCCGATGGACTCGTACCTTCTTGATAGGGGACACGGCACCGCTGTGCTGTGCTGCAACCGGAGGGGAGCCCACACCACCAGCTCTACGTGCTCTTCACACTGATTCATATTGAAGTCCAGAGGCCAATCAATGTCTGACCACCCCTAAATATTCTGAAATTCGAATTTTAAGCCCATCTGTAGGTTTGATGCAACACTTCAGAATACACCAATTGATCACCCTTACCATCAAATTCATTTATAAAATAAATCCAGAAGCACTGCCACACTACAGACTTAGGAAAAGCTAAGGAAGGAAAAGTACTCAAATTTTTTTTTTGGCCGGGAGGGGCTGGAGCGAGACACACACACAAGTAACAACATGAACTTCACTCCCTCATGCGCGGCGTACGGCAACACGCTGCGATCTGTTCCCCTTTGTTTCAGCGACAGCCTTTGGGAGCACAGCAACGCTCGGCATTCCCGGTGCCTCTGGAACCTGGAAGCGCCTCCCGTCCCAGCCCGGAGCCCTCGGTGCCTTGAAAACACGCACGGACCTCCTTACGCTTCTGTGCGCCGGGAACATTGCAGCAAATCCCCTTCCAAGCTTTCATTGCATCGTTCCGTTAAACATACCAATAAAGACCCCTGTCTGTCTGTTCTCTGGCTGGAATGTGCCTTTTAACAGCAAGTCTCCTAAATGCAACATCCTCCGGTTATCCAGAGCTCCATTTGCTCTGTGATTCCCATTGGATATGAAACGGATGCAAGCTGTAACTTTAATAATTTACCTTTTCAACTGAGTCTGTTTTTTCTGAGACAGTCCCACCCGGCTAACGTGCCAGTCCCAGCACTCACCTCCCACGGGGCATCTCCCAGCATTTACACTCGCCGAGATGGAAAATCAATCCTCTGGCTCCAGCTGACACCAGCTTCCATTACACGAAATAAAAAGCATCTTCCTAGAGCCCCAGCAAGTGAGACAAGCCATCCCCCACACTGCCAGGCTTAGAATCACAGAATGGTTTGGGTGTGAAGGGACCTTAAAGCCCCCCTCAGTGCCACCCCTGCCCTGGGCAGGGACACCTCCCAGCAGACCTGGTTGCTCCAAGCCCCGTCCAACCTGGCCTTGAACCCCTCAAGATGGAAAACACCTCAGTGCTGGAAAACAGCACGTGCACAAACTGAGAAGAACAGCCTCGTTAACGTATGAATATCGACATCGCAGCCGTGTCCAGGGGCCCAAGTTAGGGTGAGGGCCCTGTTGTGTTTGGTGCTACAGGAGGTGAGGGCAAGCCCTGCCCATCACCCCGCAGGTCCTCTATTGATTCCCTGTCCCCTTCCCCAACGAAAGGCTGATCGTTGCCACTTGTCACCTCCCTCCCAGCTCTGTGCACCCCGATCCTTTGGCATTTTTAAAATCATTGAGAGTTTTACAGTCATGGATGTAAGGCAAGGCCCTCTATGGCCTCTGTAGCCAACTCTGGCGTGGCAGTGGCCAGCTGGGGAGCAGAGGCTACAGCTGCAGCAGGGGGGAGAGCTGGCACATGCAAAACGAAGCGTTCAGAGCCTTCTCTGAGGATTTTTGGGCAAAGCGACAGATCTTCCCCCAGTCCTACTCACTGCAATGGGTGAACAGCTTTAGACGAAACTTTCAACAACTAACGGCAGCGAAGTCAGCCCGAGGCAAAAACCTGGCACGAAGAAATTCAGCCTAAATGAATAAATTTGGCAAAGTTATAAGCCAGTGAAAGAGATAATCTTAAAAGGTGAAGTTTTGGATGACCTTAATGGTGTGCACTGCAGCTCATGGTGTCTCTAATAGGTTATTTCCAGAGCATCTGAGTGTCTTCCAGTAGTGCATTAAGCAACGAAACTAACATCTGTCACGAGGTTCATTTTCCCTCTCATCTCCTCCCCGGAGGGAAATTCTCTCATTTTTTAACCTCTCCTGGACCCCCGCTCAATAATGTTCATTACCTCAAGAGAAAAAGGAAAAGCCTATCAAAAAGGAAAAAAAAAAAGAGAGAGATAATAGATCTAAGATTCAGGCTGCCTTGGTGACATTTTAGAAGTCTTTTTTGCCAAGAAAAACAGTAATTTCTTTTAAACTTCTTTACATGATATTTAAGCACTGAAAAGACAAATTAAAGTTATTGAGCTATTTTTCCTTCACCCATGATTATGCAGCAATTTATCAACAAAATGGAACCAGAACATCTGACTGGGATTATTTATTATAGAGTAAGGCATTTATTTTTTGTTCACTTCACCGGGAACCGTGTCCCTGTTATGGCTAGTTACCCATCTGTGTCCTCACAGCTTTCAGGCAAGGATTAAACTGTCGTTTGTTTTATTTCCTTTCAGGCAGTAACCATCCTAACAGGGCTCGGGATCCTGCTGGACGTGCTGCCTTAAGGTGGCGTGACAAAGAGCGACTGGATCTTCCCCGGAGCTAGAGCAAAGCAGTGAAAAGTTTGGGGGGTTGGGTTTTGTTCTTTTTACTCCTTACGCTCACGCAACATCGCTCCCGAAGTCTCCTGCTGGAAATGGCATGGATGAGGGAATCCCTGCGCCAGGCTCAGGCAGAACTGGAATTATCTCGGGATTTTTCTTTTTTCTTTTTTTTTTAATTCTGATTCATTGACTACAGGTAGCCAATATGGCTTGGGAACGTGCAGCTCACCAGGGCTGGACGCAAAACTGAACAAAGGAGGAAGAGACGCGCCGTGTCCTGCGGGTGGGAAGGGTCTACCAGCCCTCACCCATGGGCTTGCAGCCCACCCGCCCACAGCCGGCACCGCGCTCGCCAGGACATCCCTTCCCATCCACAACTCCCCAACCGGGCGTAAAAACTTCCAGCATTTCTTCCCTGGAAAGAATGAGCAAGACAAGCCGCCTGATTCCGAGGAAGATAATCTGTGCCCTCAGTGAGAGCAAACATGTGGGAAAAGTATTTGCTAGAAGAATGTACCTTGCGGCTGCTGCCAAAGGTTCAGAGGGGTGTATCTGCGCCGTGGAGAGCTTTAGGGCTGCGCAGTGGAAATTGCTCATAACGACTGATAACATCTACGTTCCTCTAACACCTTTTGTCCAGAAATCAAAAGCACTTTTCAAAGGAAGGGCCGGATTTTGAATGCTTGTGGTTAGCACCTCCTCACGCCACACCTGTAGGGACCCGTTTTTTGGAAACAACTTGGTAGCCAAAGCTCTCTGGCACTCGCTAGCCTTTAAGTGACAACTAGAGCTCTCTTAGAAAGTGTGACCCACGCAGCATTTCACCGCTGAAGTCTGAAGAGCCTCGGGGGTGGAAGAGATGCTCCCCGGGGCAGCAGCCACCAGCACCAGGTGACCCTCGGAAGGGACAGGTTAGCCAAGGAGCGTGAGCCCTGCTCCTACAGCAGGTGCCAAATACGAAAGAACAATTTGGTTTAAAAATAGCAAAAAAGAATGCCTGAAATCTTACTTACTAGGAAGTCTTCTTCACAGTACACCTTGCCATTGGCAGGCTGAGAGTAAAGGTGTGACACATGAAGGCAAATATGGCTTATATTTTAGGAATTTCCATTATCTTTATGGATTGCATTGATGAGAAATGCATTTGTGCACGTTGAACTGCCAGCAACGTTTTTGTTGTGGGATATACTTTGAGTAATTCCTTTGCAAAAAAGCACGGTCATATATTCATTAGAAATAAAAAGTCATTCTGGAAGACCCGGGCTTCTAACTGACTGGTATTTCAATAAATAAAGGTGCTATAAATTCAACATAGCCATTCTCCAATTCATCGTGCTCTAAGCTAAAACACATCATTCCTCTCTTATTTCAATTCCCAGCCACCCGTCCTCTTAATCTTAATTATAAATGGCCTGCCACTTATCAAATCATTCTCTGTGCACTGCACAGTCCTCACCCTTAATTGCACAAATATTTTATTTTTGAAACAACACAGCTCAGCAACAAACTTCATTTCTCTTTTCATGACTCGGCCTCTATTAAAGTAAAGGGTTTATAAAAGCTCTGGGCGCACGGAGAGAAAATTAGTTGCTCCTCGGTGGCTAACAGTTTTTAGCTAATCACAATGCGGCCCCACATCACTCCGAGCGGGGCAGTGATTAAAACTGCGCCAGCAACAAAGCGATATTGTGCGGCGCGATGACGTGCTCCGGTCAGAAACGTCTCCCCTCTCGTTATGATTGGTATTCCCCAGATGTTTGACTTCGAGCTGGAGCTTGGCAGGCGAGGCTTTGTGGCTGCAGTTCAAGTCCCAGGCTCCAGCAGCCCCAGTGTTTATCCTCATAATTTACACTTTGCGATGGCTTATGGACAGTTACGCGCTGGGTGCCGCAGCCACCACTTCAAACCGAGGGCCTGATCCTGCCCTCGCGGAGTTAGTGGGAAGCGCTTCCCCGTTCCAGGGCTGGCAGGAGGCCCCAGATGACTAAACCCTCTCTCAAAGCAAACAAGCCAATACGAAAGAACAATTTGGTTTAAAAGCAATAAATAAATAAAAAAAAAGCCTGAAATCTTACTTACTAGGAAGTCTTCTTCACAGTACACCTTGCCATTGACGTTGTAGAACGCTTTTCCTCGTAGTCTTCTCCCTGTCAAAACACAGTACTGTCAGGATTTTGTGCTCCATGTTTTGGGCTTGGAATTTTGGGCCATTCAGGGCACAAAGTGAGGAGCCCGTCCCACTGTGCCCGTCCTCACGGTCGGCTCCAGCCCCTGGAGAGGGTCAGCTCTCGGCTCCATCCTGCCCTAACAAACTCCTCATCAACCAGACATTACTTCTAAGAGCGGGATATGGAACCCGGATGATGCCAGTTACTGGAAAATTTGTAAATCTAAACCCAAAAATGTTTATTCTGGGGAGAAAAGGCCCATTTGTAAATGGAGACAATTTTCTTAGCAGGAGAAATCGCAGCAGGCGCTGCAGTCAACGATGCATTCATCTCCAAAGGACCAAACATGGGATAGTGCAAACGGATGTTCCTTTCACCTCTAAAAATATTTATGCATTAATCAACATAATTAATTAGAGACAATAATCAGTAATTAGTCAAGCAGCTCCAGCTCCCTGCGATACCAAAGCAGTACAAGGCACACGTGACAGCGGGAAGGGCAGAAAAATCACACTGAAAACAAGAGATTTCATCTTCAAGTTTGAACACTTGCCATTTCACTAGCTCCTGCAGGACTCCGTGGACAAAGCCCATGATCGCCGTTAACTGGTGGCTCTGAAACGCACAACGGACTCCAGAGAGTCCCGAGGAGAAGGATTAAACCCAGGAACTCGGAGCCCACCGAGCCCAACCAGTTTTCGGATACAGCAGACCAGGGATGTCTTACACCAGAGCCGCTCCCCCGAAAGCAGCACCGTTTTATCAGCGTAAAACCAGAGAGGGAGAAGGGAAACCGCACTCGTCCTGACTCACCTCATCTCCACCCCGTGCTGGGGTCCCGCTGGCCAAGGCTCCCAAACGTCTGGGTGCCCCCACGAGCCCTGGCAAGCAGAGGGCACGGTGGCTACTACCGGTTGCCATCGGCAGAGACCCAGAGGGAGGAGGAGGGCAGGAGGCTCTGCATTTACATGATGAGCCCTCCCGGGTCACCGCCAAAGCTTTAACTCCACAGAACGAGCCCGGCCATCTCCTGCCGAGGCAGCTCCACCACAAGCACGGCCGACCTCAGCGGCGGGTTTGACTGGGAGGGCAGGCGAGCCGAGCCAGCTGGCCAAGCACAGAGGGGCAGGAGCGCTCGCCACGCTTTCCATAAACAACGCCGAGGGAAAATATGATTAATTTTCAGTGCTTGAAAAGTGCCTTTTACACGTTGCCGCTGAGATCCGATCCTGGGAAAGAGTGCGTGGCACAAAGAAGTTGGGATCGGGGCTGATGCTTTTGGGAAATCACATGCTGCATGTGGTCGTCTGGCGGTTTTACTGTCGTGGCCGAGGGAAATGCTTCTTTTGTGTGCACATTCTTGGGCTGTCGATCTCACGGGCTGCTGTCTCCATACTGCTGGTAGGTGGAGTCAGCCCCTGTTTGTCTTTCCAGCCGCCTGGTAGCCCTGGTGGGGACCAGGAGCCCGGTGGCGTGGGCAATGCACTCGGACCGTCCCATCACCTCAGAGACTCTCTGGTAAAACTGGTCCATCCTACACATCGCCGAAACAAGGGAGGGGCTGGGACAGCAATCGGGGGGTCCCGGGGCCTCTCTCGACTGATGCAGGAGCAACCACCTCTAGATCTTCCCTCCTGCTTATCCAAGCTGTTTCAAAACCTCTCCAGTGAAAGGTAAAGGGAAGTGGAAGGGAGGGAAGAAAAGGGAAGAGGCCAGAGTGGGTTTTTAAAGGACACGTTGGCCCTGCCAGACCCAGCCTTAATACACAACTTCTCTTTAGATGGTGGAAACGAAGCAGCTGCACCCAGAACGGGGACGTGCCGTGGACGAGCTGGTGCTGCGCTTCCACCTCACTCCCACCCACCGCCCGTGCAGATGTTTTGGACCCGCTGTCAAAAGCGTTTGTGTTATCAGATGCGTTTGGCAGCTGATTGCCCTGTGACATGGAACCCCTCACTGCTCCCACCCGCCCCCAGACACAGGCACCCCCTCTCTGGCCATCCGGCTGATGTGGCAAAACCAGCTCTCTTTCACACACCACTCGCAGAGCAACACCCTTTCGAAACTGAGGAAAAACACCATTTTCCCCAATTTTACAGCTGAAAAAACCAAGCTACCTATTAGGGAAACAACTTGCCTAAACTCATAAAGCAGGCAAGCAGCTTGCTCACATGATAATTACTATTATTAGCAATAATTAATAAGATAGACAGGCCCTTTACCTTAGAGGAATTTCATTCAGAGATCGCACAGTAATTATCTCATAAACAAGAAACAGCAAGTTATCACACAAATAGCCACAGCTGCACTACACCGGCTTCTCCCTACTGCATTTTAGAAATAAAATGCAGAGACATACGTTCGGTTTGCCCTCCGGAAGAGTTTGCTGAATGATGGTCGAACACCAAACTCTGCGAGTGCTGGGACTCGAGCGGAAGCTGCTGTCGCGAGGGAAGGCTGGCAGCTTCAGGCAGGGAGAGACGAAGCCCCCGGGGATGTTAGTGCCCCCAGCTCGATGCACGGGACAAGGCGCTGTTGCCTCCACGTAGCCGTAAACTATTATTGCCCATTAGGCAGGGATTTCAAGTTAAAACCCCCTCGTATTGCTTTGCCTGGCAGAGTCGACCACCAACCCAGCCTGACATCACCCTGCCACCGACCAGGACCCGCTGCTCGGCCATCCTTCCAATGGAAGCTTATTATTTGCTTTTGTAACATTGGAACAAAAAAAGGCAACAGCTTCTGACAAAACTTGATGCAACTTGCCGATAGCTCATTACAATAATAACGAGCGGTTGTAATGAGCGGAGTTCATGGGGTTTCACTGGTCTCCTGCTCTGGCTGGAGACCCACCTGGACATGACCACGGATGGGGCAGGAGCCACCCAGCCCTCATGCAGCACTGGGAAGCCCTTTTCTCCTCTGAGAGCTCTTCAGAGCCTTGTTTTACTGTGAAAAATGAAGTTTATGCACTCAAGGTGACGACAAACGCTTGTTGCAAGTAACTTCTAGATTTCTGGGCTGACACCCTGACATTTGAGGGGTAGTGACCACCAGGGTTTAAGGGGTTCCACCACCCCCGGGGGGAGGCAGAGATCTCACAAATGCTCCAGCGAAGAGTGTGAAGTTTCAGGTAGATAATCTGGGAGTCAGTAAAATGCAAGCTAGAAATCACCCTGTCCCAAGGAACAATCGCAACTGGTGTTTGCAACCAACATGACAAACATCCAACGACAGCAGGCTTTTGGAACGCTTAAAAAAATATATAAAATCAAAATCAGCTCTAGGTTTTTAACATCAGTTTTCATCACATTTAAGCAGTTTATGACTCTCTGGTATTTAAATGTGCCTAGCAATTACTTCCTGCACGTTTTTTCTCCCCTATGTGTTGCAAACTTAAAAGGAAGGAACAGGAGAGCTGTGGCTTTAGCAAAGGACCCAACTCAAAGCCTGGGACACAGGCTGTCCACAACTGCCCTCTCCGCTCCCCACGGCACATCGCTCGGTGGTGAGAACACACCAGCCAGGGAGGCAAGACGGGGTAAAACTTTTTCCAGCACTGTTTCAAAAGCTGCTCCAGGCCCTCATGGAACGAGACAGGGTTCGAGGGTCCTGAGGAGGTGCTCCCAAAGAGCACTGACTGTCCTGCCCCCTCCTCGCCAGCCCGGAGAAGCATCCCTGAAGCCCCCCCAGCACTGCGGGCGGTGGGTTTTCGCCGGTCGGGAGATGAGCTTATCGAGCGGCAGCCTTCGGTGGTGGATCTCCAGCCTCACACGGGATGATGCAACCGCATCAAGGGCTCACCCCCCTCTCGCCCCCCCGGCCTTTGTAAGACAAGAGATAGCAATGTCTCACTGTCACAGCATGGTTATTAGACCTAATTACTGTTTGCAGCGCCCTTTGAAGTTGAAAAGTGCCAAGCATTATTATAATATTTTAAGTACTTTGATGATTAAAAACATGCAACCGTTGGGTAATAACGATGATTTACTAGTATTGTAGCGTAAGCAAGTTCATGTGAGGAGCCTGTGCTGTCTCAGTGCCCGACGCTGCTCAAAAGCAAACAGCTCCCCTCTGACATAATGGGAATGCTGCAGCCCCAGCCTCCCCTCCCAGATAACGCCCGGCGCGTCCCCCAGGGCTACCGCAGCACTGGGAAAACACACCAGCGTCCAGTCCTGTCCCTCCTGCCATCACCCTCTCTCTGGTGACACACGCACCCTTTCTCCTCACTGCACGCGGGAAAGTGTCAGCGTTGGGGGGAACAAAGTGCGGGGTGACTAATAATGTCCTCCTTATTTCCAACATGGAACAAGAGGATTGCATTTTAGTGAGAAAATGTATTTAAAACCTCCCCATATGGAGTGCAACTGAAGAGTTCAGCTGTAACTATCACTGCTAAAGGTAAGAAATTCGTTAAAGCAGAGCTAATTAACAGCCCTAAGTATCACCACAGAATATTATCCAAGCAGTTGCCATTCCTGCTGGCTGGGGGGGGGACGTGTCTGGGTAGGTCTGACCACCCACCAGCACAGACTGGATCTGCTGCCACTTCCCCCATGGGACACGGGCCCCCAGAGCCTGGGGAGCAGGATGCAGGCGATGGCAGGAGCTGGGCAGGACAGGGGGGGCTTGCTGGAGCCCCCAGCACGGCCACACAGCGATCACACTGGGGATGCAGCACCACGAGCTGCTGGTTTGTCCCACAGCAGCAACGCAAATACACAGCATCCTTCTGGAGGAAAAACAGCATATGGCGGTGCTGCTCCCACTGGGATTTCCTCCCCTCACTGCCTGTGTGACGAGTTGTCAGTTCTAAGGCTGAAGAGGACACTTGGTGAGAACCTCTGCACCCTGGAAGCGTTGCCCACGACTGGCCCTGCTCTCTGAGCGCGGCAGCCCCTGCCCCTTCATGCCTGACTGACCGAGGGACTGCGTGCATCTGTTTTAGTTAGCAATGTTAAACATGGGCCTAATTGCTCGTTAACTGCGTCAGACACCATCTCTGCAGTGACTGATGTGACACCAGCATCGTCATCGCTCTCATGGTAAGGGAAAGTCTCTCCAAGCGCTCAGACTAAAGTGACACAAAAACATACTTGCAGGATTAACACGCAACAACATTTGCTCCAGTATTTCCCAACTGAGAAATTCCCACATGTGGCCCCAAAAGCCCTGGTACAAGTGAAACCGGGCAGAAGGTGGCTTGGGCTGGGTGGATGTCCCCGCAGACCCCTGCTCATCCAGGGGTCCCAGGGCTGTGACAGGCTCATTGCTTGGCCCAACCAGGGGTCCCCAGGGCTGTGACAGGGCCGTCACCCAGCCTGTCCAGGGGTGGTGGGTCACTGGGTGATCTCAGGTACCTGCGGACACCGTCTGAGAGCACAGGGCACCACGACAGGAACCACCCTCTCTCCACAGCCTGAAAAGAAGCTCTGGCACCGGCGCTGCAGCCTCTCCGGCCGCCCAAGGAGTGACCTGCTCTGGAGAGCATCCGTGTGCTCCCCAAGTACAGGTGTTAATGATGGAGACACTGGGACCAGAACAACTCAAAGCTGATGAGTGAAACCTCCAGGATCCAATCTGTTCTCCACAACCCCCCCAGGGTGGACAACTACTCGTTCTGAAAAGCGGAAGCTAAACTTTAAGTTGCCAGATGATTCCAGGAGCTGAGACTTCAAGAGAAATACCAGGTTTTACAAACACGGAATAAATCACTGAAAGTATTAAGTAATAATGACCCACCTCTGCTACTCAGTCACCTCACAATAAAACAGATGCAGAATTTCACCCAGGAGATGTTTTCTTTCACTTGGTAGAGGAGCTTCGCCTGCCCAGGAATTGAAGATGTGCCAAAAGGAAACAAAAAGCTTCCAATACTTTTTCTTTATTTGTCACCGTTTCTCCTTTACTGGCATCTATGTTTGGGCCCGCAGTTCTCCATCCCTCGCTCGGGCTGACGGCTCCCTATCTGCACCATCTCCTTCACCGGGGGGGGGTTTCTGTCACTCCATCCACTCAAGAGCACAGAGCACCCAGGGCTGCTTTAGCCCCTGAAAAACTGTGAATTAAATTTTTCTCTTCCGCCTCCTACAGGGGACTCACACAAAGCCACCAAGCAATGTGAGCAGAACCTCTTCACGAGGGGTCCCGGGCACAGGACGGGGCTACGAGGGGACCCCACTGCTGGGGGGCTTGGAGAACCTTCCATCTCCCCCCTCCACCGCCCAGTCCCTCCTCACAACGCTAACCGCTCGGGCTTTGTGAAAGGAGGGGTGAATTTCTAGGGCTTTCAGGGTTTTTAAGATAGGGGGAAGAAAAAAAAAATCAATGCCAAATTCCCGTGAATAGAAGATAGTGCCTGTTGGCAGAAGCCACTTTTCACAGACTCCAGCCGTTTGAAATCTGAAACACTAAAAAGTGGCTACTGTGGATGTGCTGTATTCTTCTTTTCAAAGCAATCTGGCACACAATTTTGCTCCCCTGTTTCAGGACCCAATCCTGCATTCCTTTCACGCTCAGACTCCCATTGACTTTAAGGAATGCAGGATTGGATCCTAAATGTGTGCTTTACTCACACAATAGCTCCTCATGGTTACGATCTATTGAGAAAGGCACACTTTAAAAACCATTTGGAATTGCGGGCTCATCCACCAGGCCAGAATGCCTGTAAAGATCTGCCATTATTTCAGGGAAAAATGCTGGGTGTGTGAATTACACACACATTTTCCTGGTCCGGAGCTGCAGGCACAGCTGAGCTGGAGATGCATCACAATATTTTGAGCGCTGGCCTGATCGCTCCTAAAGAAACCACGTGCGATTTTAGCTTCTGAAAAAAAAAAAATAAAAAAATAAAAATCAAAACTATGGGGGGAAAAAAGGCAAGCCACAAAAGCACACAGATAAGTGGCTGAATCTTTAGGACGGTTTTTCAGAGAAGTTCTGTAAAAGCCCCTAAAAGACCCGCACCAGCTAAGACAAAACAGAGCCTGGCACTGCTGTTTTTGAGGATGCTGTATATTGAGTTACGAGGCTATTACGATGCAAATCTCAAATGTACAAGCTTTTTACTTGGCCATAAACACAAAACAGTATACATTGTCCTTTCAGAAGAAAAGGTTTGCTGCTAAAATAGCAGAAGCCCTACGTAAATAACCAACATTCTTTCTGCCTGAGGTCACTGACTTGGCCTATTCAATTCCAGGCTAGTCTGGGATTTGACAATCTAAGCAGGGGAGAGGCCCTTTCCTTTTTTTCAAAAGAATGCTGGGATTTTATTTGAAATTTAAACTCTTGCAAACAAAAGGTGGCATCGTATGCTAGAGGCCTATGAAGGTGGAGTACAGGATGTGTATTGTTTTCTCCCTTTACATAGATTCTTTCAGGAAAGAGTATTCAGAGTCTGTGAACAAATTCTAATCAAATATTATCATCAGGTAGGCAGATATCACAGGATATGAATGTACGCTTTTAAGAGATCAGGAGATTTACCTTGTAAAAATACCGATGCAGGGAAAGCATAAAAATTGTTTAAAATTATAACTTGTAATTTTAAATAAATTATTTTTAAAATCTTAATTGAAAATTCCTCCATAGCTTCAGTTCCTCTACTAATTCCTATTTGTACACTAAAAAAGAGCTTTTCAGTGCAAATTAGCTGTGGCTACGCCGTTGGTGTTCATTCTCGCTCTCCGTCTCAAGTTGAGCTGTCCTGGGGAGGCAGAGTTCACTGCTCCTCCTCCCCATCACCCTCGCCCAGCTCTCACTCGGGCTCTCACAAAAGTAGGCTCTTGTGTAATACAATTATCATTTCCACTTCTGGGCTGCTCTCCAGGCTGGGCTCTGCCCGGACCATCGTGCCAGCTCCTGCCGCAGCGACGTGCCCGTGCCACCCACCGCCGCTCGGCCCCCTTTGCAGCTGGGGTGAGTCCCGACAGCATCACTGAACCCACCACCGCTGACAGGAGCTGCCGACCTGCCCCACCGTACTGTCTTTGCCAGGGAAAAAAAAGAAAATAAAAAGGTCTGGCTTTGCTATGCGCTCACTAACGTGCGGTAAAACCCAGATGAAAACAAGGCAGTTTATCATTTTGACATGTTTGTAGCCCAGGGTAAACTCTGGGCTCTCCTCTGCAGTTTACTTTAACCTGCCACGATGTCAAAATGGAAAACTTCATTATCTTCCCCAGGATTTTGCCTCGTGTCAGCTATCGATCGCACTGAAGAAAACACCTTTCTATCCAGAAAACACGCCTTGGCTGCCAAAAAACCCCTTGCCTTTCTGCACGGAGGCAGGTAACGTGTCTTGCCCTGACCATGCTGCGTCACTTGCCCACCACCGAAGCCAGTGAGGCCAGGGCCAGCTGGAGAGGAGCTGGAGGCTGCGTTTCTGCCCCAGCGTAGCCGCGTGACTTCAACTGCTCGTCTCCGGCACGATTCTGCGGAGAGATAGCTAACATCCTTTGTTACCTTGCTGGAAAACCCCACCTTTCTTGGCAGGGTATCCATAACCTCCCTGCCATGTTTACTCTAGTGTGGAATTCTCTTTTCCTTTCTCTCTCCTCCGACTCTCCCGTCAGGTTATTTAACCAAAAGGTTACTTAATGCTGCAGGGACGGGAAGATCTCTGACCTCTGGTACTCGGGCAAAGCGTTCCTGTGCAGACCGTATTATAAACTTAGCAGATACTTTCAAGCTTACATATAATTTGCAAAAGTTAAAATTGGCAGATGTTTCCTCTCTCTCCCACTTATGTATTTATTCTATCCCATACCGCCCATCAATTTCAGGGTTAAGGCATAAATTATTTCCATGGAGCCCCAACAGAAGAACTTATGTTGAAAAGGAGTTTGTAAAAACATAAGCCAAGCATATATTTAAAAACAGAAATACAACAGCCTGCATTGATCTAATTGCTATTCTGGGCCTATATATTAACATATATCTTAAAATATATTTCTTAATAAGCTAGCAAGAAGACACACTAACAGGGAAATGTAAAATAAAGCTCCAAATGTACTGCAATTAAGATTTTTTTTTCAGGGCTGGTTGGGTTTACAAATGCAAGGGGAGAAAAAAGTGAAGAACAAGGGCAAAGCAACACAGACCATGGGGTAAAAACCATGAGAGGCCTCCCCACCACTCAGCAAGCTGGGAGGGAAGGGGCTACAGCTCTTCCCCCAGGGTGGCTCCCGTGGTTTCATCACAGACCCTGTTCATTATCAGCAAACAATTCCACTTCTCCAGCTGCTGCCTGTAAGCCGGGACTTAAAAGAGTACTTGTCTTATCACACTACGCCCAGTGCCAGCCCATTCTGTGGCAAAATAAATCCCTCACCAAACTGGAGCCTATTCCAGCCCAACTCCCAGATGAGCTGGACCCAACCTTCCCGAGCAGCCTTGCTGGCCACCACCCATCAACGTGGTGGGTGGTTCTCACTCAAGCTCCAGTAAGAACCACCACAATGGCAGCAACAAGGATCCCCATCCAGTGCGGAATCCTGTCTCCAGCTCTGGCCAAGAGTGGAAGCTCAGTGGGAAAGAGCATGAGAAACAGGGCTTGCACAGGCTGACGTCTTCCCAAGAATAACCTCTCAGCTTCCAGCAGCCAGCACTTAAGGCCTTCCTGCACCGCAGGTTGCATCATAACTATTATGTTTAATAGCCTCGCTGGACCAATCCTTCTTTAATTTGTCTAATTCCTCTATGAGATCATTTATACTTTTGGCCTCCACGCTGTCCCTATGGCAGCGAGTTCCACGATTTCATTATGTGCTGTATCAAGCGTTCCCTTTTGTTTGTTTTAAATCTCTGCTGATCTCAAGCTTCTGTTGCATCCTAAAGAATGAAGCAGCCTCTACAGTCACCACCACCAGACTAGAGAAGAGCTTTGTACGTCCAAGACTGAAACTCTGGTCTTCAATCGCACCTGGAAATGAACAGGATGCAGATCACAGGCACCACTGGTATTTTTATCTAGCAGCTTTTTGAGAATCCGCTCAATTCCTCTTTGTACTGCACAGAAGTGGACACGTGTAAGTGGAAATGATAGTGCCTGACTCAAAAAGTTCACACCCAGCAGGAGACATGACCAACAGTGAGTTCTGTACTGCCTGAAGTTAATGAGCCACCTTCCCGAGGAGTGAACTGCTGTAACACACATGGGGGGGGTGGAATTTCTATGGGGATACATCCTCAAGAAAACGCCACTGTATTCCAGTAAGACTAAAGGAAGAAAAGGAATAAAAAAAAAGAAAAAAAAAAGATGTTTGGTACTGCCATCCGGACATTCAGAGCAAGGCAAGAACCCACCAGAGACTCCACCTGACAAACATAACTACAGAAAAGTAAGGTAAACTTGTTAAACTGAGGGCACTGCAGACCCCCCACCATTGCTACCAGGTGCTTTCTTGCAAGTCATTATTCTCTTTTCCATTCAAGCTCAGCCTCAACTTAAAATCACAGGCTCTGAGGCAGATGATGA
Organism: Limnodromus scolopaceus; assembly: GCA_028565335.1. NCBI lineage: Eukaryota > Metazoa > Chordata > Aves > Charadriiformes > Scolopacidae > Limnodromus > Limnodromus scolopaceus. The sequence goes on from JAOXNO010000063.1 coordinate 36,317,436, forward strand.
GAAATCTGATGAAGAGCTGGAACACAAGACCACTGAGCATCACCTCCGCACGGCGTGTGCTGCAGCATCACCTTCTCTCCTCATGCCCTACACACGAAAGCACGTCGAACAAACGGCGTGGACACAGCCCAATCCTGTGGCAACACGCAGGAGAGCCTCAAGGGAGATGAGCAATTTCCCTAAACTATCTTCTGCGCCGTCCCAGAAAAGCAAGAATGGATTTGCACAGGAACGGTTGACTTTCCTCCTCCCAGTAGCAGCGAATGCGTCAGCGCCCGAGCCTGGGCAGCATCAAAGGGCGCTGCTGCCGAGCCTCAGCACTCTGCAGCGCCCGCTCTGACTCACATCCAGAGAGCGTTCAGCAGCCAGAGGCACCCACGTGTTTGTGAAATCCAGCTCACAGCACCCAGTCCTCACCCCCTGGAGATAATTCTTTGCAATAGTCAGACCGTTGAGATCCCCAGTGCCTAGAGATGGCATCTTGAGCTACAGCTATAACTCTTCCTTCCCGTGATAATGGAAGGGCGTATCAGGCAACGGTCCTCGCGACCAGAAGTTCTAAGAAACCTTAGAAAGGTCAGTACACACTGGGAAAAAAAATCTGAATATTCTCAGGATGGCAAAGTATTAAAACATTCTGCCAGTTTTGAAGCACATCCTTTGGGTTTAGATTACTTCGCAGTAAGTTTGAAGGAACTGCACAGAGAGACAACTCTTGCTCACACAACTTGTTCACACAGTGAACGCTTACACTGGTATTAATGATGTTACTTCGGATTTATCCCATGCATTTCAACAAAACCTTGCTAGGACTTTAGATAATCATGTTAGACAATATTCCAGTACACTTTGCTGTAAATAAAATAAAGCTGAAAATTACAGTTGTCCTGAATTACTGAAATGAACTGGGGCTCGCTCAGCCAATTTGAAATACAATCAGAAATCGGCCCTCCAAAATGGCCTGTCCCTGCTGTTCCGTGGTGGACCGACCACAGAATCCTGCGCCAGGTCGCACTTGAACTCAAACCACGGGCAGCTTCCAAGACAGAGAGCTGAATCCGTAGGACCCCTGATAGTACACTCACTTCTTTTGGCACTCAGGTACAATAAGGATATTGTTCCTTTAATGCTTAGCTTTCCTTTTAAGAAGTATGTGAGATTTCAGCCAATTCTCCCCAACGATTAGTTCAGGATGAATGTACTTAACTCAGGATTCAGCTGGAAAGAGCCCAAGTAGATGCAATCAATTTTCCACTAAATCCACTTCCTTCCTCTCTTCCCTGCCCAGCGTGAGACATCAGCTCGCCACTGCAGCCAGCGGTGACTGAGACGGCGAAAGCCTCTGCCTTCAGCCACGCTCACGGCAAACTCGGTTATTCCGGTTTTTTTTATTATTTTCCCTGGTTTTCTGTTTTCGCGTATCCCATTCACTAGCCCAGCATTTGGAAAAGCAGCTCCAGAGCAAACCGCAAACACGGAACACGTTGGCTGCTCTAAACCCCAAAGTCAATCATTCAAAACTGCACAGGACCAGCAGCAGAACTTCACAGATAAAGGGCGACTTTCCCCTCTGCACATATTGAACTGGAAGCTCCCCGAGATGTCCATGTGCAGGTACAGGACGTCTGCATCTGCCAGCGTCCCTGCTGTGCCATCTCTGCACCTAACACCAAATATCGTCACCACCTTCACCCAGGCACCACGGTGCTGCTGAGGTATCAGCCTCTGGCCGCTTTAATTGACCCAACCTCACGCAGCACGGCCTGAGAAAGAACAGTTGTAATAACAGGGATGATTTGCTACTAGAATTTAACCAGGGTAATAAAAAGAAATAACATCTGTTCAAAAACAAGGCTTAGAAAGCATGATCTCTGGCTCTCACCTACATGCCTTCTTAAGAGTTTAAGCAGATGATTTCCACCCTCATTTCCCCAAATGTATACATTCTCCTTTGCTAAGTAACTTGTGGGAACAGCAAAACAAGTCCTGGGGGCTGTGGATTCTTTAGGCTTTTCTTCCTCCAGAGCAGCGGTCTCTGAACTTTTTTGATTGCGCTCCCCTATCAGTAAAAAATGTTTGAGCACATATCCCCAATACGTGTGTATGCACCCCCAGTAAATGCATATTTATATACTTATAAATTATATACATCTACTACTGAAATATTTTCTTCTCCCACCCTAATGGATCACCTTGAAACCCCTCCAGGGTACGTGCCCCCCACTTTGGAAACTGATGCTCTGGAGACCACTGGGCTGTTAATACTGTTGATTCAGTATATTAATGTTAATTCAGCAAATTGTTTCCATAGGTCTGAATTTACACTGCTGTGGCTCCTAAGGTCAGTAATCCACTGGCTCACTCAAATAAGTTATTTGTGCTATTTCCAGGAAAAGATTTTGCAGGGAACGCAGCTGGAAGAGTGACGGTGCAGCGTACCCAGGCAGCTTGCAGAGTTAAGTGACTGAAGCTCTACAACTATATCCAATTTAATGTTTTAAAACACATTGATAGACAGCCACTGAGACACAGCAGCCAGTAATCAAAAATGATGGCTAAATCCATTCCTGCTTGTAAATATGCATTAAATCAGACGCCTTTCACCCCGCACAGGTACAATTAGCAGAGCTGGCAGGCATTAGGGGCACTGGGAGCACCCCCACCAGAATCCAGCAGCCGCTGCTGATCTTATTTCTTCTTACAGGAGACACACTAAAAGTTTCTCTCCTCCCCTTCTTTGCCTATTTCTTGCCTGGCTCATCATTCACTTTTATTACTACTCTTCCAAGCACAGCGCAAGTTCACAGGAGCGTGGCAAACACAGAGTCGAGGCTCGAGGGCTTTTAGGCAAGAAAAAATCAGGTTGGGGGCTGGGGGAGAGGAGGAGGCAGGGCGAGAGGGAGCCCTGCCACAGAGCCCCTGCCCGGGGAACCAGCCGGGGCTGGGATGTTTAGGGCAGGCAAGGAACACAGCACTAGACCCAAAGTTATTAAACTCCCACTTTAAGAAAATAATTCTCGTTAATTTATTTGAATGTTGAGCCTGGAGAGCCGGTGAGCTGTCACAAGAGGATGATCAAGAGAAGGTGACTGCTTAAGGGACAGCACAGAGCATCTCAGTTTCGGGTACCAGCCCCATCCTCTGCAGCCCAGCACCGACCCCCCAGGTTTGTTTTTAGGAAGTGTTTACCGTACCCAATTCAAGACTGTTGTTTGCTTTGCAAGCATGAAGATTTCCTATTTTTGTGTCAGTTCAAGGCAGGGCACCCGCATATAGGTTTCATGCTGTAAAATACTGGGAGTTTCCCAGTAAAGCCCTAAAATAATTCCTTGCTATTTCTGCCATAATCAAAACTACATTGCAAAATTACCTGCTTTTTATACAAATAGAGGGAAGAGGCTCCCCCAGGGCAAACCACACCATTAATGTCAGAGTGGTGGGAGCCGGCTCCTGCTGCCCAGGCAGGAGCTTGTGCCGCTCTCCACAACATCAAGAGTACTTTGACACTAACTGAAAATGCATTTGGCCATGAGTGATGATAAATCTAAAAAGTCCCAGTAGAAGTTCTGGTCAAAGGCAGGATTTTCAGGAAATGAGATATTTATTGGAAGGGGGAAAAAAATGGTTTCTGGCTAAGATCAAATTTACGGAGTTTCTTCCTGTGCTGTGTTTTGAGGGAGAGAAGAGTGGTCGGGAACAAGAGCTCTTCCCTACCTGAGTTAAAACCAAGCTAAAATTTCCCGAGAAATCCAAGGATAGGAGCAAACACCCACTGCTGGCAAGTAACTCTGGAAAGCGCTGGATAACTCTGTAGAAGTCAATTTACCAGAACCAAGCTGGTCGTTCCATAACAGTAAGTTTATAGGCAAGCAAAACATGCAGCTCATGTCACATACCAGGGGTCACCAAAGCACTTTCCTTGGTGCCCAAGGCCAGCCCACTGCAGCTATAATCGGCCAGTCCTCCCGAGGCCCGTCATTTAAATGAGAAAAAATTTATGGTTGTTTATGTAGGCTTTGGGCCAAGCCTGTTTCTCTGATAAGCTTCTCTGGTGCATTTGTGTCTCACATCCGATTTAGAGTCCTCTGAATACTGGAGACAGCATTCCTTGGATACTTAAAATAAATTAAAAACACAACGTTGGGCTTGGACAGAGGAATGGGAACGTTATTCACGTGGCCCAGGCACTAAGGGCTCTGGGGAGTGGTGCTGGGAAAGTAGTCTTCTTAAAATCTTACATTAGTCCGTGCATTAAATGACATATAATCCTCAAAATGGTCCTCCATAAACTGTAAATATGCATTATTTGAGCACGTAATTATTTTCAGTAGCGCACTGCAGCAGCTGTGTGGCTTGGCTGCCAGACACTGCAAGTGTTTCCTCCAGCAAATGCATCTATTTGTGATATAACATTTACTTAATAATTTACAAAACTTCTCACTTCTCCAGTACTTTGACCTCAGGATCTCAAAAATAATAATAATAATCAAAAAAAGAAACTGAGTTGATTTACTGTTCAAGAAGTGATGATGACCTATATTAAATTAAACATCATTCCAGAGAGCTATGGCATTCTGGGGTCTATTTTTCAGATGAGTGAAGGCATCAAGGACACCACTAAAGCCCTGACTAGGCAACTTTGCAAAATATATAAGGACAACAAATAGCAGAAACTTAGATCATTAAAATTACAGGAAACCAACCCATGTGTATCTCCTTTCATTCATTTTCTTCACTTTTTTCCTTCCACCTGTTTTTCCCTTTGTTTGTTAGGTAATACTTAAAAATTACAGAACCTGGAAATAGGAAACAGAAACATCTGTTGATAATGGCAGTGACTTGCCTGCGCTCTGACCTGGATTATCTGGATTTCTTCCCCTTTGAGAGATGAACTCAACAGCAGCCCAGGGGAATCTTTTCTCTTGCAGAAACTGAGATGTGTTCCAAGAAAACATTTTTGTTTCTTGCCCTCTTCTTGGGGAAGGCAAGAAATAGAGGAGAGAAAAGAGTAGAAGGGAAAGATGAAAAAAAAAACCCAATTCACTAGATGTGTGGGTTTCAAACTAAGACAGTGGAGACCTATAGATGCTGATAAGGAAACGGGGAAATTTTAGCAAATCTTGTTAAACTAAACAATAGGTGGCATTCCAAACACACAAAACTATGCAAGGAAGTGATTAGGTTCTCTGTGGTTTTTACAAAGAAAGAAAAAACAGAGGCAGAAACCTTGTTAATTAAGAGTATATTTTTTATACTTTATGTGTTTTCCAACCCCTGAAAGGACCACAGGTGCTGTCAGTGATTGGTTCCACGTTATGAACACAAAAATATTGTGGGAGGAATACATCCATGGTCAATCAATCAACACAGAGAAAAGTTTCCATCATTAGTTGCCAGGCAACCCCCACCAATTAAAATAACCATCAAAAGCCACGCATTTCATGCTGGAATAATTAATAGCAGAACGCAATTACTACCTTTCAAGGAGACAGAGACAAACCACCAGCCAACCATTCATGGCAGGCCCTCTGATGATCAGAACTAGGGAATGGAAGCGTTTTCCGTCTCTCTGTCAGCAGCTACCTATCAACACCGCCTTCCCCTTCCCTGGGGGGCACCCTCCAGAAATACCAGCGCTAGCGGCTAAAGCAGCCTCAGATAAGAGATACTCTGTATTAAGACCCACCTCAACCAAAAAAGAACTTTAAGCACATGCACCTCCAAGCACGTGAGATGTCCCCGTGGCAGTAAGGCTCAGGACGGGGCCAGTCAGACGAGCCACCCTTAAAAAACAGGTTCTCACCTAGAGCTAAACTAACTTGGTTTAAAGTAGTCACAGAATTGGAAACCTTTCATGACCTAACATCCAGCAGTATCGTCTGTAGAAGGGACACAGTCAATGGACTGATCTATTTATCTGAAGTCGAGCACACCGATGAGCACTCTGCTGTACTAGAGCCATCTGGGACAACAGAGAGCAACGCAGAGAAACTGCTAAATACCTCCTAAAATATAAAAACCAACTAAAGACATTCTAAATAAAGGACAGTTTCCTGTGTTAGTCCCATCTCAAACATTTCTGATTACCCTTTTCCCATCCCAAGCCTTTTTTTTTTTTTGTTTTTCTAAAGCCTGGAATATTATCAGGCTAACCACGGATCAAGATAAAGGGAACATTTTTCTCCCAGTCGGTACCCGAAGGTACTTGGGGCTCTTACACGGGCTGGCATCCAAGTTTGGCTTTTAATTGCCAGAAGACAAGATTACATTCCTTTGCCGAGACTCATTGAGAGTCTTGCGCAAGGTGAACCCGAAGGTCTGAAGCCAGATGTCATCTCCACCGCCCGACTCCTCGCTTTAACGCCAGCACCTCCCTTTCCACGAGCTCTGCGCTCACGGGTCCGTCTGGGGCTGCCGTCTCAGACATACCTGAAATAGCTTCCAGCCCTCCGCCCCGATAGGTGTGAAAACGGAAAGCACGGGGCCGAGCACAGGCTGTAACTCATCCCAGGGACGGAGAGTGACTCAAGGAAAATCCTGCACCTCCCGCAGCGATGCTGGGGAGTTCGTCTCACCCGCACGTCCACACGAACCGCCGCACACAGAGCAAGTCCTTCATCCCCCACCAAACCCGCACCTCTCCAGAGCGCCCGGCTTTTTCCCGTGACTCACACCCCAGAGAAACTGCCCCATGCACCTCCTGCCAGCTCCAGCTGTGGCTCGGAAACCACCGCACCTTCAGGTGGCCACCGTGAGTTCAATCGGAGCGCGGGGTGCGAGTCAGGGTGAGTAACCATCGCAGCTGTGCGAGCTGGGGGCGCCCGGCTCTCCCGCCCCAGCCCACGGGGGTCGGGGAGGAACGTTCCCACACGCACAGCACTGAATCACCCGCCGGCTCCGCTTCCCCCCAGCCCCAGGTATTAGCCAACGGCTCTGGCAGGATTACAGACCCCAAAATTCCAGTCTCCTCCAGCCTGACGGTTAAAAAACATCGGGGAGAAGCGTGCAAGGACACTAGTGACCCAGCAGGCTTTCTCTGCCCAGCGACGTACCCCTTGCATCAAGACCCATTAGCTCCTCTCCCTTAAGTTAAGTGCCCTTGCTGTGCTTCCTTGGCGCTCAGAAAAGCTGCATAAAGTCAGATGAACAGATACTGAACCTGCGACTGAGTCACCCCCAGCCAGCCCCAGGCACTGAAGAGTTAAAAGCCACTGACACGCACACACATACTCATACCACTGCCATCACCAACTCTAACACTGGTGGACACACACAGCATAGAGCTCACAGATTTGACACTGAATTTTGTTTTAATTCTATGTGAAAATCACGTTCACAGAGAATTTAATTTAAGGCTACTGGCAGCGTGCAGCTTGGATGCAGTGACTCATGCCAAACTTATAAATATGCTGTGGGGACAGAACAAATAGGAATTGAAAATGAACCTTCCACTGGGAATTTGGGTATTTTAAAAACTCACCAACTGCTGATAAATATACACTGAAGGGACACAGCTCCCTTAAGATGTCCTGTGCCTTACCGCCACCGAGAGCAAACAAAGGTTCAACCCAGGGCAGCAAATACGCAAAAGACCGTTCCCAGTGTCACAAGGAACTTCTCCCTACAAGCCGGGACATGAACAACCTCCTATTAATAGACCCCCACGTACAGTGGCACCAAATGGCCTCCGTCTGGAGGGAGATGTTCTCTCCAAGAGGAGTATAAGGGCAGGTTGAGTCCACAACCATGAACCAGCTCCCCTTTCACATGAGCTGGAGGGCACGGGATAATTCAGAACGGCTCTTTTTACCTTCAGGGCAACAACACCGACTGCCAGGGTTGTCTGCCAGCCCTCGCCGGAGTCCTTCTCTTCAAGGCTTGTGGCAATGAGCTTGTGAAGTTCTGGACAAAGGCTGGTGGCAGTGGCAGTGCCACCAATCAACCACACGGCGATACCTTTCCGAGCTGTCCCTTGAAATGAATCTGCTGTACGAAATCCCCTGCGAGCCCTCCAGTCCCACTGATAGCCACCAGGTGAGAAACGAGCCGCATACCTTTGGGATTATACTGTTTGCTTTAGGCTCCCGATTGATCACGCGGTGATTTCCTGTGCCTTAAAACCAGTGGCAAAAGTGCAAATTGAAGATGAATGGCACGCTCAAACATTTGCCTCCGTGTAAGAGAGCAGAATGTGTCCCTGGTTTTTATGGTGAAACATGTCTGAGCTTTGAGAGTGCGGAGACTCCAAACCCTCAGCCCCGCAAAGCTTGTCCCCTGCCCATCCCCGACACCCGCAGCGTAACGCAGAACAGAGCTGTAGAGATTTATCTTACTGCAGCTTCCGCAATCACTGCCACTGCATTAAAATTTTCAGCCTGAAAAGATGCTGCGGATGGCATCATGATCTGCCAACTGGAGGCACCTGATAAGTTATCTGCTGTAACCAGTATCAAATGGAGCCCATCGATTCCTGCAACTGGTCACCGGCACTTAAGAGCACACAAGCGGTCTGGCATTATTGCAATTACTCTTCAAGAAATCCTGTCATGCTCTGAAGCACTACCAAGAGGGATTAGATGATGAGCTTTTCAGGCAGACATTTTTCAGCTCTTGTCTTCCATAAGCAAAATCTGCAACTGAACTCCTGCCAAAATGAAGATTTTACACTTAACAGAAGGGACAGTGTATGTTGTTGCCCGAATTCATCTCCGTTATTTAAGATTCAGCAAAGCACGCTTACATATGAGTAATAAAACATATTTAAGCACATGTCCAAGCGTTTTGCTGAATCAAGGCCTAAAAGAGGTTCCACTGGTGTTAGGGCTGAGAGAGGATTTGAATCTACACATAAAAACCGTCCTAACAAGCTCCAGTTGTTTTCTGTAAGAGATTGTGGATAAAGATCTACACTGAACTATTCCATCCCAAGGAAACCAGATCGCTTTGGCTTTTACATTACCTGAAGAGAATCACCCCACCTCTGAAAAAAAGCTGTCTGAGAAGCATGGCTTTTTGCAGGAGGCAAGAGGGGTTTACGCAGAGACCTGACAAAAATTAACTGACGGAGGAGAGTTCTGAGGCACTGGACTTTCCCAGTTATGGGAGCAAGGCTCGACTATCCAAAGCCCCACTGAACACACTAAAGAGGCAGAAATGCAGCACTCTATTTTGAAATATAAAACATGCCTACTAGGGAGGTCATTCACTTTTCTTTTCCATTCTTCTTCTGAGCGCAGCTCTCTGGCAAGATTGCCTTTTTTTGATCCTGTACAACCCTGAATCAATATATTACCGAGTTTTACCCCGAAGGTGCCAGAACCTAGGAGACAATGAAGAGATTTCAGTGAAGAGATTTACCATCTGAGCGTTTTACCAAAACGTCTAA
>JAOXNO010000063.1:36326920-36357208 GCA_028565335.1 Limnodromus scolopaceus
CTGTTTATTTACTGTACCTCTGAAATAATTCCTCATCCTTCTGCGATCACGTTCTCAAGAGCTCTCCACCATTACGGCAGAAGAGCCCCAAGAATCCATCCTTGCATCCTCACACTCCTACACTGGCAAAGCTGGAGGTGCCTGCATCTGTGAGTATATTATGTTTTCCTCTTAATTAAAAGCAGCACAAAGCCTCCAGCAGTGGGGTGATACAGGACGGTGGAAGTTGAACAGGACAGCACTGGGACAAACTGTATAGTCCCTGGAAGGCGCAGGTGGCCCATCCCACCATGTGCTGGCCTGTTCAAGCAGAGCACCCTGACAGGTGGCCCTCAGCACTGAAACCAAAGAAAAACTCAGAGAAGTGCCTAAGAAAGGACACTGATGATTCGGGCAGACTTTCCTAGGGAGGGTCTTGTCCCACTTCTCTGCGTAACTGCACTTGTCTCTGCTGAGCTGGAAACACTGAGAGCTGCCGAGTGCTGAAACGAGGCCCTGGGAGGCTCCATCGCTCATTATCACATTTCAGCCTGAGTGGTCTCCAAACCACAGCTCTTCCCAAGGGTTTGAAATATTTATTTATTTTTTAATTGTAGCTGGTTAAATATTGGGCCCTTATCTAAATCAGAAGTCTGCAGGTACCGAATTTTTCTTCCTGGCTTACTGCTTTCTACTCCTAGATTCATTACATTGAAATTAAGACTGATAACCACTGGAGGAGAGTTTGGATCACTCTTACTATTGGGGAAAAAAAAGAGGAAAAAAAGAAAGGCAAGCTTGTGCTCTTACTCTAACTCAGATTTCCAAGTATACACAGAAACTAGTGGATAGACATTGTTTTAGGCAAAGAGTACTAACTCACTTCATTCTCCTGTCGAAGGCTCAGAAGGAGCCTGAGTCCGTGTGCTGTGACCTGACCTCTTGCCTAACGAGGGTCACTAACGATCACCCAGTTACCTATGTATTGAATCTAGAAGCTTGGCTCAACTTAAAACACTTCCCAAAGGGACATTTGGTCTTAACTTGAAAACAAAGAAGACCAGAGGATCTGCCACTTCTCTCGCTACTTCGTTCCAGCAGTTAATCATCCTCATTGTATAAAAACTGTCTTTGATTTCCTATTTGAATTGTGTAATTTCAGCCTCCAGAAAAGATCTCTTGTATTTGTCTCTAGTGTGTGCAAGACCACTTTCTAATGCTGTTTTCTCATAAAAGTCTTTACAAGCTCCAGCCACATGCCCCTCCCATCATTTCTGATACTCCAAATACTCATCATTAGCTTTTCTCCAACCTTTAATCATCTATGTAACTCCTCTTGGACCCTCTCCAGGTTTTCCTCATCTCTTTAAAGGTGGGCACCGAAACTAGAGCGCGGAATTCTCACCTGGGTCCCACCAAAGCCACAGCGGAGGTAAAGTTCATAAACTGCAGTACTGTGAGAAGTGTGTGTTTGGTTGCTTGTACAAGATGTCCTGTAAAGCCTCTTCAGCAGCAGGAAGAAGATGGGACGGGACCTGCATTCCTCATTCCCAAGGTCTGGATCTACTGGCACTGCCCTGAATCACTCCGGTTTTCCCAAGGACTGCACAGCCCCCAAATAAAGTGGGAAAGCAAAGAGTTAACGCAACACCCCCTTTCCACTGCGCTCGTTTTGATCGGATTTCAGAGCTGAGGTGAGAGGAAAAGCTCTGCTCTTGACTCACGGTGGCACGTGGCTGAACCTGAGTGTTGATCAAGGTTTTTACCTGCGCTCAGGCAGTACTGCCAAACCAGCAACATGAGAAAGTCCCCACAGATCCCCCTTCCGATGGGGTCGTACCAGAGGAAGCAGACAGAAGGAAATCCAAGCCCTTCTTTGCTTGCGAAACCTCCTGGCGGGCGATAGCTGGGCCCTCCAGCCCACCAGCGAGAAGCTCAGAAGACAACCTGGAGCAGCGTTTCCCCGTGGGTGACTCACGGAAAAGCTGTGTGAATCATGGAATTCCACCAGCGCTGCCAGGTGGGGCAAAACTGCGCTCCGAACGGACACGTCTCGAGTCGCCCTACAGTCGATGTATACTGGCCGCACGCACCTCCCCAGGACAGCCAGAAAAGCTCCTTGTGCTCCTGAATAATTAACTTGGGTTTGTATTTTGCTCTTAAAATACATTCCTTGGCCCTTATACATTCTTGTGAGGAACAGAGTGCCCCGTGCACAGACCCTTGTGGCGACAAACATGCATCCTCACTACTTAAAAAACCCCCGCCTGCCCCAGAGAGGAAGCTGGAATTCACCCCTGCAATGCGGTTAGGTTCTCGCTGGCGATGAGTGCATAGATATTATCTGATTTACCGTGTTTTGTAATCCTCTGCTAAGCAGGATGCTGTTCGCTTTGGGAGCCAACGGAATAGCTACTCGCCCACTGTCAGACCTGAGCAAAGTCGAGAGCGGTCCCTGAAGGTTTGAGAGGAGTTTATTCTAGAACCTGGGAATGGTCCAGAGTCATTTATAAAGGTCACTAAATTCTATGTACGGGTTGTAGGTTTCTTTAAACCAATATTTATCTGTACAAATCTCAGGAGGAAAGACAACGCTTCTCCTTTCACAAGTGAACTTTACAATGGCCTTTTCATTATCAACTTCTTTGGTTCCATGCCAATAATCTTTTACTCTTTTTCTAATCCTTAATTAATCCTTTTTATAAACAATTTACGCTCGGCATATTCTGCTCAGAATAAATCTTTTGCCGTGTATATGTATCTCAACAAGACCTTCAACATCCAGTCAAATATTTTCATCTATTAGGAACATAAATAAATGTGTGGGTACACCGCGAAAAATTACCTGACTCCTGAAAATTGAGCTCTGACACTTCCCTTGAACTCGGTGGGAATTTGTGAGCTCTCTGCAGTTACAGACAAGACAGTGAGAAAGTTTCCAGTGCTTCACTTAAGCAAAGACTTCTGAAAAGTGCTGCCCTGAATTTTCAAGTCCCATTTCCCCTGGCAAAGCCACGATTCCCCCAAATCACGTACAGAATGCATCACTTTCAGGTGGGTTCAGATTAAAAAAGAAGCCAAAAGATGTTCTGAGAATGGCAAGGAGGAGACAGTGATTTACCTGCAAGCTTTTCCTCTACAAAAATAAAATACTGTAATAGCTTAAGGTGTTTCAACACACAGTTTCCATTTGTTCTCACCACACTCAAACATAAGAGAACAATTTTTGAGCATTATGTACACACCGAAATGACAAGTATACATGCTTGACTAGAGTTGCATTTCCAAATACAAAGTGAGGGAAAATACAGTTTTAGCTGCACAAATTTTATCGTTTTTCTGTAAAAATGATAAATCACATTACAGTTCCATAAACACAAGTGATTTAAAGTATGTAGTGCTTGTAACGGCCAGGTTGAAGCCATTTTGTAAATGCAGCCCTTAAAACAACCAAATACTACTTTTCTGGGCTGTTGCTTAAGAAAATACCATTGAACACTTACAGATGGCAAATAAAAAAACAACTTTTGAGGCTGGAGCCTTGCATGGGAATTTTGCCTGGGGAAGCAGGCAAGATGAGGTCTCACTTTGTACGCTGGTTGCCAAAGGAATATATATTACAAAAGGAAGCCACTTAATAAGGCTCCGGTCGATCTGACTTACCACAAGAGCAGCACGTGAAGCAGTTGGTATGGTAGAGGTTACCCATGGCTTGGCAAGCCTGGCTCGCTCCATACACACCTTTTCCACATTTTATACAAATACCTGCAAAGCAGAGAGAGAATGAAAGTTAGAATCCTCCACAGCTCCTAAAAAACAGCTCCCAGCCCTTGATTCACAAGACTCAGGACACCCCAACGGGCCCCGAAGCAATGAGCTCCTCACCCTGAACACATTAAAGTACCCACCGCTGCAACAGGCAGCTTGAGTGGAACAGATGCATGGAAATTAACCCAAAATAAAAGCAGGGGGAAAGCCTCTGCTGGTGTTTCAGAAGACAGAAATCCAAATGAGAGGGCAGACTCCCTGGAAATAACTCCGTTTGCCCAAGAAATAATTCAGCGAGACCTTCACAACCAGGTGCTCCACCACATTACATTCAATTATCACTAATAAAACAACAATTCAGTCCAAAACCAAGAGACCTCTCGTGGCCCCTCTCTCAGCAGCGCTGGTCCGTGGTGGAAGCCACACAGTACCGGGAAAGTAGTTCTGTTGGTCACATTTAATAATTGTTTAACTTTCTGTGAACAGTAGTGTGTAACCTCATAAACTTAACCTGGCACCTCACAAAACAGAAGAGCCAGGCTTCTACCTTCCCTATGGTCTGAGGGCCAAAACTCTGGCCAGCAGTTTTGCTTCAGAGGAGTCAGAAATCCACCTTCGCTGCCCGAGCCTGCTCGTGGTGATGCCAGGGATGACTCCCGTGAAGTCCGAAGAGCCAAGGTACCGCTGGCAAAGTCAGCTGTGCCAGCGTGGTTATGTCCACACACACAGCAAACACACAGGAAAGGTCGTGATTTCAGTAAACTCTACAAAGAGAGGTTTTTGGGGGGTGTTTTGTTCTTTCTTGGTTTTTAAAAAGCTTTTTCCTCATAGTTATTATAGCTTTAAGTCTTTTGCCTATGCGTTTATTTCTAGCTACACATAACCTCTCTATACTCAAACCAGGGCAGGGAGGTAATTCAAGAATCACCGCGAAGAGGACATGAAATGCTGGAGAATCCATGTCCTTCTGTCACATACTCGGGACCACTGATTTTAAGTTTTTCTGAGATGTCCATTGGTCTCTATTGGATTGCACATCTCAAGACAAGGCTGTGCGATTTTGAGAACACTACAACAGAAAATAAAAATTGAGATTTTTTTGCCTCCTACAACTCTATAATGAAGCTGTCATGCTCCATGTACTGTTTGAGGCGCTATTTCTACAAATGCATGCACAAACTTAGTATTCATCAACAAAACTGCTAATAGACTTAAGAGTCTAAGAACTCGATAACTACAGAATCGGGCTTTAAACATCCAGAATTCTCGCCTGCCATGCTGGGAACATTTTATACACACAAACAAACAGAAAATACAAAAAAATCTTCCTACGCTACTAATATTCAAATACTGAAATGGAAAGACCTTTCATAATGTTTAGACCTTTTAGAGACATGGTTTAGTGATGGTTTTTATCAGAGTTAGCTTGATGGTTGGACTAGATGATCTTAAAGGTTCCAACCTAGACAATTCTATGATTTTATGATAAATCACAGATTTCTTGGTATTTGTACCTGTAACTCCCTCATTTCAAATCATGGAGGGAGATCAGCCTTTCACTCAGCTAGCTCCACATCCTTGCACAGTGTTGCCATTTTAGACCATGAGCACATTCGTTAAATGAAACAGTAATTTAAAAAAAAACCAATAAATTTATTAATAATAGATTATTATTTATTTTTTTTTAATCCTAAACATGATTTCAGTGTTCCAGTGAGGCAAGAGCTATGACTTTAATATTATCAGACACCAATGTCCCAAGTTAAACCTGTAACACAAATCAGCTGCCCGCCAGGTCCATCAGCTCATTGCAAATAAAGTATTAAGAAAATGCTGGTCCTTAGGCTGGCTCAGCTCTGGTATAGGAAATGGGAATCTCAGAATATCTGTTGCCCTATCCAAGGCTGTTACGTCTTTTTATTTATTTATTTGTAACCAAAGGTTATGAAAAAGGCCTGCTGTTTGCCATGAGTTAACGGTTAACTGCAGAAATCCAGAGTCTGCAGTTCTCTAGCACTTCTATGAGCTCTCGTGCACACACCTACTACAGCCAGGAACCGCTTTGATAAATGAAGTTATTGCCTCATTTCTCCACTGTTGCTCTGCTGAACCATCAGAAGCAAAAGAAGGATTTATTGTGGATGTTAAACTCACACTGGCCTCTCCAGCAGGTGATTTGTTATGAGCAGCTGTCAGTTTGTTAACTCGTTTTCTCTAAGAGACTAGTCATTAACTCCAGGAATGAATGACCACAGAGACGATTAGCATACTAAAAAAGCGCGTGTATAATTCCAGAAGTGTATTTTGGAAAATATATATGCAGCTGTGGTGTGGGTATAACGTGAGCTCATAACTGCCCAGGACAAGCACTGACTACACGGCTGCTGGGTCTGCTTTTCCACCAGCCCTGGCTGCACACTGTGAGCCTGTGAAAGCCTGGACATAACAGCTACATCACTTTAGTTTTTTTATTCCCCAGATTTAATTCCAAAGCTCGTTACACTGCCTATGAAGAATGTTCTGTTACAGACCAAGTATGTCTCGTTTCTGATGCTTCACTTGACACGACTTCAGATGAAGCGCTTCAGCCTTTATGGGATTCCTTGCCCCCCCCCGACACCTCTATTCTCCGCAGCCAACTCTGCCTCCAGCTCTTCAACACACCAACGGCTGCATCTCCACCTGGGTCACCAGCTCTCCTACAGTTCTCTCTGCTGTCTCCCTCTTTAGCTAGAAAAAGATATTGTAAGACGTTGCGTATACCCCAAGTTTGCACAAAGGCTGGCTGAGTGGGAGCACAGCATCACAGCGTTCCATCACTGCGGTGAAAAGCTGTTTGCATCCTCACACGGTGTTTAACCCAACACCAGAGCACAGGCTGAACAACACACACACGCTCTGTAGACCACAGCAAAGGACCCCCAACTAAAACAACACTAGAAAGAGAAGCTCACAGAGAGTCCCCGCTGGAGGTCGGTGTCACACATTGCCAGTGCTCCCCACACCTCTAACCAGTCCACTTCACTGAGCTTGACCACATCAGTTGGAGGAACGTCTCTAGACACAACCAGACAAGTCTTCGGCACCATATGGCAACGCAGCCATCAGAAGCACCATGCTCTCCGGGCAGCTCACACATTAGGGAAATGCTAATTATCACACCAGGAGAAAACAAGCCAAATATTTTCTGATGTAGTCAATCGCTTTGCTCTAGACTCAAGGGATCAAATGCAATGTGTTGTAACAAGCGAAGGTATCAGCAACAACCCAGAGAAGACATAAAAGCTATACAATTTTTGTACAGCCTGCTACAAGGTACTTGTAGGAGATCCTTGTAGTAGCCTACACACTACAAGTTCAGTTTGGGACCTGTACATCAAATCTTGGGATGCTCCTTTGACCACGCCAGTGCAGGTTGGTACTTCATACAGCCTTCACCTGGTACCCAGAATTGGGCAGAAGGCAGCAGGGAAAGGTCAAATGGAGTAGATATAATGGCAGATATATACCCACCTTTTGGCCAGGCTTTGTCCACAGACACGTGTGGACCTCAGCCTGTGCCTAATGCCATCCCCACTTAATCTGAAGTCAAGGGTTTAGCATAAATGCAAGAAAAGTAGTACGGTACGGTCTCTCGGCTTGCGCACGCAGCAGCTGTGCGAGCCGGAGGGAGGATCTGGCTATCGCGCTCCTTGACAGCGTGCCACGGCCCAGGGATGAGCTGCAGCTTTGCTGTCTTACAGCCACACCGTATCTCCAGGATAACTGCTACATGCTGCCTACAGTAGGAAACAACCAAGCCCTGTCGTCAAGAGTTATGGTAAAGCTAAAATTAACAGCTAACACATGGCACAGATGACTCCCCGCCTGCCTCTGCAGTCCTGTTCCTGCCGCAGAGCTGGGGAAAGGGCGGGCGAACACCACGCGGGGCTACAGGAAAAACCCCTCTTCGCCTCTCGGACGGGAGGAGGCCATCTCCACCTCCCTCCCCAACAAGCTTGTGCACACCTGCGGCCTCGTTGAGGGACAGAGAAATGAAAAGCTACAGAGGTGAGGAACAAAGGAGGAGGGAATCCTTAACCCCGCTGGCAAAGCGGAGCTGCGGGGGGGCCATGGAGGGGCTGCCCCCGCTGCCTGCAGTACCACCGGCCACACGGGCTGCCGTGCCCACGGCCAGCCATCTCACGCCCCAGCAGGTTTTTACACAGGGTGTTGCTACTACCTTTAAAAAAAAATAATATTCTGCTAAGAAGCTGGGTAAACAGTGAAGCACCAGAGCGCGGGCAGCCCTGCCACTGCCGCAGAACCTGCCCGAGCCGACGGCAGCTACTGTGCAGACGTCCTGGGCTGCGGCAGCTCGGATGCCGAGAGGTGACTTCAGGCAGGAAAAATGCTCCCTTCCTTCCAACAACCGCAGGAGGAGGGATCTTCCGACACACACGTCATCTCCCAGCCAGAGGCAGGCAGAAGAAACAAGGCACCTACACAGGGCGCAGGGGCAGCACCTCTTCCCAGCAGCCGGGCAGGAGCGAGGGAGGCAGCCGGGAAACCCTCCCAGCCCTCCCCGCAGGGCTTGGGTTTGTCACCTGGCAGAAGCCTGGCTCGAATGCCCAACATAAAATAAAATCTGGTACGTATGACTTACAAATAAATAAATATAAACCACCCTCAGCAGCAATGAAGACCTGGCCCAAGTCATCTTTTGACAGGAATGATGGAGGGACTGTCTGGGTAAGCTGCCAGCACTGCCCTCTCCCCTGGTGGAGCATCAGAAGACACCACAACTCAAATTCAGGTTGAAAACGACAGACCAATGAAAGCAGGAGATGCTCAGGTAAACATTTTCAGCTGCCCTCCCAAGGCACGGTCCATCCATTCCCAGCACTGCAACACCCCATGGCTGACCTCATCCAGTATCACCCCCCAGCCAGCAGAGACCCAACCCCATCCAGTATCACCCCCCAGCCAGCAGAGACCCAACCCCATCCAGCAACACCCATGGCCAGGAGGGACCCGACCCCATCCAGCAACACCCCAACTCTGGCTGGCAAGTACCCATGTGCTCCCCGCAGCCACCATGTCAGAGGTTGAAGCAAGTTAAATTGGGGGAAGATGAGCCACACCACCTACCACAAATCACAGCTCAAAAGCAAGACAAGAAACAGGCTACAGACCAGGAAACTTTTTGCTGTCACTGTTAAACCTTACTGAGATTGCCTCAACCTCGCTTTCCTCCTCAAGGAAAGAAGGTAAGACCCCACCAATAAACTACTTTGGCCCTTGAGAGCTGTACCTGCTGACTTAAAAAGATCTCCATCGCTTCAGCACCTGCACCCTACAGGCTTTACTCAATTAACGTACAGGCTTGGGCCAGGAGGGGTGCCCGTGTAGAACTTACTCGGAAAAATCAGAGTTTGAGATTAATTTATGTTTGGTTACAAATGCAGTGAATTTCACATTCACTGGAACTTTTGTAGAAACAAGTTCTAGGGTCTAACTCCAGCTCCTGGAATAGCTTTAATTACCTGCACTCTGCCTATTGCTTAACGAGGCTGTGGCTCACGTAGGACAAAGCTGCTGGGAGAGGTCATGGCCACAAAGAGAGGCCCTGGGACCGGTTCCAGGAGCAGCAGCGCTGATGGGGACACAGGAGCTGAGCTTTACCTGCCAGAGGGACCAGCACTGCCAGCAGGGCTGAGCCTATTCCTACTGGCTCCAGGAAATACATGGGCTGTTCTGTTTGGTGAGGAACCTTCCAGAGTTTCAGATGCAGGGTGAGGTGATGGGCCAGAGCTTGGGAACACAGAAGGCTGTAAAAACAACTCTCAAACACCATCCTCCCCGACCTTGTGAGCCCAGGGCACGTCTGCGCTGGTGAACTAATTCACAGCAGCTCCAGGTCAGCGCTGGGGAGTGGGAGATGTCACGGGAGCTGCTGTCAGCTCCAACGAGCAGCTGCTGGGAACTGGAAGGCTTCTCTTACTGAAGAAGATCCACCATCGCGCAGTGAAAGCCCGAAGCTGGTGCAGCAAGTGCTTATTGCTTCATACAGCATATGAAACTACTGCTCTGCACCATGCAATCCCTGACGCTATCTGCTCATCTTGCCTCGGCCGCAGCCTCCTCCCCACAGCCCCCCCCTTTGTGCGGACCCCTGGCTCCGCTGCCGAGCCCCCCCGGCAGCATAGGGCATAGCACAGACCTATTGTTCCTCACAGTGTTTTCCTGACACTGACACTTGGTTTACAAATATTCATTCATTTCTCTGCTTCTTGATTTAGTGCATGGCAGTTCCAGCATGATTTATACCTCTTGCTTGGCATTTATAGAAAGATCTTTTGCTACTGAGGCGATGAACTGGAAGATCGAGTGGTTCTCGTGGCTGCTCCATCCTCTGTGCCGCTTTGGGTTGCTTTATCCACGATTCAGAGCTCAGCTGACTGCTCAAACTGACAACCACAGCACAAGGGGACTTACAAATAACTTTAGCAACTGAATTATTGACCAGAAGACAGAAGAAAACCCTGCTTCTTGAAGTACCAGGATTAGCAAAGCAAGGAGACATGTACAACTGAGGGGTAAAGGACAGCACTACTGGGAATGAACAACTCGTGGGGAAAAGTGTGCCTGTAAAGTCCCTTCCTTGTCCTGCTGTCCCTCCACTGCTGAATGTCTCGCTGTGGACATGTATCCTCTTAGAGCCCAAAGAGACCTGGTCAACAAGCCCTCTCAGCTCAAACTACATTTCATTTGGCTGCAACATTATGAGTTTATACATATATATATATAAAATTAGATATGTAATTCAGCCTAGTTGAGGAGTGTAAAATTTCTAGCACAGTGGTAGCAGCAGGGCCAGCAAAGACCTGAGCTTGTAGAAGGGCTGGCAGAGGAGGACACACCACCACACCAGGAGATGGTCACCAGATGAGCCCAGAGACACACATGCAGGTCACAGACAGCAGAAATGAGTGATGCTCCTGCAGGCCATAGTTACAGTCCAGAAAGATCTAATACCAACATCCAAAGCTCCTCAGTGCGCCTGGACAAGTTTTTTGTTGGGAAGCTGGTGTAGAGGACATGGGGCATCGAGCCCAGCGGTGCTTTCACCCTGATTTAGGGAGAGAGCAGACCTTCACACTGCACACCCCAATGTTCTGGGCAACAGAAGGAGTGCCAGTTCACAGATGGTGGTAGAGGAGATTGCTCAAAAAAAAAATATTCAAGTTGCAAATGCACTCATAAAATAAACATTTGGTTTTTAATTAACATGGATACTGCAATTTCTACCAGTGCTTTAATTTCCATGAGTTCATTTAGCTGCTTGCACGAACTGGAGACCATCTGAGCTCTGGGACGAGATGCATGACCACAACGTTAGTTTAGATTTACTCTGGATAATGCAGGTCAGAATGTGGATCTGCTAAGTTTTATTCAAGCTGTTTCCAGTGGCAGGCGTACAGACATCGAGACAGTTTTATTACAGTAAATAAACAGCAAATGAAATATTTAAAGCTCATATTTTCATCACCTTTTCTTTGTGCTTACCAATACCACACATTAATAATAGGATATCTATCTACACCTTGCAGATTTTCTGATATAAATGACAGTGATCACAGCACAGAAGGAGCCAGCAGCTCTACTGTACCGGCCCTTTGCCAGCTTTGACTCTCCTACTTGTCTTTAGCAAACCATTTTGTTTCTCTGTGTCTCGGCTCTTTTCTATACAAAATGGGAGCCACTGACACCTGTGTGGTCTTCAGAGGAAAAAAAACCTTTCGAGATGACATGGAAAAGACAGAGTCAATTTAAATGCTTCATCATAGAAAAATCTCTGCAATCAGGTAACAGCAGTGATACTGAAACACCAACAAGGCAGCCCAAATAGCCTGAACTCCACGGCACGTCAGACCTGGAAACATCAGCTGCGCAGACGTCAAGTTGGAGAGACTTTTCATTACATTCTCCCTACGTTGCACGTATGAGTCATCACTCTAATATACAGCAGAAAAAGGTCATATATTACAGCTGCCTTCTTTGACATATTTTAAATGGGTTCATGATTAAGCAGGGAGACTAAGTCTAAAAGTTTCCAGGTGCACTTTTCTATTTTCTTAGATAACGGTCTGTTTCCAGAGGGAGCACGACAGCCTGGAACAGGCTCACCATTACGTAGCCACGTCTGGTTATAAATTCAGCAGCTCCTTCCACAAGCAGTCCCCAAGCCCTAAACCTCCACAGCAGCCCCACATCTCCACCACCTGCCCCACAAAGCTGCCCCTGACACCAGCTTGCTAGTTCTCACCTGCCACATGGAGGTGCTTTATCAGGAAGAAATTTTTCACTCAGAGGGTGGTGAGAGCCTGGCCCAGGTTGCCCAGAGAAGCTGTGGCTGCCCCATCCCTGGAGGGGTTCAAGGGATGACGGGGCTTGGAGCAACCTGGTCCGGTGGGAGGTGTCCCTGCCCAGGGCAGGGGGGTGGGACTGGATGGTCTTTAAGGTCCCTTCCAACCCAAACCATTCTGTGATTCTATGATTTCCAGAAGTATAAACAGGTTTGCTTAAACAAAAGCATGCATAAAGGTAGGTATTATACCAAGCTATTGAGAAAGACTGAACTATTCACTTAAGGAGAGTTAGAAATTACTTTAAAACCTTTGTCACCTCAACCCTTTGAACCATTTTTATTTTTTTTTTCCAGTCACTGCAAGCCAAGTAACTCAGGGATGCTTTGAGAACACGGGGAGGATGGATATACCTAGGAAGGTATATCTGCAGGAACAACAGTTTCAGAAAGTCATTTGCCATGGGTTTCTCCCAAATTCAACTCAAGAAGGATCTCAGTTCTGAAGGACCTGTATCCTGGCAAGCCCCCTTTCCCTGCCTCGGCTGCATGAGGACCCTCGTCTTCTCCCCAGCTATAAGGCCTGGTCCTTACAGGGAGGTGCTCGGTGCCAACAGCCACACTCTTCACCTCCAGCAGGACAGGAAGGCTCTCAGACACTAAGAAAAGCCTGTCCTGATCTAGCAAGCTGGAAACCCTTGGGACAGCTGGTCAAATACAGCACTAACAACATGTAAACAGGACATTCTAATTCTTGCCTCCTCCACCTCCAGGAAACAGTAACACTACATGCTATATATGTAGGCTCCGTTCCTTCCTATGGATCCAGCTGGGGGCAGGGAGGAAGTAAAAACCAGAAAAAAAAAAATCAACAGGCTGCCAACTTTCACTGCAATGTGAGGCTTCTCCAGACCTGGGCAGTCCCACGCATTGGGCTGCTCTCCACTACCTCAGTAGACAAGTGGTGGGTTGTCCCAGGCTTTAGTGGGACTCCTGTCTGCAAGGATCCTTACAAGAGGATAACTCTGAGCTTCGCATAATCATGGAAGGACCTGAGCTCCATTTCCACCTCCACTGGTGTGCTCTCCAAGGATGCTGCGGCCAGCCAGCACCACTCAGACCCAGAGGAGAAGGCAGATCTCACTGCCCTCAATAGCGAGATGGGCAGCACCTCTGCAGTAGGTGGGTCCATGTCCCAGTGACTGAATAAATTCTCCTTTATAACTCCTGTTACCATAGCAAAAGATGCCACACGGTGTGAAGTACTGATGGTTAACTTTGTTTTGGTGGGATTTCTGCTAGGTCAGGTATCGTCTGTCTAGACCACTTGGACTTTTTGCTGAATTGGGTATTGTCCACTCTGGATCAGGTAACGGTCTGTTCTCCAACAGCTGGTGTGAGCTCTGGGAGACGTGGTCTGTCTGGCTAATTCCTCAGAAATGTGAACACACCTTGAGCCACATCCAATTAGCATTGATGAATGATCCAGAAATGCACAAATATCACACTCAGAACCTTCCCTCACCCCTGCTTTGTCCCCATCTCACTCCTCTTGACACAAAACGGGAGCAAAGTGGGTATAAAAGGCCAGAAAATTGAAAAAGAAAGAGTATAGATAGTTTCCTCAGATGAAAACAGTGGGAAATAGGCACAGTCACAGCACTCAACTAAGTAGTATGGACAGTAGACTCTGCGTATGTACTGTTTCCCAGCCAGTGACAAACCATCAGGCAGAGCTAGCAGACTGCACACCTACAAACACACTTGGTTTTTGACCACCCATCTTTATATTCTCACGGACAAACCAACTAAGAAGTGCCCGGCTCCTCTGCAAAAGCTGAGCACAGAGGAAAAAATTCACACACGATGCTGATGAGTGAGTTATCTCAGAAAGGACCTGGCAAAAAAGGCAAACCCCGCCTCTAATGGGGTTTTGGCATCATCTGTTTTTTTCACAACCTGCCCACAGCACCTGCAGCCAAACCCTTGGCCCACAACCCCTATGGAGAAACCTGCAACCACTTAGCCCAAGTGCTAAGCTGCTCCTATTAATGAACATGCGTCCTGTGACAGCACGTGGCACTATGATGCTAACAGTGAAACACACTTTGGCCTCAGTGGCTCATGTCAAAGTCTATTTGCTTGAGGGGAGAAAGGATTTATCTTCTGAAACGATCATTGGTGCCCCGGTGCCTAACAAGTCCCATCTTCCCAAAACAGACACCAGGAGGTGCCCACCAGCCCCCAGCACTGTGGGACCCATAACGGCAGGACTGTTCCCAGAACTAGCACTGGGAGCCTTCCCCACACGCTGCTCACCATCTCCGTGCCAAGACAGCAAGGCGTCCTCTTTTTAAGCTGACTTTTGGAAGGTGAACCCCATTTCTCATGGAGCTGGATGCCAGACTCAAGTCAAAGCGGTGAACAAGAGGCAAGAAGCAAGAAGCAATTCTCCCCCCGAGTCCTGACATCCCACCACCCCCCTCAAGCATCCCACCACACAGACACCACTTATTTAGTGAGTAACTCATCAGCTCCACCACCCACAGTCATCTGACAGCAAAGGAGATGCAGATAAAGTTTTAGCAACACTTACAAAAATACAACTAAAGCACAGTTGCAGAGCAAACACCTTTGGGAGAATTATTCATTAAAAAAAAAATAAAACCTTTCTGGAGGCAGCAAAAAGAAAACTCAAGAACTGCAAAACTGGGGAAAGCGTGAGCAGACAGAAAAGACCAAAGGGCTAGGAAGGGAATTTTCCACTTTGTTAGTTGCATTAAATATCTCCAAATAAACGTGGTCTTACACAATTTATCAGCCAAACCTCCCTTCTCCATTTGAAAGGTTACACGAAGTGGTGAAATGTTAGTTAATTTATGTCTTAGAGGACCAGCTAAAAAATAACAGAAACGTGTAATCTTCTCATAATTATAAAAGTCAACACTTAACTGATATGAGAAGCCTCTATTCATAGCAGCTAAAAGGAGCATTCATTCCTCTTTACATCATCCCTTCAGTGTTACGTCTTGATGCAATTTTCAACAGCAGGTGAAATCACTAAAAATTGGAAACAGCGTGAAAAATTTTCCTCTATCTGGCTTTAATTAAAATACTCAGCAAAACAGAGGAGCAACAAAGAGAGGTAACCCTTTCCACCTCAACTGCCCTGTCTGTTCATTCCTACAGAGCCCAGTGGAAACTCTACGTGCGATGTCAGTGGTAAATACTTTCCCTACTATTAAAGCAGTGGTTCAGATTAGGATCATGACAAAAGCAATAAAAGATAACTCACACCTGATTAGGATCTATGTGGTAGGTGTTTTGTGGCCTTTTGAGTTTCAGAAGGTCCACCTGAGAAGCAGGCACCAGAGGGGCTGCTATTGGGAAGACCAGATGAGACCTGCGCTGGCCCATGGGCTCACATCACAGCAGTGGGACCTTCCATCTGGGCACCAGGTGGGAGCTGGTGCCTCTCCCACCCGAGACCTACCCACACCAGAAGCTGACACAACCAACTCTCAACCCTCCAGGCCTCACGGCCCCCTGTTCAGATACAGCTCTTGCAGGCAAACTGCCCAGACACCGAGGATATGCAGTGCATGGACAGAGCGTGGGGGCACCCAGATCTCAGGTGGACATCCAGGGCATGCATTCAGCTTTGGTACTCCCATGATCCAAGATGGGCAGGTCTCAACACCAGCTCAAGATGCTGTTGGCTTGCTTTGCCCCAAGGGCTCATGTCCAGTAAGACCCTAGTGGGCGCCCAGCTCATACCACTGTGTGCAGTTGTTGATCCTCAAGTGAAGGACTTCGCATTTCCCTTTGTTGAACTTCATGAGGTTCCTCTTAGCCTACTTCTCCAGCCTGTCAAGGTCCTGCTAAAGGATAACACATCCACCTTGTCTATCAACCACTCCTCCCAGCGTAGCACAGTCTGCAAACTTGCTGGGGGTGTACTCTGTTCCATCATTCAGGCCATTAACGAAGATGTTAAACAGTACTGACCCCAGTATTGACTTCTGAGGTGCACCACTAGTGACTGTCCTCCAACTTGACCTTGTCCTGCTGGTCACAACTCTGAGTCCAGCAGCTCAACCAGTTTTCAGTCCATCTCACAGTCCATTTGACTAGCTTATACTTCACCAGATTGTCTAAAAGGATGTTATGGGCGACAGCATCAAAAGCTTTGCTAAAGCCAAGACCAACAACACCCACTGCTCTCCCTTATTCCTCCAGCTTTTCACCCCAGAAGGCCACCCCAGGACAGTAAGGTACAGAATTTACACTTGCTATGTCCTAAGGCAGGACGGTCTACAGGAATGCTCTCCCCTACTGCAGGTAGAGACTGGACTTCAGCTGTCAAGTACAGCTTTCCCTAATTAAATTCACAGCAAAACAACACGGGCAAGTAAGGAGCTACCTGTGGATATTTACACATTCAACTCCCACTTAGAGACTTAACTCCCCAGTGGCTTCTCTTTATGCTTCCAAATAAGCATAAATGCATTTCGGAGCCTGACCTTTAATCAAAACATTCGGGATCAACGTGTAAATCCCTCAGTTGGGATTTTCCTTCTCACGCGCTAAACCACTGCAGAACAACCTAATGCAGCCATTGCCTTAATTGCAGCAAAGCCCTTTTGGAATCTCTCCTTTCACTGTATCCACCGAGAAATAAGTTTGTAAATGTTCCCTTTAAAAAAACAAAACAACCAATCAACTCACAAAACTTGTCCCTTGAAAACTAGCTAAAAGAATTAGTGCATTTGTTGGAGGTTTTTTTTTTTTTTTACTTATTTTTGCTTTTTTTCTTTTAATTACTAGAGCCTTTGTTTCCAGATGAATCCAGCCTCTTCTGTAACTGTATCTATGAAAATAAGTGCAGCTTTTACTAAATCTCTGAAGAATCTCTCTACTGTGCTGCGTCTGTAAGGTTAAGAGTGAAGGAAGAGCTGGTGCCTACACATCCTCTGCTTCTCCCACTGGTACCTTTGAGAGATGAAGGACTCTATCGTTTCTGGAGAGGAGCTACTTGTCCATTTTAAAGAAGGAATCATTGTTTATCCTCAATTAAAACAAATTCTGTTTCAATCCAGTACCAGTCACAAGAAGTCTTTTCTGGTTGTCAGAAAGAGAGAGATGTCTCCTCAAGCAAAGCAAGGAAAATGAAGTGATCGGTAGAAAAGGTTGTTCCCCACTGGTTTTCACCTGATGGGAACCACTTCTACCTTGTAGTGGTGTTGGCGACTCAGGCTTCTGCAGCTCTCTGGCAGGGAGAACACAGGATGAACATGCATTTTTCTTATCTCTCCTTTGTGTCCCATCTGTTGGTTCAAGATGTGTGGTATCATGTCAGGGTTAGCTGAGCAACTTGCACCTTACCTAGAAAAAAAGCTGTGTTCCTCTACAGTACGAGGTTTAAATCCCGGCAGGTATCTCAGTCCTTTACCCACTGAAGTAGGTAGTATCTGTGCATCTGTCGACAGCAGAAGGACCTTCAGCTCAGACCTGAAATACTGGATGTCCCCCATCCTCTTCTTTCCCTGTATAATATTACCCTACGCACTACTTGCTACTATTCCTGGAGCTCTGTGAGAGAAGAAAACTTGAGATATTTTATTCCCATTTAGGATCAATCAGATGGACTGTCCACTGTTCAAACCTACACTCCAGACCACACAGAACACAGCCACCTTATCTCCCCTTCCCCCCCTGGTTAGTGCCCAGGCCCTGAGCTGTGGGATGAACACCAACATGCGACTGTTTGTTAGGAAATGGTCACACTTGACCTTGGAGTCAGTATTACTCTAATTTAGACCCCAAGACAACACTCACTCTGTTCTCTTAAGTCAACTGTTCGGTGAGAAACCGCGAGCTGCATAGTCCAAAAAATTCAAACAACAGTTTGTTCGTAGGCTTACTCAATAATTTTTCTGGCCGGTTTTACAAACGATTGCCACCTGTGTGTGTAGTTGTTTCTTTATCAGGGAGGGGAGCCATAGGACAAAGGGTAATGGTTTTAAACTGAAAGAGGGGAAATTTAGGGAATATTAAGGAAAAATTCTTTGCTGCGAGGGTGGTGAAACCCTGGCTCAGGTTGCCCAGAGAAGCTTTGGCTGCCCCATCCCTGGAGGGGTTCAAGGCCAGGTTGGAGGGGGCTTGGAGCAACCTGGTCTGGTGGGAGGTGTCCCTGCAGGGGACGGGGGGCAGGGGGGTTGGAACTAGATGATCTTTAAGGTCCCTTCCAACTCTAACCATACTGTGATTCTATGATAAGAGAGAAACCCTGACTATTGACATCATCCTCACCCAACCACATGGGCTGGGAGAGCTGGAGGAAGAGATACTTGGATATAAAAGGGGAAAAAGGAAAAATACTTGTATCACGTTACCCTGACATCTGCAGCTTTGGGTCCAGCTGATGTCTGCGTATGGCCAAGTGTCCCCAGCAGCAGCCCTTAGCCTACTCTTGCCCCTCCAGTGCTGTCAACCCTGACCTCTGGGTCCCACGGGTGGGATTCAGCCCCATGATGGAAGCCCCCAAGCAAGACACACCACACTGCCGGGGGACAGGTCAGTCAGGTCCACCAGTTCCTCGCTCTGCTCTGACCCAAGCAGCCCCTCAGCTTGTTCCGCAGAGCTGGGCCAGAAATTCCCCACACGGGCACACTGTGCAGACCGACTTATTTGGAAACTTAAAAAAAAAATAAATAAAATTCTAGCAACACTCATTCTTCATGGGGTACTTTGTCAGAAGAATGTAAAAAAGTACTTCTTCCCCTGGACCTTGCAATCCACCCTTTCTCCAACCTTGCAATAATCTAACACCAGCTTTCCCAATCTGCCAGTCTTTAACCAAGCAAAATGCCCTGTAATTTCAAAGGAAGTTCTGCCCACAAAGGAGTCCAAGGTTTGGCCTTAAACTCAGGAGCCAGCCTGTTTTCTTTTGGGGTTTGGTTTTTCTTTTTCCTTTCATGAGCTACAGAAATAAAACAAAAGTCAGACGGGGTGCCCAGCCAGAGCCAGGCCGTTGCTGCAGCCAGATGGGTCCGAGCTGGTCCTTGCTCCTGCCCATTGCCCCCCCTGTCACCCCCTGGTGAAGCTCCTGCAAGAAGGGAGCAGAGAACGCAGCAGGGAAGGCAGAGTCTCGCACACTTGGCACACCAGGAAGCCCATTTGCAAGTCTGCACTTGGAGCACCTTCAAAGTATGTTCTTTGCAAATAAATGCAAATCAGCCTCTAGGGATCACCTCGTTCTGGGCTGGTTCTTCACCGGCCTGAATTCCTTCCAGGTGTGGAAGAGGGGCTGAGAAAGCCTTTTTTTTTTCCAAACGAGTAACATCAGTTTGCTCTCATACAGCACACAAGGCTCCTCCAGCCTAACCCTTCTCTCTTGCCCTTCTGCTAATAGGTCAAGGAGGGTTTGGGTTTTATTTTTAAAAAAAGCATGGTCTGATGTGGTGTTGGGGGATATGGTGTAGGGGGGAACTTTGTAGAGTAGGGTAGATGGTTGGACTCGATGATCCCAAGGGTCTTTTCCAACCAAAATGATTCTATGATTGTCGTCATTCCTTCCACCCCACATCACCAGGGCTCTCTGAAGCTCTGGGGCAATGTGGGATTTGGTGAGTGAACTGCCACACCCCCAGAAGGGGCAAACCTTGCCTTGCGCCTGCTCTGTGCTGCCTCCAAAGCTCCAAGCCCAAACCTGCCATGGATTTGGGTTTTTTTCCCCGCCCCCACTCTGAATAGGGCAGTGACCTGCTTTGCAGGTGTTCCCTGTGAAGCTGCCAGGAAGCCCTGCACCACTCTCCAAAACCAAGAAACACCTCCTGGCACAGCCACTCTCACCTTGCACAGGGGTGTCTCCATCACAACCAACATACAGAAGCAAGACCAGGACAGTCTCCTTCCAGGCCAAGCAAAACACCAAGTTTTTTTTTCTAACTTTTTGTAAAATAGCATCTGAGACAACACCTGATGTCTGCCAAAATTTCAGGCAAAAACATCAATATCAATAAGCAGGACCTATTATTTTGCTGCGAAAAAAAAGGGGATCAAAGGAAAAAAGCAGCAAGAGTACCCAGAGCCCCCAGCACTTCATTCCCAGCACACACAGCGCCAGAGAGCTCTCTTTAGAGGTTGGACTCCATGGTCTTACAGGCCTTTTCCAACCTAAACGACCCTGTGATTCTATAACCACCTGCAGATCCGAGGCAAAGGGTGTCACATGCACCACCCACGTCTGTACCTGGTCCTCTGCTCTCTACATCCTCTCCAGCTTTAGGTCTTGGGTACCTTTTAAGCGACCTCTGCTCTGTGCAGAAGACGACAAGGGGAGGAAAGGCAGAGGTTGCAGAACTCCTCTTCTGGACACAAAATCTACCCCCCGTGTTATGTCCCAGTCCTGTCCATCCTGCCAAAATCACACACACATGGAGAAGTCAAGATCAGTCTCTGGATCTAGTCTCGTCACTGACAGCGGGATCCCAGCTTCTGCAGTGAGGAGCTCTCCCAGGATTCCCACCCATCTTCCCCATGCGAGTGGGGGGCGCAGGAAACCCATTCCCTGCGAGTGAGCAGAGTGACTTGGGAACTCAGTGCCGATAGCTTTGTACAAGCTGGAAGACGTCAGCAGGACTCAACAGAGCACTACAGTCCTCTCTCACACCATTAACTCCACCTGCTCCTTGTTATTTACATCATAATTTGCAGGAAATCAATGTCTGTCTCTCAAGATACCAAGTTCCCAGGCAAGGAGCACGTCGCTTTTACAGCCAAAGCACAAAGTAGCTGTATCCCCAACAGCTCCCGGTGGAGAGGTCCTGGGAGGTACAGAGGTGGCTGGGCAGGCCAGGCAGAGAGACGCGGCAAGGCCAAGACACAGATGTGAATTTACTTATTCCCTGATCTCTACAGTGCAATAAAAACCACTACAGATGACTCCAGGCTGTCAAAAACAAGTCAAACATGCCCCCATGACCTAAATAGGACTGTCATGAAGGAGGGGGGTCTGGATTTATCAGATAAGCGTTTCGCTTTCTAAATAAAAATTAATATCTTATATGGATTTTGAGATGTCCTGAGTTGGGTTGTTTTTTTTTTTTCTCTCCAAGCCACTGAGGTCTGCTCCCGAGCTGCAGGAGTTTTCCAGCTTAGGAAGCGCATTGCTTGCTCAGCCCTGCTGTCCCCAGGAACAGGTACAAGAAGCCAATGCACTTTCTAAGAAGACCAGCTACTGACCTACACTTCAAAAAATTACACGCTTATTTCTCAATCCAGCTCAGAATCTGGACTCTAACACACTTGATTGTTGCGCAGCTCTGTTTTCTATTGAGTGTTTAGATCTGGGAGGCATGGCTTTGATTAAAAACGGGCAACCCACCAATTGCAGAGAATTTTCACATAACTACTTGGCAAAAAAAGAAGAGCTGCGGCAGTTATTAGCCATTCATCATAACTTCTGCCCTGTCCCCTGAGGAATTACCTGTTCCCCTCATCTACACCTGAGATTAGGAACACTCAAGGTTATCAGCATGGCAACTGCCACAACAGAGAGAGAAACATCGAGACATCCAACATTTTACCAATTACAGCTCTTTCCTCTGCCTGGTATAAACACTTGTTTAGTCTCAGCTGAGGTTGGGCTCCAATACCTTTTGTTTCTTCTAGCTTTTTTTTTTTTGCTGTTGTTGGTTGGTTTTTGGTGTTTTTTTTTAAACAAAACCAAAAATCAATATTCTCTTTGAACTAACTTATAGTTATGGAGAAGTGGAAAGCAACGTGGCAGGTGAGACAGTCCACAGAGACCACGGGTCTAATCCTGCTGTGCTTCATGTCGGTGACAAGTGGGTTAGCATGCTTTTTTGAGCAGAGGAAACTATGGATAATTGACAAAGTCTACTCATTGTCCCCTTGCTCAGAACCATTCCCCTGGTGATTATTTTCCAATCGCTCAACATCTGGCCCAAACAAATGGATTTAGTAGGAATTTCACACCAGGAGCAAAGACAGAACACAAAACCAGGATCCTGCTCTAACGGTGGTGAAGGCAATGTCCTGTCTGCAAGGCCAGGAGAACAGAATCAAGCCACAGCAGCAGAGACCTCAGCTGCATCAATTCAGCTAGGTCAGCACTTGATTTATTACAGTAAAAAAAAAAAAAAAAATCATACTTCTTCCCACCTTGTTCGAAATCCCCCTCTAACAAAGGTTTCCAATCAGCTACGCCCTGCACACACGCATGCTGCAGCTTTGCACATGCAAAGCCCACGCACAAAAATGAACCTCAAATTACTCTAATTTAAATTAGGGACATCCACAAACACTTGCCTGGCCCCATGTTTCAAGTCCAACATTGCACCTCAGGGACACAAGCACGGACCTATGCTCAGGACTGGCCCTGCCCGATGTCCTCCAAGCCCCTCCAGCTGGGACCACCAGACAGAGGGGACATCCAAGGAGGTGGAGAAACTGCAGCAGAACCACCCAATTTCCAATTCCCTGCACTGCGTGCGCTTGGGGACAACCTTGTGGCACGGGAGAAGGGTTTATGCGGCATCACCCAGAACAAAAGGGCATTTCCCATGCCCAGGAGAGGCCACAGGGTCTCCATGGACCACAGGAAATTGGATCCAAGTGAGCGGGAGCATCTAAATATGCACAACTGTCAAAAGGCATTTAGGAGTAGCTTTTAGTTTCTCTTATTTTAACTTTGAAATTTTCTAATTTTTTCAAGTGGCCACATTAAAAGGGAAAAAACATCTTGTTTTCACTTTCCAGAAGTTCTGTGGTGTCGCGAAGTGAAACAGTTCACCAATTAAATAAATGTCTGGATGGCCAGGAAAACATCTGAAGAGCCCCCAGCAGTTCTTCCACAATAGCCATCTACTTCCCACAATAGCTGTAAACACCTTCTGAGCTGAAGTGAGCCCTGTTCAGCCGCATTCTTCAAAGAGCGGTGGTACAGAGCTGGACACGACCTTTTGTAACCTATTAAAGGCCTCTTCATCGCCCCTTTGATCCACTCCCTGGCTACTTCACGATAATATGTGGTACTACTGTTGTTTATGTTTGCACACTGCCGTCCCTGCACCTCTCTCACGATATTCACAGATACACACACTGGTGCACAGCCATCCAGATGCATCTCAGTGCTGCTGCTGCAACCAAAGACCTCAGAATTAACCATCTCCCCCAAATCCAGCCTGAAGTATTTGTGTCGTTACTCCAGCCCCATCACATGCCTCTACAAGTGTCATTTGACTTCTTATCCCTGGCACTTGGAGGAACTCAGTTCTCTGTTTGGTACCTCAGCTCCCAAAAAACTCCTCACGGGGGGAAACTCTGAGCACGCAGGCAACGTGCGGCACCCACCAGCAGACCCCATGCCAGCCCAGCCCACCAAACCAACCCCAAAAGTCTCTTGTCCCAGGTCAGGCAGTAGCTGCCACCGTTGTCCCCAGCGGCAGGAGAGCCAGGAACATGGGAACACCGGGATTTAAACCCAACCACCCACAGGTTTCCATGCAAAACCTGCCGAGAGGAACTCTTCCAGTGTCTCCAATTTGGAAATAGGTGTCACTAGCAATAAATCCTGAGTCCCCCTGTGTAAGCTCTCACATGTTTTATACACACAGTAGTCCTCAGCTGGGCATTAAAGGAGCGTTTTGTGCTCTGGGGTGCTGGGGTTTTTTCCTTAATGAGTCATAGGCCTTTTCTTAAAAGTTTGCTGGAACACATAAATGTGACATTAGAGATTTACTAAAACTGCTCCAAAAAAACAAGGAATGAAGTTTCAGACAATGTGAAATACTCCAGCTGGAAGAGATATACGACTCTCTTGGCCGTTTTCTCGTGGTCCTCTGTCTCACAGCAGAGTAACAAACTAGGCTATGGTGATAGGGAGCTAAAACAACACAGCGAGGTTAACAGAAAGAGATAACACATACCACACAACAGAAATATCTGCTCCAATGTCCAGGGAAGAGGGACAAAATCCACTTCCAGACACAGCATCCACATTCAGGCACAATAAAAAAAAAAAAAAAAAATCACATAAAAATCCAGCCAAATCCTGACATTTATTGGCCGATCATTAGCACATCTGCTAATTTTGCTAAGAGGAGCCCAAGAGAAGCCAAGAGGAATCCTGCTGCCAGCCTTGGGACCTGTCACACCCCTGGAGCATCTCCAAGCGATGCCACATCACAGCCCCAGGTACCTCCCCCCTGTCAGGGCTTGAACCCTTCAGGCAGCTGAAAGCAGCCCCTCCACAACGAGCCTTTCTAAGCTCCTAATAAAACTTACAGACACCGCACACATTCCTGTGCTTCTTCCCTTTTGCTGCTCTACTTTGGCTTTATATCGTACATTCCCAGCCCTGTCAGAGAGGAGGAACCTCACCGTGGACGGGCATAAAACCCAAACACCACATTATACTCCAAGAGACACCCAGATTCTGCAGCCACCAAGTAGGAAATTATTTTGGACACAATTAGGTCTACAGCAGAACTGGTCAGGACTCTGCTGTGGACTCTGAGACATCACCTATAATATCCATATGGCTGTAACAGAGACATTTCTATCCTAATTTACTAACCATGAATATTAAGGATTTCAGCCCAGATGGGTATCTTTGCTGCTGCCACCACGCTGTCAGCAGGAGCACACAGAGCTCTATCATTTACACATTTAAAATGCAAAAACAATACAACTTCAGGGAAATTGTCCATTAAGTAGCATTGACTTAATCACATTGTAACTACAGCTACTTTGACAGTGACCTGCTCCCTCACACCAGGGCCACGTTTCCACTCTGCCAAACACAGCAGCCCCAGAATCCATCAACCAATTTCCTCCCCATTCACACCCCAGAGCGCACGGATTCCCAGTGCCTGATTTAACACCCAACTGGGACATTCGCACACAGACATCTCTGCGGAGACCCAGGCACAGAGGGCAGGTAAACACCTGCCAATGCAAGTTAAAGAGAGAATCAATTTTTCACTTTGAGTCTTGCTTAGGATGTCCCCCGGGCCCCCCAGGAGGACATACCTGACTGGGGTTTTTGGGGGGCACAGGGGGAAGGCTGTGTTTAAAAGCCTGATGTTACTTCTGGGAATGCGAGAGCCTCTTCCTCAGGGAATGCAATACAGACCTGGCTCGGAGCGTGTGACAGACCCCTAAAATCTGAAGGGATCTAACGAATTGCTGGGTGTTTCAGAGAGCCCCGTGGCTCTGCGATCACCAGGGACACAGCATTTTCCCAGCCAAAGGGGACTGCAACACGGGCTCCACTCTGCCCTTGCAAACCAGTACCCTTTCCACAAGGATACCGACTTTGAAACAGGTGAAAAGAAACTTCCTTTTCCACAGCATTTTCCATGTAAATGACCCCTCTATCCCAGAGCTGGGTGGCTCATCCCACGTGCTCCCCCTCGGCACATTGCCACATTGCCCCAGGGCTCAAAAGCCACCAGGTACAGCATCCACAGGGGTACACGCACCTTTATGGCTTCCCAAACCATAAGGCAGCAGGAAAGGGGAGCAGTTAGAGCAGGAGTCACTGTCCCACAGCAGCGCATATGCCTTTGCCAACTCGGTATCCTCCAGAGGGAAATCTCACCTGTGGGAGCACTAACAAAACACACGGCAGTCCTTCGGCAGCACCATCCCCTCTGCACACAGTGCTCTTATAACAATGCGGAGAGAACCCAACAGTAAAAGCACAAACAACAAAAACAAGCAAAAAAACCCCATTTGCCATCAAATAATACACCTATTCACAGTCAAGTTTCCTGCAATTGAAGGTAAGAGAGCAGCAGTCCCCATTCATAACACATTGCTGTGGAAGCTACAGCCGCCCAAATTTCCATTTAATGGTAATTGCACCCGTTATATGCATCTAGCACTTAATAAACACACTTATACTCCACTTCTCTCCCTCCTCTTATTAGATATGATGTGGTTCATCACTTCCCAGCTTCAGGGAGTCTCACAACCGTGTCATGGCCAGCAGGGACCGAAAAATGCTATCTAGGATCTTTCCCACATCCTTCACGGGCCATTTCATACAACAGACAGAAGAAAAGATTTCTTTCTTCCAGCTCTGTTGACTTGTGTTATCATGCTTATTTTTTGCATCCTCTTCATACCCCAGCATCTCCCACCTCAGCTCTTCACGCACCTTCCCAGTCAACACACACCTTGTCTGACCCTGTTTTGGGGGGCTTTCTTGCATTTCAGCTAAAAGAGCCCTATCACTCTCAAATCAGTTTCAGCAACAGTTTCCAGCTGTAATTGGGAAATTAGCAAAACCAAACATGAGCTGTTCAAACACTTGAGGAGACCACACATCCTAGTCTATTTCTGTTTGGATGTTTGCCTATTAAAGGCTCAAACCTGGTCGAAAAGAAATCATTTTTGCACAGGAGGGCCTCCACTGCAAAAGCTGAAGGACCTCTGCTGCTTATCAAAGCTGAACGGATTTCTAGGCCCAGATAAAGAAAAGTGCAAAGAAATTCCCAGACAATAAACCTTTGCTTATTTCCAAAACCAGCATGATGTATCAACCATTACCTCTATTTTGATGGAAATGGGGAAGATTTAATATTTCACAAAGAAAGCTTCAGGAAACAGTATGACAAAAAAGACACTTTAGCAAATATCTCAAGCGCTGTGGTCACCAACCGCAAGCTCACCTAAATTTCATTCAGATTTTCAAATTTCATTTTGAAGCAATGCAGCTTCTAGGGACTTACTGCTGTCACCTGTCTTAATTTTGATCTTACTTGTATACAAGGTTTTTTGTCACATCAATGGAAAAGAAAATGTCACATCGCACACAGAAGAAACATGAACATACAGCGCTGAACTCACAAGCGCACTGCAGGGCCCCATCCCTGCAACTACAGCAGGATTTCCCAACACAAGGAAATGGATTTGTGTGGATGACTCTGCACGTAAAAGGCAGAAAGGGCTTGGACAGGTCTAGGGGTCTATATCTTCCCTTCACCTCCCCACCAAGCCATCCTTTTCAGCAGGATGTAACCTGCATCATTTCTTGGTGATGCTCCAGGGGCGGCACAGAACACTCCCCAACTGCCTTCGCAGCGTGCCGGGCACCAGCGCTGAGGGAGGGGAGAGACTTCAGCTGGAGTAGTGCGAGTTGCTACAAAAATCAAGGCATTTCTCCCTATTTCCCTTCATCAACCCTGTTTTAAGACTCTCAGGTAAGTCGAACCAAACAGCGGTCTTCTCCCCACCCTGTTCTCACTCTCCTTGTCTCTGACCCATCAGCCCGTGGCCGTCCCGCCAGCCCCCTCATGCACTTGCTCAGCAAAAAGCACCCCTTTTTTCTGGGTTTCATCTGCTTCCAGGGTGCGGGTTGCAGCAGCGCTGCTTCGTGCTGCTACACCAAATACCTGCAGAGCAGCTGATGGTACGCTCTCGGGGCGGAAAGGTGCAGCCTTACTGCTGATCCTACACAGAAGGGATTCACCCAGGGTTAGGACGTGCTGCAACACGTCGCTGCACAATATACCTGCAAGTAGTGACACTCAGAACAAGCAAATCCATATGGGAAAAACCCACTCAACGCAGATTTGCCAGGCAGCTCCTGATCGCACACCCGGCTTCCCTGGCCACTGGAAAGCCCTCAGTTCTCACGTCCAGTTTCTCACACCCTCTCAGAGGCTCAGGACAGATGCAACTTCTTTCGTACTCCAAATAAATCTTATTTATCAGTCTCTCCCTGCATAGCACAGAAATTTTGAAGGCCACATGTCTTGCAGTTAGCATTAACAAGCCCACCCAGCTTCTGCACATACTCAGAAGGGAACCGTTATTGTCCTCAGGTGGAGCCACTCAGCTGACGAGGAGCACCACACCCCACAGAAGATGGGGGGGATGACCACCAGCTTTCTCATCAGCCCCACATGGGATGGAGGGGGGCAGTAAGCACTGCATTCAGCTTCCTTTGTCTGGGCAGAGGAGCCCCAATAAACTATGCCACTGGAGTTCACAGAAGGGTTCTGCTCGTGGGAGAGGACACTGCTTGCTCAGCCTCCTCTGCTGATCGGCCCAGGTCTGTCTCACCACAAGCATCTCACAGGCACTTAACAAGGAGCCCTACAACTCCTCCCCTCCACACAGAGCACACTAATGCTGTGCCAAAAGCTGTCTGAATCCTCATGTTCACATCAGTGACCAAGGTAATGCATGTCTCCATCCTCAGCAATGCTCTCTCTGACCCCACAAGTCACCCGCTGCCAGGGAGCCTCTCCCCGTGCCCCAGCAGCACACAAAGGCACAGAGATAACCGTCCCCTCAAAGGCCACGGATGGGGCCGGCTCATCCACGGCCCCTCATCTTCCTCCCTCCTCTGCCAGGAGCTCCTGTGCCAAAGACTTCACTCAAGCAGGGGACAAACTGCTCCTCAGGGTGGCCCAGGTCCAGCAGTCACCCACCTCACCTTCAGCCCCTGCACAGGAGAAACAGGGCAGTATTTGCACGCTCCAGGATCACCTTTCAAAGGCATTTTGGTCTTTTCCACCCAGTACAAAGTAAGAAAGACACAGGAGCTTAATCCTAACGCCTGTGACTACAAAATGCATTCGCTCATTTCAAGAGGTTACTTTTGTTCTATAAGGAAGCAACAAAAACTCAGGAGATGTCCAAGAGGCTGATGTAGCCTCAGCAGGGACAGAGGGGTCTCCTCTCCCCCAAAACTCCCTCCTGTCCCAGCCCCAAGCAGACCCTGCAAGGCCTGGCTGGACAGGAGCAATGCTGGACTCCCATCCGAACGAGCACAAAGATTTCATTAAGCCAAGCACTAAAAACTGCTCATCCTCTGTAAGGAAAGTTATCACAGTTGGCCCAAACGCACGATCCTTCCCACCACCTTGGGGACACTGGAGGTTCTCAGTGAAACTCCAGCAGCCTGAGAGGAAAGGAAGCAAACAAGAGTCCCTGCAAGCCCCTGCCACACAAACAGCTTCTGCGACACCTGGAGAAGTCTCCCACCCGTGAGTGAAAGGGAAAGCACAACACACCCTGCAAACCACCTGAGGAATAGACGGGAGAGGGACCAAACACCAGGCAGGAGCTGTGCTGGGAGCACTCCTGCCACCAGTTAGGCAGACTTGTGGCGATACGAGACCTCAGCAGGTACCTTGCCCAGAGCAACCCTGAGCATCGCACACTCGCCCGCTCCATGGCCAAACCTCACGCACCGCCGGCCGCTCGCCCCCTGCCCGCCCCGGCCCCCACTCACCAAAGTACTCCTTCTTCATGTGCATCTCCAGCTCCTTCTCCAGCTCCAGCGTCAGCGCCTCCAGCCTCCTCTCCGCCTGGCTGGGGCCGCTCTCCCGGCACGGCGTCACCTGGTAGGGCAGCTTGAATTTGGGGGCCGAAGCGGAGCCTTTGGTGGGGCTGTAGGCATAAGGGGGTGCCGCCTCGGGGGGGACGGCGGCGGCCGGGTGCTGCTGGTCGTGTCGCGGCGGGGACTGGGCATGGATCTTGTGGTAGACGTCCTCGGGCAGGGCTCCGTCCTCCTGCAGGCCGGGCCCCAGCAGGGAGGAGCGGGGCGAGGGCAGCTGCAGCTCGGGGTAGGCGCTCATGGAGCCGCGGGAGCTGCGGGAGCTCTGGCTGGAGATGCTGGAGCGGGGGCTGACCACGGCGGCCGCCCCCGGGCCGCAGAGGCTGGAGCGGGGGCTGGCCAGGGCCATCCCGCCGCCGGCCGGCCCCCCCTCGGGCTCGGCGCCGCCCGTCGGGCCGTACCTGGAGTCCGAGTAGCTGGAGCGGGGGCTGGTGGTGCAGGAGTACTGGCTGGCGGTGCTGGAGCGGGGGCTGGCGTGGCGCTGGTCGTAGCCCATGCTGATGCCGCTGGTGCGGTTGCTGCTGGGCTTGCTGCCGCCGCCGTCGTAGCCGGTGAGGCTGGCGCGGGGGCTGGAGTGCTTGCTGGTGTCGCTGGCCGTGCTGGCGTAGCTGGAGCGGGGGCTGAGGGCCGCCCCGTCGTACTGCACCAGGCTGGCCCGGGGGCTACCGTACTTCTCCTGCCCGGGCACCACCAGGCTGGAGCGGGGGCTGGAGAACTTCTCGTAGGGCAGGGCGGCCGCTCCCCCCAGGCTGGAGCGGGGGCTGGAGAACTTGCCGTGCTCGGCGGCGGCGGGGCCGGGCGAGGCGGCGGC
>JAOXNO010000063.1:36358262-36378474 GCA_028565335.1 Limnodromus scolopaceus
GGCCGCGGCCCGGCCCGCACCCCCCGGGCGGGGGGCGAAGGCGGCGGCCGGCCCGGAGGGGGGCTTTGCGGGGCGGCGAGCGGAGCGCGGGGCGCGGCGAAGGCAGGGACTCCTTTGTGTGGGGCAGGAATGCGAGGAAGGAGACTGGGCGCTGCGTCCCGCTGGAATGTAGTTAATGCCGGAGCCAAACAATGATTTTCACCGAGTCAGTCAGGGAGAGGGCGGCCGCCGCGCTGCTCGGCGGCGGGGCCGGCAGCTCCCC
The DNA here is from genome assembly GCA_028565335.1 of Limnodromus scolopaceus. NCBI lineage: Eukaryota > Metazoa > Chordata > Aves > Charadriiformes > Scolopacidae > Limnodromus > Limnodromus scolopaceus. The sequence goes on from JAOXNO010000063.1 coordinate 36,358,525, forward strand.
CAGCCCTGCCCGGAGCCGTGGCGGGCAGCCCGGGGGCTGAGGGGAGCCGGGGAGCTCGGCGGAGCGCCCGCCGGGCTCTGTCAGGGCTTCCCGCCTTCGGGGGGCTCCGCCGCGCGCGCCCCTGACTGGAACTTTCCGGCGGGACCCGCGGCCTCGGCCCGGCGGGGGCGGCTCCTGAGGCGGGGGGTGCGCTGTGGGGAGGACCGGCCCCGCCGCCGGGGGGGGAGTGCGCACCGGGCGGGGGTTCCGGGACCGGGGTCCGCACCGGGTCGGGAGTGCGGGACCGGCCCCGCGGTGGGGTCCGGGACCGGCCCAGTGGGGGGGGTCCGCAGCGGGTCGAGGGTCCAGGAGCGGCCCCGGCCCCTCGGGGTGTGGGGGGGTCCCACCTGTGCGGGGTCCCCGGAACCGGCCGGGGCTCTGCTGAAAGGAGCTGGGCTGTGTACGGCAGCTGCTAATGATTTGGAGTTTTTTATTTAGGGTTTTTTTTAAAAAAAAGGGAAGATTAAGACATACGATAAACATATTGTGGCCTAAAAGAATTGGAATGGACAGGAGTTTAAAAAGGCATGGTGCTGGTTGTGTGACCCCGCCGGGGCTTCACCTGTTGGTCAGTAGCAACCAGCCCAGCCCGGCCACCCTTTGCATCCTTCTACACGTGAAAAAGGCCCTTGAAAACACCTCAGAAATGGGTGCTGCACTGAGCCCTCCCATACAAAACCATAGCCTGGAGTTTATTTTTTTGCAACTAAGCTGAGAGTCCCTGACCGTCCCTCGTGTGGACACTGAGGAAGCTCCGAGAGCCGGTACCCGAGCGCCCTACCAGGAGGGAAATCACCCCAGGTTTGAGCCATGGGCACACTGCCCTGCCAAGAACCTCTCACCTGGTTATCCTACCTAATTAAACATTTAAAAGCAACTGTGTACTCAAAAATGTCCCCAGCTGTGGAGGGTGACTGTTGGTTGTGTGTGCGGGGGGAGGGGCTAGAGGAAAAAAATAAATCCAAGAAGCCACCTAAATGTACAGAGCCAGACCTGACAAGCAAATCTGTTCGCTGTCAGTGTGAACACACGTGTGCAAACACAACCTGCTCTGTTCTAATATGTGTTCATGTCTCTTATTGCTGGTTTTGTCCATCTCCTAAGCAGGCTTCCACGTGCTTCTGCGGCTAACGACTGGTGGAACGAGTTACGTTTCCCCTCTGGTCTGCAGGCGTGTGATGGTGGAAAGCCCCTCTGGCAGCTGTGCATCCTGGTGCACGCCATCGCCACTCCAGCTGACACGGCCCTGGCCCTTTGCAAAAGCAGTGACAGCTTCCAGCAGACCTGCCCCAGCACCCAGCGGGACCCTTCAAGCCTTGGACCTTCTGGTAAAGCTGTTGGCAAGCACACAAACTAGTAGCCACGTAGCATGGACATGTACCCGTGGACACTTTCCATGTTCCTTCCCCAGAGCAGATGGAAGTCACCGTTAACCTCAGCCCTCGTCTGCCCCCTGGGACCCCTGCTCAGTGTTCCTCTGCGGCGGTGGGGGTCTCATGGGCTGCTCCCTCCAGGCATCCTGGTGCAGGGCTCCTTCTTCCGTCCTCCCTGGGGCCCATGCTGGGACCTTCTGTCCCATTACCCACTTGGAACTACTTGCTGCCAATTTTTATAAGGTTGTCTGCCTGAGAAACTGGGGGAGATTCATGGACTACCTGAGAACTTGGTCCATCAGAGCACAAAATAAAGAAGAGTTAATTTACTCCATTTTAAGTTACTTTTGTTTTGTTTTTAAAAAAACTTTACAACATTAGATAATTTTACTATTAATCTAAGAGAGTGGCAGGACCTATGGGGGGGCACCTGTGTGCTTGTGCAAGGAAGCTTTTTGAGCTGCTGTCTTCACAGGAGGAACTGCAGAGTGGACACCGTGCAAAGCCAGGAGATAAGCTACGGCAGGAGCTGCTTGTCCTTCTGTATCTCCATCCTCCTGGGCCACAAATCTGCCCTTGTTCCACCTTTGGAGGCAGCACAGGGCTGCACTGCTGCTGCCAGCAGGTAGCAGGGCTCTGCGGTGAGCCTCTTGGTACGAAAATCGTTGAAGCACATGCTTTGAGTATGAATTCATGGGAAAAAACATACTGGGCACCAAAGAATCCGGGGAATCTAAGGAAACAGCCCTTTTTAGTAAGCCACATGGATCAAATGATAAAAATCACTTACTTTTACTGTCGAAAGCTTTTGCTCAGTAAGTGAATCCTCAAAGCCGGGCCCAGCCCTGGTCCGGACCGTCCCTGCACAGCCTTCCCAGCCCAGCCCCGCTCCTCACCCCCAAATCCTGCTCCTCTCACACACGTAATGAACACCACATTTATCCGTGCTATCGCCGCAGATGAGCCCACATGGGTGAAATAAATGTGTTTTCAGGGGTACACCACGCGCTCAAGGAGGGCGGCATCTCTCCTGGAGGAACACAGACGAAAGATGTAGAGTTAAAGCTGCTGTAATAAGTACCCCCATCGTTCTCCTTACTGTTAGGGACAAGAAAACCCAAAGTACCAGGGAATTACAGCTTGGCGATCCTGGCATGTTTTTCTCCCCACTTTATTTGAAATGCTTAATATTTGCTTAATTGTAACAACCAGCAGTAAAATGTATATATTGCAAAAAAGACCTTACACTTGCGCAACTCAGAGCTGTCAGAGAGTATTATAAAAGCTGAACTTCAGCTCTTAATTTGGTGTGTTAATCCTTACGCCTGATTTTAAGTGGTATCAGTAAATCAGACATTAAGGAAAGCCAGCTGCTTCTGTTAAATAAACTCCTTTGTCTGAGACGTACAGGGAGCAAAAAAGCCAGGTGGAGTTATTGATCTGTGAATATCAGCTGGCCGGGCCTCACGGGCAGCGCGCTCCTCTTTCTTCTAATTGCCAGGGCTTCAAGGAAGCGCTGCCCCGGCCATCAGGCAGGGAGAGCTGCTGGGGGGGTTTGTCTCCCCGAGCTGCAGAGGGTTTATTACCAACAAAGCCAAGAATCTGTAAATGTAAGAATTCACCAGTGAAAGCTTAGTCCTGTTGAAGACCACGGGAAAACCCCACCGACTGGTGGTGTGGTGTAGGTTGTGTCAGGCGTGGGTTTAGGGACACCCTGCAGGAGGGAGCTCTTTGTCTCACCTCATCAATTTAACAACTTGAAGCTGCTCCACAGATTTGCTTCTTGAATTGGATGCTACCTGATTTTTTTTGCAATTCCCCTCCTTGTGTCCAATATTAAAAAAACCCAATGAAATTACACCTTGAAGTCCCCAAGGTAAAGACGACACTATTACTCAGGGATTTACTGTTCTCATTTCTGTGTTGAAACCGATCGGTTTCTTGGTAAGGAATGTAATGATTATTCTTTTTCTCTGGTCTGTTTTAAGCCTGATTAAAGAAACAAAACTGTGAAATTCATACACAAATTATGCTGAGGAATGTGTGTATTTTGGGAGGGGTGACTCCCAAAACTGAAGTTTTTATTTTCTTTGAAGTGGTAGCTGTATTGTGTTTTATATTGCTTTGTTTTGCTTGTCTGGGTCCTGCGTGTTAATTCCTGTTGTGGTAACTTTAAGGAAGCTTTTTGGAATATGAAGTTTGGATATTAATATGTATTTGAACTTGGGTGATTTTTTTGCAAGTCACCTTGCTCTGACGCGTTTTTAAAAATACTCATTTGCGGTTGGTCACAGCTTTTAAAAACTGAAATTATTGACCATGTTTTAGGGCACCACCTACTGGCAGACAGAACACACTATTTTAATGGCTACCTTTGCTCGGCACAACTATTTAGAGTATTTTTGACTAACGCTACTCTGCAGGCTTACAGGTCATTTCTCACTCTAAATCTGCAATAAAACACTATTTAACATTTTTTACATTCTTCTGATTCATTGCAAATGCAGCTATTCACCGCGCTGCACAAATATGACTATAAAATTCCAGCCACAACCGGCGCTTTGTGAACACGCGAGGTTGGACGGACAACACATGTCCAAGCACTTACGATTAATACATAATTTATGTATCTTAGTTCTTTTATAGCTTCGTCCTCCACTTCTCTTGTGTATTTCAGATAATAACACTTCTGGCCCAAGCAGTTTATTGGCTCTTGCTTTGTTCCATTACTTTGATCCTAGTTTCTGTTTTCTTGCCTGTTTGGTATTTTGGATGCACAAAACTGAAGGCTTCTGGTCCTTACAGCTGCAGAGAGAAGAAAGAGGATATCTCTACCTATAGGCACAGAAACAACAAAAAACAAATTTATTTTTCTTAATTCAGTGCTTATTCAGTTTTCTAATCCAAATTTACAATTTTGGGGCAGCAGAGGTAAGGCTTGAAGCAGCTATTGATGGTATCTCTGAACCGACCACAAGCCTCTGTTATCTTCTGGGATCTAATAAATGGTTGGCAAGAACCCGTTGTTGTAAAGGTCAGGACGTGAAACGGCACATCAACCTGCTTGCCAGCTCTCAGAGCCAGCCGGCCAGGAGAGCACCATCTCTCTCTGGGGTTCAACAAGGAAATGGTTGCAGAAAGTAAAATTAAAATGTCACGTAGAACTACTACAAACATCAAATGGTCACCTACAGGTTACAGCGGCTCTTTAGGAAACGGGCTGGTACAAGGCTGTCATGGTGGCCCCAGAAACTCTTTCTTCCTCCAGTTGCCCTTTAAGGGTGATTCTCAAGATGCTTTGAGAATCAGAGAAGTTGCACTTTGGCCTTTTTTTTCTTTAAAAAACAGAAAGATTGTGGGAGAGTTGTTACAAATTTCTTCACTGTAAGTCAGAGCAGCTTAGTGCATCTCTAGTTATCCACTGTGTGTCAACAGTGGCCAATATTCCCTTCCCTGCTCTGCTGCAGGAAAGGGATGTTGAACCAAGAGCATACAAAGACGCGCTACGCTCTCAGCTGCATTCAACTACGCTAAAATAGTCCACTGTTTTTCTCATCCTTTTCATACACAGCACTCAAATTCACCATGTAAATAAAAAATATAAGCGTCAAGAATGAATTGCTGCTACAGAAAGCAGCCAGAAAGGCTGATCTGCGCTACAGAAATTTGCATCAGTGTAAACAACCAACCAGAGACCGCTGTGTGACAGAAGAGCCAATTTGTATCACTGCAAATAGCAATTTGTAGATGGGTTTAACGAGCGTGGCTCACAGATTGTTAGCCAAAGCAGAGCCTACATCAGAGTTGCCAAGCTAAGGCACCGGGAAGAATTTCTCCTCCATTTTAACATTTAAACCTCGTGTCTTCCAACCACACTTCCTTCCCTATCAGTACTCCTGCTATTGGGACTTGAACTAATTGTCAGTTGAAAAGTGGCTTCCCTTTTTTTTTTTAAAAAAAAAAAAATTACTTAAAAGCTTAATAAATGCTTCAATTTATAACTTGCTCTCAAGGGCAAGATAAAGTTTAAGTTGGAAAATTCTACGTTAACACATTGTTGGTGACCAGTAGCCAATTAAGGACATTCATACACCATCAGCTCCGAAAATTAATTTGCCAATTTCATTTGGCGCGGTTTCAGCATTGCCCAACGTAACAGGAACGGGACAGAACAGCGACACTGCACGACCTGTTCTACGGAAGCAGCCTCTGTAAAGAAAATATATTAAAAATCATTCACTTGGAAGTATTTTACAGGAAGGATCCAGGAGCATTTCTTGCCATCTAACTACTTCCTACTCAGACAAAAGCAGCACAATTACATCTCCTAATGCCATCAAGATGCAATCGCTTACGGAGTTACGTTCTAACATTCAGTTCCAGTGCCTCAACTGCTGATGGCAAGAACTACAGAAGCTTCCCACTGTAAACCCTTTCTGTGACACCTCTCATTTACATCTTTACCTCTCCGTCTTCGCTCCTGCTGGCCAAGCAGCAGCTAACTCAAAAGGATTTAATTCCAGGGTGGAGTATTATGCCTTCAAATGAGCCACTGCGTCTGACTACTTCTACCTAAAAGAAGAGAGAAAACATTAATTGCTTCGTGGAACCATAGCTGTGCACTGCATTGGCAATTTAAGTTTTGGTTCATTAACACAGCATTGGAAAGTCATTTTGATACAGTGACAGAAAAGGCCGATTAACACATTCAAAGAGTCAACGCTGACAGTCTGACCAGCACTGTCCTCTCCCCGAAGGTGCGAGGTGGTGACAGCGCGCGTGTGGTGGTGTGAACACTCCAACCCAGGAGGCCAAGAACCAATTGTCCGAGAAAAAAAGAGAGAGACATTCACAAAAGTTTTATTAAAAAAATTCCCCTTTCACCTCAAACAAGTGAAGCTTAAGTTCTGTACTACTAGGTTATGTTTAGAAAAATGAAAATAATACAGTAATTTTTGAAGGCTATACATTGTAAAATCCCATAAGTCAGCATAAACTTGGACTGTGCAAGCAAATATAGCAAGTATTTCAGATGTCATTTATTTGGTCCATCAGATGTACAGTATAGTAGTAGTATCTGAGTTTACAAAACATCAAATATAAATAACCTGAAACTGTAACAATACACAAAAATTTGCTTCTTACATTGACATACCAGGCAGTACGAGCTGAAAAACTTGAGTAAATTAACAGTTTTACAGTAATGTACATAGTGCCAGTTGACGCTCAAGAACACTGTTTAAACATGGCACTAATTTGCTTTATTGAATTTTTTTCTTTACTTGTTCAGGGTGTGAAAAATGTTTAGGACTAGGCTAAAAATACTTTTCTTCAAGCAAAAAAAACCCATGTAGTTACTAAAAATCTGGGCATCAGATGATGACCCTTTTCCAAACGAGAGTAGGCTTTTTTTCTTGTTCTATTGAATTATACCTAAAAGGTATTTACACAAAAATAACATGCTTGTTTCGTGACTGTTTAAGCAAATACTTATCTGTAAGTATTTATAAACTACGTTTCTACTACATTTAATATATGGAATTAATATGGAAAAACTTCTGAAAGAGTCTATTGAGAGCTTTATCATCAAGAGAAACAGACACAAATTATTTAAGCCATTGGTTTGGTATTCACTTGGAACAAAGGCCTTAAAGTAAGTCTAGTTCTGGACATTTTTCACATCCCAACATAATATGCTGTTACTGTATTACTTTATCTGAATCGTTTTGTCAAGGGGCATTCGCGTGTTCAGTCTAATGCTATGATTTCATCTTGCTCTTCCGTCTGCTCAGTACGTGCTCTCTTTGTACCAACACACTCTTTATCTTCTATTTTTCTCTTGCGGCCTTTGTTTTCCATATCGTCATCCGCATTGCTCGAAGTACCTTCATCTTCAGAATCAATGATCAATAGATCGTCTTGATCTGGAGCTGTAAAACATATGGTTTTAATTCAAAAGGACACTGTAAAGGCAGGCTACTCTCAAACCAAGTTTCATACAGAAAAATGAGAATGTCAAATTCAAACGAGAAGTACAAATTCATTGTAAAAACTAATTTTATGCTAGGGCTCTTTTTTTTTTTTTCCAAATGTAACTTAAATCAGTTTTAGCATTACTCTTAGCATTTAATCTCCCCTGAAACAAGAGGCCATGACTACGTACTTGTGCACTTATCTTAAACAGGACCATCTGACAGAGGCAGAGGGACATCATCCAAAAGTGTAAGAGAGAACTACAGGTAACTAACTTACACCTGCCACACGTTTGCAGGTTCATACGCTATAAACAGTGTGACATTTCCAGTACATTAGCCTTCAGTGCTTAAGCATCCCATATTCATTTAAGTTAAACTATTCTGAGTATGTTCAAAGAGACACTCTACTTTAGGAAGGTGATGGCACTTGTTCCTGGATAGCAAATACTATTTCCTTGCCATGCTTTGCTTCACAGGTGAAAAATAATTATTTTTGTAAGCAGATAATAAAGACGTCTTCTTAAATTAACAAAATGAAACACCATCAAATACATCCACAAAGTATTTTTTAATCTGTAGGGAGAAAGTGACAAATTTGGTTGGTTCTTTTTGTCAAGCAATAGCGTGACCATCAGACAGAACAGGTCTAACTTTATTTAAATCACTGTGCAACTGATGCACTTAAGGTGACACCCCACCAAGCCCTTGCGAGTTAAATAGTATCATTTCAAGGTGTATTTACTGTAAATCTTTATAACAAACTTAAATGTGCATTTTGTGACAATTGTAAATATGCGTTTTTCTATTTAATATTATATTTATACACAGGGGCAACTTAAATGCCTTTTATTTCCTGTTGGCAAACTTTAGTCATAAAACTGACGACACTGTTTTAATTGGACGGCACTACTGAAAGACTATTTGGGTTTATTTACTATTGATTACTCTTATTTACCTGTTGATGTTGAGGGCTGCGCTCCATCATCGCTACCATTGGTAATGTTCTTGGATGTTGGTTCTGATGGTTTGGGGCCAACTTTTTCAGGGGTATCACCAACAACTTCAAATTCTACATCTTTCTCTAGGTCTTCGCTGCAGAAAAATATATATATGCTTTTAGACAACCAGGGGAAAATAAAACTTCACCTTTTTCACAAAGTATGTACGTATTCAAGTATTAAAGCACCCTGCAACTATGACAAAATGAGAAAAACATACTAAGAAAGAGGAAAATCTGTTCAGTCCTCCTTTATAATTTATGCTTTGTCTAGTCATAAACACTGTTCCCACCCAGTGCCATGACTTAAAATGCTTCAGAATGAGAAAAATCATCACCTGAGCTCACCTTTCTTCCTCAATGTCACATTCCTGTTCTCACTGAAAGGGCAGTGTGTTCATTTACTGTACATAAGATTTATATTACTTCTCCAGGGTTAAAAAACACACACCAGTTATTTCAGAGCAACTTCTACTTGCATTGCTGCATCTGAACACAGGGAATCATGCAGAGGATCTACTACCACAGCAGCCTGGGAAGGTTTTTTAACTTGTTTTGTTTTTAAACAGCAGTTTGTCACTTGTTGGCTGCCCCAAAAGTAAGTTTGGTTTACACTGTATTTTTATGTTGTATCATGACAAATTATTCAAATAAACTTTTTCCATTTACTCTTGTAAAAAAAAAAAAAACAAACCAACAAAAAAACCCCAAACCAAAAACCACAACAAAAATGCAGAACAAAACACACTACACTCTATAAATTCATAAAGAATATCAATGCCTCTTTTACCTCTGTATTTTCTTTACACAGCTTAATGTTTGAGCTTTATCCATGAGTTTAAAATTCCAAGTTGGAAACCCCCCGTGGAACTGTTCTACACATAGACACCAACCTCACTATTCCGAACCCTTACCTATGCAGCACATTGATTAACAGCGTGTAGTCCTGGAGGAAGTCATCCGCTTGTAGCCGAGTGCCGTTTCGAATTCCAAAGTCTGATAATTTCCTGTGGTTATTTGCTACAAAAACAGTGAAAAACTGCATTGTAAACAGCTATTTATAGAAAGATCCTTTACACCTGAGTAAATATGATGAAATGAATACTGCAGGTTTACGGAGAAACATAAGGTTAGCATTTATTTGCTATATTTAAAGTAAAAGCTGTTGTTTAAGCCCATAAGGAGTTAAAAATTTGTTTGTATTTCTATTACAATAATGCCTACAAGCATCATAAAGAGTCCACAATCTAAGAACAAGAAAACAAACAGGACTTGCAAACAGAGGAAAATAACTGGTGCACTTTTATAGCTCAAAACCTATTCTCAAAAGGAATCCTGACACTCCAGGTGAGAAGTACTTCAGACAGGAAAGTACTGGAGATGCAGCCTTGTAGACAACACCATGAGCCACTCTCAGGCCACTTAAATACTTGCAAATCCAGTTCTCCTCAAATATGAGCCTAGAGGATGACCATTAGAACATTGGATATACTTCCACTCTGTATATCCCTGTTTCTTCCTAGTTTTTATCTACTCTTATCTAAAAAGCTCCAGTGTACGTACCTTCTGTTTCTCCTTCTTCTGAAGAGATGAGAATCGTTCCTTTTCCATCATCTATTTGTACATCCGGCGCTACCATAGCAAATTTTTCTTTCACTATCTGAAAAGACGAGTATGATTATTTAATCAATATCTGACTTAAAAACACTTATAAAAGAAAGAACCTTGAATTACTTTGATTTTCTTATCCTGGCTCATTTTTAGGCATCTGCTGAAAGTCTATATTTTTTCATTTCTTTTTTTTTTTTTACTTCCAGATACACAGTAATTACAGTTTTGCTGTCTGAAACCTACAGGTTCAGCTACACTGAAAAAATTTTTAGAAAACTTCATCAAATGACAGAAATACAAATCAGCTGTGACTATGCAGCTGTAATGTGGCTACTGAACTAGTCAACTGAAATATAAATTTAGGTTTTTGATGTTATATATGAATAGCCTTCGAAACAACAAAAAACTTACAAAATACATTCTTTCACAAGATATACAAGCATGCATGAGCAAGCATCGTACTGGCTAACCTAGCTCTTCTTGTAGCTGAGAGAAATACAAAACAGAGCAAATATAAACAGCTGATGTTTAGTCAAAATATATTGAACAAAACACTAACAATTTACAGTATTAAAATGAAAACAAAAGCTGTAGCTACTATTCAAGATTTACCTTATCCTGGAGTGTTAACACAGTAACTTTGTGTACATTGAGTTTCACAGTCACTTCTGGCTTGCTTGCACATACATAACAGTTAGGATTTGGTGGATCCAAAGCACAGGGAACCAACAGCTTCTTTCTGGGATTTGGCTGCTTGTTCAGAAAAATCTTGGACAGACAAGAATAAAACAAGTTATTCTGTAAGTAAGAGCACATACAAAACCTGTTTTCTTACAGATTTATTCTCCCAGGCTGTCCTGTTCCCTGATCCCCTTTAAGATGCCCGATGAAGAGCAGAAAGTGCATGTCACGGCCAGTCCAAGTGACACCCGTGCCACTGCCCAGCTACTGCCAAACAGATCCAGAACGTGACACAACCACATCTCAGGCAATGTCAGACTGGTTCCCTCTCCTATCCAGCAGCCAATTTGCATTAAATCAGAGGAATTTTGTGATCCCTGAGACTTCCACTTCTCTTTTCATTGTGGCTGGAAGTTCCCAGCACATTCACAATCTACTGAAGCAACAAGCGAGAGACAGTAACACCGCACAGCAGACAAGGCATGTTAAATGGGACTTTCAAACAAGTAATAAATAACAAAAAAGGAAGAGTATCTTATTCCCACTTACTGTTCTACACTGATCTATTTTTCCCGATAAAATCTTCAGCCCCTCCAGCACTATCAGACCAGCTATTACCGCATTAGTAGTAGCTATAGCTGGGATAATATTTCCTGCCATTGCTGCAAAATAAGCAAGAGAATGCAGATTTTTAACAGCAAACGAAAATGAGAAGTTTAAATTATTATTTAAATAAAACAATGTTGTATTTTATCCTTACACTTGATATCAAATCTGCTCTTCATATTCATACTGAAAACATGCATCCTGAGGTTGGCAGCAGAAGTGACAAAATCCATTGCAGAAGGGTCATCCTGACAACAAGTTAATACAAAAATTATTTTAAAATCGGATTGCACATCAGAAAAAAGTTTGCAACACACGGTTCCCGAAACCTTTAAACCAGAATGTTTTTCAAAGTCTGTACAGTATTCCATTTCAAAGTCAATGTACTTCCTCTTTCAGATGGTATGTTTAGACAGAGCAGTAACACTTTCAATACAAGTTTAGAAATTGTACTTGGTATTTCAGCAGTGAATTAGGGTATTAGTATTAATAAAATGCCTTGTATGTTCAAAATAGTATCTAAATCCTAAATCTTAAAATGCTTTATGCTCAGTTTCAAAAATTGGTATTTCAGAAAGACGTATTTTTACTGTCTATTGTGATACTATTTTACTATTTTGTCTCCCCTATATTGACAAACTACTTGTTTTTCTTATGCCAAATGACAACTGACTGCAGGAAGATTACACTGCCCCTGGGGCTAAAAGACAAAATCCTTTTCTTGATTTTTCCTCAGCAAAACTCATATTGCATCACATACCTATCATCAGAGCTAATTACTATGTACGAGTCAGCAGAACTCTACCTACAAATGACTGTACAAGAATGTGTTTTAGAGAAAGCTAAAAAGTAAAAATATGACAAATACTTTGAATTTGTGTTTTTTAAAATTGGTGAGTTAAGTTATTTTACATCACAACAGTTAATCCTTACACTCAGTGAGTTACAAAATATAAAGTATATATTTGTTTACATATGGGAAGTGCTTTCAGTGAGGTGCCAGACATTTTTGTTCCAAGTAGCACTATTTTGGAATGAAACTGAATGAATCCAATCAATACTTGCACCACACATGTAGACTATAACTGGTTCTTATGTATTTGGCAAACTAACCTTATCCCATATAAGCTCTGCTCCATCACCCTTCTCAGCCAGGTGAAGTCTCAGGGTTTCAACGCTCTTTGAGAACAAGTGTGCGTAGCTCTTGACATCGAGAACCTGCTGATCCTTCAAGACTGCAGAGGATTCATTTTGTTGGTCAGATACGTTCTTCTCTTTGGGAAAAGAAAAAAATAAACTATTAATATCAGCAATACGTAGAAGTCCCAGAGAAGTCCTCCCAAAGAGCTAAGAATTTTCCAATTTCAGCAAAATTAAGTATTTTCAAAACTGAAGAACAATATCCTTAAACTACAGGAGCCCCAACATTTTACAACAAATCTGCACTTAAAACCGCAACTATATATAGCTTTACTTATAAATAACAGCAAATGTAAATTTTCAGCAAAACTCAGCTTTCAGAGATAATCGTATCAGTGCTTGTAAGGCCTGCTAGAATAAGCTGACGTAATTTTTCGCAATGTGAATTTTCTGCAGCCATTACTGACTATCTAAAACAACAGCAGCAAAACAGTTTTAGCAAAAAACGTTTTCTATCTAGAGAAAAATTTTAAATCTTCAGGAATCGCAAAGAATTAATATGTTCATTATCATTACTCAACTGTGACAGTGAAAAAATGGAGGTATCACAGAGCTGCCTCAACAAAGAACAGGTATGACAGACAAACATACACTGGGAGGAGGGACAATTACCTTGATTCTGTACCTCAGCCCAGTCCAGTGGCACTGGAGGCTTTCTTTTCCTCCACAGCTTATCCATTGTCAGCAGATATCTAATGTCATCCTTGAAAAGCTAGGAAACATTAAAAAAAAAAACCACACAAAAAACCATTAAAACAAAACAGAAAAAAAGACATTTTATTTTTACAACTGCTGTGAAACTGAAAAATCAGCATTAGATTTATGAGGTTTTGCTTTTCTCCTTCAAAGCATTTTCAACCACATTAAAAAAAAATTCAAACTCTACAGGGGAAAAAAAAAAAAAACACAACAAAAACCCTGATTCAAAAAACTTCTTATTCCCCATTCTCTAACAGTTACTGCATAAAGCAGACACAGCTCCAATTAATTTGGAGGGGAGTGTAGTAAAAACCAACTAACAATAGTCCAAATAGTGGATTCATGCACCTACTGAATGAAGCCATCACTACAGCTCTTTGTATACTCTCCCCGAGATATCCTTACCTACACGCCAATGAATTTCAAAGTAAAGTTATTATTACCTGTCAACATAACATTCTCTACTCATTTCCTCTATTTACCTACTTTCAGCAACTATTTAGAAGGAAAACTCCTAAACCAGTTTGCATTTTATTATGCCCAACTAGACACAGCAGATAAGTGATAGCTTTTAGGTCCTCAGATTATGCCCAGTGAAACTCCTACAAAATTCAAGTTTACCTTTTCATATTAAAAGTAATTTGAATTAAGGTTTTTTCTCTGTACAGTACGGACAAGCTGCTGAAGTCATCTGTACAGATGCAGACAGAATGCCACAAAACACCCAAGTGGTGTAAAAGACCAACATTACAGCAAAACTGGTGGAAGTTGTAACATAATTGCATAATTGATGGCTAGCATTAAGTGTCCAAACTGGGTTTTGACTTAACTTTAAAGCACCTCATACACTTCAAATAAAGACATTTATTGGGGGTAAAGAAAATACCTTAGTAAAAAGTTTAACTGGATCGTATCCAGTTGATTTAGCCCATTCCTTGGTTGAAACACGTTTAATCTCACCATCTTCATTGGATGCTCGTGCTCTGGCTTCTGCTTCTGCTGGCTCCCCTAGTAATAAAGTGTTAACCAGTATTTTAATTCAAAAAAAGGAAAATCACATCTAGGTATTTCCCCTAGAGTCAATAACCAAAATTCTGCAGGGACCACCAAATGGCTGTGCTGTGCCCAACAAAAGCTGAACTAGACCCAGTGCGACTACTCCCTTTTGCTTCTGCGGCTGCAACTCACCAATTCAGCCCGATGGCACCTCATTCCTCTACTGGCACAAACAACGAATGATTGCTTCCTATTAATTTTCCCCACATAATGTTGTGATTGCACAAATCTCTAGCCATATCTTAGTAGTCTCTTTTCCTGGCAGAAGAGTCTTAGTTTAAAAAAAAATAAATATAAAATCAGCTTCCTACCTCTGGTTATGCCTATACAAAAGATTTCCATGTGTACAGATGCTATTCATTTTGTTTCTTTCCCAGCAACCGCTATCATGATTCCTAATAAGCAGCAGGTTGATGTTCTCATAAAAATATATATTAACATCTCAACTGAATGAGAAAAATAAAGTTGGAGACCATATCTTTAGATGTAAATTTGTGAACGTTTCCCCCCTTTCACCACTGCATCATCTCGTATCTCTCTGCACCAAATCTACCTAACGTCCCACTGCCCCATCATTCCGTACCATGAAGCTTTCTACTACTTTTTTGCAGTTAGTCCTCATCTTTATTATTCTGAGTGACTTTGGTTAATGACAGCTGCTGAACAGCACTGGTCCCATCCCTAATCTGAGACACTTCTCTAATTACAATTTATCTCTAGCATTTAAGTAGTTTATCCACTTCAGGATTTGCATCCTTTTCCCTCCCCATGACTGCTTAGCTCCTTCACGTTCCTCATAACAAGTTTTTGAGTAAAAACCAGCATAAATCAGGTATCAAATTCAAATATACAGGGGAATAAAAGGCCACCCTGTGAAGATCAGTTTTATATAATTTGTGCTTCAAGCTTGCTTTTCACTTCAAGTTTCTGTGCACACGGGTAAGATAGTTTGCTGCAGAGGGAAGAGGAGTCTCCAAACAGATACAAGCTATTCAACTAAATCATATATATTACAATTACACCTGGATGTGTTAATTGGAGCTTCATCATTAGCAAGCGTACCGCTCTTATCTGAGAACAACTAGTGAATGCCAGTGACCCGGCTTGCACTGTAAAAGTTCACAACGGCTGAACTAACCATTTTAATAACATTTTAGGCTGCCCACAAGGGCCACAGTTCTGACAGGTGAAAGTATTAAACTGTTGTCATTTTGAAGAGTATTATTTGCACTTTCTCCATGTAAAAACCTCTGGTGTGCACTGTGCACTAACTAAAACCCACTGAAATTGTTACAAATATCTCATAAGCAGCTGTACAAGGGAACTAAATTATGCACAGTGTACACGAATGTCTGTAAGGGAAATTACTGTTAACACCCCCCAAACTCCTGTCGTCCAAGAGTACAGTGAATGGAATCCTCTTAAAAGAAAAGGGAGCTGAACTCTCTAACCTTAAGAAATGTACAGAAACAAGCCATAAGCTCTGAAACAGGACATTTCGGTAACAGGGTAAGCTACCAGCTTAGATCACACTCACAGGCAGCTTCAGGATCAGCTCTGTCAGGAGAGACTTCTTGATCAGCATCTTCTTCTCCAAACAACTGGCTATATAATAATTAAGAACAACAACACAACACTAGAATTTCATCATATCCAGATAAAGACTGAAATATTTGCTAGCGGATATACATTCACTTAAGAATTCTTGCTATCAGGGTGCCGCTTCACACACTGCTTTTTAAATTGTTGGGATTCATCACACGGGGATTTAACACTGACGACACAAAATATGCAATATAAAAATGAATTTAGGGAAACAGTTCCGTGTAACGCACTCAATAGTTCACCCAGCCTTATATTTATATTGCAGCACTGAATGCATTGCTTAGAGCGCTCCAAGATCCCAGCAAACTTTACATCTGTTAATACATGCATTAAACTGAAAAAAATGTGTTAACTTCACACAAAGATGAAGAATAAAGTCATCTCAATGTACACTGCTGTGCCAAACCACTCTGCCAGATTTTCTGCGATATTAGAGCAAGGCCTAAGTACTAACCAACCTTCCGTCTTTACATTAAAGGGAAAAAAAAACCAAACCAAACAACCCAAACCCCAGGTCAAAGAACTGGAAGCTTTTGCTACAATCCACATCTGTTTAACAACACAAACAAACCCCCAAAAGGTGTGTGTCCACTTTATTTCTCTGTCTGTAGGTTTAGAAACCAGAAGAGTGAACCACAGTACCTATTTTCTTTGCACTTACTTGAACAAATACTTAGCCCACACAATGCAATGGATCGGCTCCGATGGCGTATTTCGGATTGTGCAGCCTGGAAAAGTCTTCTGAGTTGGTTTAGGATGACATTCATAACATTCTGTCACTCCCTGGTAAAAAGTGAAATATTTCCTTGTCACACTGTGAAGGCTACTGAGAGTGTACGCTATTACCAGCTGAACTGAAACTGTATCTCGAAACACCCAACCCCCTGTTGTCTAAAATAGCCAATGATTTAAACTCAAAGCGACAAGAGTAACAGACAACCTAACCTTTTTAATAACTGTTACTTGTCCAAGGTAGCCTGCAGTTCCACTCTCTATAAGAGGAACATCAGCAGCCAGACACATCCTGTTCACGTGGTTACGGGCAGCTGCAAATCAAGAGTTTTTAAAGAAAAATATGAATAATTAGAAAAAAGAAAGTTTTATTTCTCCAAATTCAAACTAGCCTCCTATGCTAACATTTATCCTTAATCTGCCTTGTTTTATTATAGAGCACTATGCCTTTTTTACAGAGTCAGTTTTCCAGTTAACACAAAATATATCAACACTATCAAATACAGCAAACTCAACTGAGTAAGTTACATACGGACACACAATACTCATCATAAAGCAGCAACACAGCAGTTAACGTTTGCTTTGAAAACACCTGTAAGAGCACTAACTACACTTCCAAGTTTCCAGTGAAGCACACAAGCCTTAGTCAAACTACAGATGGGTTAAGAGACTATTTATTATTTAACTGACACTGCAGAAGTACTAACAGTAGAACACATTAAAGTTCAGTTTCTATGAACAAGCAACAGTATTTTATCCCCAAAATAAAAACATAGTGAAAACTTCACCTCTGTTATCCAGAGCATTCATAACCAACGTAAACTGGCGGAAGAACTCTACGTTATAGTCAGGGCTACAGAAAAGAAAAACAATACTCAAATGGCACATCAAAGTTGTCGGTTACTGCAGCACAGCAGAAACCATACACATGCAAAGGGCGGACTCGTGTTCGTGTGATAAATTACACATATTAGACTTACTCCTAGCCTTTAACTGCCCCATTTGTCTCCTGCCCATTTTAAAGCTGGGTGAAAGCATGAATTTTATGCTGCTGGAAGGAAGCTATTGCAATTAGTACTAATTTGACCAATGAAAGAGGCAGACAACGAAAAAGCGATTATACTGCTCTGACCTAATGAGTAAATTGGCTGAGCTATGGTAACTGACCTTAAAAACCATCAGCTGAGGCTAAAACATGCACACTGTAATTACCATAGCTCATCAGACTGTTGATAACTCATTCTACCGTGATAGCTCAATTGGGTTTGATCATGTCTCCGTGCCCTTAGGAGCCAAGACATGGGATTTTAAAATCTTGACACTTCAGTATCTTTACATTGCGCTTTTCTGATTTGAAGAAAGTGGCAAAGAAGAGAGAGTAAAGAGGAAACAGGATTAACAGTTTTACAGTTTCAGAAGGATGCAATGAGTCAGTGTTTCAGTGACCAACACCAGAGTTCAAACCTTAATGTGACAGAGTATCCATTTTTAAGAAACTGGACAAATACAAATTAAAACATAGGAAACAGCTAATGAAAGTCTACATAATCCTGTACTCATTGGTTAGGGATCATAAGGCCTAAATTTTAACAGTTTGGGGCATGTATAAATGATACTCAGTTACCTGAACACACACAAAGTACTTGGTGTTTCTAATCGTGGACTCAACATTCACATTTATTTTAATCTAATTATCGCTCAAGACATCAGGGCATCCTTACAGTGTGGAAACATATATAGTAAATGTTGCTATTAAAATGAAAAACAGACACAAGCAAATGACTAGAGCTTCCTACCAGAGCTTACAGAAACCCATGCAAAATCCACACTCCCCCTCCGGTGTGTGATAGCCTTATATTTACAGCTAACTCCTTCCCAAAGCTGCCGCAGTAAGAAGCATCTTAAAGCACGCATTGTAGCATTTAAACAACACAGTACTTGCAAATCAAAACACGTAGTTAGAGCTTAAAAACAAACATACTTCATGATGCTATCATGGTAAGCTATAATATTAGCTTCTGGATAAAACTGTAACACGCTTTCCTTGGCAACCTAGAAATAAAAAACAAAACAAAAACAAAAAACCACTTATTATTTCTTCCTTCCTTCTAAAGACAGACTCAATACCAGTTGAGTATTGAGTAAATTGACTACCTTAAGAGACTGAAATACTTTTATAGTGAAATGTTGTGGATAGCCATGATCAACCAACCAACACTTACCTCTTCACAGCAGAAACAAAATTGTGACACATTTCTAACATTGTCCATAAAATAACACTAAGAAAGACTTGAGCTTTGGCTCTTTCCTCACCTGTGATTTTGATCTTCCAACATGTTTCTTTTGAAACAAAAACTGCCTGTTGAGATTGCTGACATCAATAGTATCCAAATCAATCTACGAACACACAAGAGACAGCCATTTCACTTTCACAGAAATCAAAGGAACAGAATTGTTAACAGAGTTTGAAGCAAGTGTGAGTGACCAAAATGCACAAACTTGACCGCCCCCTTTCAGTCCCACACACAGCCGATACGTCCGCGCTACAGCAACTCTAAAGGCACGAGGGATCACCTAATCGCCTGCAGCAATCCCTACAATTCAAATAACTACCAACAACGGATCCATATGTCAAAAATTAAAGGCTATGTGACAACAAACTTTGTGAAGGAAGAGTCCCTACCAACACCATACAGGACTTTTGAGACAGGTACGCACAGCAGTTGGTAGAAGACACCGCAGCCTCTCCGTGGGACTGACCACCCTGAGGGCTGGCTCGGCACCACGCTGCCCCAGGGGCCAACAACGGCCACTCAGCGAGCTAATTAGTACTTCTGCCTCATCTTCCAACATGACTTTGAGCAACTGGATCAGTCAACTGAGGGCTGCACTGTCATCTCAGTCACACACCTCAGGGCAAAAGCTTTTACTGTTTGTCACCAGGACTAACATACATATTAATAAAGTACAGTTAGTAAAGTTAGTAAAGACTAACATAGATATTAATAAAGTACATATTAAAAAAAAAAATGAAGTCTACTTACAAAGAAAATTTCTAGTAATGCAATCACACGTTTAAAAACATCTGCCACAGAACACCTGTGATGTACAACCTCAAAGGATGCCATCACTGTAATTCCCCCAACAGCCCTCTATTTATTAATATAAGCACAGAACATCATAATTTCCAGTATCTTTACCTTCCACCACAAGAATTAAGAACATTTCTAGAATTAGAATTTTATAGAATGGGCCAGGCCGGAAGGGACCTCCAAAGGTCATCTAGTCCGACCCCCCCTCAGTCACAGGGACACCCCCAACTAGACCAGGTTGCCCAGGGCCTTGTCGAGCCTCACCTTGAATGTCTCCAGGGAAG
>JAOXNO010000063.1:36390272-36405462 GCA_028565335.1 Limnodromus scolopaceus
TCAGCCAGGGAATGCTGAGGGATACAGCAGAATTCCTAACTAAAGACCTGAGTCATGGTGCTTCTTGTAAAAGCTGTGACAGAAATGAGTTACATCAGTAAAGCTGTTACATAAATTCGTGCAAAATACCGAGTATTGGCAAGTTTGAACAAAGCAGCATCACAAACAGGTGTGCAGATGGGACTCTTTTCCATGGGAAGCATCAACGTGTGGAAAGCCACAATATTAAAAGGTGCATAATAATGTTGAATACCATTAAAGTAGTAAAATGTGGAACAATACACATTTTAAAATTAATTACTTCAGCTTGTTTTTCAGGATGGGCAGTTATCAGAGCTCTGGCTCCAACTCCCCTCCCTGAGACAGCCCTGGGGAACAAACCCTTTGCTGGAGGAGAGGTGACGTGAGAAGCAGGAAGGGCACACAACAAACCTACTTGGTCACTGACTTAGAGAGGCAATTAAAGAAATTACGTATAATTAAAACATTTTTTAAAAAGATTAAGTGTCCTATTGACAGAATGTGAAAAACAGAACAACATCAGCAGTTCTCGCTGAGAATTATCAACTGAATATACTGCTAAGAATCTCTTCAAATACAGGTGCAGAGTGCATACATTTGTATTTAATGTGTATGTACTCTTACCTTGAGCCGAACTGGTTATCTCTGCCAAGTGATCATTAATATTAAAGATATAAAATAAAATGCTGTTTGGAGCATAATGTAGGAATCTAGTACTTAAAGGTAACCTGTATGTTGTGGCCCTAATATTATTCCTTTCTCACCTTTTTGAGTTTTGAAAGTTTGAAAGCGTACCATGCTTTATATTTGGGGTTTAAAAAGCGGGGAGATCAACAGAACACCGCTTCCCACATGCTCAGAAACTACTTTGTAGTAGCAGTATGGCCAAACTCTGTTGCCACAATTAGCTGGTACTTAATGATGGCTTTTTGCAGGTCACGGTAACAACTAGTGGTTTTTTTGCAAGTCATGGACAAAACTGCAGAAAAGGGGGTAGCCAGGCAGAGGCTCAGTACAGATCACACTGCTCGAGGTCCACCAGCGTGTAAAAGCAAATCCAAGTCCTGCCAGCGACACCTCCAGCCAGGGAATTGCAAATTCCTTGCCAGGAAGGGCTGGAGAGCAGATAATCACACCACAGAACAGTCGGTGGAAACCCTAGAGCCTTGGGACTCGGGTCCCGCAGGGAAAGCTGGAAAATTCACCTCTGAAACTCTTGAGGCTGAAGAAAGAAACTGGGCACGTTTCTGGCTTCTTGGGTTGTGACTTAACCTCTTGGAATTAGCCTATATCAGTTAAGTGAAAGAAAAGGAAGTTCCAAGAAAAAGTTCAAAAAAAAAAAAATCAAAAGCAACATTTATTTATAACAGTTTACAAAACAAGAAAACAAGTGGAGATTTCTCTGCCCTCATTTGAGAGATGTCGAGCCCACCTCACAGATGGGTTTTGATGGATGCTCTGCTCCCCACAAGCTATTTCCAATTAAAGGAAGCGGAAGGAGGCTGTAGGGATGACAACTAACCATTCCCTTCTGAAAGAAGAGGGGAATATGCATATAACATATTCTGACACATTCTGTACAGATTATTTCTTACAGATTTCAATTTTTTTGCCAATTTCCCCCTCATTCCGCCTTCTCACAGGAGCATAACTCAGTTTTGATACCCACTGAGTAGATACCACGGTCTTTTTGAACTTGAAAGACTTTGGGCTTTTTCTGCTTGCTTCATTAAAGAGCCATTTTTAGTCCCGTAAACATTCCAAATTTCCCTTGATTCTCTCTTTTCACTGTGATCATGACAAGAGATTACATAATAGGGAATTAAAGGTGATCATTAAACTCTGCATCCTGACAAACTCATTTTGCTTGACTTTTTATCTCGGGTTTTAAACACAAACTGTACCCTCCCCAACTCTTATAAATCTGTGTGTTCTCTCCTTTCATTCTTCATTTGTTTTGTGAGCTGTGTCCAAAACTCCATTTTCTGTTCTTTCAATTTCTTTGCTGCCTTTTGCATTAGGTCTATTTCCAGGTATCTTTCCTCCAGGTCATACTGAGGCCAATGAACCAACCCTTCTCCGTTGGGATTTCTGGAAATAATAGAATGAAAAGTGAGTTTTCTAGTTGCTTATCGATTGTGCTCTGGCTGCTCAGGCTGAGGGCATCTCAGAAAACTAACACCAGCTCACAATATGTGATTCCAGTACCTGAACAGTTGGATGGTTTTTATCAAAATGTTCATCAGTGGAATAGCAAATGTTTAATAATTACCATTACTTTTGGATCTAAAACTCCGTTGCAGATGGAGTAATAGCTATTGGATTTTTTTTTTCTTTTTTGGTCTGCGGGTTCATATAAAAGGTGATTCTTGCAATCACTAAGAATAATTTGCTTCAATATTTATCTTAAGTTCTGCCAAATCTGCAGGAACCACTGCACAGGTATTGCTGTTACATTTCAGGCAGCACAGACAAAACTCAAGCTGTGATTAGCATCATGACTCTCACCCATTTCGAGCAAAGTTAGTCCAGTATCTCATAACAGTTCTGCTGAGTTTATTTTCCTCTTCTGTAGCATGCCCTGCAAAGTGAGACATGAAATGGCAACATTAAAAACTAAATAACGGAAAAAGCAGCAGCTATATTTATTCCAATAGACTGTAACCAGTTCTACTTGTTCCTCTGGGCGACAGGAGTTTTACCCGGGCAGAGCCCCAGGAGAGAACTGCAGATGAATCATTTAATGAGAAGTAACTACCACTAAAGACAGAAAACACTTCCGTTGATGTCAATGTTTCTAAAAGAGAAAGTCTATTCTAAAAGCCCTCCAGTAAACAAAAACTAACAATAATGATGTTTTAAAAGGACTCCTTTATTAAGCATGGATACATCACCAGCTAAGAACGGCTTTCCAAAGACAAAGGCAATCTCATCTCCGTGATCTGCTTTTACAAAGTCCGGTACAACACCTGCCGCTGAGCTTGGCCGATGCTGAAATTCATAAAGGTAGACTGGGTTGCCAGCATCTGGTAGGAAACACACAGAAGAGTGTTAGTTTAAGAGCTGAAAATACCTGCCACCAAAGATGATAAGCTTTCATTACAAGGTATTTTGATAAAATGAAAACACTATCAGTTCTCTGGCTAATGAAGTGCGATGCAAACAGTCCATAAACACACCCCAGGATGGATTTCCACATTTCTTCTGGCAAATGCTGGGTTAGAGACTCACCTCTATGGTATCGAGCCACTTCAATGGCCGAGAGAACAAACAAAGGGTCTCCTATGGCATCAAGAAGGCCATCCCGCACCTGAGCACGGCTTTCTGCATTCCCTATGTATTCATTGTATACTCGGTCAACAACTTCAGAAGTAATACCCTGAAATTAACAACAAAAATACTTCTTATCAGGATGATGAGTATTATAAAGAGTAGCAGCACTAATTGAGCGTGCCATCTGCGTGTCCCCGGCTAAGCCCCAAACGTTACTTTCTTTCAGAGAAAACCCTCAGCTGTGCCAGAGTGTGGCTCAGGGCTCAGAATTGGGAGTTATAAATATTCTCAGGGAAAAGAGGTTTGCAAGATCTAAAGATCAAACATCTTTAGCTAAACACCAGTCAGTGATAAATAGATACTGTAGTCTGTTCTCACTTCTGCGGAAACAACCCTCGTAAGAGACAAGAAATCCTGTTGGACTTCATCAAATTGGTTTGCTGTTGTAGATGGCTGTAATTTACTCCCTTTCAGAACAAATCTGGACTCTGCCTTTCTGAGTTCTGTGACACTGAATGATCCATTGCGAGTACTGGCCATGTTTAGAAAGCCCTTAATTCTCACCTATTAATCTGCATTTTCCTATATTTAGTAGTTTCAGGAGAGCACAAAGGAAGCAGAAGGCTGAGAGGTTTGTAAATTACAGGGAAGGAAAACCTCAAGACACCTAAGCATAGGTCTCTCTGTGCCACTTTAAACACCTCAGGTTATCCTTTCTAGTCTCCTGCTTCGGGATGGTGGGTTCTACAGGTCTTGTGTCATATCTGCAGGTACCATGCATGTCTTGGATATCTTAGGGTATCGAAAATGTCACCAGGGACCTATGTTTAGGTACGTGAATCACTCCTAGATTTCCACAGAACTCCTTCTTAAAAAGAGGGGCATTTGGGATAGAAATTTAGGCTGTATTTTCAATTCCTAGTAGGAATCCACCATGTCTGCTGCCCTTCACTGCCCCATGCTAGGAAGGTGTCCAACAGCACAAAGTTTGCCTCTAAAAAACACCCCTCCAGGAGTACAAACATAGAACCAGACCAGTGAAGAAGCAGCACTGGGTTAGTCTGAAATAGTCTCTTACCTTCAGTGATAATGCTAAGGAGCTCTGTAAAATTTGACGTGCAACGTCTTTATCCAGACCATCTGCGTAAGCAGGGAATTTCATTGTCTGCACGATACAGTGAATCATATTTATTAGAAAGTCTTATATTAACAACATGCCATACAAATAGCAACATTATGAGTCTCTTACCATAGGAAGTACCCATCCAAATTCACAGTTATTTACTCCTATTATATATGGGACTGCATTGATCACTTTTTCAGATAGTAATTGCCTGGGACTCTTCGGAAAAAATTTACCATCTGCAGATGCACTGATGAACAGGGAAGGCTGAAGGGGGGGAAAAAAGAAAGCAAAACTTCATTAATACACAAATTTTGCTTGTAGAAAAAATTGTCAGGTTTTTACTGCGGTTCCAAAGCAAAACAAAATGAAGTGCCAAGTGAAAATACAGGAAGTAATAGCTTTGATGCCACCTCTAAATCTGCTCAGACAGATTTTCTGCACTGGGCAGAAGATTCTGTGGAGATTAGCATTATATTTGTAATGCTTGTGAAACAGAGGAGATGATGTCCAATTTATAGCTCCTCTTAGTTCAGTCCTATTATGGATGTGTGGAGTAGTGGGAAAACTATCTTCTGTGTTGAAACTGCACAGCAACATGGAAGCCAGCACTGTGATAAGAAATTTTAAGTAGGACATAATATATTATATGAATTAATTTTCCAATTCTCCAGGAGAAACTGCGACATTTCACATAATCTTTTCCTTCCCCTGGTAGAGCATGACAGCAAAGCACAAGTAGCTCAAAGTCCATGCAGAATGGGAGGGCAGTAACCTGTTCACAGTTTTCAGGTGAGGTATAGCATAGCTGCAGTGTGGTCAAATCCTGAAAAGGTCAAAAAAGTCAGATGTTACATTCACTTCAAGTTCTCCTAATACTGTCACACACAAATAGCATACTCTGTTACGATAAAATTTGAAATGCCAATTAAATGCAAGCAGTATAATTCCACCTACCATTTTTAGTGTTGTCTGTATTATCTCTTCTTCTGTTTTTCCTCTTAAGCATTCAACCATTGCAGCTGAACTGGATTTTTCGCAGCCAAAGGCAGTAGCGATTCTCTGCAATGGATAAAAACACTCACTTTTGCACACACTTCCCGTGGAAGGCTCTATGTGCCACCCAGCCCCAGTCCAGCAGGGGGGGTTCTAAACTTCTGCACAGGGATCACCGAAGCCAGACCTGTCCCAGCACAGAGGCAGAGACCTGGAAAATCACACTGTGGGCAGAGCAGAAGGGCTAAATATACACCTCCAAAATATTTTGATACAGAAATAGACCAAGATAGCCCTTCTGGTAAAAAACACGCTGGGCTGAGAAGGCAGGAGGATGACAGGAAGGAGTTAGAGCGATGCACAGTCAGAATACAACCACGTGGACTGTAATGAAGAGCACATTATGCCATTCTTGATGATTCTTTTTGGGTGGAGAAACAGCTGTCATTAGAGAGACAGAGCTCATCATGATGCTGCCTCTTTTCGATCCCAGATTATCAAACCTAGGTTCCTGGAAGCTATTGCTTGAAAAAAAAAAATTGCCTTGAAGTCAGCTCTTCTTTTCAAATATGAACAAATTGAATAAAGTCTTGTTTATTTGCACGTGACAGGCACCAAAACAGGACGGGAAGAGAAGAGTATTCAGCATCTGGTGCCATTTTCCAGCCAAAAATTATAGCTCAACTTTTCTTGAAGATAGTTACATGTTATAGCCCTCCTTTACATTTCGTGATTCTTCCCAGCTTTTTTGTCTTCTCTTCATCTTTTGCTTTCACTCAGACATATGTGGATATTTGGGTATGTGAAAAGCAAAGCATCATTAAGCATGTATTATGTGCACACAGAAATACTGTCTCTAATGACTGTGGTTGTAGTTTCACAAGAAAAAAATACCTGTTTTTACATGTTTGGAGTAAACCCTTTGAGATATGAAAAAAACTATCTGGAAAAATACTTAAAATACCAAAAAATACCCACTCGTGCATCCTCCTCAGGATGGTCAGTGAACAAGACCCTGATTGCAGTACCGCTCTCTGAAATGGCCTTATGGAACAAGCCCTTTGCCAGGGGAGATAAGACCTGTAAAAAGGCAAGAACAAGCATCTCAAGCACGACAAGCATTATGTTCTGACCACTGACTTGGAATTCCAGTCTCAGGAATTGCCATTTCAGACATTTTGAAAACAACTTTCTCTCACTGACTTTTCAGGCAATTATTAAAATTTAACAGGTATGGTGTTTTGGTTTTTTTTTCCCCCTAAGTAATTAAAATTTTATATTACTATGAACTTACAAGAGCAGAAACGCTGATTCCTCCTGCAGATTCTCCAGCGATAGTGACGGATCCTGGATCTCCTCCAAAATGTATGATATTTTCCTGAATCCACTGAAGAGCTGCTACTTGATCCAAATACCCCCAGTTCCCTCGGGCATGTTTATCACCAGTGCTGTGGAGAAAGAATAGATTTGTTTAAGTGCTCCATGCAAGAAAAAAGACAGAGAAAAATACAGTCTGTGGTATAAGAAATCATCTGCTGTTCTCTAGACAGAGCTTCTCTACACAACTGAAAACAAATGGCTCAGAAAGCGTTGAGATTGGAGCAGCAATCAAACAAGAACAGACTTGGAAGCTGACCTGGGACCTGTAAATTTTTCCCAACTGTTGCACATGTAATTAAGAAACGTATAGTTACTTTGCAGTATTCTGCACATCTCCTCACAAAGGCTTTGCACACATAACTTTGGAAATCACTTAGCAAAAATGGAGACCAAATATCTTACCTGAAATACCCAGCAATACCTAATCTGTACTGAATTGTTACAACCACCACATTGTCAAAGGCCGCTAACGCTGAGCCGTCATATGATGAAGCTGCTCCAAAAACTAATCCACCTCCATGGATCCAGACAAAGACCTGCAAAGACACAACCAGAAACAACCCAGCACAGGTAAGAGCCCCCAGTGATAAAAACTCAATGTGAACTAAAATATAACATTGTGTGCTGTTTCCCTCCTGACTCCTTCAGATTGCATTCCACAGATGGTAGAAATCTTTTGAATATGAGGCCTCCAGTCTTACAAAATGGCTTTGATTTTATTAAATACTTATATTAGACCAGTGCCCCGTGACTTTTCGCAGGTTATATAGAGGATATCAAATATTACCTAGCTAAAATGTCAATAAAATTTTATTTGTAAAATAGGATTTTGTGTATCTTGTAAACCTCAGCAAATATTTACTGGGGCAAAGCATGCAACTTAATCATCATCACAAAACTGCACCTGTAGGTCTGCAGACAGAACAGGCTGTAGGTTTGCTGTACAATAATTTTGCTAGAGATTTCAGAATGATTTTACTTACAGGCAGCTTCTCCTGTTTTTCTGTAGAAACGGGTGTGTACACATTGAGGTACAAGCAATCTTCAGACACGTCAAGAAGAACTTTTTCTTTTCTGTTAGTAATAATGTCTGAAAAAACCTGTCCTTGCACTTTATCCTGTAGACACCTGAATAAATGAAAAAAAAAACAAAACCAGGCAGTAGAAATAACTAAAACCTCAAAGCTATAAAATGGAGCTTTTTTGTACTTCCACAATAAAGTGCAAACGAGAAACAAATCTCTAGTACATTTCTTGGCAACAGATTGTTGGCAACAGAAAACAAACATAACATATTTTTTCTACTTTTAATATAGTTTCTTCCTTTGAGCTGGCATTAAGGAGATCCATTAAAAGGAGGCACAGTCTACAGCAGTACACAGTGACATGCAGATATAAATTTGCATGTTTCAAAATATTACAGAAATATACCTGCAAATACATATGGCTACAAATTACTTCAACGAAGATGCAAATTAGTTATTTTACATCTCCAAGAGCTTTTTGTGTTGTAATGGTAGGTATTAGGCTTGAGGCACTAATCAAGGGCAGTACTACAAACAGAGTAAGACATTTGCAACATACAGTAGACTTGGTCTGCCTTTCTTATGTGTCCTATTAAGGATTTTTTTCTCCTACTATTTCATTCCAACATTTCCTCAGCTTGTTTCTGGTTTTGCTCAAAAGTTACACAGTTTATAAACATTGCTAAGTAATGGCCAAATGCTCCCAAACCAGAACATTATAGGCAAAGCGTTGGTCCATATTAGTTCATCACTGATGCCCATTAGATAAGAGTTTTTAACAAAAAGAGCAGCTTATAAGGATGTCTGTAGAAATCCGTTCATTTTATCAGCTGCACGTGGTAACGAGATGGCACCAAGGAATTTACCTTTGTGGCTTTTGATGCCCTGTACATCAGTGTCCTGGAACTGCATATAATCTAAAATTATTTAAAAGGTTAATGGCTTTGCATTGTCTTACATTGGCGGGTAGGAGGTGGCATCTCTGACACCTTTCCATGGCTCAGGTGGCTGGGGCTCAGAAAACCTCAGTGGCCCAACTGGAGGCTTTGCAAAAGGAACTCCCAAAAAGACATTTATGCTCCTCTCAGCTGCATCTACTTTGAATTGGTATCCTCGGACTGTCCCGTATTTGGTCACCACTTCTGGCTGCTCTGCTTTTTGTCCTGGGGGATGTGAGCACAAAGTCACATAATTGGTCTATTTGTAAGTAATTGCCAGAAATCTAAGAGCTTTAGCTACTTAAATATAAACCTTTTGTTTGCTTAACAATTCATTTTCCTACATAAAGTTTCAACAGCACTAATCAGTATAGCTGACATATTTCAGCCTTCAGTCTGAAGGCTGAAATACATGTACAAATACTGCTTTGTACACGTAATCTCCCTTGGGTATATGGTATGTATTGCCCTACTATCCACACACGTCAGTAATTGCATATAGATCTTAATCCTTTCTGATCCAGGTTGTTAGTTAAAAGTCCAGTAGATTGCTTTCATTAAGAAAAGCCATTTCCTTTTTAAGAAAAGATCCGAGAATACACAAAAGATATTCTGGACCCTTGGTAGTATGTACAGCCAGAAGAAAAAGTTTCTGAGAGATCTGAAAACAGTCTGGCATACACAAACCCAGCTAACATTTAGATAAGATTAATTTTAAGATCAGTGTCAAAGTTCTCAATACCAAATTACAAATGTGGAAGAGTGGACTGCTCTGCCTCTGCAGACAGGACTTTGGGACAGGAATTTGATTTCGCAAAGAAGGCAAGTAAGACAAATAACTGAAAACAGATCACAAAAAGAAATTAAGAACTATTTTCTATGCAGACTTAATTTCTGTGCAGCAAGGCTGGGTGCCCAGCTCCTCCGATAGAGCCGGGGTTTCCCCAGGTGAGCAAGCTGCACGCGTGCTCTGTTGTCCCCTTACAGAAGGCAATAAACACCCCTGAACCTTACCAGTAGCAACAAGCGCTGCGGCCCCGATGGTGAGAATCAAGGACAGCAGCGACGCGTCCTTTCCACTTGCCATTTTGCAAGCCGGTCACATATTTACCTCCGCAGCACGTTGCCTTATATACTCAGTTAAGTATAACTCTTGCGCAAGGCAAGCACTGATTAGGAAAAGTAATACTCAAGCTGTGAGCCAAGCCCTGCCTGTAAGTCCCTGCTCGGGGGGAGGAGACCTCCTGCCTTGCAGGGTGGCCCCACCAGTGTCCCCAGAGCTCCTTATAAATCACAAAACCTCAGGCATCAAGTACGTGCTTTAAAATGCATTGAAAACAGTCTCCCATTGCAACAAATGCTGTCTCACTACCACCTTTCACAATGCAGTCAGAATTTCCTCACCCTGCACAGTGAAGAGAGCAGGAAGGGAACTACACTTTTAATTTATTACATCTGTTCACTTCATTTTAGTATTAATATCTCAACGTAAAGAACATACAGTATAGCCACAGAGAGCAAAATCCAAAACAATACTCCTGAAAAAAATGTACTTCTGCTGAAGTAAAAGTTGAAGGATTTTTATTCTCACAAAATAGGAGGAGTCCTGCGTGTTCAGGGATGTTAGCTTGGTATCAGACACAATACAAGAGTTTTGCAACACTAAAGAGATCCTTTTTCAGCTTTTCTGTTGTGAGAACAATAGTAAAGGATTTGAGTGTTGACTATACATTTAATGCCTCTGAAAAACCAGGAGGGTTTATGAACTTCTGTGTGAATTCACATCTATCATTGGAGCATGATATGAGAAACAGGGACGAGAGAGATGAAAAGAAATAAAAGAGGTTTTCTGCCCATGTTGACTAAGAATTGTGTTAGTTCTATGTAAGCTTTGGGCTCTGCCTTTTTTTGGTTCGGTTTTGGTTTTTTAGCAAGGCTCAGTAACTCTTGCTCCAGAAAAGTTGCTTTGCAATTTTATTTCATGAGAATTCTCAATTTTCTGAGACAGCCTTTCTACAGATTTATTTACTGCTTGCACCTCTGTTTTCAGCTAAGCGAGCCCTAAAGGCCCACAGTCATTAATTAGTTCAGCACTTGCATTTTGCACCTCGTAGTCCTGTGTGCCAAGACTGTGATTGTGTACTTTACTCCCAACCTTGCGCAGTGCATCTGCACAGGTGTGATTTACAGCCCTTGTGGGTAAACCCAGGTCAGCTTTAAACTGGGCTGCCCAGGGAGCAAACCTTTGTTTGTGTCAATAAACCTGGTCTGGGATTAGTCTGCGCTTTTATGCATGTACGGTCCACACTGTATTGATGCAATGCATGGAAACAGGTGCCTGGAGCACAAGGGATGGAGTTGAGTGTAAGTTATCTCCTACCTTTGTCTGTGTGATAAAGGTTTCCTAGAAGCCAGGGGCAGCAGCACTGTGCAGTAGTGTGCACTCCCGTTTGCCTCCTCCAACGCTGTTGCAAATTCTCTCCCCATCTCCGCTTACCTTGGACTGCTTCAGTTCCTGGCATGGAAAAACTGTTTCCGTGCGAGGTGGAACTACAAGAATCCCTGCTTGTGACTTGGCTTCCACCCCGACAGGCACGCCTGCCGCAGCTCCCTGGTGACCCGCAAACTGCGGGAGGGGTCCTTGGCTACAAAGCCAAATGCTGCACACCCTGCGTGCTGTGTACTCTGCTTGCTGCTCTTCCCTCTTCCTGAAACAAACTTCATTTATCTCCATAAACAATTGACTTTCTATCTCCTGATCTTGCTTTCCCTTCATTTTCCCCCTTCATTAACTATGCTATTTTCCAAGCCCTACTCTTCAATTTTAATTTTTTCTGCGCATTTTTTCTCTCTGAAATGCGGAACGTCCCAGCCCACATCCCATCCGCGGTCCCAGAGAAGCAGCCATTCTGAAAATACCACCAGTGCAAAACAGTTGCTGCAAACTCTGCCAATCTTACTTACAGTAAGATAACAAAAAATTGGGATTTCAGATCCCTACAGCCTTCACTGTAGATGCTTTGTATGGATCTACAGATATGACCTACACACCCTGAGAATGTGGAAACCCTTGCTCCAGTGCCACAGATGAAATTTTTGGAACCTGGAGACCGTGCTACATATCCGGCAAGTGGAGTTCTGGAATCTTTTTAAGAGAACATTTTGCAGCTTACCCTCCATCAGTGAATAATGCGTAAGTCAGGGACCAAGCCAAAAAAATCCTGCCACGTGATGGTATTTGCCGCTTTATACTTTAATGCACTGCTACCTTTCTTGATTTCAGTAGCTGAAAAATAGAGACAAATACCACATTTATAGGCTCATAATTGCATAAGAGCTCACAATTACATTTTGCCTCAAGTACGGATGGTAGAAAAGTTTAGAAGTCTGCATTTAAAACAGAGTCAGTTTGTTTTACTCAGTCCCTGGTGAACATTTAATGAAGCTGGAGTGTATAAAACTCAGAGTTTATGAAGCCAGTACTTGGACAGCTTTAACACTGTCTCCTAAGCGTGTGGCAATCTCACGTCAGGATGCCTCTGGGATGGGACAGAGGGTCAGAGCACTCACCCCTAAGTAGATGGGGGTAAAATCTTTCAACATTTTCCACTGTGATTTATTTTTAGCGCTGTGCCTGTGCCGTTCCACTGCACTCCTCTGCACATACTTACAACAGAAGCATATATTCTGTGTGTATACCTACAACACTGACTGTTTATCTCCTTTTAAAAGGAGTGGTACAGGACCTTAGGGGAATTGTATGTGCAATGAAAATCTCTCAAGACTATTCAGAGATTGTTTTCCCCTCACAAAACATGTTAGCTAAAACAAAACACTTACCAAAGCAGCCGTTGTGCTCACAGTCTAACCCTACCTCCCCAGTTCCAACTGGCAACAGACTTTGGGCAGAAAGACGCAGCAAATCCCTCCCTGTTCCTTTCAATAAAGCAGAGAAAGAAGTTTTTGACAACACTGAAATGAAGTGTTCAAGACTTGTTCCTGGCAGTCCAAGTGCATATCAGCTCGTAAGGGCTGGAATAATTCTGGGCCAGCCCAATCTCTCCAGATTATATGCCACAACAGTCAGAAATACACTATCTGTCAAAAAACGACTTACAAAGCAGAACGTTCATTAGAATACAGAACAGTTCTGTATCTAAATCAGACCAAAACTTCCGTACGATCATGGATACACTCGACATAATAGGACAGTTTTACTCGCAAATTGGGTCTTTATTGATGTCACTTTTATTAAAACAAAGTTGCTGCTACATTCTGTCTTCAGTCATGGGGAAGTCATAGAAAAGCATAAATAGTAGGGAAATTTGGTAACTGTATTTAATGAGTGAGGCTTCTGTTGTAGACACAAATCCAGGAAAAAAGTAAGGATCACAAAGGGGAAAAAGATAAATTGGAATTATTACAGTGAATAATTGCAAATATGACAACTGTGAAGAACAGGTGAAAAGAAGGGAAATGCAATTTTATCCTCAAAATTACTTAATTTCTTTTACTATCCTAATAGTTTGCATATTATGTGCATGTTTAGACTGTAAATTATAACTCTGAATTAACCTTCTTGTTTTCCATTCTCTTGTTACTTGTCTTGTCAAACATCACCTTTCTCCAGAAGTCTACCTTCTTTTCCTTCAGCTTTCTGGCTTTCTTCTGTTTTAGATTTATCTCTAAGTATTCTTCATCTAGGTTGTAAGATGGCCATTCAACCAAACCCTCTCCATTAGGATTTCTGTAAACAACAAGAAAGAAAGAGTGAATGCCCTTAGGGGAATTCAATCACAGAAGTTAACACTGAATCAACAAACCAGCTAACTCACTATGGAGTCACTACAAACCAGTAATGCCCTGTCATGGATCTCATGATTCTTACCCATTCCGAGCAAAGTTTGCCCAGTACTTCATTAGAGTTCTACTTAGGTTCTTTTCTTCCTCTGTAACTTCACCTGAGAGACAAAATGCAAAACAGTATTATATGTGGCAGAAATCAAATCAGTTCTGCTACAGAAGCAGCATTTAAGTCCTTGAATATGTTGTAACCATTTACTGATTACAGCAGAAGCAATGGTAGCAATACAGCAATCACCAGGAGAAGATTTCAGCACTCTTTATGAATGAGATAAGCATAATTATCCTTATTCTGCAGGTCGAGGAATTAGCGTACCAGAAAATATGGTGATTTGCCCCTAGCTTTTCAGGAAACCAGAAGCAGAACCAAAAAAATCCCCACATGTCCCAAGTGCTGTTACAACTCAAGGAATGGGCCACGTGGTTTAGTTTCATAGATCTCATTCTAGCTTTGTGGGACTGAAATTCTCCTTATTCAGAGCACAACTAGGCAAAGGTTTTGTCATTCTGACACATGACGAAGTCATTCCATGAGACATGTCATTCCATGTCTCAACAGTTCAAGAATATTCATTTAAATATAGCTACACATATGCTCACTGCATCAGCTAGGTGAAAATAATTTTAGTTACAGTGTATTATTAAGTATAAATGCATCTCAATACATCACAAAAAACATTTGCTGTATTAATGCTGTCAGTAAATTCAGGCAAATAGAAAAAGAAATGTATAGTGTTTTCTAGTGTAGGATAACATAAGTAAAAAAAAATACAAGCAAAATCAAAAGGCTCTAGTAACAGATTAACAGATGCTTTTACAATGTAGCTGGACTGCTCCAAAGTTCAATGGAGTAAAGGGAAATACTTTCATTTATGTCGGCTTTGAAACAGACTATAAACTACTGTGCAAATGACAAAAAATAAAAGCAGAAAAAAATTAACTCACTCAAAACAAGTAAAACATCTATGGGTTTTTCTGGCAAAATTAGAACTGTTCCTAATTTGTTTCATAGGAAAGAAAATAATCAGTCCCGAGTATCATTGTTTTAGGCATATGCAATTACAGCAAATTGCTGGATTCATAAGAGTCCTGAGGATGTGGCATCTTGTATCTGACAGTTCAATGACTGGCACATTCTTTTGGACTGTAGCAACATGGGATTCTGCCTGAAGGAACCAGAACTTCTGGAATCCCATGAGAATGACCAAAATGACAAGGCAAAGGCAATTTTGAGAATACACCCTTAATCCTTTCTCAATGGACTGTTTCCATTTTGAATGAAATGCTAAAATATTAATTGAGTCATGGGAGAAAATACTCTTTGACCTAACCATTAGATTTTCATGCCAAAAATGAAGCGCTAGAGTTCCGAGCTTTGCTCCAATCAACACAACTGGAAAAGAGATCGAGTCCCCCATTCTCTGGAGCATGACAGCCGGTGGGATTTCCCAGAAAAGAGGGAGATGTTATCTTAAATTCCTCAGGAAAAGAAGAGAGCCTAGATTTTCACAGAAAGAGTGGTTGGGCATTGGAATAGGCTGCCCAGGGAGGTGGTTGAGTCACCATCCCTG
>JAOXNO010000063.1:36405562-36428852 GCA_028565335.1 Limnodromus scolopaceus
TTTGTAGAGTAGGGTAGATGGTTGGACTCGATGATCCCAAGGGTCTCTTCCAACCTAGACGATTCTATGATTCTATTTCCTGCTTCCCAAGCACTCTGCTAATCCCCTGCAAGCTGACCTTTCCTTCAGTTTATTTGTCAAACTGGCAAATTCAAGAACAGTGCTGGTTTAATGACAGTGGTGTTCTCTAGCAAATGTCCTATTTGGTAACTTGTTGACAACACGTGTCATTTACTGTGCTTCAGAAACAGCAAACTGTACGTGATAAAGAGTGGAGAAGATGGTAAATTAGTGTTAAACAAATCCCAACAGGAGAAAGGGGTGTAGTTTGGTCTCACTGTTCATATATGCCCTTTAGCCTGATTAGAATGGAAGCAGCACTATGCAACAGAATAATGCCTGTTAATGAGAGTAACTTATATGTGTTCTATTCCTTACTGCGCAGCTGAATGTCACCAGCCAGATATGGTCCTCCAAAGACAAAGCCAACTTCATCTCCATGATCAGCTTTCACGTACTCTGGTTTACTATCCCAGTACGAAGAGGGACGATGCTGGTATTCAAAGAAGTAGGCAGGAGCTCCAGACTCTAGAAGATGTAACAGAGACTTAAAAGAGATGCATAACTTACAGCTGACATCAGCTGTTTAAAATATTACTTTAAATATGCCCAAAGCTTTATACTGGGCACGTTTTTCATGTAATGTTACATTCTAATATGTATTTTTATTTTTAATTTAAAATTAAGAACTCACACCACTTACACACACAAAAAAATTAAAATATGCATCCCAGGAAAACTTACAGAAAACAAAACAACATAAAATTATTTTCCAGTTCTGGATATTTTGGCATGGCTTGTCTACACTTAAATAGTGTAGACCTCCAGACTACAGAGCTGCTGACTTCCCAAGCAGCAGTGGACCAAAGGACAAATTCCAGGTTGCTTTAATACATTTTAATTTTTAAGCCTGTATACTTCAGTTAGCAAACATTTACTTGTGTTATCTCGCTCTGCTCTCTATATATTGTGGCTATGAGCGCAAGTGCAAGAGGCTAAGGCAAAGGAGTACATACACTTGATTCATCCTGAAGTTCCCCGTGGAAATCTCAAGAAGGGCTGCCTACACGCAACAGGATTTGTGTCTACGCCATTTGATTCAGCATGTAACAAGAGGTTTAAATATCCTGCTGGTATTGATTAGCTCACCCCTGTGATAATTCAATGCTTTAATGGCTGGCATGACAATTCCTACATCCCCTAGCAAGTCCAGAAACCCGTCCCGTAGCTCAGCAGGATCCTCTGTGTTTCCTAGATATTCATCCACTATCGCAGGCAGAAGCTCTGATGGCACATACTAAGAGAAACAGGAGAAACAAGAAACAAACAGAAAAATTATCACTCTCTGAATCAGCAACTAAAAATACCATCTTTTAAATTTCAGAGATACTGCAAAGGCACAAAGGTCCAGGACGGCAACATGTTGATGGGAAACCATGATGGCAAATAAAACCTGTTCAGACTTTTTGTGGGGAAAAAAAGCCCCGACACCAAAAAACAAAACCAAAAAAACTACCTCAGGTCAAATTTGCAACAGATTTATATAGGTTAAAACTCTACAGGAAGATCCAGCAACTTCTCCTGATAATACCTTTGGCTTCTGTTTTCTTCAGGAGAAAAGAGACGGGAATAACAAAAGTAAATTCCCTGAGTCCTTGAAAGATTTGTGGACTATTAGACTCCAGAGCAAGACCAGTGGGATCTCCAAACACAGCTTACAGTTTTAGGGTTAGAATTTGCTGCTTGAAAGATACACTTCAAAACTAGGAGGGCAAAGTAACTACTTTAAAAGTTATGCTTAATAATGTAAACATATTCAAAAATCCTGCCTTGAAGCCCATCAACCAGGAGGATTAGCCATCAGATACCATAAGATTAGGGACACTATGACAATAATCCTACATACAAATACGTAAAATACGTTGGGTCAGACATGTAGAAGGAAAAAGGAATTTCCCCAAATCTCAGGCCTGACTCAATCCTATTTCTGTATGACTCCGTACACCGTGGTCCTGTCAATTTTGCTGGGACTCTCCCCAAGGCATGATGTGACCTCAAGCCTTAGTGACACTATGATTCAAGCAGGAAATGAGAGAACACCAGACTTCACAAATCTGTTATATGCACTACAAAGAGATTTCACTTCTCAGATGAGATTGGTGCAGCAGTACTTACCAACACAGGCAGTAAAATCTCTAAAGTGGAAGTGATTGATTTTTTATCTCCTATTTCCTTCAAACCTGGTATTTTTGATGTCTGCACAGAATAAAATAAAATGTTATTAGCACCATTCAACTTCAATACTTTTAACATCGGAACTACATTATTTCACTGTATTCCTACTACTGGTGTTTATTTTTGAAGCATCATATCATATGCAAAAATGCAGCACGATGCAGCAGCTGTCTTGAAACCTTGTATTTACTGCAGTAAATGGTTCCTTGGTGAAGGTTTCTACATAAACCTCTCATGCTAAGTAGTTTATCCTTAATTCAACACACGGTGTTAAGAAACTCGTAAGACTAGAAACCATTAGGTCAGGATTGAAGCAAAAAGCTGTTTCTGTCTCAAAGGCCTATTTTGCCTCTGGTAGGGGAGTTTTAAAAGTCTGTGGCAGCTTCTCTGTCTCTAATCCAATTGTTTGAACCTCTTGAAGTAAAGATAAGGCAATGCTGCTCCTCCTCTTTTAGAGCATTCTATAAAATGACTCTTCTGTCTGTAAAATGAATCAGAACAGATTTCACTTTACATTTTTCTTTTTGGACTCAGTACCAGCACACTCCCAGAGACGCACAGTTACTACAGAGATTCAGAAAAAATGCTTTGTACTACACAGATGAACAGGAATACATAGGAGATGAAGAAAAGAGGACAAGGAAGAGAGAGGACACAAATCCACCTCCTGCAGCTTTGTGCACTGTGTAGCAACTGCTTATTTTTTTGAGTTATCCACAGAATTCATATGAGAAAGAATTTATGCACTGACAACAGGTTGGACACCTGCATTATCCCCACCCTCTGCCCCAGATGAGGTTTTGAAACACTAGGTCTTTCTGCATGGTAACAAGGGACACAGGGGCAGTGACATAACCAGCCGTCAGAGCACATAACAACACACAGGGTAAGCTAGTTAAGGTGATAATGTCACATTTTTAAACATTCTATGTATCAATCCTGAATACTGTGTGTTGTGATGGAAAGGACTGGTTTTATTTTTCTTTCAGTAATAGGCCCTCGACCGCTGCATTCTTTTTCCTCTCTTTGCCTGGATGAGGGATTAAAATTTTAGGATGAGATAATACTGTATAAAATTGATGTTCCAAGGATGTCCATGTAGTTTAACTTGCAGGATGAAGCCTATCTCACTGTTTTGTGACCAACTGGTTCTGGGTCACTGCAGAATCATAATGCAAGCAAAGTTTACCTTCTATATATTTCCAACACTGCAAAGCCCTTTGGCCATACTCAAAAGATGTCCTACCAGCAAATACCTTCTCAGAGTTACCTGCCTCAGTTAACACAAACATTCAAAAAAATGAAGAATAGCCATTAAATTACAGATCTAATATTCCAGCCAAATTCGTTGTTGGTGACTCCTATCATGAATGGGACTGCATTAAATTCTTTGTCAGCCAGTATCTCTTCAGGTGACTTGTGAAGAAATACTCCATCCAAAACTAAGGGCAGCAATGGGATTTCCTGAAGAAGGAGAAAAAAAAAAAGAGATCAAATTACTTGTTAATAGTATTTTCATTTTTTCTTCAAATCATATAATAAAATGTCCACATCCATTTAATGTTCCAAGTAGAAAAGGGACTTTAAGAAATCTGAGTATCTACAGCCACTGTAACAGAAATTCACAGCTTTGTACAGAAGTAGAAACTGCAAGCCTGGTCGGGCATGGTATGGGCTAATGTAAGGGTTTCCTGACCCTGTGCTGCTTCTAACTGACATCAAAACACATGTACACTCAAGCCTTGCTCAGAAATGTACAGGTGCTGTGGCACTTCACTAAAAATTCTAAAGAGAAATTATGTGAAATTATTTCAATATTTCGGAGGTATTTTGACAAAAATTAAGAAAAATCAACTTTGGAACAGGCCAACAATGAACTCCGGTCAGAGGCTGAGCTACACTTTTGCAAGCGTGCCGTTAAAAAAATGTCACCAAGTAGAGTCTCACCTACCGTAGTGTTAAAGACTATGTCATCTGCTTCCTGGTTCCTCAAGCAGTTTATCAGTGAGAGGGAACTGCTCGTCTCACACTTAAATGTACTTGCAATTTTCTGAAAATTATTGACGAAGACAAGAACTGTTAGGTCTGAGGCTGTCCTTAAGGAATTTATCAACAGAAAACTGTTATATACAATAGTCTTATTTAAGGGCAGATTTAAGTGAGTTTGATAGGTCTTTGAGTATTTTATTTTACTAGAAATACTAGAGTTTGATCATGAAGCAAAATCATTCTGGTGTACTTCTCTTTCTTGCTATTTGTCCATTCACTGTTCTACAACAAACCTTGCTGTAGAGATAGTATGAGGTTGTAACATAAATCAAATAAGGAAAGAAAATTCAGAAAATCAACGTATGAGAGATTCACATTATTGCTACCTGCCATTTCAGGATGAGAACTGAAAAGGTACTTACAGAGAGAAATGTAATTTTTCATTTTGTTTGTTTGTTTTTAATTAATTTGCTTCAAATAAGGATCCTCCATAAAAGAATGAAAACTGAATGCCCCTTCTGGATTTGAAATAAACTTTCCATAATAAATGTCATAGTTACTGTGTAAGTTACAGTGTGCACAAAAATGGACATACACCCAGCTTGGCATGCGTGCAACTGGAAATACCTAACTTGACCCACAGGTATTATAATCACACAACTGTACAATCTATTTCCAACACCAAACGAGGCTGAAAATAAATAGATTATTTGAATGAATATTTACTTAGTGCTAATCTATATATTTATAGATAGAATACATTTGATCAACTTTGTTGCATAACATGCAATCAGATTTTCCCCTTTTCTCTTTTAACCAAATTATCAGATATTAGAAATATCCTATTGTAGGTTATAAAGACTTTAAAATGGAAAAAAAAAAAGAGCCTACCTTAAGATCTGTTGAAAGAAGTAAATCTTTAACAGGGGGGATTAGAATTCCACTCTCAGATATTGCTTTATGAAAGAGACCCTTAGACAAAGGAGATAAAACCTGCCAAGAAGGGAAGAACAGAAAGTATTTATTCTACATTAGGGTCCTTATCCCATAACTTTGTGCTTGACTAAACTGCTGGATTTGGTGGGGAATTACACATTTTAATGTGCTTACAGGGGAAGTGTCCAGACTTAACCCAACGTGCCATTAATTTTACTTTCAAAAATCAGATTAAGCATGAAATGTTACACTAATTGAGTTTTTGAAGATTTTTTTTAAGAGTTTAGTTTTTAGTGTGTCTACTGCATACATACATGTGCAAAAACAGAGCAAGATCCTGCAGATACACCAAAGAGTGTGACAGATCCTGGATCTCCACCAAAGGGTTCAATATTTTCTTGGATCCACTGAAGAGCTGCCACTTGATCCAAAAATGCCCAGTTCCCACGAGCGTGTTCATCCCCAGTGCTGAAAGAAAAGCATTATAAGCCAAATTCTCAGGAAGAGTTCTTTTAATACCAGAATAAAATAAATCTCACCAACCTACATTTTGCGCAAATTTGGCCGAGGAACGATGTGTATAGCTACTGACCTAAAGCGCTTCACAGTCAGATCTAAGGCCTGCTGACTTACCTGTCTCTACTGTTTGTTCACCCACACACAGCTGGATCCCTGGCCTTTATTTTTTGCTTCGCACACCAAAAGATGGAAGCAAAGGAAAGAACAAACATCCTACCCAGAACCAAAGAAGCCCACCTGTGATTTGATAGCAGGCTATAAGCAAATGACAGTGCAAGTGGAATTTATGGACATTTCTTAATGTTTTTCAGTCCTGCTGTCAGTGAGCTACAGACATTTAAATCACTGTTAACAGCAAGAAGCTGGTATAGAAGTTCAGCTGATTTAGAAAACAAAACTACCCAGGCTTTAAACACGATAGGAAGTATTTTGTAAAAAGTTAAATAGCTCATCTTACTTGAAGAATCCAAGGAGTCCAAGTCTGTACTGAATTATTACTACCACAACGTTCTCATAGGCTGATAGTGCAGAACCATCATACCTAGAAGCACCACCGAATATAAAATTGCCTCCATGGATCCACACCATTACCTTGGAGAGAAAAAAAGGGTGAGACATGCTTTTATACATTGCTTGGTAGATTTCATTTGAGAAAGGAAGACAACATCAGAGAATTAGAAACTCCAAATCACCGAAGCTCAATGGGAGCTGAATTTTGGGCTGGTGGACTTTGTATTTTACATAATAATACTATTTTTGCTACTGCAGCATCACGTTTTCAAAAGCAATTAACTGACTTAGGAGCTATTGTTAGGTGCAATTTTGTGCAACAGAAATCTGTCCAATGGGTTTACGTACAGGTAACTTGTCCTTCTTGTTTGAACCAGCAGGGCTGTAAACATTTAGATACAAACAGTCCTCAGAAGTTCGGAACTGCAGGTGTTTTTCTTTAAAGTTTCTTTCAGCTGTTTTCAACATGGACAGATCTTGAGGACATCTTCACAAAAGAAAGGAAACGTGACTATTAGTAATAAAAATGCAATAGCAACCACGTAACAATGGTAGAGAACACACACTTTCTTTGGCCCCACAGACTGAATTCCCACAGGGTGCTCAAACTTTGTGTTACTTATGCACAGTTAGAGGTGCAACCTGTGCAACCACAGCTCTATAGTTGTACTTAAAAAACTGAATTATTTCAGCACAGTTTAAGGAGAAAACTTGATTTCCAAAGAAAGGAATTTCTGGTGGTTTCTGGCCCCTCAGTTCTAATGAAATATTTCAGTATTGGCAGCCAATATAAGCTTCTTACCAAAAAATCAGACCTCTGGACCCTAATGAACACGACAACACTGACAAACATGAGCAGGGCATATACACAAGTGAAAGGAATGGCTCTCACATTGGTGGGTAAGAAGTTGCATCTCTCAGATCATCCCAGGGTTCAGGGGGTTCAGGTGGGGAAAACCTCAAGGATCCAAGAGGGGGTTTTGCAAAAGGAATCCCAAGGAAAACATTTACAAGTCTGTCTGTCCCCTTCACATTTGTTTGTCTCCCTTTGAGCCGTCCAAGTGTGATAGTCACTTCTGGCTCGGCACCCTTCTGTCCTAAGTAACACATAAGGGAAAAAAAAATAAAGTAAATTGCATCTTAATAATTATCAGGTAGACTTTTCAATGAAGCATTTTTTACTGACTGTTTGATTCAGAATATTTCAGCATATTCCTTTCCATTTTATTCAGTTTTCATTTCGCTTTTGTGGAATGACAGACACCCCCTGGCAAACACTCCCATAGCTGGCTCTGCCCATGACAGCAGGAGCTAGGTAATTAGTCACTGTGCGAGATCATAAAGCTTAAAAACAAATTTCAGAGCAACCAGCAACTGCCAAAATCATCAACATTTTCTAAATTTATCAGCCAACCAGATCTTTAAAAATATTTTGTTTAGATAATTCGGAAATGTTTTTCCTTTCTACCACTTAAGACAAAGTTTTATTTTCATAAAATCATCACAGAAATGGTTTCATCTCACAAAACCAGTAATATTTGCATCAAACTTATTAGGATACTTTTGCAGATTGCTAACAAAAGTATAAGAGATGGACTGCCTTTGAAAATCACTGCACTGAAACTTGTTAGTTGCAACAGCAATAATAACAGATTTTGCATCTCACCTTCTGCTCCACAAGTGATGAATGTTACACTACAAAATAAAGCACAAAGCAAAGTAATACGGCTTTGACGAGCCATTTTTCACCCCCGTTTGGACTCTAGATTATTTTCTGTTTGTATGCGGAAGAGAATAGTACAAAGGTCCCTGCTGAGGGCATTCAGAGCAGGGAGTGCAGCTAAATTCCCTTTTGAACATGCACTGCACTAAGCACTTTCAGAGCTGTATTTGACACAGCATAAACACAATCCCTTAGTCTAAGGCACCTAATCATTACCTGATCCTGAGAATGGGCGATCTGAATATGACCCAAAACCATCTGTGAACAACAACAAAAGGTCTGATCATAGTTGATCTGCTGTTACTCCTAACAAACAGAGAAAGCAGTGAAGCTCTGAAGAGGTCACAGAGCTGTCAACATTTAAATTATTGTAAAAAATCCACAAAACAACAAAAAACTCCCAAAAAAACAGGATTACAGATTAGAAATAACTAGAAAGTAGCAACAAAAAAGAAAAAAACCACCCCAAAATAGATAATTCTTCCAGAAGTTTTAATGGGGGCTAGCACACCTTAATCAACATTTTATGTGCTTTCCAGCAGGGTCTCCAGCTCTAAAATAGTTTTGGAATTTGGTGTAAATTCCCACCGTTCATTTGGGAAATTAGCCGTTCAATTGGGAAATGGGCTTGTTAGAGAAAGTCAGCTTTAACAAAAAGGTTGGCAAATGAGATAGGTAACACAAGATTTTCAGTGCAAGAGAATGCAGAGCTACTTGCTATTTCTTATACAGTTCCTGGGTCTCTGGGTTGTGGGAGCTTTGGAAAATGTGCCAATTTCTCATTAATTTCACCTAGAACTGTGCAAATACACATGGTAGAACATAATATAACATAACATAACAAAACATAACCTAACCCCACTAAGAGTTGGTCAGTTCAGTCAGCTTTGCTTTTCCTGAACAGCCAGAAAAATTATATTGCCAACAAAATTTATCATCCAAAACAACATACACTAATTGAAAGACCAACTTAAGATAACAAAGGATTAGATTAAGAAGGGAACTTTAACGTCAACGTAATCTATATATTAACTGAATATATTACAAAACAAAGATGAAAGCAGAGGTCAACGGAAACTTTGCTCACAGGTAGCTTGCTTGCCTTATTTAAAATCTCAGCAGATGTGTAGGCACGTCAGTGACCTTCAGAACAGGCCCCATGGGGGCAGACCCCATCTGGGCCAACTCCCTGCCGTCTGGAGCACACCTGAGGTGACCACCGTTTCTGCAAGGCAGGGCTGAGCAACAGAACACAAATATACATCTTTTCTTCCAGCTGTAATGTCTTTTGAGGCAGCAAGTCTCAGCTCCTTCCAAATCCTCCTTCCTTTCTGTCAGCCGCCGGGGAAATGGCCGCCCTCCGCCTGGGGAGCGCCTTCACCTCTCCTTACCCGTGGCAGGCACAAAACAAAACAAACCTTATACAGGTCGTTTCTTTGCGAAGAGAAATCAAACATATGGCAAGCAAGCTAAAACAGATAACATATAGTATGTTTACACAGGAGTATGTGCTTTTGCCCCGTTATGAAGCCAAAATATGTTGTTCTTACACTCTGTCACTTCAGTTTCTGTAAGTTTGCAGGGTTTTTTAGCTAGTTTGACTTTTCCATTTAATTAAAAGAGGAAAGAAATAATTTCTATCGCCAGTATTTTGTATTTAACGCTCAATTTAACGTACCCACCCCCGAGCTCCAGAGGCCCCTCACAGAAGCTGCCGCCGGCGAGGCCGCTGG
Source organism: Limnodromus scolopaceus (assembly GCA_028565335.1). Taxonomy (NCBI): domain Eukaryota; kingdom Metazoa; phylum Chordata; class Aves; order Charadriiformes; family Scolopacidae; genus Limnodromus; species Limnodromus scolopaceus. The sequence goes on from JAOXNO010000063.1 coordinate 36,415,268, forward strand.
TGCCTCCCCTCAGGGCTGCCCAGGCCGCAGCGGCCCAACGCCCCCTCACGGCCGAGCCCCCCGGCACACCCGCCGCCCGCAGTTCCCCTCCTTCCCCACCGGAGGGCGCTCCCGCCACGGGGAAGCGGGGACCGGCCGCCCCAGCAGCTCCCGGTCCGGCGGCGAACGGCGTCCGGGCTCCTTCCTGCCGGGCGGCAGCGGAGGCGGGGAGCGGCCGCCATGGTGGGCCCGGGGCCGGGCGGCGGGGCGCCGCTGGAGAACGCCAACCCCCTCATCTACCGCCGCTCGGGGGAGCGGCCGGTGACGGCGCGGGAGGAGGACGATGAGCTGCCCGACTCCATCGACGACCGGGAGATCTTCGATATCCTGCCGGGAGCGGGGGGACCGGGCCGGGCCTGGGGGGTGCGGGGCCGGGCCCGGGGGGTGCGAGGCCGCTTTCCTTAACCCGGCACATCTCATCCGCTCCATTAACGACCCCGAGCACCCCCTCACCCTGGAGGAGCTGAACGTCGTCGAGCAAATGCGAGTGAAGGTGAGACCCGTCCCCGCTCCGGGGGCCGGGACCGGGCCGGGACCCGGGACATGCCCGCCAACCGCAGGGCAGCGCTACCTCTCATTAACTTAATTATTTCCTCACAGCAGCCTACCGCAGCTAAACGTAGTCCTTAAAAAAAATGCCCGGGGAGAAATCTCTTAAGCGGCAAAGCCCTGCCTCGGGTTGCGTTTGACGTTAAACACCGCCTGCTGGTTTGGGGTAAAAGCGGTGGGTTTTGGGTCCAGGGGCAGCGTTTGTTTCCCCGCAGGTGAATGACGCGGAGAGCACGGTGGCGGTGGAGTTCACGCCCACCATCCCGCACTGCAGCATGGCCACCCTCATCGGCCTCTCCATCAAGGTCAAGCTGCTCAGGTCCCTGCCGGAGCGGTTCAAGGTGGGTCTGGGGAGCGGGAGGGGGCGATGGCGTTTGAAAGGAGGGGGGGAAGAAAAGCTAACTAACTTACAGTGAAAAACAACCAGCTTTTTTTTTTTTTTTTTTTTTTTCACGTTACGGGTGGGGAAAGCAGCCCAGGAAGCAGAGAGGGCAGTGGGCTGAAATAAGGGAGCAGAATTAGGGTGCTGTGGCAGTCGGGACACGGGCGAGCGGGGCATGGAGGGAAGCACCCACCCGGGGGGAGGAGAGGGGGTCACCCCCCCGAAGGAGGCTTCAGCAGGTGGGAATGCACAATATTCTGTGACTTTAGACTCTATTTTACTCTGCTACTGTACAGTAGCTGGTATTGGCAAGAATGACCCTTTTCTCACTGTTTTTGTTATTGTCGTATTCAATAGTTTCAAGTTGAGCTTCCAGTGTTGTGTTGACTTGTCCCCTTTTTCTTTTGCGATGCCTTTTAAGCTGGATGTTCACATAACACCAGGAACACATGCCTCTGAGCATGCAGGTAAGGTTTTTAGTGCTCTGTTGTGTGGTCGTCTTGATTATTTATTTTTTTTTTTAAATGTTGCAAATTGGAGAGGAGAGAGATGCCCACTCGTGCAGGGCAGCTGGGACTGTGTGCGTCAGCTTCTGGGGGATGTCACAGATCAGGCGCGTGCAGTGGTGACACTGGGATATGTTCTGTTCCCTGCTTCAAATAGCTCCCCAGGCAACCCGCGCTCCCAACGACTCGGTGATTTGCCGGGGTTATGGAGGACTCGGGAAAGGGGGAGAAACTGGGGGGAAATTTCTGCTGGTGTTCCACCTACAGGCGCGTAGCTCCCCGCTGCTGAGTCGCGAGCAGCTCCTTCATTCAGCTTGCAATAACGCGCAAGCTTTGATTTTAGACTGGAGCTCTGCAGCCTGCTTGTCATCTGCAGAGTTATTAGCCCACCTGAGAGCCGTAGCAACAGCGTGAGGACGTGTTGCAGTGTAAAATAATTTTAAAAAGACATTTGTCTGCCAGTGTTTTGATCGGTTTCTTGTGGTGTTTTTTTTTTTTTTCTGCACAGTTAACAAACAGCTTGCTGATAAAGAACGTGTAGCAGCTGCCTTGGAAAACTCTCACTTACTGGAAGTGGTGAATCAGTGTTTGTCTGCTCGATCATAACTGCCCGATGAGGAGATTGTTGGTGTTCTGCTGTGCCAGATTAATTTTGTATATAAGTGGTGATGCTGGTGTTACCCTATACATATGTCTATGAGCAAAATAAAATTACTTGGATTTTCTTAAATAACTGTTTCATTACTTCTACACAAATAGTACGTAGCTTACAGGCAACTACAAAAATAATGCAAATTGACTTAAATTTTATTAGTCATTGCATAGGTAGGATTTTTCTTTAAGAAGATTTGTCTCAACTTGTGTTTAACCAGTTTCTCACTATCCAAGATTAGTTATAAACTGCATTTTAGAAGTGGATTTTGCACACTGGACTCTACAAGTACACCAATTGGCAGTTAAAATCTTTACATTCCTATGACTGTTTTGGACTGCTAATATAATTTTAGCTGCAGACATCAAAAAATGTGTAAGTTTATGTGTGCGAAGTTGTTACATGTTTTAGGAGTAAGTGTAAGCCCTTTTAAATCATCTGCCTGATTTTTATTATACTAACTTGGATTAGCCAAATGTGGAGGGCTCTTTAGATATGTATAAAACGTGATTGATTTTTAATGACTCATTACTTGTAGTAGGAAATACAGTGTCTTTAAGGTAGGGGGTCTTTTTCATCCACCTGTGACAATATAGGAGAGAGTCCTTCATGGTTTCCAGTATGAACAGTCCAGCTGCCCTCTGCTGGGAGACTCTTCGACTCTTCTGGCAAAGTTTGATACTAAAATGACAAGTTTTGCTTTAAACATATTGAGATTTCATAATAATAATAGGTAGCCTATGCTTCTGCTCCAGGAAATGTGGTATTTAGTAAACTATTGTCTTTTTGGCAGAAATTGACAATAGAAAAAATCATTAGGATAGAATTCCAGAATTCATTTGGACTTTTGCAAAAGATGTTTCTAATTGTGGACCATGTGGAAAAATAACAACCTGTTAAAGAAATCCTATCGGGTATTTTGGTGCCTGCACACATGCAATGTTTCCTTTGTCAATCATCTGGAGAGTAACTGATACACTTTTTATAAAGCAGATTGCGCTCACCTGTTTGATGGTAACGGTTTACACTTCAGTGGTGTTTTCTCTTGGAGGCCCTCAGATGCTATTTTAAAAACGGTGAAGCTTATGAGCACTATGTAAACCACAGACTCACAGTCCAGTCTGGTCTGTGTTGAGCAGCTGAGGAGCCCGAGGCAGTGGTGAGCCAAGTGTGACGCCTAAAGTCACGTAGCCAAATAGGACAGAAACCAATACAAATCTTCCTGTTTCACAAATGAGGCCCTTAGTCTGCACAGGGCTTCTACAGAAAGTCAGCTTTAATCTGCGTATTTGCCTTAGCATCCTTTGAATGGTCAGCACGTGGTTGGACGTATAAATGAAACTGCAAATAAAGACAATATTTATGTAGTATTAATATTGGGAAAGGAGCAGAACGACCCAGCTGTTAATGCTGTCTCTCCTCTCTGCCTCTCTTGCTGAGTCACTGAACTGATTTGTTCCGGCGTTGCCAGCATTTGCACTACAACTGAAACTTCAGCCGTGGCGATGGATGCAGGCAGGCAGCTCACAGGCAGCATGCCTGGTTGGTTTAATTTTGTTTTCTGGGTTGGTTTTTTTTTAATAGAAAATGAATTTTGCCCTCCCAGATTTTGGGGAAGAAAGGAATGCAGATATGTGCCAGGGGGATAACAGAAGGATGAATAAGCTGCCAACAGATTGTTTCAACCTGCACTCCAAATAGAGAAGGAATCAGGAAATTATGCTTTGTTGAATCTCTCTGCTTGGCTTTCACCACTACATCATAATATTGTTAAATAATTTATTGGGCTGCTGGCAACTTGCCTCATGAAGCACATCATACACCCTGGGGGTGCGCTTTGCACCATTTACCTTTCCAGAGAAGCAACAGTATGGGGTTAGATTGTTTAAATTTATAGTATATAGCTGGGGGGTGACTTTTCAGCAAAGGGACTCTATTGTGGGATATCAAAGAAAAGGTCTGACTTCTGCTGCTTAGGGATGGAGAATTCTGTTACTGCAGATCTGGCATGTTTCTTTAAGTGATGTGAATGTTATATTTATGAGTTGATGGAAACAACAGTAAGGACAAACCACCATTATTTAGCTGAAGATAACGGGTCCTCCTGTACAGGCTCCCTCGGCTTGGATACTTGCTGAATGATAACGTACTGCCAGTCCTAGCAAAAATCTTCCCGTCCCTCGTTTTTAACGATCGTTAGCTGGCTCCTGCTGTACGGAGATAAAGTGGGAGAAGAAAACATTAATTGGCTACAAATACTTATTTTTAGACTTCTATTTTTCCAAAAAGCTACCCCTAAATTTAGCCTCTGGAATGCTTTGTAATAGGACACATTCCATCAGAATCTGTGACCCTTTAGAGCAGCTGCGTTGAATACAAACAGCCTCATTCAGGAAAACTGCCAGCAGCAGGCATCTGTTTCCCATTCCTGGGCTCTGGAGGGACTTCAAGGGTGGCTGGATGGCACTCACGAGCTCCCTGGGGCAACTGGTTGTGCTGTGGGAGCTCCATAGGGCAACTGGTTGTGCTGGGCGCTGCCTTGGAGCCCACAGACCAGTGCGGTGGGTGCATTGGTACTTTTGGGGTCTCACCACAGACCTCTCTCCTGCTGTTCCCTGCTACCACCCATCTCAAACTTCTCAAAACTTTGCATCCCCCTCCTCCCCACCAATTCCGTGAGCAGCAGGGAAGCAGCTCAGCAGCTCTGTATGCAACAACACAACTGAACTGTCCATGGAGGAACTTCACACTTCTCTGGCAATATTTCTTGTGCTCCTTGGGTGGAGTGATGTGTACCACACACTGGGAACTGATAGTTAAAAAAAGCTATTTCAGTCTGGGCATGCTTAAGATTGATGTGTTTACCTTAATAATGCGCTTTGATAAAGATCTCCCTCTGGAGCTTTGATTTATAAATGACATGTTTTACAATGTGAGATTTTTTTTTTACAGCTGTTAAAAACATTTCCCTTTAGCCCGTCAAGCAGACAAATACACCACTTTCCCTTTACGAAGTGCAGTGTTTGGTGTAAATACAGACTGAACCAGTGGCAGAGTCAACTTTTTTCCCTAAACAAAAGAAAAGTTCATAGCAAAATCTTTCAAATATTATTATGGAAAGTTAAGTATCAGCAAAGAGAATTAAACCAGGGGAAGCTGAGGCTGTTACCTGTCTCGGTCTCAGTCTGCTGGGATGTCTTACAGCCATTTGCCAGCAACATTTAATGGAAAGCACATGAAATTCTTTTCATTCCACAAAATAGTAAAAATACACTATGTTTTTACAAAATGTGCAAGTAACAGAGCTCTGATTTTGTTTGACACACGTCAGTAACTGCACAAGACATGGTATCACATTCTGTAACCTTCTTGCCTATTTCTCACTATCAATTTATACATTTCTTCTTTCGTCTCCTACCTGCAAAGAGCTTTTGTGTCCTGTGGCAGGTTGTCTCCCTTCCTTGACTTTGTGGATCACAGGCGCAGCCCCGTCTGCGGCAATGAAAACACCCTGGTGGTTTGGATGGTTGGAAACACTGCTCTCCCAGCTTCGTTCCACACACTCCTCGGGGTCATGGGGTAACTTGCCAGTTGTCCCATCAGTTTTGTTGCTTTTCAGCCTCTGGTTGCAGCACACGCGAGCTTCAGATGCCAGGGCTGCCCTCCTCAGTACAGAAATTAAAACAGTCTCTGGTGCCTGGCATTAGCTCAGCTCCCTGCGCAGGGCTGGAGGGGGAGAACAGGGCAGAAGTTATATTTCCAGCAAGTCTGTGGAACAAATATAAGATGGGAATGGGGAGCAGCAGCTTTGGGAAGGCACAGGAAGAGAAAGAGAAGGAACAACATCTTTCAGTGCTGCCTTGGTCTGTGGCAACGTGAACAAGGAGTTTCTACAGCGCTGGAGGCTTTGTCCTCCAAATTGTGGGGGAAATAAACAAGCTCCCAATTTGGCTTCTTATGCCAGACACCTCCCAGCCCTCTGGTTTCCTCGTTCCCTACAATCTGGCTGCCTGAAGGGGAGATTCCCACGTGGGGCCTGTGGCCAAGGCACGGCCACAGCGTGGTCCCCTCTGCCCTCTCTTGCCGGGCTGGTACATCCCTCACGCTGCTGTGGGTAGCAAGCAATCCCTTGCTGTCCCACTGCAGGCGGGTCACAAGAAGCAGGAGGACCAGTATCTATGTAAAACTAGCGCTTTTAGTTGAGAAAGGGAGATGTACACCTTGCCAGATGGTAAGCGCGGTGGCCAAAGAGCACGGCAGCAGCTGTGAGTGACCACGCTGAGCCAAGCAGGAAAGACCCGAACACCCGACAAGTCATCGCTGCCAAACACTCTCTGCTGGACCTGATCCTCCCCGTTATTTTGCTGCAACTTCAATATGATGGTTTATCATAGCACTTTTTTTTCCTCTTCATCTACCCAAATTAGTTTCATCTGGGTTCCCATCAGATGTGTCACACATGGCTTTGACCAAAATAACCTCGGGAGGTTGCTTAACCCCAGGCTGCCTGGCAGCTTGATTTCCCTGCACTTCTGCTAATGGAAGAGCTGGCACATGCCCTGGCTAAGGATTAGGAAGGTATCTAAGCAGCAATACCTTTTATTTCCCCTGCAAAGTGACAAATAAATCACCCGTGTAGCCTGAAATGCTTGCAGAGAAAAACAATAAATGCCAATAGATTCCAAGTTTTTTTTTTCCTAACAGTTTTAATAGAACAAAACTAGTTTTATTACTGAAAATCAGAAAATAGTTTCGTTAACACTGCAGCCAACTTTTTTAAAAAAACACAATTACTTTTGAGGTAGACAGAAAATAATGATTAGGAATGAGTCACACAAATTGCTTCTCTTCAAATAGGTACTGACTTATTTTCACAACAATGCATTTCAGACATTGTTTTTTGAAACATAAGTCAATAATGTAAAGAGCCTGTCAAATTCTACTTTATTAATCATTCTTTCTAATGACAAAATTGACTGGGAGCTGGAAAGAGGAGCTGTTATTCAAACCATTTCTTCCCCTTCCCCTTCAGACTCACCATTCTGGGTCTGATCCTGCAAATTTAGAGCTTTAATTGAGGTTATACTCCGGATTATATTTTTAGCATAGAAGTGATGAAGTCTTGTCACATTTATTTTTGCTGGTAAGAAGAATATTGGGCCGCATCTAGTAAAACAACTGAGAGTTAATTTATTTTTTCAAACAAAAAGAGAACATTGTATTGGCTTTAACTTCAATCACAACTGTCTTACTCTAAATGCATATACCATTTGCGTGTACACGTTTCAGTCCATGTGTAGTCTCAGCACTTAACTCCACGGGTGATGTACTTGTGTAATTACCAAGTCATATAATTAATAATTTTCTGCATTTTATGGCTGAATAAATAAACACTCCAGCTTAGATGCACACTGTATACACATCAGTTAATGTGTCATACTAGTTTAGCACTTGCAACATATCCTACTAATCCTTAAAACTGCAGGAACTTTGCTGAAATGTTATGAAGATGGTACCTTCCTCTGACATTTCACTCGGATCCAGTCTTCATCCTCTTAAAACGTGCTTGAGCCTTTCACCGACTACAAATAAATTGTGTCTTTTCTTGGCTGGCGTGCCTAACGGGGCAATCCCAGCTTCCCCACCAAGAAGGACAGGATGAAAGATGCAATGTGGAATGAATCGTGCCTCAGTCCAGCTGGGAAGAATGGAAGCCATCCCACAGAACGGGCTCTGGAGCACACAAATAAAAGAACGTGCCAAAGAGAGGAAATACATAGATGAAAGCTGCCAAGACCGTGATGTAATGTCTCCAATTAGGAGTAGGGTAGATGGTTGGACTCGATGATCCCAAGGGTCTCTTCCAACCTAGATGATTCTATGATTCTATGGTTCTATGATTAGCTACATTTGGGGCTGTACCAGAAAAAAAAATGCTTGCCACAGAAATTGCAGTGAGCAGAGCATGTGCTCTCACAATGATGGCACCCCGACAGATGGTGCTTTGCAGGGGTCAGCGGCTGTCCTGAGGCCTGGTCAGCACAAAGCCGGGTGAGAAACAAGGGAAGATGTCTTCATCCAGCATCTCAGAGCTCCTGCTGCCTCTCCAGGCTGGAATTGTCCCCGCACAGCCCAGAAAGCAGCCTGGCACCTCTGTCATCCTCTGTCTGCTGGGTTTGTCCGGGGCACCAAAGCATGGATGCCTGTGTAGTAGCTGCTTGCAATTAACCATATTAATCTCTTCACACGCATAAAATCAGTGTTCACTGTTCACAATATCCCTGTCCCTTTGTACAGTCATGGACTGTGCGTACAACAGGGTGCCTTCTCCACTCATAAAACCTCTTTTTTTTTTCAAGCTGACACAGTTTCAGCTGAACTGAGACACAATTTATTTCAGCTGGCTTGGTAATTATTGAAGCATTCAATTTTAATTAGGATGACGGTTAATGAAATCTGCCATAAAATCGTTTCTGGGTTTTAGTCGTTCTAAAAACCCGTACAACTATGTAACAGATATAGAGAAATAACTAGGAACAGTATACAATGCATTGTTACGTCCTTTCATAGCTCATCAAGGGAAGCCCGTACATCGGTGTGACTTGACGGCGACAAGATGACAGAGTCATTTCTCCAATGAACTGTTTTCTTCTTATAAGGCAAAAAAAGCACTGCATCTGTATGAGATCATCTAGAAAAGTCCTCCTTCCTGAAAAATACTATATTCTTTTTTGTTGCCTAGCTACATGCTGCTGTTACCTTAGAAGGCTGTAGATTCATCTCAATGATTCTGGCGGTGCTGATGTGCTGGAGCAGAGGAGTAATGCAAATCTATAACCCTTTCTTTGGGAAAGATTATGAAAGAAAAGGGTGAGTGTGGAAAGCAAGAGCCCCAGCAGAAAAGCAATTTACTGTATTCATCATATTCTTTTTGACATTAATTGTTGAATAGAGGCCATTTTCCCCCCACAGCCCTGGGTGCATGAGCAGGCAGTGAAATCACAGACTTGATGCTTTTGACGTGAGAGTCTGATGCCGAGGAAGCGTTTGCCAGGTTCCTGTTAATTACTGCTGTGAGTAAGGGTAGAGAAGGGAAAGACTGTCAAGGGCTGGATTCTGGTCTCATTTTCAAAAATGTAAACAGGGAAAAATGCCATGAAAGGCAACCAATTTGCTGAATTTCGTTACCAGCAGAGAATAGGGGGGATCACCGAGTCCTTCTTTGAATATAAGTAGCTTGGATGATTTGGAAAATTAAGGAAGTCCGCTTAAAATGCCCAGAGATTTACATTGTAATGTGCCTGTCAGAGAAACCTCTGATGGGGAACTCTGCCCTCAAGCAGGAGTCGTGTGGAGATTGAGAGCTGAGTGATAATTCCCTGGCACGTGCCCAGCGTGCCCAGCAGCTGAGCGGGCCAGTGCCTCGCCGAAGGTTTCCATGTGCTGGTGTTCACTGTGCGTAGGGAATTGGCTCATGGGGGGAGTAAGATGAACAGGAAGAAAAAGTTATTTCTTACCTGCTTCACTGTAACTGCTTTGCCTAGAGAATGTCCTTGATATGTGTCAAGATTTTGCAGCTTTATCTTTAGGACTGAGAGACTTTTTTAGCACTGGAGTTTTGGTACAGCTTCTCCTAGTTAGGGCTGGCTTTGAAATTAAGATCTGCATTTGCTTTCAGAAAATAATATTTTTCAAGTCTACTGTCTATAGCTCTCTTTATACAAGGGACACACTATACACCATTCTATTACCGCAGTTTATGCTTGTGCTTACTCTCTGTATTTTATCATGAGCCTAGACCCTGATCATTTTCTATTTTTTGGAGAGAAAGAGGTAGATTATGAAGCATATTGTGATTATCATAATTATTATTACATTCTTTCTCAAGAATAAAATCAGAAAGAACTTTTAAAATCTAAAGTGAAAATAAGAAATTTTGTTTGATTCTAGTGCCATCCTGCAGTGAGAATTCTGGAGCTCTGCACCAGAATACATTGAATGGCAGCAGAGGCAAAGCAGGAAATGAGACATTTGGAAGAAGCAGAGATGCCTGTTGCTGCTGTGATGCAAGTGTGGAATTTGCCAAACTCAGCACATACCAACCAGACAAATCTGAGTTTCTCCTGGAGCAGACGATAACATCTCTCACATCCAAATTCCTCACACTTTACATGAACAATTCCATGACACCACTCACCGCAGGAAAAGACACCACAAATTCTGCACTGGCTTATAAAGAAGTGTAAAGCCTTTCTAATTCAAATTCATAAGTCTCCCTGTGGCTGGGAGGTTTTGTCCCTGCTTCAAGCTTTCATTTGTTGAAACGAAAGGGAAATGGAGTTTTCCCCAAAAGGGAAACAAGATCAGACTTTATAACTGAAAGCAAAAGGGCAGCTGTGCTATAATTCTGGTCCCCAACAGGAGCCTTACATAAGGTGCAGCAATTCTAAGCATTATAAAGGCACATTTGGGCACAAAACTAAAGTTCTCTGTGTAGGAAAAGAGAGATTAAAAAATACTTGTCCTTTTTTTTTCTTATCTAGTACACAGAAGAGGGCAGCACAGTAAAGGTTTCACTTTATATTGCCACAAACATTATAAATTGTGTTTCTGCCTTATGCCCATCCCTCGGTGACGGATCGATGCCACTCTGGGCGCTGGAAGCGTGTCGGAGCACCACAGGTTACTTACGGGGTCTCATTGCAAGGAGACTTTCCCCCTTCACCTGTCATATTCAGGGAAACATCTACAACATGATGACTTTACTTAGGTTTTCAGACCCCACATCCCCAGATGTTCTTTCCTTCGATATCTCTGTAATGTGTTGAAATGAAGCGGTGCTTTGTCCCTGGCGTGATCTGCTGCGCTCCTGGCACCCTCCCCGTAATCTCTTGATACAGAGAAGTTTTCCCTCACAACTATCACTTTCCTTCTGCAAGTTCCTGCACATTTTTCCTGCAGTACTATGTGGAAGACACCAGCTAACAGGCAATTTCTGAAGACATTGTCCTGCAGGCATTGAAAGAAATGGGCTCTGTGGATTACCAAGGGCAGCTTTAGGCTGTTTCCTACCCAGTTTCCTGCCCATTAAATCCTGAAAAGACAGTTACAGTGGGTCCATGAAAATGTTGCTCACTGCTTAGTTGACAGCGTGAGCAGATGCTGAGAATTCTCAGGATTCACAAAGAAAGTGGAAAGCATCACTGTCCGCTGTGGAAGTCCACGGGCACATGCAGTTTGAGTAATCGGTGTTTCTAATTCGTTTCTTGTCCCCTAATTTCTAAAAAAGAAGTATTAGAAAAGATACAGAGAAGGGCAAGTAGGGATTGTGTTTATACCAGGAGTGACTGAATACTCTCCCTGCCAAGGGAGACAATTACTGCAGAAAGCTATAAAATCAATACACGTATGAAGAAGACATGAGGGAAATCTTTTCTCTGCTTCACAATACAGTAACTGGTGGTGTATTGCAGGATATCAAAAATCTACATGGGTTAAAAGGACTTAGAAAAATATGCAGAAGAAACACATCAAGGGCCTCTGAACAAAAGGAATAGTTTTAGCCTGGTGGTTGTATGGGGGGAGCTTTAATTGCGTTTATCATGTTCTTATTGTCCATTCTTGTTCAGATATCTGCTGACAGCTGCTGGAAACCGGCTGTAAGCTGAGTCTGACCCAGTACAGCTCCTTTAATTTGTTATTGTAAATAGATTCATTCCTCCTGCCAAGAGCTACTGCTGGTAAACAATAAATCTTCCATTTGCCATTTGCTTCCTTACCATGATGTACTTCTCAGACAGACAGACAGACATTTGCTTTGCTCACTCCTTAAACCAACTGTCTGTTGCAATCTGTAAATTCAGAAACCTCTTCATGGTATCAGACTTCTAGGTATTTCTTGTAAAGGGCCTCTGAAATCCACACTAAGGAGTATACATCCCCCAGGAATTGTAACAGGATATTTAGCATTCCGCTCATGGACGGACGATGCATGTCACCCACATCGGTCGTGACAGGTCTAATACTGAAAAAGAGGAATCAGGGGTGATAAAAGAAAATAATTATGGAATTACCTTAGGTCATCTTCTGATTTTACTCCAGACTTGAAATGCAATAGGGGCAAACAGCTGATGACATACAGTACGTGGTAATGTGTCCGTTCCACGGTGACTGAGGAAACTGAGGGGGTATCCAAGCACTGGCTCTTGTGGCAAGAGCGGTTACAGTGTCAGTAAGAAGTAAACTTGAATCTAAAAAAATAAAAATCAGGGCAAATTTGAAGTTAGACTGAGACATAATGCCTTTCCCAAGTATATTCTAACAGGACAGTGCGGTGCACTCTGTGAAAAAGCGGTGGGGGAACTGCCCAGGCAAAAATGAAATTAGATACGTCGCTTGTGCAACCTCTTTTTTTCCAAGCAATGATTCACCTGGACCAGCTGGTCAGGAGGTTATCTAGGGCTGGAAGTTTCTGAGCTTACTCAAGGCAGTGAGAAACTCAAAACTGTAGCAAGATGAACCACGTTTCCAATTATTCTTATCCCAAGTTATTTTTTGCACTCTTTTCCAAGTGTTTCAGAAAGACAGAGGCCTTTGCTTTATGTTACAAGCAACGGACTTAAAAAGTACCTATTTTATCATTTTCTACCTGAAAAACGCAAACAGTACTACATTCTTTTGCAGTGCCTATCAGTGACCCTTAGAATTTCTGGTCTGGAGCTGAGAGGAAGCCCAGCTGTGAGAGGAACCAACTCGTAATTAATTTTGTAGATATAATACTGGATTTATTTAGGTTTCTGCTTGCATTTCCCCCTGGGCACACCCTGTGTGAGCTTTCTAAACTATGTCGATTCCTATTGACTCCAAAGCTCCTCTTTCTCACGTTATTGTTGCAGCCCCAATTCACGGCCACCACTACTCAACCTAAAATATTACCTGTCATTAAATGCAAGAGCAATTAGGAGAAAAAGCATAGCTCCTTGGCCAAAGGGGGGTGCTTCCCTCCCTTGGCAGCAGGTGCCCAAACGCAGATGCAGGGCAGATGAGGCATTTATCAGGTTTTCCTACAAAGGAGTTAGTGCTGAGTATGAAAAATCCACCATTTCTACAGTTACACAGTTGAAACTGCAGCCTGCTTTCACATCCCTGTGTATTAATCCCAAGATAATGCAACAGACCAGATGCTGTACCTGAAAAGGTCTAATACCTACTTGCATACAATCCACAAATGGAACCAGTCAGCCCCTTATCTGTTCAGGACACATGAATCTGTACTTTTAAGGGTGATGGTGAGGAAAACTTGACACTGCATTTGCACCATGTCCTACTTTTTGCAGGATAAGGAAAAAAATATTTGGGTTTGTTGGTTTTTTCCCATTTCCCTCGATCTTTCTCGCTTGGGTTAAAAAAACCCAACACACTTCCTACTGCTGCCTCTGTCTCTTCTCCTGCTGGCCT
>JAOXNO010000063.1:36431157-36448180 GCA_028565335.1 Limnodromus scolopaceus
GGACACACACAGACCTCCCTGCCCTGGCACCGCTGCTCCCCGCAACGGGGACGCGGCCCCCGGGGACCCGACGGAGCATCTCACTTTCCGTTCAAGGACACCTCGCAGGAGGCGGTGGCAGATGCCCAGCAGTATCCTGTGAGCGGGGCGGTGTTCTCTAACCAGCCATAGTCGTACCTGGGTGCTGGCACAAAACAAGAATTTGCTACAGAGTCCGGAATTTTTTGGTATGATTTCTATTAGGTATTCTTTTATTTTCAGTCACTTTCCCTGCTGAAACACTGATCTCTTAAAGTTTTTATTTAGCACTTTTACGTATGCCTTTCCTGTTCTATTTTGGCTAGCAAGGGGTCTCTCTCGCGTTTACATCATTAAAATATTCCTAATTCTCATCAGCAAAAGGCCTGGAATAAAATACGGCTTCTTTACGTCCTGTCAGTGGAACTTCCCTTTTTAGTTTGGTTCCAGTCAGAGGTGCTATATGTGGCACAGAAGTGGCACTGGGTCTTCGGTTCTGAGGCTTCTCAGATTTCCTCCCTTTCACACAGAAAAAGAATTAAAAATACCCCCACTTCACGTGTCAACTTCTAAAGTTTGAGCCTGACACAGAGTGGAGGCATGCAGCAAAGACTGCCCCAAAGACTTACAAACCCACTCAGAATATTTGAAGTTGACAAACCATTTCCTAAATGTATTTACCTAATTAACTGTGTATAAATGCAGATTAATCGAGATGGTTTGGCAGACTGCAGTTTATCCAAGTTCAGTAACCACGGCGCACTTCAAATGTTAGCCCTGATTTATTTAAATATGATTTAAAAATGCTAACCAGAGGTTTCTAATTCAGTTAACTGAAGCACTCACTTCGTTTCACCACCAAACTCTGAGTATTCGAACTGACAGGGCTATTTTGGTTGCTGTTTAGAGAGCCGGGGAGAGAACACTTGCCGCAAGCACTTGGTGATCTTTAACCGCCACATTAACACTTCAAACCGCAGTTATCAGGGAGCAGGGGCCAAAACCACCCCAAGAGCCTGCACTGGGGAATTATAATTAGCTCCTGAAAACAGCAGAATATTCACTCACTTATTTTCTAGGAAAAAAAAAAATCCATTCACTGTGGGCAGTCTCTGAAGTATTTTTCCATGTTTATCTTTGTCGCAGTTAAGTGGCCTGAGAAGTGTTATAAGAAAACAGGCGGTTCTGAGCCGATATGCTCTATTTCATGGGCTATTCAACCCCGTAGCCCAACCCCACAGACTCTTTTCCTTCCTTTACTTTATTCCCTACATCGATAACTTTAATTTCCATCACCTCCCCATCTCTTGCCTTCTTTAGTTTTCTTTCTGCAGCTGATTTGTAAACCCTTAAACTTTCCCGAATCTGCTGGCAGCCGTCCAGCGGAGAGTCACCGGGATTTTCCCGCAGTGAGCAGGCTGTAATCTCCCGGGGGCAGGAGCCAGGGTTATTCTGGCTGTCTTACACGTTTCTGGTTGCTAGGTAAACAGCAAACTGTATACACCATGCTGGGGTGAGCCCGTCAGAATACCAGTGTAGTTATCTGGTTAGTGGGTTCTTCGCCCCATCACACGGCGATGACTGTGCCACTTGGGAGATAAGACTTTCACTCTCACTTTGCTGCTCAGGTGAAATCAAGAGAAGAATGTGACCTTTAGGTTTTACATTGCCCTCTTAAACCGTTAACATCGCCTGTGGACACACTGACAAGCTTACTATATGAGTGAAACACCTAGTAGAAGAGCTTTCTTTTCTCATAACCAGCTCCTAAACGTGAAGAAAAGCACGCACGAAGTGATGCAAATATTGCAAATTTGAAAAAAAAATGTATTTCCTAACTCTATTGTAGACACCAGGACTACCTAACCCCCTGGACAATGATATAAAGCCTAGAAAACCTATCTGCATACAACACATGACATACACAGCAAATCATAGAATCACAGGATGGTTCGGGTGGGAAGGGACCTTAAAATCATCCAGTGCCACCCCCTGCCCTGGGCAGGGACACCTCCCACCAGCCCAGGTTGCTCCAAGCCCCCTCCAACCTGCCCTTGAACCCCTCCAGGGATGGGGCAGTCACAGCTTCTCCGGGCATCCCCGGAGGAGCGTGGGGAAAGGGAACCCCCCGGGGCGGGCAGGAGGGTGCCGTGGGGCAGACCCCGGCCATCCCGGCCGCCCAGCCCCTCGCCGAGGAGAGGGAACCCCCCGGGGCGGGCAGGAGCGGGGCCGTGGGGCAGACCCCGGCCATTCCGGCCGCGCAGCCCCTCACCGACCACGGCCCCGCTCGGAGCCGCCGGGTGCCGCCGTGGGCGGAGGCGCTGCCCACGTCCCCGCGTCACGGCGAGGCGGGCCGGGCCGCGCCGGCGGAGCCATAAAAGGCTGCGCGGAGCCGGCTGGCGGCAGCAGTGGCTGGGGGAGCTCCCGCGGCGACACGGGCGATTACCGGCGGGGAATCCCTTCCTCCCTCCCGGCTTCCCTTCCTCCCTCGGCGGAGGTAAGCGCGGCGGAGCGGCGGGCGCCGACGGCTCTTCTCTTCCCCCCGGGCAGCCCCATGACCCTGAACCGCGGCGACAAGGTGCGCTGCCTGGAGAAGCGGCGGGGCAGCATGCCCTTCTCGGCACACCAGCACCTGCACCGGCGCAGCATGCCGGTGGACGAGCGGGACCTGCGGGCCGCCCTGCCGCAGGGCGAGCTCTCCGGCCTGGTGCGCTGCACCTCCTACAGCCCCGGCGAGGAGCACCGGGAGAGCTGGGCCTCCGACTCCTCCGACTCGGTCATCTCCTCCGGCAGCGACTCCGACGGCCACCTCTACAAGGTGATCCTGCTGGGCGAGCACGGCGTGGGCAAGACTAGCCTGGCCCGCATCTTCGGCGGGGTGGAGGACGGCGCGGAGGCGGAGGAGGCCGGTAAGGGCGCGGGGCGGCCGCGGGCACCGTGGGGGGCGGCGGGGTCCTGGGCACCGGCTGCCGGCGGGGACGGAGAGGAATAACGCCTCTTTTCTGCGCTTCTCCGCAGGAAATACATACGACAGGTCCATTGTAGTGGACGGAGAAGAAGCATCCCTCGTGGTGTTCGATATATGGGAGCAGGTACCGACACACTTAAAATGTTATTTCTTTGTGGCTTCGTCAGGGGTTCGCTCAAAAAGAGTCAAAGTGGAACAGCTCTGTCTGCCTGTTCCTCCGATCAGATCGGTAACAGTAAAAAAAACCCTAGAATTCCTACTGCTTTCGTTCTCTCCCGCAAGTAACTCCTTGCAGCCGGACAGGCAGTTTAAAAGCGGAGTAAGACTGGCGTGTGAACCCCTCAATGCTTTGAGTAACAGCGGCTCCCAGCCCAGGGAGTTCCTGGAAAATTGGAGATTCACTGTCTGATCGATGCATATCTGATGTTATTTTTAGGAAAAAAAGATAATTTTGTTTTGAAATATATTTTAATTAAAAAAAATATGGTTGGCTTACTAACTCTTTATCATAAAGCTAAGAAAAATACTTTTAAAGTATTTACAATAATTAAATCATTAACCAGACAGTGTTGAACAGATTTTCTTTCAGTACACTAAATCTATGTCTTGCCTTTTGTTTTAGGATGACAGCCAATGGCTTCAGAACCACTGTATGAAAATGGGAGATGCCTATATTATTGTATATTCAGTGACAGACAAAGTTAGTTTTGAAAAGGCCTCTGAGCTAAGAATCCAGCTAAGAAGAGCAAGGCAAACGGAAGACATTCCCATTATTCTTGTGGGCAATAAAAGTGACCTGGTCAGGTCCCGGGAAGTCTCGGTTGACGGTAAGAGACACTATTTATACAGTAATGTCTAAATTAGTAGCAAATGCTATGGAGGCTCGTGGTCAATAGAAATGCTGTGATTTTTGATGTAGAAAAATGTATGATTTGGGGCACGCTGGCTCATGCTGAGGGACTTGGTACCTCTAAAACCAGTGGAGGTGGTGTCAGGGGGAAGAATCGTGTCTGCTCAGAGCAATGCTCTAAACCGCAGTACAAGAGGAAAAAGCTTCAGAGCTGCAGCTTCAGCATATTGTTTTGTGTGGGATCCATTTTTAGTCAGTATTAACTGAAAGAGTTTAATTGTATGTTATGTGTGCAGCAGCACTTGCTAATATCAAGATTTGATAGCTTTTAAGCTATAATAAAAAAAAAAGACTATGCTTTTTAAGGGGCAGAGGTGCCATGTTGTAGAAGCCAGGCAGCCTCTGAAAAGGGTGATCCCATCCAGCCTGTACAATCCCCCTTCTTCTGGGAGTGATTCCATCCGAGCTGAGCTGGTGGGGCCAGGCTCACCCAACTTAAAGTCATTTTTGTGTATGCTCTGCAGTTGTGATCAGTGAGAATTTTCCCGGTGTTACGGTCCCTGTGTTAAAAGCCTGCGCAGGGAATTGACTGGAGTTCATCAGGAGGTTTTAGCTTTTTTTCAGGCTGGTGGATGACAGCCACTGACTTCAGAACCGCTGTATGACAATGGGATATGCCTATATTATTGTATATTCATGGCTGATGTGTCCTAGTGGTGACATCAGTACTTTGCTCAGGCTTAGAACTTTGCCATTATTTACCCCAAGTTGAACACGGAAAGTTGCACTGCAGCAATGTTCCAGAGTTCCGTTCTTACGTCTGGAACATTGACCATCTTGCATTTTGAATGCAGTCTGAGTCAAATCCACTGGCCTACAACTTCATGACCTCCAGTGATCTGTTCCATGACTTGACCTTGTGGGCTGTGTCAGCTTTGTTTGTAACTAGTGTGGAAAGCTCTCACTTGTCACAGCAAGGCAGAGGTGCATAACGGCTCAACAACTTCCAGAAGTAAAAACTCTTCGGTTCTGTACCTCATGCCAATTCCTATCAAACAGCCCAGTGCCTCTCCTAGATCAGCTTCAGCTCTTATAGTCCTATAGGAGTTCAGTCCTATAGCTCCAGCCCTATAGGACTACTGTTGCCTTATATTCAGTACCATTGGTCAAATGAGATTTCTGGCCATACCCCAACAAACCCAAGAAAAGTAAGGGGGCAAAACCAGGAGTGCAAATTTGCACTTTCCTACCATGTAGTGAAGCTCTTTTGTGGCATTGAAAGCATTTTCCTTACTTAAAGTCAATTTTTGTTTTGTTTTTCTGCATATATATATGAAGATAAAATGTCCATCTCCACTCATCTCCTTTTTTCTCTCTCCTTCCAGAGGGACGGGCCTGTGCCGTTGTGTTTGACTGCAAATTCATCGAGACCTCTGCTGCCCTTCATCATAATGTCAAGGACCTGTTTGAAGGTATTGTTCGGCAAATTAGACTTCGCAAGGACAGTAAAGAAGACAATGCCCGAAGAATGGCCAACACAAAGAGAAGAGAAAGCATAGGCAAAAAGGCAAAGCGATTCCTGGGGAGAATTGTGGCAAAGAACAATAAGAAGATGGCTTTCAAAGCAAAATCAAAGTCTTGCCATGACTTATCTGTGCTTTAGAAGCAGATGTTGCACGTGGGTGATGAAGAAGCACTGTTAAGAGAAATGTCTGGATGATCCTCATGGTGATAACAAGGACTTATCAATTAAGACTCTCGTTAATGCCTTAAGGTGCACAAGCAAGTCTGGAAGTTACACTACACTGTCTGCTTCATTGATAAACTGTTTAACTTTCAAAGTGTGCAAGTAAATGAACTAACTCTAAGTGGCTTGACATGCCCACACTTTCACTGTGTACATATGTTATATATCCTCTTGTCCTGTGGATACCAGAGATGCAAAGATAAGAAGTGATGATAAGTATCACCATAGACTTGTCTTGTTTGCAGAGCAAAACTTAAACTTGTACGCAGGCTCGTACACTCTTTTTAGTATAAAGCAAGCAATGATAAATCTTTTTAAACTTAAATGTGGGGAGGGAGGGAGTAGAACCACATTAGAATGGGAGAAAACAAATTATATAGTTAAATACAGAACAGATAGCATTTTATGAAGTTAATTTGCACTTCCATTAACAGTTATTCAATTAATTTGTTACTTGTTTACATGCAGATTTTATAATAAAGTATTATTTCCTGTTATAATAAACTGTTGTTTTCTCATAGTATGGACAAAGAGCAAGAGAGCGGTATTTTTATACTGGCATTTTTTCACTGTATTGGACACTATACACAGACTATGCAGATTTACATGTGATAAAGTTCTGGAACAAGGTGAATCGGGAATATTCTGTGTCTCTTTAGTAGACGGTTTCTTTAAGAAGTAAACCCTGCCTGTCTGAATGCTCTACTCCAACAGCGCCTATTGCGAAGGTGCCTTGATCCCTCATAGGATTGTTCACCTTCAACCTGGTTCTTGTGTCGGCGCTGGCCGGAACAGGCCTCTATATAATGCCTTTAGTTACACAGACGTCTTGTTTCCACGCTGATCAACTGAAGCCTGTGCTGTTCTACTTTCCAAGTCCTCTCCTGGCTTGAAGGTCTTGTGTTACAGACAATAAGCAAATGTGAGGGTTTGTGTTTTGTTTTCTAATTTTATTTTCCGGGAGTAGTGTAACTTCCTGATCTACTTACAAGCCTGTAGATACCTTCCAGTGGTGTCAAGAAGTTCAAGCAGACTGGCAAGGCTGTTGGAAAGAATTGTAGGCTTCAGTTGTGGTGTACAGTAGCCTCCAGTGCTGTTACAGTTTTCATGTTCATTTTACTGTGTTATAATTAATGTGTTTCCATGATTTTTTGCTATCTGCTATTCATGAAGCTGAATAGCAATCATGTCTCAGTGGAAAAACTTGGGACTTGCTGCATTTGCTTTATAAAAACCTCTTCATAGGATACATTCTCTTTAAATTCATCCATAGACATAAAACACCTGCTCTTCTGTCTCTTTCTGCTCTGCCTGCCTGAGCCCAGATCTTAGTGAGGTTATTCCAGCTGCCTGGGAGCTCTCTTTGCCCGAGATTTTGTAGGGACTGACCTTTCCCACCCGTTAAATTTCACCTCAGATCAAGCTTCCCCAAGCCTGAACACACAGGACTGTCCTCTGGGATGGCCCAGTGCTTGGGCACTCATCAGGGAGCAGTTAGTTCTGGGGGAAATGGCATCTGATTTGCATAGGTAATGCTCTGTAGAATTAGTATCTCCTGAGGGAGGACCTAGCTGGTGAGATGCACTGTTTATCATACGTTGCTGGTAACAGGTCCTGTTTCTTACAAAAGGAGGTCTTTACTTTGTGTCCTGACTGATGTCTAAAGTGAATCATTCTGTCCCGTTGCCAAAACTCACATTTACCTGATTATACATTTTAATTGGATTTGGCTTTTTTTTACTAGCCTTGCTTCCTGGCAAACTATTATCACTGGAACGTCTCACCAGTGCCAGAGCATGGTACCAGGCATCTATTTACACAGAAGCTTCTGACTGTCAACACCAAAGCAATTATTTTAGTCCTGAAAACTCTACAGCAAGAGTGTCCAGATTCATGTGCATCAATTTGGCACGTACTTATTTGTGCACATGTTAAAGTTACTGACAAAACTCCACAGTGTTCCCTGTATGTTTGCAAAGCTGCTCTCTTTGGGTTGCCCCGTGAACAACCAGGAGAGGACTGACATGTTTGATTGACTTGTGAGATTTAATTCTGCCCATAATAAATACAAGGAAGGGGATGCAAACCCAGGGTTTAAAGTACGACGTTTCACAAAGTGCAAAACCTAACAAAGATGGGGCGCTCTTAATGCTGCAACATAACTGCAGCTGCAAAGCCTCTTCAAGGTCACAGTTAACAGCTGTGATTTCTGCACACTCTGACCCACAAATCAGATGTTTTACTGCGTTCCTGAATTCAAATGTTAGCTTTCGACAAGTCCCAAGCCTAAAATATTTCTGAGGTGTTCATTTAAACCGTGGAAAATAGTTTGTATTTTGAAAGTGCATCATATTGGACACTATGAGACAATCATCTGTGAATGACTCTAAAGAAACTTGGGCTTACCTATAATGTATTGTATCAGTTAATATTGTACAATAAAATACTGATTAAAATCCTCATTATACTAATTTTTTCATTCATTTGATTGTACAGGAATTAGCATAATTCAGCCATGTTCATGAAAAGGGGGGAGGTTTGTTGTTATTGCAGGTCTGATAATAACCTGCTCTAGACCAAGATGGTATTCTATGCTACAGAAGTATTAACCACAAGTACTATTTTGCAGAGATTTTGTAGCTCCTGGAAGATTTTCTACCCAGAATAAAAAGTAATTTTTTGGATGTCATTTTGAGAAATTTCCAAGCAGAAATTTTGGAAGAACATGTGCAACACCAGCTACAAGTCACTAACAGGCCCCTAACTGACAAATGCCTCTAAAATCAACCTTCTTCAAAAGGTTATTTGTATCCTCAAGCATTTGAAAGTCAGCTATAGGTTTTTGTAATTTGAGCTGATTTATTGGTCTGGACACCCAGATTCTTGTCATTACTGGGGTGTATCTACATCATGTGAAAAATAGTGAGTCCCAGACAGCAGTATTTTTTCTAGTTATTATGAGAGTAGAACAGAGTGTGAGGGGTAACAGTGGTGTGAGATTTCTTATTTTTTGCCAATGTACATCAGTTTTAATTTGGAGGGACAGCTCGCACAGTCATTTAATCTCTACTGCCTTCACTGCTGCTGCCAGCTGAAGTTCCCATTACTGCTAATTGTGGGGGTGGATTTTGTGTTGGCACAAATCCATTTGGAACAGCTAGTTATTAACAACTACAGTGGAAGGACATTGCCTTTTATATGTGACACATACATTAGGTAAACAAATCAAAGCCTCCTCTGCTTGCTATTGCTAAGCCAGCTCCTGTAAATTCTTCGCCATATGAAAAATGTGAAGAAAAATCATTCCTCCATCTGCCAAACCCACGAAGCGTAAAGTCATGTCACATAAATATAGACGAAATGTTAACTGCTGGGGGAAGACTTAGCATCACCAAAAATGTAGTTTTATTCAGATGTAGTTTCTCAAAATAGGGTATAAAAAATCAGGGCATGATCTACATAGTAACATTGCATAACATCACTGTTCTTCACTGAAAAGGAAAGTATAGCGAGTTGACAGTGATTAAGAATCCAGTGTATGATAAAAGATTGCTAAGAGGTAGGCTAAAAAAAGTGGAGTAATACTTATGCTAGAATTTGCTTTAGTGCCCTTAATTTTATTCAGATACAATGTAGAGGCTTAACTGCATGTACATCACAGAGACCTCACTGAATCTGTAGTCACAGTCAAAGCTGAGGGCTGTGCATTCCAGGACCATTTAATCTATAATTTACTGCATGATCTCTGGCATTATAATGGACAATTTGACTTCCTTGTTGCATACAGGAACATCTGAACTCCAGTACTATTGAAGTTATTAATTCCTAAAAATTAAAATAGTAAATTATGTCAACTGTCCTTGTGCTCTATGACATGGACATTGAACAGAGAAGTAAAAGGTAAAAGGGAGAGCAAAGGCTCATTGCTTATCTCCAAATAAGGTTTCTCTAACCCACTGTTCAGAATCTAAGGGGGAACAACATTGTTCAATTTAAAAATGTAGGAAGGACTCTAGCACCAGAAGGTAGGAGGCAGGCTAAGAAATTCACTTCAACACCGAGTTCTTCACCAACAAAATAATATTAATTACGTACCACTTGCTGGCAGCTGGGTAAGATGGACAGTCTGTGCCCTAAAGACTCTCCTCTCTCTTGCTCTTTCTTTTCCTCCTTTTCTTCCTATTTATAAATGTCCTGTCTGAATGAATCATTAGAAATCAATTAGGACCCAGCAGAATTTTTTCTAATAATTTCCATATTTGTAATGGGAGCTGAAGAAGATACTAATCTGAATTAAAACTTAGCAGATTCAGAGACAGATAAACAGAATACATCTGAAGATACTAATTTTCTCACCCCCCTAACAAAGCTTCTCCAAGGTCCGAAGCAGGGGCTGGAGAAAGGACAGGATTTGGAGAGCAAGTGTTCCTGCTCGGAATAGTCTGGTCGGATCCATAAAAATCTCCTCAGCTTGCTTCTGGCAGTAAGTCCCACTTTCATCAGCCTTATTACACTAGTATAAATAATTACACTACCATTAGGCTTCCAGTCCCACTGAAGGCTGTGAACCCTACTTTGGGAACGACAATTTTCAGTTCAGTAGATGCCTTGGCAGAAGAACAGTAATTTTTGTCACGACAAAACTGGATTATTGTAATGCATTGTGCTTAACAAAGAGCTTTCAGGAGCTGCAGGTAGCAGGAAATGTAGCCACATTAATTAAGCTGGCTTGGTCAAAATGAGCACATAACTCCTGTGCTCGGGCCTGGGTTCCCACACATTTTGAGGTGAAGTGGTGATCTAGAAAAGCTGCAAATAGCACTGGACATGACTAATGTTGGAAATGCTCCACTTCTGTTGCATGTTTCTTGGCTGACTCCAAAGCTTGTTGAACTCACTCTGAAGTCAGGAGCATTGCTTGATTTTGGACTGCTCAGCAAGAACAACCTTTGCATTTCTAATTGCAGGAATTCAGGGATCTCATTACAGGTATTTGGGCAGCAACAGTTTAGTGCATTTGACGCTGCAATGGGGGCTGCAAGAGATCACACCCTATTTATTACTCTTGCAGATCAAGGATGCAAAAAGCATGAAGCAACAGAAATACATCTTAACTGAACTAGGACATATGGTAAATTTTAAAACCATGCCAACTTGCATCAGCTCCACTTCATCACAGGCCTGCCATTGGGATTTACTGAGGAGCGTTCACCAACCTTCTTCAACGAAGAGAATAATGTTGCTCTCTTTGGGGATCAGCCAGGGGCCAAACAACTTTCTCAGGGATTTTTCAGCTATGAGTATCTCAGTTGTAGGGCTTCTTTGTCACACGCTTTTCATGTCAACTTCAATTTTATCTTTCCAGCCCCCATTGTTACACATTGTCACCCTTGCAGCGGTGGCTCAGCGGTGTTCTGGGGACGGGGACGTGGCGCTCCTCCGCTGCTGCACGACTTACTGAAAACCATCAGCTGTCAACAGTTGTAACACGAACCTGGACCCCTGCTCGCTGCTTGACATAATAGAGTCTAGATAAAAATGTCAGATTTTGCAGCACATGAGTCCCTGATTAAGACAGCACAGCAAATTGAATTACTCCCTCCTTGAATGTCAGGGGTACAGCTGCCTTTCCAAAGCAAAAGGGAATGGAAGATTTTTAGCTAATCTGAGTATGGAGAAAAAAGAAAAAAACTTATGCATTCTGACGGTCGCCTCTAACTTTTACCCTATAGTCATTTTTTCAATGGAAGCCTTTTCAGCTCTGAAGTACTGTTGTGTATGAGCTTCTGCCCTCTGAAGGGCAGACTCTATGATTCATAGAGTTCTTGGATCTTTCTTCTTCCTACCCAGTCCCATATGGAAAATCTTCTTAGAAATCTGACACCTGAGATCTCAAGGAAAACAGGTTAGGTGAAAGGTATGAGCAATGGAAAAGTTTCTGTGATTTTGGAAAAACACTAACAAAAACATTTTGTTCAACAAATTTACATTTCTATGCAGGGTTTGCAACTCACAGTCCACAGCACTGTGGTAGCCCATTAAATAAAAAGGGAAAAACTGTTTAGAGAAACAAGGAAAACACAGAACTCATTAGTCTTTATCAATAGTAAGTATTTTCTGTGTTTATCTTGATACTCTGCAGCAGATCTAAAGTCACTGTTTGTAATAAACTGCAAAGAAGTAGAATTCAAAAGCTGAGCCATTTGAGTATCAGGGCAAAACCCCGAATGGCCAAGTCCTCAAGAACAAGGATGTAGGATGCAAATATGGAGCAATGTACCTTCTACCTTCCCAGAGATTTCATTAGCACAATGTCCAACTCTTTTTAGATCGGCTCCAAGGGTTCCAGAAAACAGCACATGTTATATTTGGAAATATATTCCAAACCAAAAAAGTTTAAAGAGCTTTTTAATGAACAACTTTATACTCAGCCTTCAGAAGATGAGTTGTAAATTAAATTCTTAGTTAAATTCTACAGATCCTGACTTGGTTAGTAATTGGTTCATTTTTAATTACAAGATAAATAATTAACTAACGTGTATTTATTATTTCACACCCAAAATAACATTCTGCCCTTCAAGAGTAGGATGGATTAAGGAGAATTTTTGTTTTAACCAGAGAAACAGGGAGTTGGGTGACTTCCTCTCTCTTTGCTGTGCTCCCTTTAATCCCACCCCACTCTCACCTTCCCTCCCACCCCGTGGAAGGAGGTCTCCAGCCCTCTATGGGACCCCTGCAGTCACCAGTACTTTGCCTGCTCTTCTGTTCTTCCACTTTGAGCAACCTGGTCTGGTGGGAGGTGTCCCTGCCCAGGGCAGGGGGGTTGGAACTCGATGATCTTTAAGGTCCCTTCCAACTCTAACGATTCTATGATTCTATGATTTCTTGCAGAAGGACCATGCTTAAATAGCTGCTAATAGAGTATTCATTGGAGGAGTATGATGTCGAGCAGATGGCAAGCCCGAAAGAACAAACCACAGACAAATTTTGACAGGAGCTGAGATGTTATGAATATTGTAAAGGCAGATTTGTATTCCGGGTGGTAACTTCAGATCTTTCTTGGCCAGACAAAGATTTTTATTATTCTCCTCATTAATAAATGTCAGCATTTTGTAGGCTTGTTTTTAAGAGTTTTTGAAGCATTCAGGCACTCTAAACTTGCAGTTTTATGATGGATGGGGCTGTCTGGAGGAGAGTATACAAAGATAAAATTATGTCTATAAAATGACATTTGTTTTACATTGAGTTTTCTTGGATTTTTTACTTTGGGCATCATAGGAAGACTGACTTTGTGTTGGCACCTGCGTAAGTCACAATAAAAGACTGAGCAAAAAGGAAAGCATTGAAATGAAATCTATATGCAATTTGGAATTTCCATTACAGGGAAGAGCTGGAGCATTTATGAAGCAACCCACCTCTGACTTTGCTGCTGAAATTGCAGATGGGGCATGGAGTGGATAAAGGGCCGGAGAAGATCTGGAGGTCCAGATGCAGCCTCTGCTGCCAGCAGTTCCCTTCCCACCCTCTCCAGCCAAACGCAGGGGCTCTCGGGCTGAAGCAGAGAAAGGGAGGGCAATCAGGGGAGGAATAAAACCATCATTTGCACTAACGCCTTGTCTCTGAACTGCTTCAAGAGGAAACCGTGGCATGGGGACTGCCCTCAGTGAGGAGCTGAGCCTGAGGAAGACGGAGTGAAAAGTCCCCAAGCTGCTCACACAGGAGTTTGTCCTTCCACGCCCTTCCATGCTCGGTGGGAACCTTCCTGATCTCAAAGCATCACCTCCTCCCGTCCTCCTGTCCTCCCCCCAGCTCACAGAAAGAGCTATTTTTAATTCACTGATTGTAAAGCCTTCTTTCCCAACAGCAGGATAGAAGTTTAATTAAAACTCCACCTGGTACTAACCTAATCCAGCAAAATCCCATCCATTTCAGGGGATAAACCCTTGCCGAGGTTGGTTAACCAAAGCAATACAGTTTAGGCACTTTTATGTACTCTTCCTTGAATTTAACCGATTTCTATGAGAAAAGCTGCCAAACCCATTCAAATCTCTAACACATTTTACATGGCATTGAAACCGGCTTATTAAGGTCACTTGGTGAATCATGGATGAAGAACACTGGCTGCATTTTAATATTGGTGTTTCACTTATCCTTTGTAATTTCCACAAGGATGAACAGAAAAAAAACCCAAACCACCCAGCTGAAGTTCCTCATACTCCTGATTCCCATCCCTATCTGTAGGGCAGAGAAGGCACAGCACCTTCATTGCTCAATGTACACCCAGCTTCATAATTCCTTATTCAACTGAGTACTATTTATGCAAATGATGCTATTAAGATCATAGGGCAAATCCGGCTCTTTCCTGAGAGTCAGCAGATTCAGACGCTGGTTTTGGGAGCACGAACACATGCTTAATGTCAGCAGGGTACACCCAATGTGTAAAATGGAATGAATTATTTAAAAGGCTGTTGGTTTGGAATTGTGTTCTTGCTATATATAGGGAAAACATAAATAGAATTTGGCATTGTGAGAGGGTCTATGTCATCTCATGAAAATGTATGGGATGTTTGCAGGATCAGGGCTATGTTTTGAAAAGAAAATAATTGCAGGGCAATTTCTGAGAGACACAACCGCACTGTGGCAAAAACATGAACAAGCACAGGATAGTTCTCCAAACTAATCAAAACCAAAGTCAAATAATTCCTCCACTCATGATTTGTTTTGCTCAGTTTCAGGAGCCACATAAATAAGACAGATCAGGTGCCCAGCAATAGAACAAGAGAGAGGATTACATTAATTACTAATAAATTCAACCCTGTTTTGGAAAATTCTCAGCACTTACAGTTCATCAGTTAAGAAATCATTAAAATAATAAACTTAATGTCACATAGACATAGAACTTTCACAGAGCAGAACGGAGCTAAGAATTAGTTTTCCAAAGAAAGGGATGTAATTCTAACACATCGTTCTAATTCTAAATCCTGCAACTTTATCAAAGGGATACCTGAAATGTTGTTTAACATCTTGCCCATTCTACCTTTTGGAGAGGAGTGATTATGTTGGAATCTTGCTTCTATTAGAAATTAAGGATCTAGCTATGGAGGTATAGGGAAAAATTGAAAATGCAAACTAGATGGAACTCACAGGCCCAACCCAAAAGATATGTCTTAATTTTCATAAAATTTCTAATTCCATCTTGTGAATTTATGATAAAATTTAAGACTGGCAGTATCATGGGTGTTTGTTCTCTGTGGAAAGCATCAAGTTAGACAACTGGTATGAACTTGCTTCTGAGCCTTATTTCTTCTGAGTTACAGCAGAATAAATAAAAAACCAGTTGCACTGATTTTGATTTTGGAAGAGAACCAGATTTAGGGTTTTGTTTTTTGTGTTTTTTTTTTTTTTAGCAATTCTCTATTTCCTCTTCGATAAGAATACTTTAGGAAATGAACCTTTAATTTCATATCCATCTACTGGCTCTTACCTAGGGAACCAAGAACTCATTTTAGACCTAAGTTTAACTGTGTGATGATTCTCATTAGAAGCATCGTTATTTTATTTTGAAAAAGAAAACATTCTATAAATATGCAGCCCAGCACACTCTTCCCCTATATCAAGCTTTGCCTATGGTAATTAGTTTGCTTTTTTTTTTTCACTCTTTGTTTGCCATCTTAGATGCTGAATTCTCAAAGAGCTGAATAGATACATTTCTGGTGTAATGCAATCTCACCCTATCTGGAGCTTGTTTTCTGTATGTCCACATAGGCTTTTTCTTGCTGACACATCAGGCACCATTCCTGTAACTTTGCCATACAGAGCGGAGACCCAAGTACATCTCCGGAATTTTTAAGCCCCAAAAGCAAGCTGTCCTTAAAATGCCTACTTGGATGGTTGGAGCCCTGAGCTTCAAGGTGAATGTTATGTTTTTTCACTTGTCTTTCCTAATTCCAACCCATTCCGACTTAGTTCAACCAGTGTATCTTGGAATATGGATACATCTGGATCCAGTTGCTCTAGCTTCCAGAATCATTGCTTGATGGGACTCCTTTTCACTCCCCCCCCCACCCCACTTCCCTAATGAAAATAGAGGGTACTGAGGCTGGGAATAAGAAAAAGATTGAATGCCTCCAAGAATGATGTGGTAGGAAAAGGGTTTCCTGCCCAGCCCTGCTGGCAAATACAATGGGTTCAATGCTAACCCTTATGAAGCCACTAAGTTTTCCCTTCAACCTGACCATAGCCAAGAGTTGGATTTCTTCTGTCGTTACAGATGTAGTAACTTGAAAAAGCACGAGAAGGAAAAATAGTTCTATTTTTAAGTGGATTTTGCACAAATTAGCAAACTAGGCACAGAAAGAATTCAAAACCTGTCCCTCTTGTTACGTGTCTTGCACAAGAATGTTTTGACAGATGGATGCATTCAGACAGAAATTGAGAAAATGAACCCAGTAAAGGTTTCCTGATTATTTTTGTTTCCAACATCTCAAATATTTGAATGACTAAATGCAAAACTATGTTTCTATGTCTGGGAGGCAATTAACAACAACAAAACTGCGGAAAAGTCTTTCATTTCATTTGATTAAAAATAGAGCAGAGGTCAGAGTCCTACAAAGGCATATGCTCCTGCCACGCTTTATGCTGCAGAAGAGCTTTACTGAGTTCAAAGGAACAACTTTAAATTAAGACTTTAAACATATGCAGGGGGATTTGGAGAGCTCTTTGCCAGCGAGCGCGTGTCCTGCATCCCAGCCCCCCTGGGTGACCCAGCTCGAGCCACCAGGGAAGGCAGGACTGAGCTAAGACTTGGATACTCCTCACCTGAGAGGTGCTGCCTGTATTTGAGAACAACATTTTAAAGATCCACAGCAGAATTTATCAAAGCTCTTCTATCACAGCTCTCAATGATTACAGCCCTCCTGAATAAGCTGATGTGTATTAAAAAATGAATCAGGTAGAACTAAAACTGATTGACTGCTTTAATAAAGGCAACTCTAATACTGCTCCTCCCCTGAGATGCTGACATTTACACACATGCTTGATGCTACTTGAATAAAATTCAAAGTAACACGAGCATATGCATTTGCGGAGCTACTGCTCTGGTGACTAACTGTGGTACTGGGGCATCCATTGCGGTATTACTCCTCTTCTCATGTAAACCAGTATTTTTTCCTCAGAATAATTTATTTAAAAGACATCAGGATAATACTGATAGATTAAAATAGTGTCCAGTACGTATATGAAAACAGAAGAAATCAAAACCATGCATCCACTGTTGGATTGTGTTGCTTTATATCATGGGAACGGTCAATTAAGTTTAGTCAATTGTTTTAATTTAGTTTATATCAGGGATGCTGATATAAACTGACAGGCTGAGAGAGCTGGGGTTGTTCAGCCTGGAGAAGAGAAGGCTCTGGGGAGACCTTATAATGGCCTTTCAATA
>JAOXNO010000063.1:36449071-36468776 GCA_028565335.1 Limnodromus scolopaceus
TCCCTGCCCAGGGCAGGGGGTTGGAACTCGATGATCTTTAAGGTCCCTTCCAACCCAAACCATTCTATGATTCTATGCAATGAAGACAATTTTCTGACACTGAGCCAGACAGCAATCACAGCTGGCTTTCAAAATTCTTTTTCCACATATCATTCTTTCACCATACTTTTGAAGAACTTTATTTTCGTTATTTCTAAACAAATCAGAAGATTAAATTCAGGTAAGAAAGTTTTCTAGATAAAACATGTTATTTCTTCCATTGCATTTCAAGATGTCTAAAATAACTTCTACTGTCCAGCTACTGAGCGTTTCCTTTTGATGCCTGAAAATAGAATCAGATTGCTTCTATTAATAACTTTTCAGTTAGGACTCCATAGAACAATATATTGTTGAACTCCGTATGCAGGGTAAAGTAAAAAAATAAAAGCCCCTGTTAAGAGTAATAGTAGAATATTAGAATAGACATGATCTCTGGTCATTGACAAGAACTAAAGCAGTATTCCATTTCTGAATATTTATACCGTTGCATTAAAATAAGGAAATAAGCTTTTAGTTTTAAGTAAAAGTTTATGATCCCAGTAACTCACCATTCTAAACATGGAATATCCTTTCCAATAAAAAAAGAAAAAAAGAAACTATTCTATTGCTGTGTATAGAAATATTTGAGTTAACAGTTAAGTTTTTTAAGGCATGCTTGACTTTGAGTATATGAGCCATCCTCCTTCCATGAGTAGTTGTCTTATTCATGTGCTTAAAACTGGATGTCTACTTAAGAAAGTGGGTGAATCATGGCCTAAATCAAGAGTTATTCTATTTAATTGAACTTACACTGATATGAGGTCAGAATGAAATTTAGAGGGCCCCGTTCTTTACTTCCTTTTTAAATTTTTTATGCAGCTGAATCCAAATATTCAGAAATTTTGGGTGGATAGACACAGATTCACAGTAATATATCATAATGGGATATTTGGATCGTAACATTGTAATACAGGCCTAAGAACAACAGTGGACCAAAAGAGTCATTTGTACTATAGATATTCTTTCTGGATCAAAAAAAGTTTGATTTGATTTTGTCCCTAAAGCACACTATGAACCTCCTCCAGGAGTTTGCACCACGAAGAGAAATCTGACGATGACTCTGAAAGATCCAAGCCTCGTAACCTTATAATACATCTACCCGCAAGCAGCGTATTATTGCATTTGTTCCATAATTAGATAGAAAAGGGTGTAGGCTGACAAAGACAATGACCTGGTAAAGTAGAAAAGTATGAAAACAAGGTGATAACACTGTAGGAGGTTAATGATGAAGACTAACAAAGGTTCAGATAAATCTCTTGCGCATCCAGCTGCACACTGATGGGATACTGAACCACACACGCTCTCCTTGTTTCATCGGAGTGAGTTTGTGCTTTGTCACCTTTGCCTCATTCAGACTCCACGCTTTCCAATAGAGAAACATTTATTACAAAAAATGTCCCTGCTATTTCTTGCAATACTGATGTCTAGGTAGTGACATCAGTACCAATGCAGCAGAGTCTCCATTTCTTTGCTCTTCAGACTTTCCGGATACTACAGAAAAACCTCTTGTAAAGGCTTTTCACTCTTCATAAGAGTTATGTGCCCATAATTATTCATGCTCTTTTTCCTCTCCATGGTGATTCACAATACAGCAAATATACATACATACATAAAACCTTTTTCTTCTGAAAGGTGAATCAGCGGTACCATTTTGAACAGGCTCATTTCTCATTGGATTGGCATCATACAAAAAGGTACGACACAGAGTCTCATTCAGGATTTGGTTAAACCCATATTTCTCTGCCTCAGGAGGAGCACTAATAGCCCCTGTTTTTCTCTCACTGGTTACTAGACACAGAATTGTTAACTCTAGCTCCTGAGAAAATAAAAAGGAGGTAACTTTTAATTACAATTTATATGGGACGTCTTAGCTTCTCCGTAGGTCCTCTTAATATAAAGCATATGTAGGGACCACATCTTTGAGAAATATATTTCATATTGGTACACTACTATACCAAAATCAAAAAATAATGTTAGATATATCAAGGAGTCCTGACATCATTCAGAGCTTTCCTCTATGCTTTTTGCCGAGGACATAATCTGTGGAAGACATCAATAACTAAATCATGGAAAGGTGACACCTGTCACTCTGTCAGTTCAAGTGTTTTCTGCTTCCCCATGTTGTCTGATGGTCAGTGAGGTTACAAACAAATGTTTTCTGCAGGGATGGGGATGAGATTCATTTCTTCCACATGACCTTTATAAGTGCAGTAATCCTGTCACCTGAGCAGCCGCCTGTGTAATAACCTGTCTGTTTAATTACTTTGAGATTTTATTTAGACCTGATTCAAGGTTGACGGTGGTTATTCAGATGAGTATGAACCATAAACTTACCCTGACACAAAATTTTCCAAAAGTGCAGGGGTATCTATTGTTGAAGTTTTATTCTGACTGTCTTTAAACTACAAAAACTCTCTAGCTTGAGTTTATTAAAGACCAAGAAACTTGACTGTACACGGTTCTTGTACTCAGTACTGATGTCAGCTGAGTAGCTTAGACCATAACCCATGTGCAGAATTAGAGACCGGTTCACAACTCATTCCTTAGCATTAAAAGCAACTTATTTTAGGAAGATGAGTTCAGATAACCCTGATGAGAAACCTGACACAAAGACATTCTGAATTCCAGAGGATTCAGTGGAAGTTGTCAATGTTCAGCACATTTAATTCAAGATTAAATCCGCTACATTCAAGCTTACTCTATCTGCTGCTAGAAACAGTCTAAACATTTCCTTGAAGTATGGCCAGGTTTCCAGCCACTGAGGTCACATATAAAGATTAAACACAGAATGGTGTGTTTAAGTTGTTAACCTATGCAAACATTTTTGCTATGTATTTCAATGAAGTAGGTAACTTAGAGGAATGTACTTAGGAACACTGTACAAATAAACAAGCGATTATTCATATTAGAAAGAGGAGAAAGGAGGACTCAAGTGTGCCCTAATGCATATTGATCAACTTCGGAATAATAGACTAACTTTCAGGGGGAAATGCCACTGGATCAGACTGACACTGGTTCCATTGCTCTAAAGGGAAGATGTCGTCCTAGTACTGCCAGAAAAAACCAAAAATTATCTATATTTGATTTTGTCTAAATTCAGAGGTTAATTTATCTTTCTGGCTTTTATCTTGCCATCAACACTATATCTCATTAGCAGAACAGAATATGCAGTTACCTGAAAAATATAAAAGAATTATCTCAATGCTTAAAAGTAGTATATGGAAAGCGTCTTTCCTCCAAGAAAAATGTCAACAGAAACACATAAGAATTTAAAAAAAAAAAAAAGAACATTTCATAGGATAATTTCAAAAAAACTCCAGAAAATTTGGACTTGAAAATGTTGCGTGGCAATTCCACGGAGTCACAGTTCACACTCCACTGCATGATCCAGGGTCCCTAACAGGGCAATGTGCACCCATAAAACACCAAAGTCTTCCCGCTTTTACATGTCTGACGAGTTCCTGATGATTGTGCGATAAAAAAAGTAGGATAATAGGAGGTTAGTTCATAGAGGAGAGAGGAGCTGTCAGAGAAGACTTTCTAGAAGGCTCTGGGGATCTCCAAATACATTCTTTACTACTTAAAGCCGTAATTTTTCAGGTTATAGTCAGCATCTCCATTTCAAACGAAGAATCAGACACATCTAGCCTACCTTTAGTTTTACAATTACTGTATTATATAATCTTTGCACAATAAATGATGAAAACCAAACATAATATCCTAAATTGGTAAGTATAAAGACTGTTGACTGGACCCACCCAGTTAAATTACATATTGAAAACAATTTATACTGTGTACTTCTTTGTATCTTGGGATCTCATAAGGCACAGAGAGATTTTGGAGAAGGCATCATAATTATTCAAGAAAACAAAGTCAAAGTCCTTTTAACATAAATATTATGCTCCTGCTCAGCCTTATCATGGAGCCTGCAACCAAAACAAAACAAATGTCATTGGTACTAGGTTTGCCTTTTAATTCCTAACAACCAGTTTGACTTCAGTAAGTGCTCTCTGTGAGAATAACATGCAGTTGTTCTCCTGCCCAGACATAAGCACCATCTGTCATTTAATAGGTGCTTCAGTGACTCATTAGTCTGTGCTTAAATTGACTTTGAACAGAACACTGCCATTTTATTGCTGCTGTGCTTCACACCGCCAGCTCGGACCCTTAAAGTCAATACTGACAACGTCGATATCTCGGAAAACAGTTTCCAGACTTCTTTCCAGTCTTAGTATTGTGTTCTTCACCTGGCGCTTTCTGAATTCATGAGCACACAACACAGTCCAAATACAACTGTACTGATTTTCATGGAGGAAAGGCAATGTGCCAGTGTTGGCTGAAGATGTCTTCTCTGCAGTTCTTAGCAAACATAGCAAGGTAACACCAACATCCCCAGCTCCTTTTTAGAAAGGCACACTCCTTTATCTCATACATTCAAAGTTGAAGGTTTTACAGATCACATGTGCTAATCTCTGTAAATTTAGTCAAACATTTTGATTAAAATAATCCAATTTATATAAATAATATAGTGTTTATACCAAAAAGTTCAGAAATCATTTGCTCTCCCAGAGAAAAGACTAGAACTGACTATCAAAAGAACAAGTATAAAATGCTGTCCCTCCCCAAAGATAATCACAACCATCCATGTGGGAAGGAAAAATACCATGCCTTACTCTTTGGGATTAGGGCATTCTTTTAATTTGCCATTTGGCATTATGACCACAGTAAACAAAGACAGAAAATATAGAAACCATGTGACTGCTTGTTCCATAGCCTTTTGCACACTGCTGCTGTAGACTTGCTTTCAGATGTCAGAACAAAGCTGCCTGCTCACTGATGCTCAGTAAGAAATGTCAGGGAAGAGATAAGCAGGCTAAAAGGAGACTATTTTAGAAACACGGACTGTTCTATCATTAGTTCTATAGATAAACTTTCCGACATATTTTTGAACAGCAAAAGTTATTGCTTAGCCAAACGTAAAGTCAGAAGGAGACAGTGTTTTAATATGGAAGTAGGGATGATTTCAGGACCTTCATATAGGATAAGATAGTTTAACCCTGTTAGGTACCTGTTTTAAGCTCCTAGTATACTTAAGTCTTTATGTTAAAATTATTCTGCTTGTCAGAAAAAAACAAGAAAATATAAGTGTAAATCTTCAGGACGTAAGTCAGAAATAGGAAGAAAACTACTTGTTTTCAGGTGAGCATTAAGATGTCATGGAATGGTAAATAAGGGACAAATTCTGCATAATTCTCAGTTTTGCAATAGAGGAATTCATAGAATGGTTTGGGTTTGAAGGGACTTTTAAAGATCATCTTGTCCAACACCCCTGCAACGAGGGGGACATCTTCCACTAGATCAAGTTGCTCAGAGCCCCATCCAACCTGACCATGAATGGTTCCAGGGATGGAGCATCTACCACCTCCCTCTCAGTAACCTGTTCCAGTGCTTCACCACCCTCATTATAAAAAATGTCTTCCTTGTACCCAGTCTGAATTCACTCCCTTTTAGTCTAAAAGCATTACCCCTCGTCCTCTGGCTCCCCTCCCTGATCAAGAGTCCTCCCCAGCTTTTCTGGAGCCCCTTTAGGGACTGGAAGGGGCTTCAAGGTCTCCCTGGAGCCTTCTCTTCTCCAGGCTGAACCCCCCAACTCTCTCAGCCTGTCCTCCCAGCAGAGGGGCTCCAGCACTCCCAGCAACTCCATGGCCTCCTCTGGCCCCGCTCCAACAGCTCCATGTCCTTCTGCTGTTGGGGTAACACCTTAAGTAACACATACTGGACATTGTCAAAAGCTGAAGTGGTGACAGACAAGATAATACACTGTTTTCTTGAGATGATCCTGTAAAGGCACACTCAATCTAGAGATCACCTTCACCTGCAAACATATATTAAATCGCTCTTTTTTCACAATATACTTTTAAAGCATGTTAGTTAAGATATTTTTAGAAGTCCTCTTAGTCATATCTAAATGCATCTCCAAAGGGATTTAATTTAGACTGCGATTAATTTTCCTCTCCCCTACACAGCAAGTACAAATGGTATAAAAAGCTCCTAGATGAAACAGGAAGCATTTTAAGGCCAGCACAGATGTCAGGCACTCATGATGCGAGGCAAAAATCAGCAGAGAATATGACCTATTTGATACTATATTCCTCTCACATTGCTATAAATCAGGAGTAACTCCACTGAACTCTGGCTTATTATGCTGATGAAAATGAGGTGTGAGCCAGAGAATAAGAATCTTGATTAATCACAAGAAGTTTTTTCTGTCTGAAATACTTAGTTGTCTTTGGCGTGATGGTTGCCTCAGTGCATTCATTTGGCTTGCATCGGTCATGCTGCTTTGCGTCATGTCTCAGAAGGTGGCTTTTAACAGCAACATTTGTTGTATTGTAGATGTTATAACAGGTTTGCTGTGCATTTCCATACGTTTGTAAGAGGCGAAAGTTACTTCACACCACAGCAGCACAAGGATTCATAGTGTGAACGCTAAATGAGTTTTAATGGGTACTTGTCATTTGCTGCAATCTGTAACAAAAACTCTCAAGAACAAAGAAAAAATAGGTGGAGAAACATAGTGCTACAATCCATAGTGCTACAGTACTGACATTTAACGTAATAGCACTTTCCTAATGCTATTTTCTACATATTACTGTTCCAAATGTTAACCCTCACATGGCCTGTCTCCACTTTCATATTAATGGGAATACATTGCATTGAGTTAGACGCTTTTCTAATGCTTACCCCTCAGAACAATCCTGCAGAACACTGAGGAACTCTCATATCCCTCAGGAAAACAGTGACACACATTTTTGACCAGGCAATTAGCAGGTCCTTTGGGATTCCCCACGCATGTCAAACCATATGGTCATTCAATTTGCATTTAGCAAATGCTATCTGACTGCATAAGCTACAAACACCCATTATGTCTAGAAATCCCACTTATATTGGCATAGAAACACCGGTAGAGTCTGGCTATGTTTTCACCATAAAGACAGCTACCTCTAGCACGGAATACAAAAACTATTTAGCATCTGTTTAATGCACATGCAAATGTAAAGACTGGGCTATTTACTTCAAAGTAGGTTTCATTTTGAAAAATTTTGAAAAATTAAGCAACACCATATTAAAATAAATAGAAATAAAGAATGGATATTGCTTATATTAGGGAAACTCACTGAGTTAGATCAACAAGGCCACGGCCCCTCTAAGCAGCGTATCCCTTTGTTGGCTACTTCACACTCTTGCTAGAGAGACAAGAGAATTTGGTTTCACTCACACCAGATGTTAAAAGAAGAATATTTTAGAAACATCTCCACCCCTGAGCAAACCCCTAGTGAGAGGTCAAGGCCTCAACTCCTGTTTGAGCTATTGCTGCATTTCTTGGGCCATAACTGATCTCAATGCAAAGCAGGAGAAAACCCCATCAATCCCGGAGGAAGTACTGCACCCCATTTGGAGCAGTACAGATGACTGCAGAACACGAGGAGCACTGATATCTGGGCCATGCATTCCCAAAATTTGCACAAAACATCATATTCTGTTTCAGTTTTGTCACCGGGAGATTTAGCTGTCACAGGAAGACACACAGGTACCTGCAGACTCTCTCACTCAGCAGATGTTCTTACTGTGGATTTCCTTTCACACATCACACACAAACATAACATACACTCTAGTAAGTTCTTCGACCCCAAATTCTCAGGTTAAGCTTTCTTTCTGATACTGTCTAAGAACAAAACCAGCACAGAGCTGTTTTTGTGCCTCCTCCACACATTTCCAAGAGAGAGACCTCGCCTAAGATACAGTCTGTGAAAAACATCTCCAGCTGCTGAGCTGAAGGGTTTAAATAGCAACAAGTGGAAAGAACCACCTGTGCCTAAAGCCGCAGGCCACACTTTAAAGGGCTTCTGTGCAATCAAAATAACATGGTGCTTCTCTACTAGCCTAATCAAAGTTGCCAGCAGAGGGGTTAGATGAAAAGACACTATCATAAGAGCTGGCAACCTTGAGCCTGCAAAACGAGGCTGACAAGAAGTACTGTAAGGCCCTTCAATGCCTCAGAGAAAAGGTGCTATAAATTTGCTCTTCTAACTGCATCTCATTTACAGTCGATATCTGAGGCAGCCCTAACATTTGAAAACTTACAGGACACAAGTTTAAGAAAAGGAACTGTTAAACAGGCAATGAATGCAGGGCCAGCTTGAACATGGTAATGATGGGAAGGTACACACTGCTCTGTCTTTTCCACCCGAAAAAACACCAGACTCTCATACAAAGTACCCAAAAGTAAAATGCAATGTTTTCAGAATCAGCAGATGCTCGCTAGGAAAACAAATGTGTCTATAAAGAGTATTTGTCATGTTGAATCCCACTGCATTTTAAATAAATTACTGTGCCACAAAACCCAATTTGCAGTCTTTAAACCCCTGTGCCACTGACTCAGATGACCCTTCCCCACCAAACAAGGTGCAAAACCCTCCTGCAGATTCCAAGCCAACCTTCAGAGCGTATGTTCCAGATGGATTCAAGGACATGGGTGATTTCTTTATCTGCAGAAGGTAAGATAGAGCTGGGCAGTTCTCCCTTGTTTTGTATTGAAGTGTTTGAACAATTACAGACCTTAAGGCTTAGGAAACAGAAGTCGGTTATCTATTTTGAGACCATGTAGAACGCAGACAAGCATGTGAACTAAAAAAAGGAATGTTTTTAGGGGCTCAAGGTTGTACTGTTTCTTTTAGAGGTAGGAATAAGCTCTAGGTTTGGAGAGCTGTTTAGGTGCTGCTACCACAAAAACAAAGAGTCTTGAACTCCCTACACCACTCCAGTGATAAAACTCTGAATAAACAAATTAACTCATTGTAGAGAAAGAAAAGCACCCGTCACAGCAGCTCTCATATCACGGAACTCCTTGGTTTTATATGGAAAAAACAAAAAAAGGCCCTTTAGTAATACCTGTGACATAAGATTTTCCATCAGGTTTCCAGTTCTGATTTTAAGCTAGCTAAGCAATAGATATGTAATACCTTGGCACTACTTACTCCGAGGGGCACTTTATAACAACCTCAGCAATACCGAGATTTTTCTGTGACTCCCAGCAAAAAGCTTCCTACCAAGTCCTGTCCCAATGCACCTTCCACCAGCCGATGCTGCCCCGATGACTCCTGTCCTCACTTCTTTTGTGAATAAAATCCAATATGCAAAGTTTTATTTTAGAGCAGATTTTTTCCCAAATCTGCACATTATAATGTACAGCTGAGAATGTGCCAATTGTTATCCTTGAAGAACACCGCCTGATGCCTTGTGAACCCCCACATGATGCTTCACCAATAACGACGGGTTGGATTACATTTTTTTTTACTGCAGTGAAAGGTCTTTTTGAAGTTCATTTTATGCGCCTGCAGTCAGTGTCTACTGTACGAAAGAGTCTCGAAAGATAAAGTCCATACCAAGGTAACAGCCATAGAAAATTTTGGAAAGTGCAGCTAAAAAGTCAATACATATGGGTAGGTGACTAAATAAATCTCTAAAGATTTTTTTTAAAGCCATAACTTGGAATTGTGTCAACAAACCTTGCTTATTATTTTGCATCATTAGGAAAGAAAGAGGAAGGGAAAACAAGCAAAGACTTAGGGGAAAAATTACTTTCCTTTATAACAGCTACAAAAAAATTAACAATGTCAAATGTTGCAAAAGAGAACTACAAAGGCTAAAATAGAATATCCAGCCTGAGAGGTTTTTAATCACGTTATATTGACTGAAGAATAAATGTCTTGGCTTGGGCTTCAATGGGCTGGCTCTGTAGTAAATTCTCCTGCCTTAGACACTTTGCAAATGACATTTTACACAGAGAAAAATCTCCTGGAAATACAACAGTAGAACATGACAACTCATAAATAATAATGGCATGAACTGGGAAGGCAGAGCAATCTCACCTTTTAAGAGACTCACGCAGGTTACAATGTTCTGTTTAAATGTACATCACTGCATTGTGTTACGGTGGCACAGAGGCATGTCCCTGCTCACCTCCCCATGTTCTTTATGCAATAGCATGGAAAACACTTACTTCACTTTGAAATTAAAAATTCAAGTCTGTAAATTGCTCCTCAATATATTTTTCACTTATTTTTACATTTCCAAATCTTACTGAAGCTGACAACTGTATCGGGAAGGGCACTTAAAAACAAACCCAAGGCTCAGACAGTCATTTCAACTGTTTTCATGGAACTGGGAAACGAGGGGTTTTTTACCCTGGAAAAACAGCTGGTGACCATCACTTAAGGTCCTCCTTTATGTAGAACATAAAGGCTAAAGTCAGAACAACAGTCAGGAGCAATGACCAATTTGGACAGCTACTTTCTTAGATTATATGAAGGCTGTTTTTAACTAAACTCTCGCGGAAAATGTGTGTCAAATTAAGCAATACATTCCAAAAAGAAAGGTTCAGATGAGATTTTTTCCAGCCTTCTAGTCTACTATTGCTTCTCTAATGTTTAAAATACAGCTGTCATTCAGTTGATTTCCCTTGTTCCAGGAGCAGTTTAATAGTGAAACACATCATCCATATAACTCTGTTTTGGGTAAACAGGTTGAAAAATACCAGGCTTTCCTAACTTCTCTCTCCGGGCTGCTATTACTTTTGTACTGACACAGCAACCTGATAAAAATCTCACCCTCTGATACAAAAGCAAAAACATCCTCTGCCTCCCTCACAATAACAGAAGAACACATCTTTCCTCATTCAAGAGTTCAGAGAAATTTCTATGGCTTTCAGGTATTAGTCACTACCGAATCATCACAGAAAGCTGCATCACCAGCTCAACAGAAATGTAGGAGGGAAGAACATTCAAAGATAATTCTCCATCCCAGGCTCCTTTAACACAAGCTTAAGCCCCACATCTCCTCCCACTCCGGACATTCCTGACTCTGGTCAATGAGATTACTTGTACCGAGGAAGCAGGAAGGTAATCCAGCAAAGTTTTGGAACTAGAGGAAAGGTCCACACAGAGCAGTTTGGGAAGGGCTGCCTTCTGCTCACAGAGAAGCCAGGCAGAGCAAAAGGTAGGATGTGGCTTGCAAGTCAGTGGCAAATTGCTGGATTTCTCAGGGGTTTGAGGCTGTCCTCACTGAGGAAACACGGGCCATCATGAACCAGCTTGATGACAGTCATCTCCATACAGCCTTAGATAGTAACACCTGTCACCTTGGCACACCAGGCAGATCAGGATGCCTGATGCCTAAGGAGCTGGTGCAGCTACATTAACTTGTCTGCATGGAAGGACTTTCCTAAATCCAACTTGTGAAAGCTCTCCCTCCGACTGCCTGCAATAACAAAGGAGCTTCCCACGCTGGGCAGTCACATTGTCCTGAAAACAAACATCACCTCAGATAAGTGAAAGTGAACACAGGTGACGGCGTTGCCTAGATCAAGATTGGTATGATACCTAGGTGGCTGTCCCTTGTTTGGGCACATACTCCTCCTTCATCTGTCCCTCAGCAGAGCTTTGCTCTCCTCAGAGCCCAGAGGCTGCGCCTCTCTCTCCTGGCACCTCATTCAGGGCTGCTTGAAGAACTTTTCCTGGCAACACTTCATTTCCTTTCCAGCAGCAGATGCTGCAGTCACCTTACAACGAAGATTTAGCAGCCAGTAACCCAGGATTATCAGCAGCACAAAATACAATCATCACAAACGTCCAAAGGACACATAGGTATAATGAAAAATATGACACAAAGTCCCAAAATTCTTCCCTTCTAGCAGGCTCAGCAGAGGTGTCACATCTCCCATCTTACTACCATTGGCAATAACAAAACTGAATTGAACCATCAGCAAATAAATATAGAAAAATACACAAAATCAGGAATACAGAAATATCCCTGTAGCAAAGTAGCTGCTCTAATTATTTAGCAGCAACAACAAAAATGGGAGCTTAATTTCATGTTCCTAGACCAGCTGTCAAGCTTTTGCAAAAAAATTATAAATGTCTTTGTTAAGTTTCTCCTATTTGTAGACAGCTCTGTGCTAGACACATCCCAGGTCAGCAATTACCATCTAATTGTGCAAGTCAAAGATGTGGGAAATCAGTCTCTAGGATATTGTGCCTTAGCAACAGCGGAAATTGCAGTGGTGGGAAATACCCAGGTACCTCCAGGTGGCCATCTTCCTTCCAGAACTCCCAAATATGAATTACCCTCAGGTCATTTCCAAGGTAAGTCAGAAGATCCTAATTTTCAAAATCATTCAATTCAGAGCTTTCAACCCAGATGAAGTCAGATTCTTCTGCAAGCTTGTATCTACTCTGGGTAATTCCTTTGGATTAGGAACACTGGCTTTGATACTGCAAACCTGTGATTAATTTAGGTTTATGAATAATCCCATTAAATTCAGCCTTCTCTTGTGCATTTGCAGAAATGCTGCTGTGTGCACAGGTTCATTATGAAAAGCGGATTTGCTGTGTGTTGCTCTTTGGAAAGCAAAAGGGAAATGCATACAGCAGCAGGCCAAATTTAACTGGGAGATCAGGAAATGGCTCTCAGGTATATTATCTTCAAGTGACAATTGATGAAAGTATGTTTCACTTACACAGTGGTGTTTAAAATAATTTACATACCTGTGTTTTGGACTACCAGTCTTGTTTTTCCTCCCTGAAAGGCTAACACTTTTACATTCTAACCCCTAAACTTTTGGAAGCACCTAAAATCAGTGCTGCCTTTTCCCAGCTCCTTACTCCAGCCCTAACAGTGCTCAGGCAGTAACAGAAACACAGGGCTGTCTGATGCACAGAGCAAAGCTGCTGCTGTTCTATTTATTGGAACTCCAAAGGGAATCCCTCAGGCATGCAAAGATGCAAAAGGGGTAAGAAAAGGTCGCTTAAAATAACAATCTTATTTTAAACATGGATTAGAGATCACACTGTCTTTCCTCATAACAAAGCAAGTGATGCAGTGAGGGAACCGAGTCGCATGACTATATTCACATACTTCAGGAATACAGTCATATGGGTTAAGAGGCACAAAACCTAAACAAAATCACCCAAGAAACACATTAATGCTAGCATAAACAAATGGATGTTTAAATTAGAATGAGGCCTCCTCCATAATGGCTTTGCCTTGTTATTTTGAGGCCTGATGAGGCACCGCACACATCTCATTTATAACAGTCACTTTCTCCT
This sequence comes from Limnodromus scolopaceus, assembly GCA_028565335.1. Lineage (NCBI taxonomy): Eukaryota > Metazoa > Chordata > Aves > Charadriiformes > Scolopacidae > Limnodromus > Limnodromus scolopaceus. Next base: position 36,462,316 of record JAOXNO010000063.1, read on the forward strand.
TTCTCCTTGTTAGGAACTGTTCTGCATCCATGGAGTCGAAAGGGTTTATGTCTTATAAAAACAACTGACAAGCTGTATTTCATGAGGCCTGTACAGTCTAAACACAAGTCTTTGTAGCTATATTTCCATGGTAACAGAAAAAAAAAAGTTATAATTTTCTCGGGGTTTGCTGTCCATTCTTCCTTAGACTATCTGGCATAAAAGTGTTTATTGCTTTCCACCAGTGCAGTACTGCAGAAGTATTTTTAGCTCCGCTAATTCAATTTTATATTTAAATCAATCTGAAAATGAGTTAACTTTCAGTCTGCCAAAGGATATCAGGCAAAGCTTTCACTGATTTAATTTTGTTTGGGCTTGTGGTGATGGAGAGATTACACCATGTAACAACAAGGAAATGTGTCCCAAAGTTCTAGAAGAATTTCATCATTTCATTATTTCACTTCAATTTCATTATTACCCTTTAGAATTTATTTGATATAAAATGCTGCTGTTTGTGGAACTGTGGAGGCTTGCACTATCTCATCAGAGATCTGAATAATAACAATTATATATTCAAAGGATCTCAAAGCAGATTGAGAAAATTATGTATACAAGTCCTGCAATATTGCAGGAGACAAATTATGATATTTTACAATAACTGAGGCAGAGATTAGTGATGGCTGAGTATTTAGATATTCATTCATAAATCCAGTTAAAGTCAATAGAAACTGGTTAACTTCAGAGTCATAAATAGCCTGCCTACTGATACGGAGAATGAGTCTGGCAGAAAAGAAGCTCCAAGCCCAGCATTTCTTGATTTCCAGATGCCTTCTGTAGCTAATAGACCATATCTCATCATTTTTTGATAGTATAAATTGTTTAAGAAGCCTATTATGGCAAAATACATTGGCATAGTCTTCAGCCACAGCTGCTTTAAGAGCAGTGCTCTACTGCAGCTAGATGCAAGAGCAACGTTGCCTCCTGTTTCATCCTGAGGCCTGTTGCCTCTCTGAAAACAATAACTGATAAAAAGGATTAAGTTATTTTGATAAGAAGAAAATCTTTGCTGCTAACACCAGAGCCAAGTTTCTTGGTTCATACTCAGGGTGGGTAAGGAAATAGAATGACAGCACAAGAACTTCCTAATGTCCACCCAAATTGCCTGGACAGTGCTGCGAGCACATGATTTCTATGGGGCAGTTTCATTTCTGTGCCTCCTTATTCTTAATAGCAACCTTCTGTGGCTGGCAGCAAAAAATTAATCGTGTTTGTGAGTAACCCTTTGTCCTTCAGACTGAATCATTCCAACATTATTCATCTGGGGTTTTCCTTAAACTTGGAATATTTCCACTTACATTAATGTTTTACCCATGATTCCAGGTTCAGTGGCAATGTAGAGAGGTCCATTACCATTTGATGGGGAGTTTCTCTGAGGGCTTTTTTTTCCCAGTTGATCCAGCCAGAAAGATTTATCCACCACTAGAGCTTGACAGAGAAAGACAGGCAGAGGTAAGTACAAATATAAGGAACAATCAGTCTGAAGTCGCAGAATGACTTCTTCAACTGGTGCTCAGAAGATTTGAGTGCATAGAGGATTTGGTTAATATGGATTAAAGAAACTTCATATATGTGAGACACTAGGATTCTTAAAGATAAGGCCAGGGAAACAATCATTTGCCTGCAAATAACTCCTCGTCTCACAACGCGAGGATTTATGTCCCTTGCCTTGCCATTCTTAATGGAGAGCTCTTCAGCATTTCCGGGCAGTGGGAAAATGCAATTATCTCCTCCTACAGAAGAAAAGACACTCGGTAGAGTCATTTGCCCAAATTCATACGGGCAGCCTGTGACTAACCTAGCAATTATATTCTGCTCAGTGCCTAATCCATAAAACTCCTCCTCTAAGGAATAAGCTTCTGATACCAATTGCAAAATGTGGTTCTATTTTCCAGTACAGAAAGACTGCACTGGATTAGGAGAAGGATTTGGTCCTCAACTACAACTAACTCGAACTTTAATTCTGATTTATTTGAAGCATTAGCTCTGTTTAGACTTTTACATCAGTACTGCATTCCTTTGTACTTCATCCATAGTCATTTCCATGAGACTAAATCCCATGATTTTTCCCTATGTAATTAGTCATAATTCCCTCAAAGTACCAGGGAAACCAACTGTATTTTACCTGAAAACAGTCAGAATGAAAACCCCAGCTCTGGTCCAATGAGGATAGAAACCAGTTATGCTGCTCCCCGAAGGAACAGGGAGCACAGAAAGCCCTTTGGGCACTGCTGCAGCAAGGTGGGTCTGGCAGCACTGTTAGGCAAATCTGTGCTTTAAATACTGTTATATCTCCTCCTAAATCTGATCCATCAGCCTATAACAAGCACTAATAAGAAAGAACACTGAGCCAAATGTTGAGTTGGGTAGACACACAGTACGGATCTTAGTGTCTACATTAGCCCATCTTGGATTGTTTGGATGATGCTACTGTCCCACTTTTCCAAAGGGATGCAGCAGAAAAGAGTTTACTGATGTTTCAGTGATGTAGGAACATATGGTCCTTGATATTTATAGAAAGAGCCCTGGGACTTCCATGTAATAGGAAAGCCTGCAAGCTGCCATCTGGGATTCTGAAGTCTATTTTCTGCCAGTGATAATACATTTTACCTTTAGGCTTTAGATTTTTCTCTGGAATATATAAAGCTGAGAATAGTGCATGCAATGAAGTCATTTTTGAAGATCTCTATAGACAAACTCTCATTTGAAATACTGTAATTTGAAAGGTGATCAATAGTTGTCAGAGGAATTTATAAATAGAAAGTAATTTTAGCTTTGTCTTTGTAGTCCAGCTCACGACATAAATTCTCAGCTTTTGGGCAGGACTGAGCTTGTTTTGGTGATGCATCACTTCCAAACTAGACAGGCTACCAGTTCAAAAGCTTAGAGTATCTACCAGCACAGTCCACAAACAGCATGGAGTAGCGTAAGAGTTAATTTTCATGCCTCACTCTAGCTGAAGACACAGTTGGCAGAGGAAGAAAAGGAGGAAATACATATTTATTTTTTTTAACACACTAGCTGTCCACTCCTCTGCTCTTCTTACATCCATTAGTTCTAATGGATGTGCTAATATAGCACCAGGCTATGGATAATCCATAACAAAAATTATTAAAAATTTTATATAACACAAGTTACAAGTAGCTTGTGCAGCTTAACACAGAACTTTAACATCTATAGTGTAGATCATAGCAGATTTTTAATACGAATGAAACTATTCATGCCAAATCCTACTAAGATTGATAATAAACACTTTTGTCATATTACTTAAATTTTTTCTTCATCAATTTGAAATGTATCAGCGCGAGATGCAGTTTCTTGCTGGGAACAGTGACAGGCTGCTGTACAGCAATCCACTTATGCTACTGATAAGAGGGATGGATGAGAATGACAACTTGCCAGTATCCACCCAGGAGTTTTATCAGGTAGCACTCAAGGAGAATACAGCCAAACGTGAGAACGGTTCTCAGGCAGTGACACAGGCTGTAAAATTATGACAAGTCCACTACAGCTCTGAGAAAACAATAATTTACTTAAGACTCAGCTGCACAATCTTTACTTCAGTGAGAATCTAACCTTAGTAGCTGCTAAACGAGAGAAACCCAGTCATTTCTGGTATTGTACAGGACTTGCAAGAGCGCATGAAACATTCATAGATTTTGATCTAGAAGAGGTGCAATCGCTTATGAAGTAACAAAACCTTTGGGGTTTGAGTGATTGTCATTCCAGCCATACTCTTTTCTCCTGTCTCTTCTACAGTTTGTTTTTTAAACCTCTGCATTTCAATCAAGTCACATTTCTACCCTGTCTCCAGGAGCTAAAGCTATAATCAAAGTACCAGTTTTCAGAAGATTTGCAGTAACAGCTTGAGCATTGGGCATGTGAACTTGGATGTCTATACACCTGTAAGAACTCTTCAAAACACCAAGTGCCTCTTAAGGCTTTTACAGTAGGTCAGAGTTTTGACCCACTCCTCCAGGTTTGACAAGGTCCCCTTTCCTTGCTGCAATGCTGTGTTTTGAAGACATGGCTTGCTTAGGTTAGAACCGAGACCAACTTCAATAAGATTGACAGCTTTTTCTTGCAATCTCAATATTTCTCTGTTGTTTTTAGAAAAGCATGCAAGGGCTTAAGGCTGAGATAAATACAGCATAAAACATAAGTAGTGATTCCAAGCATCCCTGATAACTATCTGGCCTGTTAAGATGTTGTCATTCTTATTATAGAAGGTGCAATGTTTGATCTCAGAGGGGACAGATTAACACAGCAGACTTGGAAACTTGACTCTAATAGTTAGCTGTCAAAGGAGTGCTGACATCTTAAAGAACTGCACTCCAGAGTATTGAATAACATTCAGTTACTCAGCAGCTGAATCACTTCCATATGTAGACAGCTACGACAAAGGTTAAGGGTGGACCTAGCTTTGTTCCCACTAAAGGCTGTGATAAAATTTTCATTAATTTCACTAGGAGAAGAATCAGTCCAATTGTAGCCTGATACTCTGTCACAAAGATTAGTTTGTTGTTTGATTGTTGTTGTTAGATTGAAATCTAATTACACTTGCATAAATAGTGCTGGAAGGGAGAAGTGGATATATTGCATGGTATATTTATTAATCTCAGATAGAGAACATTAGTTTTTCTATGTAAAAATACTTTTCTCACCACTTCTTCTCCCTACTCTCCCTTTTTTTTTTTTTTCTCCTCCTTAATTCACTTGGTCAATTTACCCTAAATTGTGATTCTAGGATTACTAAGTCATGATAATAACTGTACACATTGATAAAGCTCACAGCTGGACTCTTGACTACTTGATCTCCTGGATTTTACAATAATGCTGCTGGAAGACAATAACACTAAAATAATTAATTCTAAGTTTAAAAGGAGGGGGAAGTGTTTATCAAGCACTGTATACAAACACTATAGCAATTATCATAGATTGTACCAATCTCTTCCCTGCTACTATAGCTAAAATTAACATATTTCAAGATATAAGCCAGAAGCACAATAAAAGCTACTATTTTTTATAATCTTTTTCAACATGAAACAGACGACTCATTTTTCATGCAGATACAGAAGTAGGCATACTGATAACAGCTATGACCACAACAGATAAAGCCATGATATTCAAGTTCATTCCCTTTTCTAAAGATGAAACCTTCAAAAGTCTAAATGACCCACAGACCAGCACTGCGAGCAACTGGTCTGCAAAGGCACCACAGGATTTTAGCTGGAGAAGAAATAATTTGAAGCTTGTGAACCAATGGGTTAAAATTGGCTCAAAATTAAGAGGCTATGACCCACTAAAATCACAACTTGAATTCAGCCAGTAGCTGTTTTCGTATTAGGGTAGAGTCCCTTAAAAAGCATGTGTTGTGATATATAAAACGTTTGAGCTTACACTGGCATTGCAGAGTTGATATTTTTAGCTAGGATAATTCACAGGTCAGAATGTGTCACAGAAAAGATTTACCAGTTTAAGCTAACTTCTACATTTAAACCTATGGGCTAGACAGTAAGTTCTACACAAAATAATAAAAAGTTCCATGAAAAAAAACCCAGAAAGTTCCTTAAAAAACCCAATCCATAGTAACTGTGAAATTTATAGGGTAATTCTGGATTTCTCTTGGAACTAAAACCAGAATCTATTTGTGTTTTGACCTCAGCCATTAGACTAGTTTGGCTAATAAATACTAAGATACCAGTAGGTCCCAATAAAAATTGTAGAGCTAGCAATACTATTTCTAGCAGCAGATGCATGGAAAACTAATAGGATGGTCTGCATGACTTTTTGTTCATTTTTCTTTTTTAATTACATTTCTATTCAGTCAGCTCTGTCCACAATCTGCCCTTGCTGTGGTGGCCTATGACAAGGTAAGTGTTATTAGTACTGAATTGCCCGAATACAATGGAATCTTGCAAACTAAATTATATTCCCAGACATTTACCAGTCTATGGACTAACCCTGTATAGCACTCTTGCCTTTTCGTAGTTTAAGATCTAATGAGGATTATTTAGCAGCAGCTCAGTCTGACCCATAAATCTGAAGCTCTTTTCTTCTGAAGATTTAAGGTAACCAGGGTTTGTGAAAATACCTTAATGACTACTCCAAGCCTTGCTTTCACTCCTAGAAATGTTTTTTTCCCTGACAGAAGGGCAAAGCACACAAGCCCTTCTGAGGTATAAAATGAAAACAAACAAAAACAACGCAGAAAAGACACTTTGGTCTTATTGCAAAGTACATTAAGCAGGGGTACCAGTGTGCCCTCACCCAGGTTGTACTCTATTAAGTGTGCCTCTCTGTAGAGATGACATTTAGTATTTTGAATTTCACTGAATTTTCACTGAATTTCACTGAATTTTTTAGAGTTGGAAGGGACCATAGAGATCATCTAGCCCAACTCCCCTGCTGAAGCAGGATTGCCC
>JAOXNO010000063.1:36472713-36486570 GCA_028565335.1 Limnodromus scolopaceus
CTGCTTTGGCAGGGGAGTTGGACTAGATGATCTCTAGAGGTCCCTTCCAACTCTGACAATTCTGTGATTCCGTGAATATTCAACCATTTGCTTTACTATTTTTAATTCTCCTTCAGTGGAATATTTATCTGGGGAGGATACAGGCTAGATGGAGGGAATGAAGGTGTTTACCCTAAGTTGAGGTTTTAATACTTAATCGTGACATACTATCTGAAAAAAATACTAAAAATTTTTGAGTTATTCAAAGTGTAAACTACATTCAAAAATGAAGAAAAAGGGTCCAAGCAAAAATTAGGACTATAAACTCAGTTCTTCTCTGTAACTGTACCCTTCTTCAGCTTTCCCTTGGGGAATCGAGGATAGCTCTGTCTACTAAACTCATCTGGTGCATCTCATTCTTTTTCTCTGGAATGAGTGAAACATCATTAAACATCAGTCTTTTGACTTCTTGGAAGTATTTTGGTGAAAATGCATCTTCCTTTTAACGATTTTGTCATACCTTCATTATTGTAGAGGCCATATGCCAAAACCTCCACAGGCTCCGTTTACTATTTACAGAACAAATTATGTCGTTAGCAGAAGAAAGCAATGCACACACTTTGCAGAATGCACTGGGAACTGTGCCCTGGTCAAACTGGGGGAAAAGGAGATTTCCATTCCCAGTGAAATCTTGCATGTAAATTTGCGCTGTGCATGCTGCGCTCACTGGACCGCAACGGATGTCTTCAACAGCGCTGCTAACAATGGACCAGGAGAGCTTTACAAAATAGTCTGGTATATCTGACAGCTAAAGTACAAGAAACACTAGTGATTCTTGTTATACTTGTAACAGCATGGGCCATGGAAAGATTTATCAACACCAAAAACAGCAAACAGAGAGAGGCAAAGGAAAAGGCAGCACCAAGAAATGGGCTGGTGTCCAGATGGATTTAAAGCAGGATTTGGATTTGGCAAAAAAAAGCAGGAATCTCACTAGAACTTAGTTGTAAGCTCTATTTCTGAGAAATTTAATCAAAGAACATCAAATTCAATCAAAGAAAAATATTTGTAAATGCTAGATAAAGAAAAAAACTGGGCTACGAAACCTCAAATTGTTCCCTTAGAAAATCTTATCAAACTGACAGCTGTTGTCAGATTTTGTGCAACAGATGAGGGCTCTGTTACAGTACCAAGGTCTTACTCTGGCAGCTGTGGTGGTGTATGAAACAATCCGAGAGGCCAGTGCCCAGGAAAGATGGGGGAAAGGAAGCAGAGGTGGCATGGGGCATGGCACAGCTTCCCCTGGCTGGCTCCAGCTTCATGGGACACCTTCTGCTGTGAGAAAGTTTTGAGGACCATCACACCTTTCGTTACTGTAACTAGAATAAACACACCCTGCTCAGCAGTTGTTTAAGAAACCCTGAGCTGAAATATACAGATTTTTCTGGCCCTCATTCAGTCTTTTTCTATATTTTGCACAAATTAATCCCTTTTGTGCAACTTTTTGTAGCTGGTATCATTGGCGTATTATTTACTCTTTCTTAATTATACCCATATTTACATGCTTCACTGTTGAATAAGTATAATAGCTAAAATCTATAAGGAATGCTAATTGAGAGATAATTTTGTTCAAAAGGAGATGTGGACTTTGTTTCCTTAGTGATGCTGGAGAGGTTGTCAAATTAATACAAGAGAAAGAACTGTATATAATAGCATCTGAATGCTACCATTTGAGGAAAGAGTACAAAAAAGATGTGGATGCTTTGAAAATGCTTAAGTCACTTGTGGTTAACCTTAAAACCTACAGGGTTTTGATAGCATAGCAGATCGGCATTTCATTTCTTATTCAGAACCTAAAATGGACATTGCAATTGTTTAAGGAACATCCAGGGTAAGAGTGAAAACATTGCTCATGCTGTAAATGCACGAGTCTAGAATTCTGATTAAAAAGGAGGCAGTAAATAAGTTATAGATGCTTTGGCACGCTGCCAGCAAGCACACAAGCACTAATGAGCTAATGCATAATTTCTTTCAAAGCCCAGTCTACAATTCAAATTATTTTTTATTTGCCTTGGTAATGCGTACCCAAACAACATTAACACAAGAGCAAAGATTCTTTTCAAAGCAGATTAACCACTGGTTAACTGGACCAGCTACAAGGGAATACCATACAAAGAACTTCAAAAAGAAATATCTAGATTTTCATTTTCTGCCAGTGCTCACAGCACATCTTTTCACGTAAGTCTTACCACATCTGTGTCCTATCTCACACTCAAAGTTTGTTAGCATTAGTGTTTCTTTTCCTGTACTGGTTAGTACAGCTCCTTTCCAAGCCTCCTAATTCAACTTCCTCCCACTTAAGGCACTGATTTACTCTTCTCCACCATTTCAGATATCCTAGAGATCTAAGTTTCAGGGAAAAGAGGTGGGCACTCCTCCAACACAGCACAGCTATCTTCTATGATGGAACTGTTGGAGCCCTGCACAGTCATTCCCCACTGCAAAAAATTCCAAGAATTGTAAAAGTTATTTCATCTGCAAATGATCAAATTATAAGATTGCTTTAAAGCATGTAGAGTGCAAAATTATTTCAAAAGCTAAGACATTTTTAAATATCAAACTAAAAACCAATGGCCAAGAATGCCACTCTGCTCCAATAGTACACTACCCAAGTCCTCTCCAAAGTACAAAAGCACAAAAATAAGTTAAGCAAAAGGTAACTGGAATTTCTTACACAAAGCCCAAACATTGTCATTGCCTAGATTTATACCTGGACATAACTATAAAGATAAAAACACAAACAAGAGTTGTCAAAACTGATAGTTCCCTCTTGCCTAATATGAAAGACTGTTTCAATAAAACTCTTCCTTTGTGGGTCATTCATTACTGGAAAGGCAGCTGACCTGTGCACTTGGACTGTGGAGGGGATTCTGTGGCACAGGGTGGATACTGCAAGGACTATCAGAAAGCTCTGATGTGATGGTTTATTCCTGCAAAATTCTATTGCTCATTACAACAGTTTACTGTAACCTGTGTCAGGAGGGTGACAAAAATCCTTTTCTTTCACACAAAACAAATCTTTTCCTGCAGTCTTTTCCTTTGTTTAAAAAATGAAGCTAACTGCTTCATAACCCAGTTGAGAAAGTATCCCTTAACATCACAACATCACACTGAAAGCAACATGACCGCACATAAAGAAGAGCTAAATGTCTCTTACTGGGTGTAAGGCCTTAACAGCAACATATTCCACATCCAGAATGCATACACGGCAGCCTCGCTGAAACAGCTAGACTTCAAAATTGTCTTAGTTTTGTATGTGTGGAGGGGGCTGGTAACCAGATAATCCAGTTTACACTGAGCATCACAAACATCACAACTTCACTGTGACTTTTCTTCCTCAAAACCTATTTTGAAATCAGCAGACAGTGGGAAGGAATCTAATTGTAAAAAATAGCAGGCTATAGCTAACGACCAGAGCTGTTAACTCAAGAGCAGCAGCACAGAGGCACCAGCCATTTCTCACTCTAGAAGCTACTTCTCTGCAGTGATTCACGCTTTGGTGACGTCACCAACCAATTTACCTAAAAAAACTCCCCAAGTAAGTTGGACAGGAATGTTTCTTTTTCAGCCTGTCTGAATCATACCTCACCGTGACAGCAGATGGGGAATCTACTCTTGCCCTTGTGAATGAAAGAACCATATGTGAAAGCAAACGCTGTGACTGAAACGTTTGTCTGTGGCACACGAGGCTGGGGTGCGCTGGCTGCAGCGGACAAAGGGTGGCACTCAAATCGCCTCCAGCCAGCGACAACTGCCGAATGGTAAATCACTGAATGTATTAAAGAGGGGAAGGTCAACAGGATGACTGTGATCGCATTTCTTTATAGACAATTACAGTGAGAGGCAAATGGGATGATTCATTCCTAAATATAAATAGTATCAAGGCACTCCAAAAGCCCAATCCTGAACACTTTCAAAATCAGGACTGGAAGGAGTTTAGCATCCCAATACAAGGAACTCAGTGGCTTCTGATACTAGGCTTTAGAATCTTCGCTTCAGGGTCACTGGTGTCGGGGGGGCTGCGTTCCCAGCCTGGCTCCAAGAAGGCACTCACTATTTGGGGTTTTGAGAGCAGGCTTATGCACATGGGCCTTACAGATATTGGTTTGTTACTTTTAGGAGAAAATGGTTTCCCACTTATTTCCCCAAAAGCTGAGGAATATTTAGGTATATGCTTATATATTTAAAACAAAACAAAACCACCAAACCAAAAGCACCACATACCACATTTTTCACAGAATTGCATATTGTAGCACTGACTTCCCCTCAGCCTTACGTTAAGGTTGCTCCATGCATTCTCACTGAGGCTATTTTAGCTACTTTACTCTAAACTGCTCTTCATGCCAAAATACATTTTTAGGAAAAGCAGTTTTGTTAATCTGACAACACGTACATGAAAGCTATCTTTTGCCTTGTGCCAAGAACATTTGGTAAGTTACCTGCGACTTCAGCAGGATACAGACGGTAAATTATCTCCTTGTCCTTGATTCTGTCTTGTTGCCTGTAACGCCGGAAATATGTGAAGAGAATAAAGCTTGTCCAAGACTGTCTATTTTCCCTTGCACCTCCAATCTGGATAAAGTGTACTCAGCATCCCAACAGTACACTATTCTAATTACCTGTTCAGACACTGTATTTTAATTGAAAAACATGTTTTAATAATGAAAACTGGTTATGGCATTTATCTGCTCAATCACTCCCTTCGCAAGCAGTTTCCTAAAACTTTTTTCCAAACTATAGACTCAAGTACATATGGTGATAACTGGGTGTAAAAGAAGCCAACTATATTTAGAAGAAATTGCTGGCAAAACAGCAAGGGTTTCCAATAGTGGCATTCACTTTCAGAGAGGGAATGCAGAAGAAAAGGGAGTTACTAAATAAGCAGAAAAGGGGAAATGAAGAGTCTGCTTTCTGTTGCTGGCTAAATCCTTGACACATGAATATGAGATGAAATCACAAAACGAAGAAGAAATATGAGCTGTTAAAAACAAGCCTACATAAATAGTAAATCTCATTTGTTGGACTCAGTGAAATTTATTTAAGGCCTAACACAGAGGACACAGAAGGCTGAACAAGTCAGGGAATAACATAATCCACATTCATGAGAAGACACCTGCTGCCTTGCAGCCTAGTGGGCTTGTAAACAAAGGTAACAACAGTGACAATACTGAGCAAATAATGCTAAAAAGTGAAAAAGGAGTCATAGGAGGAGCATGGAGTGGGTCATCATCTGGACCTACACCACAGTAGTTTTCAGCATTTGTTACCATGTGAGTCTGAGGAAAACAGCCTTCAGTTTATACTGTGTACTGATTTTTGCCTCTGTCTTTGAAGGGCTAAGTTGTTGTACCTGCAATTGAAGCAGTCATGGCATCTTAAAATAGAATTAAGAACAGATTGCTAGCCTTTTTTTTTTTTTCCTGCTGTTGTCAGTGACCTACAAGATCCATTTATAAATATTGCTTACAAGTTTCTCCAGGCCCTTACTCACCAGTGTGGAAAGGCCAAGGACTGTTACTGCTGCAGCACAGCTGAAGAAAATTATTTCCACCCAGAGAAGAGGGCAGTGACCTGCTTTGCTCTTATATTAGCCAACTGGCATCTGTGCAGAGCTTCCTTGGTTGTCCTTGATTAAGACCTCAGACCTGCTTCTATTAAAAATAAGATAAATTGTAAAGATACGAAGAGCTGCCAGATAAGTTCATTTTACTTTGAAGCTGAAGAATGGGACACTACCTACCCACAACAACTGTTCAGGGCAAACTGAGTGCTGTCCATCTAAAATGTTATTTCCCACATTATTTCCATATTCTCCTTTCCTTATGTCTGGAATATTGCTTATTAGTGTTTGATTTCTCCACATCTGAAACAGTTCAGAGAGATGTGCCAGCCATACAGTCTACTCTCCCTGATGGCCCTCAACATCATGAAGGGCTCAAATCAAAAGAAAGCTCTGCTGTGACGCCTATGAGACTGATGCCATCTACCTGCTCATGGGATATAGAATTCCTGTTGGAATGAGACATGATTTTTCACTTCAGACCAGGTGTTATGGACACTGCTTTTAGCTGCAGTAAACCAGAACTAGCATCTTTTAGCTCATATTAAGTTCCCACTTCAGACTGGGCACAGTCTGGCTACGTTACTGAGTATGTAATATGCCAGAAACAAAACTTCTTTTCAATTCCTTCTCCCACGCTTGCACCAGGCTGAACTGCATATATGAATAGTGGTTTTGCTAAAGCGCCCGAGCTCTCAATGCCTTCTTGAAAATCAGCCCAGTAATACTAAACAGCAAATATGACAGGAAGCCAATACGCATGACCAAGCAGTAATTACTCAGCCCAAGGCAGCACACATAGATTGAACTTGAAGAACAATTTGAGCTTCCTTCTTCAGTTTGCAGCTCCCAGCTACAACAGCTACCTGCCTGTGAAACGTGCCTTCAGGGGTCTGTCTTTTTATTACGTGGGCCACTGCATCAGATGGCAACTGTTTATTGGCAAACCTGACCATGAGAAAGTAAGTTATATACTGGGCCTCATCTGGCACAGCTATGGAATGATCTGGTAGTACTGGTTGTGGATATCAATGGATAACGACACTGAAGTGAATGCAAAACATTGACAGAAAGTACAGTAATTACTCAGGGCCTGATCTACAGTAAGGACAGATCAGCTTTAGTGACAGTATTTCTCATGGAATTTCATTATTTCCATAAGACTTCCGCATTAGGGTCCTGACCCTGTTCCCAGATTCTGCATGAACTGGAAACAGATGAAGTTGCAAGATGGTCTAATACACAATTTGCCAGTTTAATGAGTTTTTTTAATAGCTAATGCACTGCAGCATGTTTTGGCCGAGTCCCTAAGGTGTTTCAAAAGCCCAATTATATCATATAAGGTCAGCAGGCACTTAAAAATAAGTGCCCATGATTCAGTATATGCTTGGGTTCAATGGTCCCTGTATTGTTTTGATATTTGTTATAAAATTTTCTGCAGTGATTCATTTGCATCTATTTCTCCTTTGTTTGAAAGGGAATCGTTTAGAGTGGCTATTTTAAGGGTTGTTAAGTGGAATATCTTAAGTGTGAACACTCTGAAGAGATAAATGGAAACATTTAATATTTATGCTGTGCTATTTTACTGTATCTCAGTCACGTAAAATCAGATCACTATCCTACAGCTCTTGTTTTAAAAAGACAGCACTAAAATAATAAAATGTAGCAATATTTGACTTGTTAACATAGGTGATGACTCAAAGATAAACAATTCAGAGGCACAATTCTAGCACACTTGCAATGCTGAAACAGAGGAATACAAAAGAAAAGATTCTTCAATGTTCAGGCAATATTATACAGCGTGCTTGCTTCAGCTGTAGCTGCATCTAACGTGATTTTGGGTTGCATTAACCTCTTGCTCCTGCTTCTAGTACATCCCGAAAGCATAGTTCATGTGTTCTGGCAGTGACACTAGTTCAGAGTTCCCCTGTCTTGTTTTCCCCAGTATTATGCCTACATAACTGCTTGTGGGGTCACAGTACAAACCTAATCGTTGACCCTTGTGCCACCATGAAGGGACAGCTAAATACAACACAAAAATCTCCTCAAGTGGGCTTTGCTGCAGAAATCAGTCTGTTGTCAAAATACAGTCTCAAAGACTTCAAGCAAGGTATTGGTCTTGATTCCATGAGGAAAAGCTATGAATATTCATATTTCGCCAAATCAGAGCTGTACTTCATCCAGTACCAACTTGGGAACCAACTGGTACTGCTGTTCACAGGGCTCACATACAGTGGCATAAGGACCCTACAACAGCACCCCTGAGTGATAATCATGGCTTCGTGTTAGATGCTAGTATCTCTGGTAGATACTTCTTCACGCCTTGAACTATGAGACTGAACATACCAATTAAAATTGTCTTAGTGTCAATCAGATAAAGTTCTTGACCATATACAGATCTAGTCCCATCTTGAATTTAAGTTCTCAGTCCTTCTGTTTCAAGGACCAGGATCCACTGCGCTCGATGGTCAAAGGGAGACTTTGTTAATAGTATTTCAAGTGGTTCCCCTACTTCTAACAGTGTCTAGTAGTATCCCATATTAGGGTTAAACTTGCTTTCTCAGAACTGAAACTTGGCTGCTAAATTTAAACTTGAGCTTAATCCAAGCTCTCACTTCAAAAATGTTAGTTTATACAGCTGACTGTGCTAAGTGGGGATGGAAAGTTGTTATTGCTGAAGAAGTTCCTTACTATTTTAAAGCAACTTTACCAGCTATTTCTTTGCTGTATCTCTCACTGTCACATTGCTGGTCACAGCTAAAAATACATGGAATATTTTTTCCTTTCTCCCCAGAACAGTAGGTGACAGCAGTGAAATGGTTAGGGGTTTTCACAGCTGGACATTCTGTAGGCCCATCCGCATGTTTGTCTAGGAACAAGATTGGGTGAAGAAACACGGGCAAAGATAATCCATGAAGATTAAACTGAAGATAAAACAAATGCTTAACTTGCTAATAAAGGTCTATTGGAGCACTGGGAAGACTGTATGTCCCCCCTAAAAGAAGGGGATGCACCCACTTCACCTCATGTGACAGTCATAGGGCAGCTACTTTCCTCCTCCTCCACTAGGGTGCAACTCGATCCAGCCTTTCTTGGCCTTGAGAGTTTGATCCAACTCCAGTTGTTAATCTCAGATCTTCACTTGTGCTTGGTTATTCTTCTCATGGATTTCCAAAATGCAAAGAAAGCCAAGCTCGATTTAGCTGCCAGCTCAGGATTTCCTACTCTCTGAATACTCAGAAACACTTCCACACATTTTCTTCCAATCTATTCCCAAAAAATCATTGACGGAATTACAAATAACTATCTTACTGCATGTTAATAGTGACCAAAAAGAGCTAGAAATTTTTGGTCAATATTAATAACTATTAAGACTTCCTCCAGTGGGACCTGCTTCTGCTAAGAAGAATAACAGACATAACAGACTGTTGGCCTGGTTCCCATTGAAGATTTGGAATTTAATCTCCAGTTTTTCACACAAGAAGGTGCTTTCAAATGAGGCTATTTGATCTTGTGCTCTTCCTGGTTAGTGTGTTTGTCCACGAAAGGCTCCTATCTCCTTCGGAGGAAGTGCCGCTTTGGTCTCAGTGACTATTTTCTAATGTACTGAGGAAGGTCAATGCAAAGCAGCAGCTGAGAGGACAGAAGACAAGCCTACAGTGATTTCTGCATCACTGTTGGTACCATTGGAACTGTAGATATGTAACTGTCCATAAACCCTCAAATCTGAGTTTATTTTTCCATCAGAAAACCTAATTCTTTTATTTTACAGCTAATAACATTTCATTGCTGATAATCTCTACATCAAGTTCTGTTTATTTCTCCTTTACTTCCTTAATTTAAAAAAATATTGAGATGAAAAATAGCAAGGACTTTTACAAATTATTCTGGCTAAAATTTTTTAAATTTTTAATGCAAGAAATACCACTCTTTTCTCTTCAGGGCTCAGATCCCAGAAAGTACAAAAAGAAAATGCTTCGCTCTGCTCCCATTTAAGTCAAAGGTAAGACTCCCCTCAACTTGGATGAAAGCATACTCAGGCCAGCGAGAAACAGCACAAAGTAGAAGTTAGTCTGGTCTCCATGGCAGCCTAATTAGCTAGAATTTGTTCCCCCTTTTCCCACATAAGTTACCTATTATTAGAAAATAGCCTTGTGCCCCTGATGAGAAAAGTAGCATTACTGTGTGTGGTAGTACAATAGAACATCCTGATCACATTGTCTATGGATAATTCACTGTATTTCTCCATCGCATGACTGATCACATTTTTAAACAACTTAAATTACTGCTAAAAAGTTTTCATCCCTGTTCCCTTAAACAGTTTCTCCTCCCTACCCTCTAGCTTCTTGCTCCTAGTTATCATCTGACAAGATCAAAAGCTTAAAATGTACTCTTCTGCTCTTTATGCTCCATAGTCAGTACAAATGGGAAATGAGGACATTTGCTTTAATAAAGACCTATATTAAAGAACTACAGATTTGTCTGGGAAGCTTTTTAGCAACTTTGTACCCACTGTGAATTTATGGAACACAAAGCAATTCAAACTCTAATCACCAGTTACTGTTATGAGTTTTATTGTTCTATAAACTGTATAAATCCAATAAAGTTTATTCAATATTGCAATTAAATGACCCTTTGGTTTTATCTGATAAGCTAAGTGATCTGTAAGCTAAACTGTTTGCAGAAGTATTTCCCTAGTTACTCCTAAACTGTACCCATGGCGCATCAGACAATAAGTAAGTGTCATAATAAATTAAGGCAGTAGCATTAGCACTCATTTCGTATCCCTATCGTTTAATAATGAAATTCAGTAAGAAGAAAGTACTGTTGTTCCATATTGTTCTCTACAGCTATAAAACATCAACAAGCAAACCACCAATAAACATGAAAATGTGAATTTACTGGGGCCATATCCTAATACAAAGGTTTAGATGGTCAAGGAGTCTCTTCTGTAATTGAAATCCCTGTGTTGGTGCCAGACTTCTACAGCCAAGGAAAACTTTACATTTTGGTGGTTTTTGGGAAAGGTAAGCATATCTGTTTCTGAAACAGCTCTAGCAAGCACCTTGAAACAAGCTTCAGTTTATAAGAGGTCAGTTTTCCAGCTACACGTGCAGGAACCAGGCTTCTCAAAGGGGAGAGCTTCATAAACCAGCAAGAATTATCACCCTTCCTTGAAGAGTAATGACTAGAGATTATCATACACTTCCTATTGTGAAGGGAATAGGCGAACCAGTTTAAATGCCAGTCTTCCTGTTCCCTTCCACTCTGAACAACCGCCTGTTTTGTTTATTTATACTCTCTACCTGTCAATCACTTCCTCTTGTATCCACTAAAAATACACTGCTTTTGTCACCTGATTCTTACAACCTTCTTAATCAAATAAGAACATGCTATTTCACTAGTCCAAGGTGGGAAATATTTTGCATGACTGTATGTAGAGTGAAACTGTTTCTGTGCCAGAAACCAGCAATTTCTACACATTCACAATTTAAGAAGGAAGCGAACAGTGAGAACTCATCTTGAGTCAAGCAGCAGAAATTCAAACACCTATTTCCTCCCCGCCCCCCCCAGTAGCAGTAAGCATCTTCTCATTAGCTAATCCCAAAGTTGAACAGGATCAACAGCTTTCTGTAAAACTTATCTATACATTTGATCAGCAGAAAAGTTAGTTTTACTGCCTGATGGAAATTACTTTAAATAAACGCAGTCTATGCTTACAGCAGCACTTAAGACTGGTGGAATGAAACTTCAGCCCCTTTTTACCGGGTTGCTATTTGAATGATCCTCTTTGGAAATTGAAATACAGCCAGCCAGCTGAGACTGCTTTTGCAATTTTAAATTCTGATTTATAATTCATAGAAAATAAATACCTACTCTGAGCCATTTAGAGGAGTGGTTTTGCACTTTTGTAGCAAGGAAGGGAAATTTGTATGAGGGAATTTCCTGTGTTTTATAATGATGGGGGGGAAGCTTTCTTAGAATTGAGGCTGATTCCATAGTTTTTTACTTGTAAAATAATTAAACTCACCACCTGTATGTTTGGGCCTATTTTAAGTAACTCTTGACTGGAAATACAGCTGAAATACAGCAGGGAGAGGCAGGGAGACAGTGGAAGTGCACCCAGGGGCACAGAATACAGCATGTTCCGTTTAGGCTTGGTATGGAACCCTGCATAGAAGTCAAATGGAAAAACAAAAAACCCATCTAAAGTGAAAAGGACATTTTTCAGTCATTTTTGGAACTGAAGAATCCCATCTAGAAAAAACAAATTACTGAAATCAGGTAGAAATGTTGTGGAAGACAATTTTATAAGCCTGTGGAAGCTGCAGAACTGCTCTCTCCCAAGAGCTTTCCGAACAAATAATGCAATAAAGAAGGAACAAAAATGAGTTAATAAGCAGGAACTCCTTTAATTTAATCTAATGAGCTTTTTGGGGACAGAAGGAACTAACTCCTTGAATAAAAAGGTTATGTAAAGCAGACACAAGGTTGAAGAGGAAACTTCAATGAAATTCACATTTTGCTTACTGAGAAAAGGACAAAGTTTAATTTAAATACAGATAATTCAGAGCAAGAGGGACACTCCCCCTCCTTACCTAGGGATTCTTATCCTTTGAAATATAACCTACCATTTCTGTTTGTCTTTTTTAAAGACAGTTTTAACTTTTCTTTCTAGCACATACATCTGCCAACTGAGTAAAATGACCAGGGGAATGCAAAAAATATTAGCATCTTTTCATGGTGCAGGATTCTGAATATGCTAGATGTCAGGCAATTAGTCCATCCGATTACCTTCCTTATAAAGTTTATTCTTAAATTTGTTCCAGGAAAATTATATATTTCCCAGCAAAATTATCACTAATGTACCTAATCAACAGTTTTGATGCAGTTGGATAAGACTTCCCCTAACCGATATTCAGAGATTCCTTTTTTTCTTATGAGCATTCATTTCCTTACAACGGTAATACCTACAAATGAACCAAGTCTCTTATTGATATTTGGCACATATTTTAGATGGAGCCCTGTGGAAAATACAAATATTTTGTTTAGACAGAATCTAAGAAAACTTAATGTCATTTGAAAAGTATCCTCAGGAGTTATTCCTTGCAGTCTTGCAAGGAAAGAAGTCCTTGCAAGGAGCATCACTGCAAGGATATTAGAGTATTTAATTGTAAATCTCACAGTAAAAAAATTACCAGTGTCTTGCCTGGACATTAACATTCTACTGAAGTCATAAAGATGAACTTCCTATTTTTAGCAGTCCAGAAAGCATATTCTGCCAGAATTACCTTAACATTCAAGCAGCAAGCAGTTAGGGGAGCTGAAATTGCATTTGCTAAAATCTGAAGCCTGACAGTTCAAATGTCAGATGTTTATAGTGACATGCTGATGATTTTGACAAGTCCTCTCAAACTCCCATACGTAATTTTTGCTTTCATGTTGAAAATGTGCAATACTTACTCAGACCCAGAAATAACACCAGCTAAAAAGGGGCCAAATAAGACAAGTTTCCAGTCCAAAAGCAGCTTAAAAATGAGCAATGAATGATTAAATAAACAAACCGAAAATGAGAATAAAGCCACTAGTGTACAAGGAATGTAAACATTAAGTATATTTTTAAACTTTTTTCCATCCTCAGAATGGTGCAACACCTTAAATAAGGCAAATGTTTGCTCTGGAACTGAAACAGAGGTTTGTAAGCACCATCTTGATCTTTTCGATTGATGTACAAATGCATCTACATTGACAAAGTTCTGTTAGTCTAATTGGCTCGGTAAGCCAGTAATGATCCATTAATGTCCTATTTGTGGAGTTATAATATATTCCTACGTGTACACATGGATGCACACTTCCATTTTATATGTACCTATAAAAACATTACATATTCAAGTTCCCATTTCACAAAGATATGGCTAGTTAGGCTAGTAATTACACTTATGTAGAAATCTGTGTTAAGAAAATGCATTCTTAACTCCTCTGACAAACATATTGCCTCTGAGGTTAAATGAAAAGTCACATTATTCAAGCATAGCTCAATCTTTCACATTGTCACCCATTTAGAACAAAGACTCCTCGTTTTGTTTGTGCAGTAGGAATCCAGTAAGGATTAAAGTCTCAGTTGAGACATTTGGATGTGAAACAAATTTTGAGTGCCATCAAAACCCACCTAACGGGCACCCAGAGGATCAGGCCTAGTCAGCATGGGTTTATGGAAGGCAGGTCCTGCCAGACGAACCTGATCTCCTTCTATGACA
>JAOXNO010000063.1:36486670-36510632 GCA_028565335.1 Limnodromus scolopaceus
TTGTAGAGTAGGGTAGATGGTTGGACTTGATGATCCCAAGGGTCTCTTCCAACCTAGATGATTCTATGATTCTATGAAATATAAAAATATTTCCACTACTACTTAATAGGAAAGGTTAGTGTGAGAACTGCGAACAGAGGTTTAGTCACAGGCAATATTCTTGCATACAACAGAGATAAGACTCAGGCTTTGATATATAGTGTCATATGCAAGTAAAAATTTTAAATGGAAATACTATACATTTAAATATTTTTATTCTTGTAATAAGTTTGGAAAAACTTACTGTTTTTGTAATCAGTTGGGGAAAAAAAAAGAGAAATCTCCTCCTGAAGTATCTGTTTCAAGAGGCAAAATGTTCTCCTGGAAAGTTTCTCCTCATTTTCAAGATTGCTATGCAGTTCCTTCCACCTCTAGAAACATCACTAATTACATATTTCAGTCACCCTGAAGTTATGTGTAGCCATACAGACAGCTTATAAACACAGCAATTAGAGTGTTATCCAACCTGTGTATCTATTCTACATGTATATATATGCACTCTAACATTTTTATTTAATGTCATTATTTCCTTGAAAGCTACAGATTACATACATTTCATGAGAATGTATTTTCTCTCCACAATTTTAGTAATAATTTGTACTGTTGTAATATGCTATCTTGCTTCCCCCGCCAGGATGCAGGTGGGGAGAAGAACAGCCATATTAGGTCAGAAAAAAATCCTCTGTTTCAAAGATTAAGGAAAAGTCTGCATTTGTGTTTTAAGTTAGGAACTGAGACGCGTCTCTAAAACTGGACAGTCAACTAGCTTGAGCAGACTTTTTTTTTGTAATAGAAAGAGCAACCTCACAGATGACACTGTTAGCAAACCTCAAGTAGGAAGAACTGCCCTTATTCCTTTTCTTAGTCCTGTCCTTTAGCCAAGTACATATAGAGCAGGCATTTAAAAAAGAAAGCTAAATTGGGAAAGCATTGAAAAGGTGACTGCGCGATTCCCTCCCCTGCTGGCCCGGGCTCCCTGTCACTCACAGAAAGGTCACCAGAACAGCAGAAAAACAGAGGCAAGATGACTACCGAGGGTTCAAACCTTGCCCTTTGATTCTCTCCACTTGCTGAAACCTTTTTATGAAGGTAGAGGTACTGTGTCACAGCAGCATCGCTACATGCAAAGAGCCTCCTTGAGAGGAAAAACTAGAAAGAATAGCAGAAACCAGCCTTTGGTGAAGGAGGATTTTAACATTTGGGTATCAAAGTTACACATCAACCTTAGCATACCTGGTGGTCCTGAGTGGTCTTGTGCCATCGGGAGAGCTGCTAGCCACCCCAGGCCAGGCCCATCCATGTCAGGGAGTGCCCTCCTCAGCCCACAGTGTCAGCCATTTCAGGGCAGCTCTGCAGCACCAAGATGGCCGCCTCACCATCTGTGGTGGCAGCCTCCTCAGAGCTAGGTGATGGCAGGAAAAACAGCCTCCTCACCAGGCAGATCCACAGAGGAGAAGAGAGGTCTGGGACCACAGCAGAACACCACTCCACAGGTGAGGGTGCCCATGGCAGGTACAGCCACAGCTGAGCTGGAGACCACCAGTAGCACCTCACAGCTCAGGGGAAGCTAATATCCCACACTTGCATTTAAATGGGCCTCAGGGCCTGTGGGCAGGGTGTGGGTGTGCTCCCCAGGTAAAGCTGGTCATGGCCATTAGGGCCTCAGGGTACTGACAGCTGTCTCTGGTGGTGGTCACAGGCCTTCCCAGAGCCAGTTGCTGAGGTGAAGATGGCTGCCTGGTCTGGCCGGGAGGGGGTGGTCACAAGCTGTGGCATCAGCTACCCCATATTGGGTACTGGTGGGGAAAATGGCTGCCTCGCCTCACTGGGGGTGGTGGGCAGGCCTTGGTGCTGGCCTGCCCCACTGAGCCCTGCGTGGCCACAGGCAAGGTGCAGGGCAGGGAGGGGAGACATCGTCTTCCTCCCCACTGATGCCACTTGGGTGTTGTCTGTGGCCCAGTGCATCTCTCAGCCCTTCTTCTTTCAGGGCACAGAGACGAGGAAAGCGCCTGTGGCCCGGCGGTGGTGGGGCGGTGGCCATCTCTTCACCAAGATCGACTGGACATGGCTGTCCCCTCAGCGGTGTGGAGCCTGGGAGGACTTCCAGCACCACAGCGGCTGAGTTGCAATGCCAGTTAATATTCAGGTATTAAGGTTTTCTAAGCTATTCCATGGGATTCCTGCTGAGCAGCTTCAATCTAAGGGTCCCGAAGGGAGGAAAATACCAGCAATAAAAAAGTAAGCACTCAAAAGCAAATAATCAGATATCAAATTACAGGTTAGTGGATCCCCAGTGTAAAATCAGGTTTACCTGATTGCTTTTCTTATCAGTGCAAACTAGTTTTCTGTTCACAATAGGATTGACAGGAGAGAAACAATTACTGGTTAAACATGAAGGTTCAAACCTGAGTAAACTTTAATTTGTAATCAGCAAAAGCCCCAACTCAGCCATTGCATTTTATAAATAGCAGTTTAAATTTGTTATATGGGATTTGTTATTCAAATGGGAAAGGAAGAAGAATTGAAAAATCAATGTAAATGGGCAGATGAAAAATTTAAAGGTAGTATATTGGAAATGTTATATGAGTGTTAATTTAAAAAAAAAATCCCCTCAAAATACCTGCATCTATTTAGTTTGTGATGCAAGCGTGCCATAATAACGACAAATAATTTAATCTACTCCAGAATTTCCCAAACCAAGGCAGAGAGGTTACCCGCATCTCTTAGTCATTAGCATAGAGAGGTATTGTTTTGTTGACTGTTTACAAAAATAAAAAGATTAATTTTGATACTGATTTTTAGGACAAAGATGGAGACAATAACAAGCAAGGGCTGGGGAATGTCACCAGGCGCTGCTAGCACAGGATCAGGTCTCCAAAGGGTGTGACAGAAGCCAGTTAAGCCGCCTTCGGTTTGTGCCCGTTTGCTCTGAATTCCCCCCACGTCGGTGGGAGCTCCCCCTGTGAGTCACAGGCCAGTAGCCTGGCAGCCGTCCCGGTTGCCTCCCACCCACTGCTGCCTGAGCAGCCACCTTCACCCAGCACAGAAACTGCACTCAGAATTTCTGCTGACACACCGTGCCTTCGTGGGTGTACAGCCTCGCACGGGAAATCCTCCTGCGTGCGTCTGCTTGCTGTTGTTCAGCAGTCAAGGCCCTGGCAGATTGTGTAGGCTTATAGCTATGGTTAAACAGCCCGTACTGTGGAGGAAAGGAGTACACATTAAAAAAATCCTAGGTTATGAACTTCAAAAGATGATTCCTAATATCCACCCACAAGAGCTTCGTGGCTCTGGCTGGGAATGCGTCTCAGTGGAAAGTAGCGTTTTGTGCTTTATGCTTCCTCCCCCGTGCAGCGCACTGGGTGGCCTCCTTTCAGACCCCATCACTTCATCCCCAGGAGCTGGTGGAATTAGCAGAGTGCCCTTGCCAGCTTAGCAGAGATGACAGGAACTAAGGAGCTGCAGGACTGTGACAGAGGCAGCTGAGTATAGTTCACAGGCTGTGCCGTCCTTACTCAGTGGCGATACAGGAGCTCTTAATCTCTAGAGTCCTCCTTACAACACCTTTAACCAGCAGCCATTGATGTCAATGTTTTCTGTGTTAAAAAAAAAAATCAGTCAAATGTTTGGATGCTCCAGGTCTTTGGTCAAGATGTTTCTAAGTGGTATTCCAGAAATAGCACTGGCTTTTATTTACTCTGTAGCAGGACCCATTAATTTGCCAAGTGCCATTACATAACAGCAATTAATTACATTATTTCTTCATTACTAGCTGTGAGCATAGACTTGTTTCCACAATGTGCTGAAATGTATTTCTGAAGCTCTTCTCAGTAGCTCTGAAGGGAAGATAAATGAGGACGAGCAGAGTGCCTAGATTAACAACAAATGATAAATCCAGGCCCCTTCATTGAATCCAAATTAAATATTCTGTTGTAGGCCTTGACCTAATTCCAGTTACTCATTATTTTTCTTGTCCTTTTTCACCGAACAGATTTTTTTAAAAATATCTGGGTCTGCCATGTGAATAGGCTGTACACTTCCCTTAGACATATGTACCTTCAGAAACTATTCTTGCAAGCTATAGGTAATTTCAGATGGCCTCAAAAGTTGTCAATAATTTTGCTGGAACCTGAATTTAATTCTCCAGCTAAAGAAAAAAACTCTTGTTGTTAAGAATAGTGTTTTATCTACCTTGTTTTAAGTACTACAAGCTCTATCTGCTTGGAAACAATTCCAAATGTTACCATCAGAACATGAATCTTAGTTTTAATCTTAGAAAATTACTTCCTTTGCTGCCTTTGTTTTCTAACTTTTCTTTGGCTATTCGTACATTTTAGTATACTAATGTGTCCAGAAGAAATGTGTAAGCTAGTTATTGTGTATTATCTCTCTACATCTTCTTTGTAATAACTGATCTTCCTGTCCCTAGGACTTAGTCTCATGTATTAGAAAAGACTCCTGTGTAGATTCAAAAGCACCCCTAAACTCCACTGACCTATTTTACCACAGTGTCATTGTCAAAGATGAGATTTGCCAGATGTCTTAAATGTTTCATTATTCCCTCAGGAGTAAACTTACCTATCCTAGAGTAAAACTGAGATTGCATAGGAAGGACCGAATTCTGTTTTCAGAGACATTGAATTTACTGGACAAATTCAGACAGAATATTGGAAATTAATTTGTATTCAAACTGGTGCAACTGGGGTCAGAATCTGGCTAAAGATTTGCTCTCAAACAAAATGTTTTGCCAGTTGGTTACTAAACTGAGTCCCTGTACGTTAAGCGCCTCTGCTTTTAAATTGCTTTTGGCCCAGGTAGGCTCCAGATTTGTGTGTGTGTGGAGGCGTTCGTGACAACTCTAGTGCATTTGCTGAGCAAAAGCTTGTTATTTAAACACGGTGTCAATTCTGCTCCTCCAGAGGCAAAATGCCAACCATGAGAGGACATAATCATGGAAGTAAATAGGTCCACACATATGTTTCTTAAGTCACTTAACAATACAGTTCTAAAAAAGCCCAGAATAGCTGCACAATCCCTGATTTTTGCATGCTCTTTGGGCTTAGGTTAGGGGCCTCCAGGGTCCTCCCTCTTCCTCCCTCAGCCCTGATTATCTCCTACCTATCACAGGTTCTTTATTTCTCTTGTGTAGCCCCTATAGAGTGGTTTTGACTGATCCCCCAGATGATTTTATTATGTTCACAAGGAATTTCTTTCTCTTCCTTGGCCCAGGCGAAGCTTCCAGTCATTCCTGGCAGGCCTGTGGCCCTTGCAAGCCAGCGCTGCCACCTGGTTGCTCTTTGCTCTGCTGTGTTTGCTGACCCCACATGTGATAAAACAATTCTACAGTTGGAGCCAGCATACAAAGAAGTTTCAAACTGTCACAGTATAACTTAATGCTTTGCTGCTCAAAAAAAAAGAAGGGTGCATATGGAAATAAGAGAAAGTGCATTTTTGATCTTCCCTTCCATCTGTATGCTTCTAAGGGCATAAAACTTTTTACTGATCCAAGTTAATAAGACTAACACTGTGGTGAAAAATATTTTATATTAGACCTTTTAAGACAGGAATTAGACTGGCTGTTACAGGTATATGCAAGGGTACATAAAGAACTGTGTCTGCATAACTTTAAACAACCATCTCTATGTCTCAAACTGCCATGCCAAGGTTACATTTTAGAACTTTCTACTGATTCCTGATAATCAAAATACGTGCCTATTCTGATTAAATCTGAACCATACCAGAAAAAGCCCCTTTGGCGACCTCGGTACTGCAGCTCCTTTTCCCAGAAACAATGTTGCTGTTGACAAACAGGGATTTATAGTGAGCTGTGTTGGTAGAACGGGCAGTGACAGGCTTGAAGGCAGAATAACCTGACCTTTCTCTGATGCGGCATCTCTGGCAAAACTTTTTGCATCGGGACTGACAACAAAGGGAAGCTTATCCTGATTTTTCTTCTGTCATACAAGTTATTAATCTGACACCAAATACAATTTACCCATCTAATCTAAAGAAAAAAAATCAGTTAGTAGGTATCAGCATATTTTTAGGCACGCTTACAGTAAGCAATTTTACAAGGTGTTAATTGCATTTCCAGGACTGGAAATAAATATAATCAGATCAGAGGCAGTAGGTCCAGAGCCCAATCAGAACAAACTGAAACTGTAATCTCTAACTATTCCCTATAGAAAAGTTTGGGGTGTCTTAATTTGACATGTCAGTATTGAAAGGAAAAAACCTCTGACTTATGACAGCAATGAACACACAGTCCATAGTCATAAGGTCTGGAAAATCTGTCCACTGCTCGAGGGGAAAGGAGACAGTGAAATCACATACACTGTGAAGATCCATACAAATTAGATAAGCAAATTCTTATTTTTAGCATTTGCCCAACAGCAAAGACAAGGGAACAGCACATAAACAACTCAGAAGGGAACAAGTAACCTACGCTAATCCAGGGTACATTGAAACAGTCAAGTTTCAGATGCAGAGTGTTCTCATAGAAATGAAGAACATATAACTCATATAATTGAAGAAATAAATGTAATTGGCAATGAAATAGGGAAGACAAACCACATATTTCTGTCCCTACCTTGCCACTCCAGGAGTGGTCTTATAAAATGCCAACAGTCTTTGCTCGAAACTGAAGGCCAGAGCAAATCAAAGACTTCATTTGCCCAGATTTATGAAAGTATCTGGGCACCTAACTCTCATTAAACTCCCACAGAAGTCAAATGGGTTTTAGGAAGACAAATCTCTGAGGATCCAGGCCTTTGATATCTAAAATAAAATTTGGGCTTAATTTGAAACCCAGCACCAAAACAGTGATTTTGAAGTTCTTTTTAACCATCTGGAGATGCCTGACGTTTTTAGTTATAATCTGCCCTGCTTTTCTGATAGGGGCATAAAGATAGAACAGCTCTGTAGCATAGGGAATATGGAAATCAGTCTTGAGCTCTTTCACTCTGATATTTTAAGCAGAAAGGATGAATAACATGCATTTCCATACCTCCTTCCTGAGCAACTGCCTTTACCAGAAAAGGAGATACCACCAATACATTTCCTCTAGGAACCTCTTGAGATAAAAAAGAAAGCCCTGCTCCCTTCTGTGAGTAAACGGGCCAAGGGGGTATCATTTGGAAGAGGAATCAGAGCTGCGGAATCTGAAGGGACAGAAGATCCTTCCTGACTGCAGAGAATAAAATATATCTCCTAGGATATGGGAGAATGTAGGATATGTTCTGCTAGGAGCTTATTGTGTTTAAAATAGCTAAAATACGATCAGGATTTGTGTATGCTATAAACTGAACTAAATTGTAATCCTCTCCACTGATTCAATTTTGTTTGTAAGGAAGGACAGTAATTAAAGATGCCATTAGCCTAGTGATGAGTATGTTTCCATCCTCCACGTGACGCTTACTTGAGCATCTGTGTTCTTGTGAGCAATCCTATGATTAAATTCATGATCTTTGTAAAGATAATCTCCTAATTTCTACTTACTTTCTCTGAAAAATGTGTTTGTCTGTAACGTGAAGACCATACAATTAAGTGTATGTAGCTTAAAGTAAAGCCACTTTTTTGAAATTATATAAATTGTATCTGTTGAATGATGTTCTCAGTTCAAGACAAAGATTTTTGTTAGGATGGGCCGAAGAGATTTTCAAAATATTATTGCTTCAGGCTCTGTAGGACAAAAGGAAACGCTTTGTATATCTGCATTGGAAGAAATCTGAACAATAGCAGCCAAACTGAGCATTTAAACCATTTTCCAGAGCAGAATCTCCTGGAACAGGGTCTGTTCTTTATATACTGTGTGGCAGTATACCCACACACTGCTTGTGAGAAAAACTATCTAAGGGAAGTCTCAGTACTTTACTTGAAACAGATCGGCAAAGAGCAGCATGTTTACTAGCTTTTTTCATCACCCTTTTAGAAAGATCAGTTGCAATAGCATGGGCCTAACATAATTAGAACCAGTGAGGGAGGGATAAGATCTTAACCCAGAAGAGGAAAAATGAGGGTGAGGGAGTTTTAATTTCAGCCGGGTCTGATGAGCTTTGTCATCCTGGGATATTTACAGAAGTAACTGAAGCAGTTCCACAACTCGTAATAGTTCTCTTTCAAAACTGGTACACAAGGGTACCAAGTGAAAAAAAGAAAAAAACCCCTTAGTTCCTATTCTAAGAAAAAGTGAAGCAGTTAGCAGCTGGGAAATATAAAATTATGAATAGAGTAGCTCTGCCTTCAGTGAATTTCGCTCTCTGTATAATACGGAAATATTAAGATTCCAAGTAATACGCAATCTCAAAATTATAGGCAATTGATTAGCTCAGTCACAAACCCCTTTTCTGTGTGCACCAAGCTGCTCTGTGACTCTCACTTTGTCTGAAAGTCATATGTGTGTAAAAACAGGTGATTCCTACCCTTCTGCTCAGGGTTTGCCTTACCTGCTCCACGGCTGCCTCCTGCTACGTGACAGTACAAATAACGCTGACAGTTTAAAGTAACTCACCACTTCCCATTCACTCTTCCTCTCCAATATCACAACAGTAGAACATATTATATAAAAGTCAAATAGGAGTTGATGAGAAAAAGCAACTTACAAATCCAGACTGTTAAAATGTGTAGAATTTTGTCTTTGACTTCCCTGTGTATTAGAGATTTCTGTTAGCCCCCAAATTCTTTTTCTGAAAAATCAAATAATATGGCTATTTATGATCTGATCGTGGGGTCTAACCAAAGGTAACTGGAAGAAATATTCTGCTACTAATGAAGGATGTGGCCTTTGTTTCTAAATACTAGCCAAGCAATAATTCTGAAGAAAACAGTAGCTTACTAGCAATCGTGGTTCATAGAGTGAAATAAAAAAATGACTCTGGCTTGGGGCCCATTACAAATAGAACCTGAGTGAAATACAATCTGAGCACAACCAGAACTGATAAAGAGCACAGACAGTCTTTGCTGTCACCATCACTATAGACACTCAGCAAAATACAAAAAGACTCAATGCACAATACATGTGCTGAAAACTTCCAAAGTTGGATATAATAACATTAAAAAAAAAGACTTCATTTCAATAACCCTGGTTAACCTGGGCCTCTTTTAGCACTAATGAATTTTGAGTGCCCACTTCTGCTTCAGGTGGGAAATCTCGCTCGTGGTTACAGAGACCAACTGACCTTCTTTGAAAAATCCTGTACATGACAAAATGGAAAAGAATATGTTCTAGTTAGAGACCAGCCTGTTGTCAGCCACACGCTATTTTGGGAATCACACTTCCAATACTGTAAGTCAAGCCACGATATTGGCTTCTGTCAAGGATACAGCTTTATATGAGTTTGTAAGGACTCCAGGTTTTCTACCGAGATCTTAAAAAACTATGACTGTAAAGATACTTGAATCAAGATTATAGTCATTCAGGAAATTAATTATTCTGTAGTGAAGAATATTACATGCACCTTTTTATGGCATTTGGGTATAATTCAGCAAGGCACTTAAATAATTGTTCACTGCTAGTGTATACTTCTGGATATATGTATGCGTCTTGCTGAAGTAAAACCTAAATTACCGAGGACAAACTTCTGGGTCAAATTTTCAAAAGCAACTTTTCATTTTATTGCTTGATCAAATTTTTTTATTGCTAGGAATCAAAGCAATAAACTTTGGAAGAATTCCAGTGTCATTGCAGGTCTCTCAACTTCTAAAGACGCCGCTGCTGGAAGACAAGATCTTCTGTGAGCACAGGAAAGAGTGAGAGGTCTGCTTTCTATCGATTTGTGTTCTTTATCTCCACAAACGCTCACCTACACCATCATATTAACACAGTTTCTCGCTCTGTGTGTTCTAAAATGTCCTCAGACGGCGCTTGCCTGTGGATTGCCTCGCTGGCCTCTGCTACATGCGGTGTGGGACACCCAGGCTGTACCACTGCTCCCCTCAGCACTAGTGCAGATTTTCTCTTCTGAACAGCCTTCAGTTTTATTGACACTTAATTATGAATTAGATTTCGATTTTTTTTTGGTCAAATTTGGCTAAAATTATCCCATGGGTATGAAACATCTTCAGGGAGATAGGATGATGCTATTGCTAATAATATGATAGTATAACTCTCATTTTCATAAGCAGCTAAGCTATAAAGAAAATGACTGTCAGTGTTAAAGAAATGTGCTTTTAGGAGAGGGCATTTGATTATGGAGACTATATTCTCAATGGACCAAATCTGCTGTGACTATAACTTCTCTGAGTTCAATGGAGTTCTCCTAGGACTTCAGCTGATTCCTCCTTCTCTCAAAAGGCAAATCTGGGAGAGAATTGATAGTCTCATTTCTTTCCTTGGCTGAGAATATCCAGTGATTGAAGTCACTGTCCTCAAGGAGAGCATTTTTTACATCTTGTCTAACAAATTCCATAGACGGTGACCTCCAGAGTGTAAGAGGTTTCTGCTGTCTGTAGGTTTTCCAGAGGCACTGACAAAAGACAGATGGGAGGGAAAAGTTCAGTGTGTACCGTGGGAAGGCCTGGGGAAGATTTTCTGGATCTAGCTCATGTTCTTTTTTTACTTTTTTACCTTTCCTGGATATTGGTGGAAAATAGATCAAAAGTTCCCAGAAAATGTGTGATTAGATATAAAAACAGAGTAGTGCCTGACACGAGTAAGTCGCAAACAAGTGCCCGTTTCTGCTATTTTTACTGGACTCCTCAAAAATGCTTCTTACAGTTTGCATTTGTGTCCTACCTAGTAACTTACTTTCATAAATTCAAACAGACTTTGTTATTATCTCTTCTTAGAGTTCAACAGTTTTATGACATATTTTAACTAACTTCCTGAATGACCCAAACTGCACATTAACTAATGTCACTCTTCAGCTTCGCAGGAAATCGTTAAAGACCCCTTCAGCAATTAAGGTATTTCTCTTTTCCAAGTTCAGCTGAATCCTGAAATTCCGTTTTAAAACACATCACATTTTTCTTCCTTGTTACTTTGGAAAATTCAAAGTATTATATCAATGAGTAAGAAATGGGGTAATCTTCCTAGTCACTTACTAAAAGCAAAAAGAAGAAATGTTTCTGAGACTAGAGTCCCCACCAGAAAATGACTAGAATTAGTAAGAAAAGAATAATAAGAGGTTCCAATAATATAGTTTGTTTGGGGGTATATTTTATGCTAACTTTAAGACTACACAAATGGGGATAACGCAACATCACTAGGATTTTCTGATTTGTACAGCCTAGAGCTAAAGAAAAGGGCTGACAGTTCAGACTGAAGGGCTCAGTACATTTGGCCAGTGCTAATAATGGCTCCACAAATGTCTCTTGGGGCTTCCAAACCTTCAAAGTAGTGAAGTATTTATTTGATTTATTTTTAAAAATTGTAAATCATGCTCACTTAAGAGGAAAACTTTTGCATCTCTTTAATAACTCTTTCCTAGTAGCTTAGAATTGAACTTTATACATAAGCT
The DNA here is from genome assembly GCA_028565335.1 of Limnodromus scolopaceus. Lineage (NCBI taxonomy): Eukaryota > Metazoa > Chordata > Aves > Charadriiformes > Scolopacidae > Limnodromus > Limnodromus scolopaceus. Next base: position 36,498,166 of record JAOXNO010000063.1, read on the forward strand.
CTCCTTTCTAGGGGTGGCATTTTTACAGGACTCACCTGGAATTGGTGGCTGATTCTCTTTGTATGTGACCAAAACAACATTGAGCTGCGGAAAATGCCAAAATTCCTCCCAGTTGCCACCGTGTGTCTGGAAACTGTTTCCCAACGTATTTTTGGAGTTTACAGATACCTTGTAAGATTGTTCCAGGAGGTCATCATAGTCTAGTTCACATCTGAGTGGTTTTGCAGGAGAGGTCTTTCTGTCCCTCTTGAGTTGGACACGGGCCCAAATGCACCCAGGCATAGGGTGCAGTAGGATAAGGTCTGCTTTCAGTAATACTGACTGCCAGGAAGCTCAAGAGGCCTATTAAAAATAGAAATAGTTAAGACAAGTGGTGCAGCCAGACAAAATTTTCCTGGCAGGAGAGAAAAGGGGTGCACTGGAGTTGCCACATGAATTTCAGGTTCATAAGGATTCCCTCTGCTGTGGGGACCTCACCATGACTTCTTAACTCCTCAAGAGGGGCTGCTCTGTGATAATGGTTTAGCTACAACATAACATTTTACCTCATTCAGTGAGGATGGCAGAAACCCAAAATGACCACCTTCTGCTCTTCTCTTGGTTTCAAAATTCGGTCATTTCAGTGACACATTCAGAAAGCCAGGATATGGGAATGAGTCTCTCTTTGCCCATCTCCCTGTTGTCCTCTAATTTGATTAATACTTCAGCAATGTTTAAGGTTAGGTCTTTTGATATACTGTCATATTAGAGAAATTAGATAAGAAAAGACTGTTTTTTTCACTTCAGCTTGTTGGGAATCGAGACTTTGCTGCAATTACTTGATGACCTGACTGAGAAGCGTTCACAGGAGAGAACGAGAAGAAGGAATCCACTTTCACAGACAGAGTGAGTAGAAAGACACAAAGTAGATTTTTATTTCAGAGCTTCCCATTAGTGACAGGAAAAAAAAGCAAGTCATTTGTATGGATTCAGAAAGATTCAAAAGAACAGTCCTAAGGAATACACAAAACATGATGAGGTTATAGATCTAAGAAAGTTAAAAAGAGCCACCTTCTTCCTCCAAAACACCCTTCAAACATTGGCACATATAAAATGAAAAGTAAAGAAGCAAGCAATCAACCAGACAGAAATCTGGACTCAGACACTAATTCTTGCATTGGTATTGCCTCCTCTCCCTGTTCCTGCCACCAGGTCTGGCAAGAAGCCTGGTGGAGAGGAGAAGCTGTAGAGGGATGGAGTCCTCCTTGCTGGGAGCTGTACCTCCTCTCAGGAACTGGTGGCTAAGAGGGCTGTGGTTGTCTCCACATGGAGAAGACCTGACTACCTCTCCTGTCAAATCAGTGGCTGTGAACAGCACACAGAAACAGGGTGAAGGTGCAACTGCTTACTAATTACTCATCACTCATTACTCTGGGTGTTGCAAAGGTTCAGCTCTGTTCAGTGACAGACCTGCTGGTACCAACAGGGACCCAAGAGAGACCATAACTCAGGACAGTGTCTCACGGATCTCACTGAAGAGTGAGTCTGATCTCGCTGTGGGAGAGTATCTCAAACTGAAGTTATAAACAGCCAAGTAAAAGGGCTGAAACCAGTTACTCAGCAGAAGGGAAACCTCCATCCTCCCCCGCTGCCTTCAGTCTGAAAAGTCACCTTGTGCATTGCGAGAGCTTTCTCTGCCCAAGCGACAGCTTGGCAGCCCTGACGAGCAATTTGACTTTGGATGGGAGCTGGATCTGTGGCAAGTGTATAGTCACAGAATAAGTCACGCTTTCCTTCCATTGAGTGCATGTTCTATTTATAGCACATTCCAGATTATGCAAGGATTCCCAGAACACTGCAGGCTCTGGTTGAAAATTATATCTGCATACCATGGAGGGTATCGAGCAATATTTTAAAAATCCCATTGTTAGCACAATGAGCATCTTGCGGTTGTATCTACATAAAACCTGGGGTTATTTTGGAAAGATATCATATAGTAATGACGAACAGTTACAGTCCAGTTCATTTTGTTTGCCAAAACATTTTGAGAAATTGTATCTTTTAAAAAAGCAAAGCAGTAATTCCATAAAAAAGCCTGAAAAGCCAAGGTAAATAGTTCACTTGATTGAAAAGTGAGATTTTTCTGATGTTTGAGAGAGTATGTATTTTAGAAAATATGATGGAATGTTTTAGAATGTGAATGATTTAGGACGAGAATATCTGATTTCAAACATTTTAATGTCAATTTCCTCTCAATATTGTGACAAAATACAGTATCTTGCTATCCGTTCACCCACGGGACAGGAACTTTCAGTGAGAGTTTGTTTTGTGATGCAAACCTTACACATTTCTAAAATCTTCATGTTGAAAATACCAAATATTAAAGCTGGGACTTCTAATATTTCAGTGATATTTAAGAACTTCTAAATCCTTCAGAAAAGCAACATAGCAGGAGAGCCATGCAGATATAAAAATAATATCACTGCACACGACTGTATTTCAATGCAAATACACTGTAAACACCTGCATCTGTTTCTTTTCCCCCATTTTTACATCATGTAAACTTATAGCACTCTGATGCCTTGACACAGGCTGATTGGTAAAGCTTATTCCAACTTTTCAAATGATTTATCCCTCCTAAAGCGTGAAGCAGGAGTTTCTGAAAGTCAGACTCTCAAAGTGTGTTTAATGTGTTAGAAAGCAGAGTTTATACTAGAATTAAACAGCTTACCCTCAAAACCACCTTTGGTGCTTGATTTAGAAACTGGGGGTTAACAAAGTTTCTTAACAGACTAATGATGCTGTCGTTAACACAGTGTTGAGGCCTCTTTACCTCCATTTCAGATTCTTCAGTGTCTCAGTCCAGTAAAAATCTAAAATAAATGGGATGGGAAGAGGGGAGAGAAGAAAGGGTGGTATTTCCAGACCACGACATCATGTGGAAGGGCATTTTTGTGGTATTTTTGTTCAGTGATATCATCTATACTTTTCATGTCACTCGAATTTTAATCTCTGAAGTGCTATTTTTCCATCAACAAACTCTGGAAAGAAGGTGATGTGAGCTCCTCAGTTCTCTGCCCAATTAGTCATCATTAACTGGCCGAGTTGCAACGTAAACCTTCACGCGTAATTTTAGAGTCAGAAAGGAGCCAGATTAGACAGTTTTAATTACCCAAGAGTCACCATTTGAGCGCTCTCTTCTCATACCCTTTCGTTTTAAAATCAAACCTCACGTTGGTTGTCGCACATCATCCAGTAGATACTGGAATAATTTCCCCAGGGTGTGAAGTAGCCTGTTTTTAGCTATCTGTTACAAAGTCAACGTTACTATTCTTACTGGGCACAGCGTGTAAGATGTATTCCCACACTAGGGGAGTATTTAGTAAGGTCACAAGGATGCCCAGTCCTTATCAAACACATTCCCTGGAAACTTGGCAGGGGTTTCGTTTTACAAGAATTCAGGGGCAAATTACTGGTACTGGGTTTAGACTTATTTAAATTTTTCAGTATTTGTGCAGAAATAGATTTGTATTACCAACCCGTATCAGAAAATTTGTCACCAGCAGTATTCAAAGTCTAATTTTGATTTTGAATTCATTTAGTTCACTAACTTCGGTAGAGTTGCTTCCCGTTTGCCCTAGAAGCTGTATTCAGGCTGCATTCACGCTGCTAAGATTTATTTTAGTCTATTTAATCATTTCATAAGGAGGAAAACTGAGCTTTTCACATAATTTTCAAGATGATAATATCAAGGCTGGAGGCAAACACAGAGTAATATATGCAAGGGCTGGATGCAAGTATTTTTAATGTTTAAAAAGGATTTTTATGTAACCCAGAGAAACAGAAGCAATAGAAGGATGGCTCTAAATGGAAACAGAACCCTGCAGAAAGGAAGGGCTTGGCCAGAGCTGTGTCTCTGCTGCTAATAATCTGTGGGAAAAGAGGGAAGTCCCCCCCCCACTTTGTTTCTTGTCATTTTCCTGACATTTTCCTTTGTCTCTGTCCTGTAGAAAGTGTCTGTGTGTGGTAGGAACGTTGCCAGAACCAGCGAGGTGGAAATTGAGCACAACCAGCCATCGAAGATGGTTGCAGAACTCCCAGGCAGTCCATGTGATTGCAGGAGGCTCCTCCATCTCTGCTGCCGAGCCAGCCCAAACCATATATCCTGAAAAGATGGATTAAATAACACATCACAGTGTATCCAATGGAGAAAGATGTGATCTGCTGTGCTCGTGGGGGTCAGGAAAGAATGGTGGGCAGGGAAAGCCTTATTTTAGGGAAGAGTCTTTTTAAAAAAACTTATTAAGAGGAAAAAAAAAAGAAGAGCAGGAACAGTTAGTTATTGCCATCTGCAGAAGCTGAATATAGTCTCAATAAATGCATGAGGGGGCTCAGATCCCTCTGGGAATCCAACACTGTGTATAAAACTAAGTTATGAAACTTAGCAATTGTTTTATTCAACCTGAAAGCAGAATAGCTACAGCTAATATGCAATAGAAAATCCACACTGGGACATCATCAGCTCGGTTTTGCCCATTTGCTGTGCACCGAGGCCTCCCCAGCCTCAGTGAGCAATGTGAAGCTGGATAATTCATTACTTCCAATTAATAGAAAAAGGACTAAGGCTGGGTGTCACATCTTCTCCCCTAGCACACTGCTATGGCATCTTGCCACCCACAGTACGTTCTGGCCAGAAGATGGCATTTGGATCCAGCCACGCTCCAGAAGCCCAGCAAAATGAATTGCCTCAGCCTGTCTGTCAGAAGAAAGCCTTCCACCGAAGGACAGCCTATGTGGGAAGCTGGCGGTCCCGCAGAGGACAGCCACGCTCCGCTTTCGCGTCCTGCTCCATCAGAGATTCCTTCTGTGACCTTGAACAAGTAATTGTCTTGTCCGTGCCTCGCTTCGCTGCCTGAGGATACTTGCAGGGGTTCTCAGGGGTAAGACTGCACAGCCCTCGAATACAGTGGTATGGAGGAGCAGAAAAGTGGACAGATACAACCTTTTTTTGGAAGCACAGCTTTCTACTTCAACTATCAAAAAACCCCGGCTGTAGCAGAGTTCAAGGATGGGGGTCAAAAAAGGCTGTGATAGCAGAGAGCCTTCAAACTCTGCTCCCGGGCAATGAACATGTCTTCTGACACTTAGGCAGCCGCTGCCAACTGATAAACAGTGCAGCGTCCTGCCCTTCTGGCCTCCAGAACGGGTCACCACATGTAGGGCTTCTGAGCCCTCCTGGGAAAGGCAGATCTTAGAAGACTCCCCCAAGAAGGATACAGTTCTGACCGATATAATTGTCATTTCTGCTCTCGGACAGCAGCGCTCCCTTTCCCTCACGTGAGAGTCACGGTGCTCTTGGTGCAACGTTGCTCCTGGTGCTCACGGTTCAGTGACTTTCTGTCTGCCTTGATTGTAAGTGGCAGTGTCAACGCTCCGGCCAAAAATAAACCCTCCTGACGAATGACACGGAGACTCCACAGGCTTAGAGGCAGCTTTTTATAGCAACCCTTTGATTCCAGATACCAAACCTTTGCTATTTTTGGCATGGAGGCTTGGAGAAACTTTGATGATCTTTAGCCGACATGACTACTCCTGCGCACAGCTCAGGTGCTGGCAGAGCACTTGTGGCGTTCCTCAGAGACAGGGAAATTTGTTTATTCTACTGGATATTTGTACTCATGAGAAAAACAGCTGACCTAGAAAACAGAGACTCTGCCATCATATGAAGGTTTCCAAATTGTTGCCGGGGTATTAAGGACTTGTCACTTCCAGAAGTTCTAAGATGTCTGGTGGTTTGATACTTCATGTAACTGGAAAGAATAATTTTGAATCGAATTAACTAGAAGTGAAATGTAACCGTGGGATGACATTGATGTATTTCCTCATTTAATGACCTGGATATATATATTTATTTATTTTAATAAGAGAATGTGGTAATAATGGCAGTTGCCAAATTCACCGTCTGACAGATAGAAGTTCACTATTTATTCATAGTGCAGATTAAAGATGTCCTTATCCAAACATATTCTTTCAAAGTCATAATTTACCTCTAATACAACTCTGCCAGCCATGGTGGACACTTTAATTCTTAAAATTATTTCAAATACTAGTAATTTCACAAGAAGCCTGTGAATTGGACCTTATTTCTTCTTTGAATAAATATGGTCCTAAACACCCGTGCATTAAGGCTGCTTAAGGCTGAAAGCAGGATGATTCCAACTTGTCCTATTTTAGCAGGGCATATACTCAAGGTACACACTTTTTAAGACTACTGAGTGCAATTCATTTCACAATTACTTTGAAAGGATTGAAAATCTGACCAGATTAGATTCAAAGCCCAGGCAGCAATTGCTACAGCTGGATGCAGAGCTCTGTCTACCTATTCATTTTAGCTGTTCACGAATGTTAATATCCACTGGTCATTAAGTCAAAATTCAGTCCTTTAGACTTCCCCCCCTAAGGCATGCTAATGAATTTATTCCTTAATCCAACTAGTAAATAGTTCCTCTCCCTGTGGACATATCTCCCTCTCCTTTTAGCATTGGGCCATTTCAACTGTAGAAAGAGAGACTTCTCCTGTAAACAGTAAAATGAAAACAACGAAAGAAAACAAAAAGATCAAAAAGTTCCTATGCTTTTTTTGGATACGGTGAGAAAAGTGAGTTTTATTTCTAAAAGCCGCTATAGGATGTGTATGTCTATAGCTGTGTCTGTACAGCCCTATGCTTTAGCAGATATCTTTGCCTTTTTCAGGTCTCCACAGTCAGGTCTGGCTACAGGGAGCAGCCCATGGGAGAAGATATATCTTGTTGTGCTGTCTCTGCCAGAACGGCTTTATTTGGGAAAACAACAGAAAACAGGCTCAACTAAATTTAATAGAGTCATAACTTATACTGTCAACCAGAACATGGATACAGAAAATATATAGCAAAACAAGAAGCTGGTTTTGGTAGGAGAAGGTTCCCTTCCTTTAGTTTCGAAATTCAGCAGGTATTTTTAATTCTGATACTTCTCAGAAAAAACACCAATATACTGCTAAATATCAAAGCTTAAGAGAGACGCAGCCATTATCAGAGAGGAGCTGCATTGTCATACATCAGATTTCTCTTGTTTTTATTAATTTTATAAAATCAGAAAGTTAGAAAATCACAGCGGAAGAAGCCCCTTTTGCTAAACTCTTCTAGAACAGAGAGTCCTTGCTGAGGAGTGACCGACAGGCTTGCCTCCAGCGTGACCCTTCAGCCAGGGTAAGGCAATACTGATTATTACCTAGTGTGCGCTGCTGTGTGCAAACCCTTCAGAGAGAGAATCGCCGCACGTGCACAAAGATGCTCCGAGCTGAGGACGCGCCTTCCCCTTAAGATGAGCGACGGCGCTGACCTCCTTCAGCACAGTGAGCAGAACCAGAGGAGCAGCCACATCAACGCAGGGCTCTGCAGGAGGTCCCACCAACAGGTCTTTTAATGAAGGAACAGCATTGCACCCCAGTAACTATTTGCTGCCTTTGGAGCCCCAGCTGGGCACTCCTCAGTGCCATGCTGCACCCAGATATATATATATATGTTTATATATAGCATTGCATTCCCCTCTGCACCATTTTTCATTAAAGACCTGCCTTGAGAGGACACACGGAGCTACTGCAAAACAGCCAGCAGCCTAAATCCACACCATGAATCTGCAGTAACTCACTTTGTAAACGAACTCGGGTTCGTCACACTACTCCTCTCACTACTGACTTACCAGTTTACACACTGGCTTTGGAGGGCGACAGCCACAGCCTGCGGAGGAGAACTTTCTGATCCCTTACCAACACCCACGCTGAGTCTCCGAGTGCGTTCCAGGCATGTGGGTTCAGTCACCCCGACGGAATAAGAATTTCTCCAGACAGATCCCCAAACAACAGGTCTAAACCTTGACTCTCTTCTTTTGCTGCTGGCTTGGTTGTCTGTTTTTAACTGGGAACGCTATTTATATACCTGAAATACATAAGGTTTATGATTGTGTTAGGCTGAGTCAGAGGAGCAACAGGGATACTTGGAGCAACACACACTCCCTGCACTCCACGGCAGGTTGCCAGGTGGAGGGGGGCAATTCTGAATTCTCTTCATTTCGGCTTGAATTATCAACAAAAAAAGGTGAACACCATTACACAAGCTACAGACAACTCATAATTAATGTCTGAAATCCCTTGTAATTTAGCTTTTAAACTGTGAGAATGAAAACAACTATCAATTATAAAGGCCATAGAACAATTTTAGACTGTTGTTTTTACACATAAGCGTTACCAGTTTATTTCCAAGATTTTTTTTTTAAAAAAGCTGCTTGTGGAATGGGAGCATCATCGTTTGAGCACGTCCCGTGCCAGTTGTCAGGCGCATAATCTGCAGGGAGGCTGATGCGCGAGGTGGCACCGAGGGCTGCGCTGACAGCAGGCCAGATGAGGGATAAGGTACAAACCCAGCGCCCAGCCAAACGCCCCGCCAGCCCATGTACACACTTGACAGAGACAGACATTTGTGTAATTAACATTTGGCAAGCGAGAGGCAGATAAGTAGCCAGCGGGCGGTTTGCTGAGAACGGGACAATTTGAGTCATCTGTGTAACGCGTGCAGCGGCTCCTGGTCAGAGCTGGGGGTTTCTCCAGCCCCACAGTCCTGGATTCACCTTTTCTGAGCTCAGAATGTTAAAAATATACACCATGGAAGTGTCCCAAATATTCATGGCTGTGAGGATTCTATGTCAGAGATGGAAGTGGACCTACAGGAGGTGAGAGGGACAAAGCTTCCCCACCAACCACAGCGCTGCAGACCATCAACCCTCACCTGCTGCAGGTGGATGTGCCTCAGCTGGCTGAAGTCTCCTCTGGACACCCAGAGGAGCGAGAGAGGAGCTTTTCTCTCTGAATTGGTCTGCAAAGTTACAGACAGGGAAACCTCACGAATTCATGCTTCATCTCATCTAAGCTGTCCCTGAAGAAGCCATTTAACTTTAAAAAGCGCTGATGGAAGTTCTGAATTTCATAGAAAATTAAGGTTTTTCATCCCTTCCCTGAGAAAAAAATAAAATAAGGTGCTGGGTTTACTTCCTTGCAGTATTTTGTCAATTACCTCCAAACGTTCTCATTTTATCCTGTGAATATCAGAGTGTGTGAGACTGTGAAACACACAACTATGAAACATTCAGTTTAGCTAAACCAACAGAGAATTATTGCATTTTTCATTTGTAAAAGTGGAAATGAGAGTTCTATATGCTACTGAAAAGGCTGTGAATGCTTTGAAACTTTTTTTAAAAGAAAAACCTTTTCATAAATTAAAAATGACCACTTTAAATCACTTCCAGATAGAGATTGCTCTAATGCTGGAGCTTGGCAGGTTATAGGTTCTGCAGACAAGCTATAAATCCTCCAAATAGACATCAATAATAGAAATAACTGCAGAGTCTTTATAAAGCAGTATGAACAATTATACTGCAATATAAAAATCTATTTCCACTCTAAGCAGCGATGAATCAGATGCCCATTAATGAATAAGGGTTGTGAATCATCACGTTTAAAGGATTTAAGGCTATGAAATGTAATAGCTTCTTAAAACTGGCTGCCCGGCTCGTCTGCGTTAACAACTGCCTGCCCAGAGATGGTTAAGAAATAACTGGAGTTTTTTCCAAAATTGCTGGAAATTGTTTTGGATTGGCTCGGAATTCCAGGCTTTGAAGTTGACCGACTCCCGAGGACACGGTCCTTCCCATGGGAAGGGGAACGCGCCGTGCCCTCACCCAGAGCCTGCAACAAGGCACTGCCCCGAAGCAAAAGTTTAACACAGCAGCATTTGTAAGAAGTGTCTTATTTTATCTGGAACTGCTCCCCCACCCCTCGGTACCGCACTACAGGCGGGAGAGTCAGGCGTAACGCACTGTACTGGTGCTGGTGACTAATGAGGCGGGTCAAGGTCTACAGAGAGAACTGGTCAGTGAAGTAACGGGGATCGGAAACTTTGATTAGAGATGGTGACACAGTAGATAGTTACAAGGATGTTAATATTATTATATATAATATATAAATAATACCTATAAATATTACTATATTTAATCCACTAACACAAGGTGGCAAGATACACCACTAAGACTTTGACATGGAATAATCCTGGTTTAGTATTTCTTGCTAATGTTCTGTACTTCAGGATCAGTCTTTTCCCAAGAAAAGAAATTTTTTTTCATTGGTGAAAATTTTCATTTCATTTTTTTCATTCATGGTTCATTCCCCTTTGGAATGAACCAAATACATTCTTTCCTCACGTAAGGAGACGTCTCAGCAAAATGAGTACCCGGTGCATATGCCTAAAGAAACTGAGGCAATGCCTTATTTTTAACTTCACGATTTCGTAAGTACTGCACACGCTGTAAATCTATGCATCCTTTGCGGGAAGGACCATAAGGTCTACAAATCCCCAGAGACCAAAGGGAAAAGCCAAGCATGTAAGAAATACTCCTGTGATTTTTTTAAATGAGCATAAAAAATTTATTTTTCAGGTCAGTGCATGACTTTCCGTTACTTTGTTTTCCTTAATGAGTCCTGGCTTACACTACCCCTTGTGTAATTAAGATCACTAATTCAATCTGAAATTGAAATAGGTTTTAAGTCGTGGGTTTGTGCTTCCAGCTGGGACACGACACACGCAGCGGCAGCGGCAGGCGAGCGGGGTGCTTTGCAACGGCGCAGGTTTTCCCCACAGTCTCCGAGTCCTCTCGGCTCCGCAAACACTAAAGAAATCAGCTTAAATCAACTGCCCGTTATCCTGCCGTGGTTTTGAGAGGACACTGTTTGCTTTCACGGAGCTTGTCAGTCTCTTTTTCTTTAGTTTTTGGAGAAGGGACCGAAAATTGTAATAAGACACAATTAAAGGAGGATACAGTGATCTCAGAGCCTTCATTTTCCTCCTCCTGACTGCACTAGTTGTCTATTTTAATAGCTCTAATTTTGCCACAAAATGCTTAGTCAAAGAAATATCACACAGCTACAGCAGGAATTTCCTGTTTTAGGAAAGCGACAGAATTATTTTTAAAATGAGTGTCAAAAACCAGAGGAGGAAAGACAGACATCACTTTGAAGTTAGGTGTATTAACAACAGAAATGACAGGCACCAGAAGAGATTCATGCAGTCATTCTTCTTGTCATCCAAGTTAAGGTTAAACAGAGTAAGAACATGACTTCACAATTCCTCTTTTTATTTCATGCTGTGAACACCGAGACAGACAATGCTGATTTCTGTGTTTCTCTACAGAAATCTGCAGTGTGTTAGGAAAGGCAGTTTGTCACGTCACAAACACTAAACCCAGCTGGAATTTCAGATAAAAAACCACAGAAGTAGGGAAAATCAACCACCTGTGTTGCCGTCATCACCGCTCCTTTCCCTAACGTGGTACTGCAAGGCCTCCTCGATCTGCCAGACACAGACGGTAGATGCCGTTTGATTTCAAAAAAGGATTTGTAGTCAATACAACTTTTCAGAGGTAAAAGTACCTCTTTAAATGGTCCTCTCAGAAGACTGAATGCTTGGCTGGGGGCCAGCACACATCGGGATGCCCAGATCTTATCTGCTCCTGAGGTGGTCCCATCTCAGCAAACGTTCTCACTTCTTCACCAGGTTCCCCTTCTACCCTTTACTCCTCTTTAGGTATTTACAGTGTCTGTACCTTCTCCTGCGTGGCCTGTCGGGGACAGCGGGACAGCCACGACAGGGGTCTCCAAGCTGCACTCCGCCGGCACCGTCACAGATGGTTCTTATCCCACAGGCCCCTTAATTAAAGCACGATAGTTTTAAATGTGTAATAGAGAAAATCATGTCATCAGTTTCTCCTGGAAACCGTTGGTTCTAGAGGCAACACTGGACTCCCCTGGTTTCAGCAGGCAGGAAAAAAGCTAAAGTTACATGGTCCTAGGAGGAGAGTAGAAAATAACGTAATTCTTAAATAGCAAATGTATGTATCCTAGAAAACCATCCTACAGCTCCTCCTGGGTTACCCAGTAACCTCAAGGCCACGGGGTCTCACCCTGTGCAGGATCCTTTGTTCCTCAGCAAGGAAAGAGGAAGTAAAGATGTTAGTTAAGACACCATTTCATGATAATAAAAGTAACTGACTTATTTCGGCACCCGACTGGGTCTGAAGGCTGCCAGGAAGGGAAGGACGAGGGCAACATCTTCACACACGTCCCCACACCCCAGTTCCAACTCCTGGAGGGCACCAGAGACCCACTGGGAGCAGAACGTGCGCCCAGTTATTCCCAGAGGACCCATTCCCGGGCTGAGGCAGTACAACTTTAGCCTTTAGGGACTAGACAGTTTAGAGCATTCGTGCATTTTCCATTCGTAATCCTACTTGAGATACCGCAAGAGAGTCGCACATCCACAGATTTACTGCACCACTTCAGCGCCCAGCGTTGCTAGAGGAGACAGATCTGCCTCTCGCACACGAGGAAAATAGGCAGAGGTTAA
>JAOXNO010000063.1:36510732-36524336 GCA_028565335.1 Limnodromus scolopaceus
TGCACCACTTCAGCGCCCAGCGTTGCTAGAGGAGACAGATCTGCCTCTCGCACACGAGGAAAATAGGCAGAGGTTAATGAGATTTTAATTTTCTGCAAGCCTCACCTGAGGAGGACAGGTCAGAGTCACAGAAATCATTTGTTCACCCCACTTCACGTATTTTTCCTTAAGATTAAGCACCCTACTTTTGTCTCCTTTCTCTCCTTCCACTACCCCCTGCCTGGAATCTCTCTTCCAGATGGTTTCTATCACCCTTAGCGGCAATGCAAAAATAGCCCCTTGGTAACGTAAAGGTTCAGAACCAATTAGCCAAGTCTTTGCTTTCATTTCATCAGCTCAGAAACCTCTGTATATCAGATCACATTGTTCCAGATGAGATCCTAATGAGCTAGAATTTCTCATTTTGGTGGCCCCTAAATTCTATTTATAGAGTTCTTTCCAACAATGAATTCATCTGTTCAGAAAACAAGGTCTGACTGTGCTCAAAAATAAGTTATAATGAGCCATGTCAGCAAATACCAGATAAAGGTAGTGCTGAAAGAGGGAAATGAATCCTTCAAGCTCATTTATGATTTATGAGTTCAGGGCTGAAATGGAAGTGGCGCGTAATAATGAACAATGGAAATATCTCTTGTGTGGAGGGCGAGGATGAATAGAACTTTGGGCTTGAATAGGTTATTAATAGGTTATTGATCTGAGCTATTTCTGCTACAGAAAGAAAAAGCAAAGTTCAAGAACTGGTCAGCAATAAACAGAAAAACACTCTTATCAGCCAGTAGCTAAACTACTCCTGCACGGGGGTCAGAACACAGCCCTGTAATCGCCGAGCCTGGTGATTACACAAGTATTGCACATCTAGAACCACGTCTCTCTGGCGGTCAGAGCACACGCATCCAGGGCTTCCACACTCTCACTCCTTCCAAGTTTCCCAAGGAGAGGTCAATTGGCCCTGGCCCCAGGCCCAGGACGTTACGGCAGTGAAATCGCGTGTGATCTCACGGCAGAGCACAGCGGGCCGTGCTCCACACCAGGACAGGGAATCACAAATCCCACGATTTTTTAGAGGCAGACATCTGTTTCTCTTCTACTGAACCAGTTTCATCCGCTGCCACAGCTCAGAGGATAACGATCCCACTGATGGGAGCCTCGAGAGATCCAACTTCAGGGGCAACGCCTACATCTCTGGCATCTTCCCCTCTCATCCAACACCATCCCGAACACCAGAGCCAGACCTTGACATCTCCCCAAGGAAGAGGTCACAAACGCGCAGTCAGGCCTCTGCCCTCGCAGGGATGCTCCAAGATCTCACCTAGGCAAGAACAGAAAACCTCTTTAGATAAAAGTCTAAATGGATGCACAGTCACACCCCTCCTTTCTCTTCACAGAGCATAAAAATCCCATTTTCGTACTACGAAAATATAAAGTAGCAAAATCCTGGTGCTCATGACTGTTGGGCATACTAGCCTGCTGACAGGTCTTGCTTTTCATCTGGAGGTCAAATGATGTTTTTTAGATACACACGTAATACATAAAGCTGCATAAATCAGCTGCTCTGGTGAATACTACAACCTGGTTCAGGTGTATTTAGCAATTGTTACATTTTTATCTAGATAAGTAAACTCCTGCCGCAATTTACGGCTTTTACGAAAGCTGTTTGATTAGAGTGAAGTCATTTGTTAGTTTATAGTAAAGAGGTACCAGCAATTAAGCTGAGATCAGGCTAGCAATAGTTCGCATAAATTAGCAATTTCAACTCAATTAAGAAAGCTGGATTCCAGCCAGCGGCATCTCCCCAAATTCCTGCATTAGCTCCTGCCCTACACGGAGAGAAGGGCTCGAGGTGCGGCTGCAGCTCCTGAAGTTTGAAGGAAATATAAGGCCAGACAGGTTTTGGTTTGGTAAAATACCGCCGTTTTGTAACAAGTAAAGTAAAGAACGTGCAGGTTCCCCCGTTGCTGCACTTCCTGGGCTGCATTATTTCTGTTCTCCTAATTAAACCTCAGAATTGTACAATTCCTGACTTCTTCAAAGATGTGTAACAAACATAATACAAAATTCTTGCACTGAGGTGCAAAAGGATCTATTACGTCTGTAATGGGAAAGTTTTTGAACCCTTTCAGCAAGAGAAGTTCCATGGGAGATTGTTTTCATCGGCAGGATGAATAAAAGATGAGTTGGCAGGTGAATCAGGTAGAAATATTTATCAGCAGCATTCACTGCAGATGACACTAGGATGCCTCTAAAAGCCTGGCTGGAAAAAAGAAAAAAAACCCAAACAAACCAAAAACCACACGTAAAACATTAACTAGCACTCCAGCAGAGGCAGTGAAGATCACGAGTGCGCCTGCGTCCTGTCAGGTGCCTGGAAAACCCCACAGAAATTGACTTCAAAATGACATCGAATCCCCTTTTGCTTTCAGTCCCACAGCTGTAAGAGGGCAGCGATGCCGCACTGGGTTTGTGGTTTTCACAGCGTTCTCTCTACGCTCCCTTCTGCGGCAGAGGAGCTCTCAGACTATTGACTGGCGCAGCCTGTTCTGCCCTAGGCAAGGATCTCAGAGCCACGGGGCTTGCTTTAAACACAGTCATAATAAAAATAACTAACCTTTTCAGCAGCGTCAGCCAGACTTTTTGAGAAAGGATCAAGGTCACTGGGGAATTTACTCTCTACTATGATCACAGTTTTAAAAAAATAGAGCAATTATCTCTTATTCAGAAGCACAGCTCTGCAAACGAGAGGAAGGTCCCGTGCATGTGCCTTAGGAATTCACAGGGGGTATCACAGCCAAGAAAATCACGGCAAACAGTAAATTCCTTAACGCACGGCAGCATCAGAACTAGGGATGGACACGTGGCTTTTATTTGCTTTACATATGCTTGGAAATAGCAAGAAAATTGTTTAAAATAAGATGGTGCAACATGAGCCCCAGCCCTGGAAGATTTTAATCATGACCTAGTTTCTCCAAAAATGTAGCCAAATGACTGGATTTCACTTTTAACAGAGAGAGAGAGAGAGCGAGCACAGCAAAGATCTGATCAGCACATACATCAAGTGGGTTTGAGACCAGACCCTGACCCATGCCCACGCGTGGAGCACGGCTGGGGGGAATCAGCTCCGTAACCCAAACACGGCGGCTTCATTCTGCCCCACCATCGCCCACCACATTCCTCCCCAGTGGAGCTGCCGAAATTGTCCCAGTACCGCACTCTCATGCTACGGGCTTAGGACCGGAGACACCACCAGCATATCTCAGGCCAAAGTCTGGGATCCAACAGAAGGTCAAGTTGGTCTCGCAGGAGGATGCGTTACTTTCATCTGCAGTAACAAAGACAACAAAGCAATTACTCTGTATCACCCAGCACTTCAGACCTTTGGTATTTGCTGCGCTGCAACTGCAGCAAACAGCTGAAAAAGCTTTTCTGCAACTGCTTGTAGGATGCCTTGCGTGGGCACCCAGCAGAGAGCACCTCCTGGCATGCTCCAGAATTCCCCCCCCTGTTACATGAGGGAGAAATTCATCTCTCCCTCCTCATACCTCTCCAAAAAAATGCAGTGGTTCCCCTTTTCCTTGAAGCAGTTGCCCAGAACAGTAAATGGAAAAAGAAACACCACGGATTAAGGGGTGGAAAGAGCAACAGCAAGAATAGGCAAGAGATAGGAGTTTTGATAAGCTGCATCCACTGCAGGCAACTATGTCCAGAAGAAAGGACTGCAGATAAAGGGAAAATAACAAAATAAAGGGGATGGGGGCCAAAAAGCCTCCACCACTAAACAAACCAAACAGTGATTTTCTTCTCAAACCCTCATCTTACTCAAGAATCCCAGCTGACAACGAGGTGGAACCAAGATATCTCTGCGAACACCCAGACTGAACGGCAGCTCTCCGGCTCCTCACAGCAGCAACCTCCTCCAGCAGCTTTCCAACCTCATTTCCAGACTAGAAATTTGTCCAAACACAAATGATTTAACCTAAACAGCAGCGTAGCCTTGGAGCAGCCACAGCCACTTGCAGCTGCTGAGATGCAACACAGCAGGAGCAAACGTGGTAACGGTGGAGCAAAGGTTTCCAAGTACCACTTAGGGTACTTGGGCCATTAAAACTTGGGTTTGGTGAAGAATCAAAGTTAATCCAACCCCTGCTCAGGCTACCCAGTTCATAAATTGGGAGTACTAATAAATTACACAGAATTTTTAAGATGTCTAGGTGATCGGTGGGGTTTTTTTTCTCCATTTTTCAACAGCACTTGAAATTTCTGTTAGGAACACATACACCACAGGACAGAGACTGAAGTCATAGCGCAGCTCTCCTTTTGCAAATCTCAGGTGACATCTTCTGGCCACCCTCAGTTCTGCAGGCATGAAATCGGAGATTTATTCAGTGACGCACTGAAGTTGCAGTCCTTTCTGTTAAGAAAAACCCCACAGGACTGTGGAGCACGAAGCAGCGACGTCAGAACCACCCCAGAGCAACAAGGAGCATTTCAGAGAGCACGAAGCAAAGGGCATTGAACAAAAACGAGCAAGAGCATGTCACAGGCTCCACCAGCAGAGCTCGGAACCCCCCGAGCTGACAGTACTCCAGCCAGGAAGAGCTATTTCCACAGCCAGCAGCCTTTGGCTGATTTGAGAGAAGCACCAAGTCACGGTCTGAACTACCCAACCTGCTCTGGAACAGGTCCCCCTGGGACTGAATCTGCTCTGGAACAGATCCCCGTGGGACTGGCTCCACAATTCCAGCAGAAAGGCCTGAGACGTGTGCTTTGTGATCCACTCATCTGCTCCCTCAGCTTCCAGTACCCTTCTAAGCATTGCTTTTTGACTGCATTTTTTCCCCTCTCCATTGTTTCTAATTCAAAAAAGCTTGCCAGAAGGCAAAAGGGTAGGTTTTTTTCTCTTCAAGAAATGAGAAGTGCCCACTTAAGTGTGCTTAACCCAAATAGAAACCACAATTCTGCTTCCCCTCCACAACTGCTGGGCTCCCATTCATCTTTTTCCTTCAAGCTGTTAAAGATCCTCAGTCAAACCATTCCCAGAGTCTCGGATGGCATGGACTCAAAGCTGCCAAACTCAGGGAGACCACCCCACCGCTCGCTAGCGTGGTGTGAGCCAGCTGGGTTAAAGTCTCTGAGCAGGAATTAACTAAAGCAGTAAGAAATAAGACCAATTCTTACCCGACCAACAACTGGAGAGATACAACAGTCGCAGTTTGAACCAGCTCTTCAGGATAAAGACAAAGATTTAGTAAAATTTCAAGTGTTTTATTTGACAATAACACTGCTTTGAAGGTTAACCTCTCCACAACAGGTAGAGAGAAGGAAAAACTTCTTTTTTTCCTCATGTCACACCATGCTCTGAAACATGAAGAGAAACACGTGCCTTGGATTCCCACTTCCTACCGAGGCAAAGAACAGACACCACCAACTGATCCCCGACAAAACCAGCGCACACAGTTCTACTTTCAGTTCCCAGAACAGTTACAGCTCTGAACAGACAACCTCTTTTCCACTAAATACCAAAAAAACTCTTCCTCAAAGTTTAGGCAGATATCCTCTTTTGGAAGAAAAATAAAGAAGAAGAAAAAAAAAATCTGCCCTAAATCATTTTCTTTTCTCTCTACTGCCCCCGAAGCAAACACTCGGAATTAACAAAAATTAAGTTAATGCTCAAATACCTGAGCACTTGCCTTGTTACTGGCCTGTTATAACTTAAGGATTTTATCAGCATTTCTATAGATGTTGTATTTGTACTTTTTTTGCATATTTTTAAGATAATTACAGCACATGCTTCACATGAATGTAACAATCATGTTTTAGCAGCTGATGAACACGTGTCCATGTGACCCTATCAAAATAAAAATATTTTTATGTAGATAGTTAATTTAACTACAGGCCAATGTGGATATTTTGGCCAGTGAGCTCGTGCTCCCTCTGCTGACAGGTTCACTCAAGGGAACCTCAACAGTATCAAGGTGTCCTTACTCTTGTGGATTAACAATTATTTCCATTGTGTAGAGTTACAAACACTTAATCAAACTCTCAACCCCGACTCAAACTATCCACTTCCCCCCCAGCTTGAACATTTCTGCTCTCTGACCTGGAACCCGGCATCTTCTCACGTGAGTGTTCAGCTGAAAGAACTGCCAGTTCCAGTACAGCAACTGGAACAGTAAGTCTTCCATCCATTTAATAAAAGTTAGTTTTACAGGTGAAATGAGTATTTTTACTTACAAAAACAGTAATCCCCCTCACTATTTACAAACAAGTTTATAAAAAAAAAAAACCAACCTCCAAATACATTATGAAGGCCTGAATACTTCAACATAAATAAGCATCATAATTTAGGGACATGGAGTAAGAGTTTTAGAGTAAAAACCCAAAGTGACAAAGTTTTATTTTAACACAAGGTTTAAGTTTTAGGGAAGAAAGTTGTATTTTTTCTAGTATTTACATCAGCGCTTAGCCTCAGATGTTTTACTTAAGAGTCATAATGCCCATAATACCACACTTTGAGAGACAGAATTTGAGTGACTGGTTTTGACTGTCGCTTCTCTGGACTGCTATGGAAAGAAAGAAAACAGAAGCCAAGCAGCGCTCTCTCACCTGACCCAAACAGTCTCCCTGCAAAGACGTTTGTTCCAACATCTTTCCGATAGCTTGCTATTAACCCTGCACATCACTGCACCTGCAGGAGCAGATTCATGCATTTAGTTCGCTCATTTAAACCTTGTGGATGCTCTAAGTCACAAACCACTACTTTTATTAATGCCTATTAGCTGTGTTTGCAGCTAGGGATGAAAATGTCTACGATCCTGTTCAAATGGGGAGAATTGGTATTTTCCTTTCCGCGAGTACAGCAGTGAAATCCATGATCTGCATTTAAAAAAAAACCAACAACCCCCAAACCTCTAACTGGTTTAATATTATCCTTCCCCACTGTAGGATAATTATAGTGTTGTGTGTTAAACTAAGCAAAACTAACATGGAATTAGAAATAGCACCTTTCTTACTGTCAAACGCATTCTCCAAAACAATCATTTTCAATTTGCAGCTACAACAACCTACGTGGAGCGACGCGTCCCGGAGTAACGCTCCGATAACACAGTGCCACAAGGACTCTTTTTCAAAAGACGACCCAGACTTCACCACTGGGTGGTCAAAGTGCAAAACAGCTTATTTTTTTATTTTAAGACTATATACTAAGCTGGTTTGCTACGTTACTTTTGCAGTGGCAGGTTTGCTCTACATCAAAAGTTTTCTAGATTATCTTCATAACGAAATGTATCGCTTCATACCAGCGGTAATACGGCCTAACCCCTTTGGTCCTCTAGCTACTCTGTTAAGTTAATTTCTCTATTAAGAGGCAGTCTGGAAATGCACTTTTACCGCTTTAGCTCTAAATTTCAAGCATGTAACTATCAGCACACAAGGATTTGTAAGAGGAAAGGGAAACAGCTCACATAAAGTCCCAAGGGTTCAGGAATGCTGCCGGAAGCTGGCTCTCCTCTCCTGGCCCAGACGCCCTCTCGGTAGAGCACTGAATTACGGGTCAATCCTGAACAGTCAAAAGCACAAACAATTTTTTAAACATTTTTAGTTTCCTTCTTATCAGTCTTCAAAACAGATGATTAAAATGTCTGAAAAAGCACTGAGAAATTTTATCTGGAGGAAAAGTATAAAAAAAGCCACAAATCCACAGCTGCTACTGGTTTATGCCCCAAGATCTCATCCACTTAAAATCTTGAGAAAAAATTAAGTACTTTTTCATTTGCCAAACTGCAGAAGGGTAACACTTTTCAGTGAAATTCAGAAAAAAACCCACAATATTGTAATGTGCTCTGCTGCACCCACACGAGTTCTTACTCAGCAGCACCAGCAGTAAACAGTCCCGTATTCCCAGTACTCACGTTCTTGCCGGCAACAGCTACTGCTCTACGTAAACAAGGAAAAGACTCACCAGAGAACACCATATGTGAAATTTAAGAAAATACAGCTAATTTGCAAGCAGGGACTGGCACTCTGGAAAGCACAGCATAAAAGAAAACTATTGTAAAATAGACAGAAGTATACGTTCAGAGATTAAAACATACATTCATTGGAGACAATAACTCTGCACCTAGGAGGAAAAGCTGATGTCCAAAGGCAAGATTAAGAGTAAAATAAAGATTAAAGATATTTTGGCAAAATACCAGCAATGTTATTCCTCTCTTCCAAGTTAAAACTGAAGAGAAAGGTGCTCTCTCTTTTGCTGTATTTACATTTAGGTAAATTTTTGGACTTCTCTATCTGTCAAACTTCATTTAAATTACAGTTGGAGGATTTGATGCACAGCGCTCATAGATCAATACTTAACAAATGGGAATATTCTTTAAGCAAGTCACACACTTCAATGCTAAAGTCTAGTATTGCTAATTCCCAAAGAGGGAATCCTGAAGTGCCTCCTGTATGTTTGAGCTGTAAGCTGCCACACTAAGCCCACACACCAAATTAAGAGAATGTGCATTCACATTTCAGAATAATTGCGGAAGAAAATAAGATTTTGTTCCCCAGCTTAAAAAAAAAGAATTAGGAAAAAAAAAAAAAATTACTGACAGGCCCAGGACTCTTTGAAGAGCTTTCTGTAGTGCTGTCTTCACATATAAAAGGCAATTCCTTAAAGTATCTGACACTGTTACATCAAATAAAGGTTTGGTAGTTATTTATTTAATTCAATTACAGTGCTTCAATAGGATACTACTTGTTTTCCGCGGGAGCGGAGCCTTTCTTACACTCCAGGCAGCTACAGGTATTATCCAGCTCTCTAGTAAATTATACCAGCCTTGGTGAAATTTGTCTCGTTTGTTCATTTGGAAAGTTTTACCAGTGGTTCCCACAGAATCAGAACTGGCTCAGCAATTTTAGTTCAGTTACATTTCAATCAACTTCTATCAAAGCATTTTTCTTCAGCGTGTGCAGGCCTGGAAACCCAGGGAACTTTCACCAAATTCGCTCCTGAAAAGTTATTTTCAAGACTAGTAAGTAACAAAAAGACTTAGAAACTTCCAAGACCGTAACACTGGAAACAGGGGGACTATCAGAGAAAAGCAGTAATGGTTTCAGTATCAAAGCTGGCCAGTGGCACAGAACAGCAGCAGCGCGCGTGGCTAGCCGTTGTTTCGGTAGTAATTTTCAATTGTCTCTGGATTGAAATACACCACGGTCACTGTGATGTCATCTCGGTACATTCTCGCAAGGTCTTCGGGCAGCGTCAGCATCGCAGCAAGTTTCTCCTGGTCCACCTCCCCGTACTCGTTACTTCCAATCGCGTGCCGTATTAAATGAGTAGCCGCGTTCTGGTCAAGCGAGGCAACGCCTCTGTTCTTCCTCTGCAGTAACAAGCTGTGCATGTACCCCAAATTAACCGGCTTCTCGAAGGCCAGCTCTGGTTTCTGCGCACCGAGCTCTGTAAGGTGTCCGGCGACGAGTTGTACAACCTTCTCGTTACTCAGCAACTCCCACAGTCCATCCGAAGCAATAACCAGAAACTTATCCTTGCTTCTTAATTTGTGGTATGTGACTTCAGGCTCCGCAGTTAAATAAGGGGGCGTATGGTAGTTTGGAGGAACGTACTGATAAATATTTAAAGCCTCAACATCAGAGCTATTCTCGAGAACGCTGTGCTGCAATTCTTTACTCCATTTTAATTGCACGTCTCCAAAAGCTCTGGTGGGCATGAGAATCCCCAGTAACCTGTCATTCACAAACACGGTTTTCTCCTCAGATCTAGGGTGTTCTCTCTTCAGTCTTCTAATCTCAAATTCATCAAAGGCGTTGTGGTCCCGGGTTAGAGGGAGAGTAGACCATGTTCCATCTTCTTCATGAACCCCTAGAACTGCTCTGCAATCACCGGTATTTGCAACATGCAAGTGAACACCGTCAATGTGAGCAACGCAGGCTGTTGCACCAGAAAAAGCCACTTGAAGGGCAACATTTCTCATCAATTCGTTTTCCTGGGGAGCCTGAACTTCCAGTGATATGTCCGAGTCCAACCTTTTGAATGCACATATCAGAGCTTCTTCCAAACTAAATCCTTGCTCGGTGTCTAGGTCCAGCAAATGCTGCCAGTAAACCCGGAGGCTTTCAAAATACTGTGAAGTTATTTCTCGATACTCTACATCATTTGGATGCTTGTGCCACTGCAGAATAGGCAGAACAGGTTTCATACACTCCACAGCAAGCTCAATCTCCTCCAAGGTTTGCCGAGACATGAGAGACACCGCGATGTAGTGAAGGAGCCTCTCACCCACTGCCTGGGCACAGGCAGAACCCGCGTGGCCATCGAAGACCCCAAACATCATCCCTTGGGTCTGCAGGCAAGTGGCTGCGCTTCTGCGGTCTTCAATAGGGGCATTGGATGCCAACTGGTTACTTTCAAACCTCAACACGGAATTTGTATTTTTACCATTCAAATCCAGGATTTTATGGGATAATTCACCGGCTCTGAGTATTTCATTGATTTGCGATGGAGACAACTGGAAAGAGAAGTGTTCTTCTTCGGTGGAAGTGTGTCGGAATGCTTTTTTTAAGGAGAAAGTGTTGTCTACGCCGCAGCTCCCAGCAGGGCAGGGACGAGTTTTGGAGAAAACAAATTTCCATTTTATCTTGTTTCTGTTTGGGATACAGACAGAGTACAAACGTCCTTTTCCTTGTAAAACAATTCTGTTTCTTGCTGATGTTAAGATCCAGGACGATACAGTTCTTGACATCATAAGTCACTACACAAATAAGAACACCTTCCTTCAGTAACACAGAATGTCCTTACAGCCTGGAATAGAATAGGAAATGTATAAAATTTAGGTTTACAAGCAACTTTCTATACAGCAATACAAAAGCAAGTCTCACAGGAGCATTTGGAACTTTCTTCCAAAAGAGACCTCTATAGATAGAATCATCTTAAAAGCGATACAATTTCCATCAGCTAATTATAACCTCGGTGAATTTAGCTGAGGATATGACTGCCCCTCTCCAGTTATCTCATCAGAAAAGCTAGTTTTTATTTTCCAGGCGTATTTTTCCCCATTGCGGCAAGGCTAAGAAGAAATTCCAACATTACAAGAAATGTAATTGTAATCTGTTCAGTGAAAAGCCTCATCTAACACGAAACAAACAGGTTCAATGAGTTAGAAAATAGGAACTTTACTGACAATTAATGCACAACTTTAAAAAAGCCTGCTCGAGTACAACTGTATTAATACACTCTAAATACCACCATCAAGATAAGATCAGTACTCAAACCCTATGGAAATAACTGAAAGATGTGGCAAATTAACGACTGATATGAACTGCTAGGATCCTCACATCTAGAACAAGGTAATCTGCCCTTCCAATTCTGTTCCAGCTTATACACCCAACTCTTCATTTTACCTTCAAGGTCTTACCAAATCTTCATGCAGATGGGGTTTTTTGCACAGCTGAAGGCAGATTCCACTGCTGGTTAATTAATGCATTTACCATGGCATTGTGTACTTTGACGCAGTGAAAGTTCTAGCACAGTTATGTTGACAACTTTTACAGGTTTACAATTTGGCCTGTTCAATTAGAACAAGCAGCTGTGAAGAGCTCTGCTGCCAACAGCGCAAAAACCCAGGGCATGTGAACAGCTGAAGTTCCTCGGGTGCCATGGAGGAGGTCCATCATATTGTTCCCAACTTTAAATGAAGTATTCAAGCTGTGGGAAATTGCTAAGTACCACCAGGCACTTACTCCACAACAGAATTTTGCCCCATGGATTTCAGAGCTAACTGAATAGTAGCACCACAAGCACACTTGCTCCCAAAAGACCATGCTAGCAGCCAGTTAGGACAATAATGTTTTCTTTGAGCTCTGAACCGCTTTCAAGTGCCCTGTAGCACTATGTGCTCTAGGTCTCAGGCCAAAGATGCTACATACTACTGCAACACTGGCTTTTTAGCAGGGCATTTCATGAGAAATAACAAGAAGCCAGCCTGACCAGTTGCATAAAAATTGTTCTAAGAAATCAGCAGGAGCTAAAACCAAACGTGAACTACTCAAAACAAGAGGCCTACTGATAGAACCCAAGGACTCTACTGAAATCCCACTTGGAAAACAAAAGCAACATGTCACAAAATGTTTCTGAATTTTACTGCCCATGCTTAACAACAGAAAAGAGTAGACAAGCCCCCACCAAGGAGGACCCCAGCACTAGAACTCTGGGGACCCTGTGAGGACAGGCAAAGACACAGCATAATTGTACTGCTGGTGTCAGGAGAGCAGATGGAAAAGGCAATGCTTTCATTGCTCCAGGCTTGCCTGCAGTCTCCTGGGACACTGGCATCTCCCAACGCAACCGACACCTTTTGTTGCACAGCAGAGGGAACACAACTGAAATAAAGCTAACAGGAAGGCAGCTGACACCGCTAAATCCAGCATCGGCTAAACCCAAAAAGCACCAACAGTGCAAGACAAGCCCTCGTGTTTGCCAACCCTTCCCAGGCCATTCTCCATCCTGCTTTTCCTTCTTTCTCTTTCTGCCCTCCTGAGCCACGTGAGATTGAAACAGTGACGACTTTCACATTCTTGACTCAAAAAGCCGATAGAAACATGGCTTTAAACAAACTTACCCCGTTCACATCAGCTGGCTGACAGACACAGCAAGGTGGTGGGGTTTTTATCCTACCAGCAGAGTTGCCTAATGCTATTGAGACATGTGTTTGCCCAAGGTCAGGTAGCATCGATCAGTCCGGGAGCACATTTCTGAACCACCCCTACTCGCTGCCCTGTAACTACAATTTCCACATCCTCAGGTTCCTACCCAGGGGCAGCGTGCAGGCTCCACAGCTTCTGCCCAAGACACCCACCTGCACCCGTTAGCCACTCCAGCACAAGCCGTGTTAAAACGCGGCGCCAGAACTGATAAAAGCAGAGTGCTAAAGAGCATTCTGCAAGAGCCAAGGCGCAGAGCCGGGGCTCCCCGGGCGGCACACCTACCACGGCACTTCCTCATCAGGTGAGTGGCTGCGAGCGCTGGAACCCAGACTGCCCCCACAACACAGCCCCCTCGCCGCTGGGAAGTCAGAGCACGTGCTGAGGGCTCACAGAAGAGGAACACCCACTTTTTCCAACGAAATAACATATATCCATGACATTTAGAGTCACAGCCCCCTCAACACTCCCCACGTACAGCCCCATGTTCCCCTCACACACACTGCCCACGCACCCACCCCGATCCCACACACACCAACCCCTACCCCATTCCCCACCAAGACCCTGCCACACACCATCCGTGACTGACCCCCCCCACAGCCCCTGCCCCACACACACAGCCCTCATTGACCCCACACGCTGCCCCACACACAGCTCTCACTGACCCCACGCCCTGCACCACACACAGCCCTTACCCTGCACCACCCCTCACTGAGCCCACACCCTGCCCCACAACACCCGTGACTGACCCACACCCTGCCCCACACCACCCCTGATTGACTCACACACAGCTCCTGCCCCACAGCACCCCTCTGTAAGCCCAGCCCCAGCCCCTGCCCCACAGCACACCTCTGTAAGCCCACACTCAGCCCCTGCCCCACACCACCCCTCAGTAAGCCCACACC
>JAOXNO010000063.1:36525050-36544959 GCA_028565335.1 Limnodromus scolopaceus
CGCAGCAGCCGCCGCGCGACCCCCGCCGCCTGCAGGTTCCGGGCTGGCCGGCGCGGCGCGGGCGGTGGGCTCTGACTGACAGCTCCGTCGCCCAACCAGCGTCCGCCATCACCCAACCAGCGTCCGCCATCACCCAACCAGCGTCCGCCATCGCCCAACCAGCGCTCGCCACTGCCCAACCAGCGCCCGTCGCCGCCAGACCCGCCCTTCGACGACCCGCCCCCGCCCCCTCCCCCGAGCGCCCGCCGCGCGAGTTCCTGTCAGGACGCGGCGGGGCGGGAGCGAGGCCGCCTCCGTGCGCTCCCTCCGCCCCGTCGCCATCTTCCGCTCAGCGGCTCCCCCGACGGCGGGTTCGGGCACAGCCGCGGAGGACTGAGGTAAAGGCGGCCCCAGAGGAGTGAGGAGCGATCCCCGGAGCTTCCCGTCACCCCGGCCGCCTGTCAGCGCCGGTGAGGTGCTGAGGGAGGCCCCGGCGCTGCTCGGCTCCCTGCCCGCTTCGGAGCGGGGTAATAACGCGAGCAATAACAGCGAGTAGAAGAGATGTGTTAGGAAAAAGTGTGCCAACAAGATATATTTTTTTTTCCATTAATAAAGTTCAAAAACCGCTATTCTGTCGAGGTAGGGTCCTTAAGGTTTTTGTTTCTTTGTTTTTTAGATACAGTTCTCCTCAGTGCTGAGACCACCACCTGACAAGGCTCAAAATCACAAAGCTGTTTTGAAAATAATAGGCCATATAAGTTACGGAGAATAAAAATTAATGGCTCCTTTTGCTGGGTCCCCATTTTTCTTTAGTTTCATATGTCTGCTTGTCTTGGTTAAAATTTCTACTGGGTGTTTTTATACCACGTAACAAGACAAGGAACAGGCCCAAAGTGCACAGTGGTTAATCAGTAGTTACTGCGTATTATGGATTAGTTACTAATTAGTCATTGCTTTAATCTATAATAGTGATTTTGCAAAAACTGAGGCTCACACAAGGCTTTGATGTTACCAGTGCATTTTTCATTCTGCTGGCTTCTTCTACTGAAGCATTTCTTTCATTTAAATAATGTATTGCAGATATCCGAGATGAGACAAATGTGTTCCCAGGTTCTCCCGAGTGGAAGGATGTGCGCTCATCTTCGTGAGTCTGAGCTTTCATTTGTTTCTTGTTTTTAGTAATGCCAGGAAACACAGTTTCATGTCAAATTGGAAGCCCAAACCAAGGGAAAAAATAAAGATAGAAGGTCACCTTAAAGAAAAATTTCAGGACTGTATTTTTGCACACTTGAAAACAATTATCATAAGTTTGACATAGTTGTTTTATTTGTCTGACAAATCTACTGAACTGAAAGGTCACCCACAGCAGCCTTTACCTGCGTCTCTCTGTGTTGCTCCGCTGCCCAGGTATACATATGGTAGGTTTTGGGTCTCAAAGCACTTTTTGTTCCGACCTACCGATTTCTTATTCAGCATTTGAAACAGCAATAGAAGCTCTTACAGCAGCCTGAAAGATAACTCAGCTGCTCTGAGTTTCCTGTGCTCCCGGCAGGTTTAAATGCTTCTCTTCAGCTGAAAGCTATTACTTATTGCTCACGTGTTTGGGCAGTAATTTCATTAACTCATATGCATAAGCTGAAGTGATTTAGGAAATGCGTAAATGAAGGTGGAACAATTAACAGTCCTGCAGAAGAAGGTGCTTCTTTCATTCTGTATTTTCTAAACACAACAGGAATACCATACTGAAGGCTCCCAAGAAACTCAATGGTTTTCAGTATTAATATCGAGTACTTGACAGAACTGGATATTAAGTTGAATTGAGTGAACCAGAGTGATATATAATTAAAGTTTAAAAAAGTAGAAATCTACTCTTTTATATGATTTGAGGGAAAAAAAACAGTATTGCTCAGGTTTGCAGTATTTATATATTCAGGAATATCTTGTTAAAGTGGCAGATTTCTGTGGCAACAGTGGCTTGGTTGCCATAGTGCTCTATCTTGTTAATTTGCATTGAAAAAATTATGACTCAAGTTTCTTTAAATAAAATTTCAGATTTGGTTTTGACTTCTCTGTTGAGAGGTGAGCTAAAGTTCAATATCAAACGTCCTGTGCCAGGAGAAAGTTCTTACCAATATTTATAAGCAAATGAGTGTAATTCCCGGGGTGTTGAATTAAGGTGCAGTGACAGGTTAAAATGTAGCAAATGCTATATTTAGATTTTTTTAAGGTATAATTTTATCTGTTAACTTGTACAGTCAGCAATTCTAATTTTCTTTGCAAATACATCTTTGCGCTCTTTTCTGTGTTGCTTGTTTAGGCCGCGATCCAGCTCCCGATAAAGTCAATGACAGTTTCAGCAGACTTCAGTAGGTTTCAGATAAAGGGAAAAGTTCATTTGAGGCTAAAAGGTCAGCTTGAGAAAGGCCATTGCATGAGACAGGTTGCAACGAGGCCACTTGAGCACGTGGTGTCTTTACTTCTGACCCAAAGTTACTACCTCAGGAGTTGCTAAGCAGGCAAATTCTGCCAGGAGTACATTCCTTAAGTCAGTCCACCAACCTGTGTGTCAGTATCAGTGGAGAAGTGTGAGACTATGGAAGAAATTTAATTAGTTTCATTGTATGTTGAATTTGATGTCATTACTGGGTGCTGTTTAGAGACGTAGTCCAAGTCTCTCAGTTGTACGCATAGCTTAATACTTGGTGTAGCTCTGCCGGTTTGGGATGATGAAGTCTTTCACTGACCTTAAGAAACAGCCAGAATGTATCCAGGAGGTGGAAGAACAGCAGTTTCTAATTTTTCATGCTCTTTGACAAAAGGGGGCTAATTCTGTCACTAACTTAAAGTTTTCTATCTGACTCTCCTTACACTGATACTGTACTGTACTTCCTCTGTTCCCATGGAACATGTTTTTTTTCTCCCCTTGTTTGGTTGGGCAACTGGCTATAGCTAATTTGGTGCAAGATACACAGCTTCTGCTTCCACAAGCTGCAAGCAGATGCCCATCAGTTACTGCTGCCTTCACTGCAGGTGCTAGGATGGATTACTTTACACTAACTGATATTCACGAAAGGTGTGGGACTCCGCGTGCTTTGTAAACGTTTCTTGTTATGGGGACACACAAAGAACACAACCATCAAATAAGCCTGATATTCCTAAGAAAGCAAGTTAAAAATCAGAATAATATTTTTAATAAATAAGTAATCCTTTTCCAAAAAGCTGACTAGTAGCAAACACAATTTGAATGCAAAGAAAAGGAGTTCACTAGATGTTGTCCTGAAATGGAGAGAAAGACTTAGTCTAGTGATACACATTCAAAAATAGCCGTAGATCCAAACCCTGTGGAAACTTGGGAATGACCATCATGCAAAGGAAGGTTGGTCCTTTGAATGAACTGACTCTCTGGTCCATCTTAGAGAATATAAATGGAGCCAGAACTTGCCTTTGCACAAAAAGCACAACAGTGTAGCTAACCAGCTTCTCCAAAAGAAACCGATACAGAAAAACCCATGAGACTGGAAAAAATAGGTTTCCTCTAGGTCTGTTAAAGCAATTGCATTTTCCTAGTGTAGCTACAGCAAATTCCAGTCTTTGATCTTCCTATATAATCTAAAACAAATATTCAAATGCTAGGAAAGCAAACAAGCTGCAAGAAAAGTCAATGAACAGAGGTAAACACAATGAACAAGTGCAGGAAAAATGCCATTCCAAGTCTCCAACTTCATTTAACCTCTGCTGTCCCAGCAGAGGCTCAGCAGCGTCTCTGTATGTGAAATTGCAGGGGTTAAACAGAAGATCCAGTTTAAATTAATGTAATTGGACTGCTTTAAAGGCCTATCTAGTTGCTGTAATTGGATCTGAACTTCACATACATGATCTTTACCGGACACTGCTTACAAACCAGTTAAAGTGAAATACGTGTTCAGTTAAGGTTCTGTACCACTGTAAAAGTGAGTTTAAACTTTTTGGGGACAGCTTACAAGTGCAGGAAGGTCTTCTGTATTGGTATGAAGTGCTCATGTGTGGAAAAATAATTATATTCCTTTCCTCCCTCTCCTCCTTCCACCTTCTTCCCCTCCAACAGATGAACAGGCTCAGTTGACTCCTGAATTGCTGCATTTAATAATCCACTATATTAACGTGAAATGAAACAAAGTGATGGTTTGCATTACTATGTTACTGGTCACAACCTGGCTGAAACGTTACTAGAATTCAAATGTAATGCAAGTAGCAGTATAAATGGAACATCAGAGGTACAAATGTTCTCTGCCTCACAGCCATGCTGTGCACTATTCTGTCCCAGTCAGTCCGGTTTCATCAGTAGACTGTAGTTTCCCCAGGGTGAGAAAAAACATGAGACCCCCGCTTTTACAGGCAGTGTAGAGCAACATGCTTCGATAGTGTCTTTACAGAGTGGTCACTTTTGCATGCACAAGGAACTCAGAGAGGCAAACAGCCAATCTGAAGTATAAGGTAACATCTCATTTTTTTCAGGCTTATCTCTTTTCTTTTTTTTTCCTGAAATGCTCCCATTTTTATCTTTCTGACCTTTGAACGCCACCAAAAGCACCATCTGGTGACAAGGTACCTTGCAACACTTTTCCCCTGATACTTATATTTGGGTTAATTTACACCCATCATGAAATTTATCATTATAAATGAACATATCAACTGAAACTACCTAAAAATCTTTCTGTTTGCAGATAATGGGAGAAAACCCTAAGTTGAACCTTAACACCTTAACTATAGCTATTAAATTTAAAAAGTTAAAGTTAAGATAGAGTGCAGTTTACCAGGCAGAGGGTATCTCCACTCTATTGAAAAGAGGAACAAAAACAATTTGTAACGGATTTATTGATTTTATTTTGTAAGATTGATTGTTATCTGATAAAGGACTGTGCATGTAGACCAGCACAGGGATTTCAATTACACTCACCCATACCTTTAAAAATAGTTATTGTCAAAGTTAAATTCTCTTGTCTGTTGCATTTTGACCAAGCTGGCCTTAAAATTGTTTTAAACGTTGTGGTAAGAAATGGGAAAATGGAAACAGCCAGCCACTAGATGGCATTTTCAGTCTAGCTTTTACAGCTGTGCGGTTACAGTCACTGTCCTAAACATAAAGCCTCATATTCTCTCAATCATGACAACCGTCACCCTATTACGAGTTAAGCTAAGTCTTGCTGGAGTAGTTAGATTCAACTGATATTTTTCCTTCAACATAGTTGATAGAAGAGAAGGATAGCACATGTTCTAGAATTTGAATGACCTTGATATAGTTCACAGTACTTGGGTTTGATTATCCTCATCTCATGGATAACAAGATAAAATGACGTTGGCAAAAGAAATAAAGGATTCTCGCTATAAGGCTCTCAAGTTAACTGTATTTCAACCCATATATTAACAAGTCAAGAATTTGTATAAGGAACATAGATTAATATGGTTCCTTGTACCCCAGAATATTATTACTAGGAGAACTTTGCTAAATGAGAAAGAATCCTCACTGAAGCAATTCATGCTACCCCTTCTGAAAAATAACATTGTTCCCCAAGAAAATACTTAAAATGACTAGTTTTATTGTTATTATTTTTGCTATGTTTTTCTGGTGGACTATATTTTCAGTTACAGGGAAAAGACAGCACAGCAAATTTTAATCTAACTGAATACTGCACCTTCATCAGACTAATTGCATTATCATTGAATATACAATAAAATTCACTATTTCATATAATATTTGACAATGGTGGTAAAACTAGATGATGTTTAATACAACAAACGACAAAAAAAACCCAAAACCAAACAAACCATGGAAATAAGACAAAATTTATTTCTGAAGGAAGGTGTAGTTCAGTTTCTCCCAGGAACTGAACACCTTGGGGGATTCAGCATTTAAGGCTCTTTACAATAGCTAAGCTTTTACAATAACCTTGTGAGCTAAACATTATCCTTCTGTTGTCTGTGAGTAAACCACCCTTAAAGAAGCTTAAGTGCTGTGTTCAAGGTCACAGAGTAGACATACTCTGTGAATAAGGTTTTCATTTTACTAGACTGAGTGGTTGTAGCTGGGGAAAAACTGGACAGTCTTGGTATGCAATCTCTCTTTACCTTTTGTGAGAGGCTGAGTGAGCAGAAACCTACTTATGTGCCCAGAATGAGAGAAAACAATGAAAATATTGATCAGTGACCTGCTCTGTGAACGTGTGTACTAATACTAATGCAGCAGTTATGTATGATAAGTAATATTGGTTAAATTTTAATCAAGAAAGTATTTTAATTTACCCCTAATAACATGAATTTAGGTTGGCAAATATATAAGGTTCTTTTGAAAGGCTTTTTACATTTAAAAATTAGTCTCTTCATGTAGGTTTTAGTTTTTTAAGAAGTATGTGACAACAATTTGATTGGGCAAGAAGGCATTCAAGGTGCACAAAAGAGGTCAGAATGTCTTGAGTCAAAGGATTAAGCTGAAGTAGAAACTGTTAGTCCCAGATGATGGGAGTAACTATAATACAAAGTAGTTTTTAAACTAGGCAAGACAACTTAAAAAGAGTCCAGAAACTTAGGAGGGATAACTCTTAGCTGTATTTAGATTATTCTACTGTAGCATAACCAAGGCTTCCATCAAACTGAAGGTAAACATTAAATAATTCCTCGATCTAAAAATAGATGCATCAGTTGAAGATCTCAAACAGCACTTCTGTTAATGAAAGTCCAAGAAAAACAGTGGTGTAATTAGGGAGAGGTAGGTCTATTAAAAAAAATAAAAGGACAAGGATACACACTTGATTTTAAAGTCTCATTTATTTAATTTGTTAAAGAAATTAAGATACATTAAATAGAATTTCTGCAATATCAGTTTGCATTACTAGCAAAATTACATTCATAATAGCTAAAAACATTGCATTTTGTAATGATTTTCCATTTCCTTTAGCATCTGCCATATAAGAATCTCATAGCTAAAACAACTCTGAATTAGCCCTCACAACATCCCTGTGAGGTAGGTCAGTGTTACCCTCCTTTTATATAAGAGGAAACTGAGGAACAGGAAGTTTTAGGTCAGTGTAGCAGGAAAACTGTGGAAGAGTTAGGTCTGGATTCTAGTCTTCCATTCCTTTTACTGTGCTTCACGTCTAGTGTCTTTCTCCCAGTCTGAAAAAGGGGAACAGCCCATAGTAGCTGTTCTTCCCCTTTCCCCCCTGCTTTCCTTTGTATTGTACATCTTTGACGATTCCTGCCTCCAAGTTGATGAGAATTGATAGACATCATCTGTATAGTTCAGATAGAAATTGCTGAAGTAGAGCATTTGAAGCCCAGAATTAAAAGTAACTGAAAATAGGCTGTGGGTAGTTACAGATAACATGACTGTATTTAGTACTGGAGCCAAGCCTGCAGTTTGTCACTAAGCAGAAGCAGGATTACTAACACGTGGCTTTTCTAACTTTCTTCTGAAGAAGTGAAAGGACTTGGGCCTGATGAAACCTGGTACCTGCAAGGAGTGTATCCCCAGCAGCCTGCTATGGCAAGGGGATGTTTGTGCAGCGACGCACAGTCAGTGCAGTCAAGGTCTGCCCATCTTAGGTCCCTACAGAAACGGTACCTACTTTCTTCAGGGCAGACAGTAAAGGAGGTCATATTGCAGAGCAAATCACTTAACTGAGGTAGAATTTGAACAATCGAGAACCACAACACACATACCTGAATTGCTATAGATGTTTTCTTTCCTAACAAAATTCACAAGGGCATCACAGTTGTGTGCTGCATGGGCTAAAAGAACAGATGTTTGCACAACACTGTGCAACAAAATGGCCTGCTCTTAGACACAGCGTTTCACAGCATTTTCATTGCTATTTTAAATTAGTTACAAAATATAATTTTAGAACAGTAAAATATATATGTACTTTTCATACTAGTGCTCCTCA
This sequence comes from Limnodromus scolopaceus, assembly GCA_028565335.1. Taxonomy (NCBI): domain Eukaryota; kingdom Metazoa; phylum Chordata; class Aves; order Charadriiformes; family Scolopacidae; genus Limnodromus; species Limnodromus scolopaceus. Next base: position 36,532,949 of record JAOXNO010000063.1, read on the forward strand.
GGTGCACAGTATGTGTCAACAGACAGCAAGAATACAGTGAAAGCAATCTTTAAATCAGAGAAGCGATCAGTCAGGAAAATTTAAGTCCAATTTGTCCAGAATTCTTGACTACTGTTTCAACATGTATTAAATGAGACTATTAGAAGTTGTGGCCATCAGTACTAGTAGATCACTACATATTTTCCCATTTTATATTAACTGGGATTTTAATTTCATCTTAATTTTTAGAGTTTCAGATTTTGGAGAACACGCCCATTTACTCAACTATCCCATATACTAAAAGTGCTAGTTAAAAAGATCCCATTTCTCAAAAGAATGAGCAATTCAAATAAAATATGAAATCCAAAGATTGTTCCCCTCAAAGTTGTGTTCATGAAAATAGTATCTTGGGTGTTCTATGAGTGATCTGAAGACCAGCTTTCCTGTGTATAGTATCTCAGATGTGGAAGCTCTTGGATATCTCAGGGCCAGTATCAGTTTTCTTCAGGCCTTGAAGGAAGCTCGGACTACCCTCCCCTTAAGGGGCTGAGGGGGGCGAAAATTATTCACCATTTGGATCCTCTGGTCTTCCTCACTGGTGAAGAGGAGCATGCGAAACTTCTCCAGCTGTAAATTCAAGTGGAAATAATTGATATTGATTGCTCTCCTAAGCAGTAACGTTTTTTTCAGAAAGGACCAGAGGAAAGTATTCAGTACATTTTACTCTGTTAATAGACTGGGTTCAAGCAAGGATCTTGAGTAGGAACAGAAAAAACAGAAGCCCTGATTATTGAACAGGCTGATTATTCACAGGATAATGGTCTTTTAACTTAGCCCCGCTGCAAGTCAAAACAGTCACTGCCTGTTTATCCGGTGTTGAATCCCACAAGAGCTGGGAGAGTATCAGAAGTTTACCTGTTTCTCAGAAATTCTGATGGGTTCTTTCAGCACTATCCATGTTACGCTCTCATTCAGGGGTGGTGTTGTCAAAGAACCAAGGTATGTCCAATAATCTAGACTCAAAGGCAGGAGACATTTGGGGTTGAAGCTTCTAAATGGAGCTTTTGTTCCCTGGGGGAAAACAATTGATACTTGAAATACATTTGGACTAGATGATCTCAAAGGTCCCTTCCAACCTAGACGATTCTATGAAATTGATCTTTTTACTCTTAAGTGCAGGTTAAAGAGCTCTTTTTGAAAGAGAAAAAAATGCTAAGGTAGTATTAAAGAGTAGGGGAAAGGAAAAGTCTATAAAGGTTTGGCTGCCTAATAGCAACAGTTATCTAAAAGCAGCATGGCAACTTGCAGACCTTCCATCACTCAGCTGAGGGATAACTATTTCTTTCCTGCAAGTGGAAGAGACCACTTAAACATCAGATTATCATTTAGTGTGTCTGCAGCCTACATACTGCCGTGTAACTGCCTGCATTTTCTCTCCTTCACAAGCATACACAGAGGAGCAAGAAGTAATATGCCCACTCACGTGTTAGATATAGTTTGTTTTCCATATTGGAACTTAAGTATGTTATAGAATGCATTACCCTCATGTAAATCCAGAAAGGATAACATTTGTAGTGGTCTAATCAGTCCACACTTGAGAAAGTGTGGCAGATACCAGTCTTCATCTGGTTGAAGACCTTCAGGTACCACTGTAAAAACAGTCAGCTGTGACTTGTTCAAGGCCAGGCTTGATGGGAAAGGGCTGTTTTGCTGAGTGTAAGAGCCCAAAGGGTCATGGAGCTTGTGATTTTAGATTCTCTGGGAAAGGTAGAACCTCTGAATGACCAGTGGGGTCAGCACTGCCATGGGAGGGGAAGAGAATACAACTACAGGGATCTTCTTATGATGGAAGGATTTATGGTGGGTGATTTTTCTTTTTTTTTTTTTTGCCTCAAACATGTACATAAGCTTGATTTTTAAAGGCTATCCAAGGAACAATTAGATTTAAAGAGCGTAAGCCTTACTTTAAATTTTACCATGTACAAAGCATCAGTGAGTCTGTTCATTTTGGCATGTTCTTTCCCAATCTAAAAGAACGGAATAGACAGGTTAGATAATAATTACTATAATTGTGCTTTGAATAGGTGTTGCTTTCTTATCTGAATCTCAACATTCCTACTTTAGTAAGTTTAACAGCAATTTGCAATGAGTTACTGCTACCAGTAAGTCATCTGTTTTCCTTAAGCATTTCTTAAATACGTGGCTTGGTTCTCAAACACTTGACAGCATAATGCTTTTCATCATGTAAACATGCTATTTTTGTGATTCTTACCTCCAAGAAAACACCAACTACTGCCAGGCCATCTGGAGCTGCTGCTGCTTCTCCAAATGTTGCATATTTTCTGGCGTTCCAGTGAACTAAGTGGAGCTTTAAAGAAAAATAACAAATAAGAATTAAACAAATTAGTGATGGAAGCTGTGAACATAGGTTGTCTCATGTGAACAGGTACTAATGGTCATGTATAACATAACGTAGGTTTTGCTCCAAAGGCATCTTTGGAAAGATGAGAAAGTTCAGTCTTTTGGACCCATCCATAAGCATGGACAGACACTAAGCAGAGTTTCTGTATATCAGTCTTAATTTGAAATAAATCAGGCATTAACCTGTGTCCCACCTTCTGCACCTTCACTCAACAGCATTTGCATTAATTAATCCCATCATTACCTCACATGGAAAGGGTTTGCCATCAATTGTATGTTCTGATCCCTGGCTGTGCTTTGTCCCCCAGTGAAAGTGAAACTGCTTCAGCCGAAAAGGATTCTCAAAAGGGCCACCACTGATTGCTAGGCAGGGGAAAAAAAAAAAAAAGGAGGAAAAAGCTTAAGGATTCTGGCTTTATAGCTTTCTGTTAGTAAAAAATAACCACTGTTGGCACAGTAGTGGAAAACAAGCCAGCAGCGTCTCCCAGTTGCCAATATCAAAGATATGCATCATCCAGACATTTAGAAGGGTTGGAGTCTTGATGGAAAGCACCCAAATTCCTGTAAAAATTTAAATTAAAAGCATTGAGTGGCTACTTGTACAGAATTTTGTAGCTTTTTTGAATGAGTATATTTGACATAAGATGTGGTAGCTTTGTTATGATTATGCCTTTCTTGTTAAAATACAATAAATCCAAGTTGAATATTAAATAAATAAATCACAATTTGAAACTTATGTACCTAAAATATTTTTGATGGTGATACTTGAGATTTTGTGCAGGAGTATATGTACCCTGAGCATCGGGTAGACAATTCAGCTAAGTACTTCCTCTTCAGAGTGTCTTTCCTTCATGTGGAGGTTATCTATATTCTGTTTCCTTTAAATACCTGAGCCCTTAGAAGTAATACAATAGCTCGCGCTTTACATGACACCATTCAGAATCTCAAATCACCTCACAAAGGTGAGGAAATGCCACAGAGAAGCTTCATACATCATTTAGAAATAACACTTAAGAATGGGCAAATGTTTAAGATGCCACCTGTAGAAGATACTTTATCAACTGCGTCAGTGATCCTCCTGTAATTTTATATGGCACTAAATCAAATAAGTTTTGTCCAACAGACATGAAGAGCTGATCAAAGTCTTATATTAAGAAAATTAAAATCACATTTAGTAGCTGTAAAGCACTTGTCCTCAGTGTAGCCCATAACTTTTTATTAAAAAAATTTAAAGCTGGGGCTTGCACAGTGCTACCTCATGTGCATAGTTCCAGCTGGCCTTTATGCAGGAAAATGGCCTTACCAAAGCAAAGATTTTATTATTAATTAAGAATATAAGTACCTCCTAGTATGTTTTTTTCTGAACTTAGCAATGGCATGCATCACCTGCCTCAAACATTATTTTAAGAGATCTAGCTGTGATGGGGTACTGTCAAAATTCTCTTGTGCCATTTAGGCAGAGCTGTGAGTCACTGGATCTATTTCAACACAACTAAAAACACTTTAAACCGTGTTTTTCACTCCTAGCAGTCTTCTGCCTTGGAAGTGTGATTAAAGAAAGACATGTGCTTAGTGTAGAAAGGGCAGAAGTCTTCATTCCTGCATGTGCTCAGAGTCTATCTCTCTAAATGATGTTCTTAAACTTCTAAAACTGGATTAAGTTCACTGTTATGTAGATATAGTTCAGCTTCAAATGGCACGGAAGTCATTCGCAAGCTAAGATAGTACTTCCAGATGTATTTTACAAATTCTCTTTGCAGAGTGACATGCTTAATGGATCTGTGTAGTAAGATCTTGGAAAGCGCACATCTTCTCTTCAAATTCAGTAAAGATGCTTGAAAACCTGACCATTCATTTGGGCAGTTTCTTAGATTCATTCATATGAGAAATTTTTTTTAAAAAAATGGCTGGAATTTTAACCCCCAGCCCTTATTTCAAAGGGGCACCAGCACAGACAAGTCACTTGATGGAAAAAGGGACTTGTTTTGAGTATCTAAGATACCCTGTTTTGCTCGAGTCATTCAATAAGCACATCTTCAAGTGCTTATTGAGTAGAAGATGGAATCAGCTGATAGGTTTAAAAAATTGTTGAGTAGTTGTTTTTCTAAGTGCACTCTTTCCATTTATCAGCTACTTCATCACTGAATGCTCTTTCCCTACCCCCAGATGTAAAAGCAAGGTCTACCACGGAAGTAGAATTAACAGAAGTAATCAATCACTTAAAGCATTTATATTCCCAGCCAAGAGCTGAGACAAGAATAATATACAACTGCAGATAGTCCAACATCCACAAGCTGCTGCCAACTCAGGATTAGCTGAAGATTTTATAATTTCTGAACGAACTGAAGTGCTCTGAGGCAGGGAGCAAAGCAGAAAACGATGCAAGGTGACAGTGACTGGTCCAGGTACAGGTTGGTGTAGCAGACCATGGTTATGACTGGGCTGTGCTCCTGATCTCCAAGTGTCCTCTTTTCTTCCCCGTTCCTGTGGATGGAAGCCGGGCAGTGAGCCAGACCGAGCTGGTGTGTGTGTTGGCATCTCTGATTTGGATGACCGTGGAAAGAGGGCAGAGAGGAACGTACGTAACTACTCTGCATGCTGGATGTGGTCTAGGAGTGCTGGAGAGATGCATGGATTCCCTGTCTAGCAAAAGTGATAATCCTCGTTTAAAACGGAAGCACTAAACCCAAAAGTTCTGATTTTCCTTATGCAAGAGCTTTTCCTAATGCAGAAACAGTTTTCTGCTATGCAATATTGCATTGCTAGAGAGACTCCAGCAAAGACAAGAAAGAAATCTTTTGTCAAGATGCCAAAAAAAAATAAAGGGCTCTGTTTATATGCCTTGTTCTAAACTGAAATTATACATCATATAAAATATACTATACAGGATGTACTTAATTGTTTCCCTCACTAAGTCACAAAGCAGTATTCTGAGTTAGTTGGCTGTGTGTGAGTCTCACCTGTCTTGTCATCAGCATCTTCAAACTCCACCATCACCGAGTGGCCGTTGTTGGAGATGTTGAGAGACGTACACGACTCGTAGGAGATAATAAGCGGCTTCAGATTAGGGTCATACACTGCTCTTGCAGAAACGATATCAATAGGTGACTGGCGGTTCCCCTGGGCAATAGGGTAAGATTTGTGCCACTCTGAAGGTCCTTCAAAAGGAAAGAAAGGAAAGCACCGTCAGTTTCTTCCTACTATGCACAAAATAGGTTCTCATGAGGCTTGAGGTAAAGCTTGCTGAGCAAGAAGGACTTGAAAGTTTGGTATCTGAGCCATTCACTTAAATTCTAAGCTGGTGTCTTTTTATTAGCACAAACAGCCTGCAACAAGATGGGAGGATTCAGGTATCTTGTACAAAACACTGAGGAAATCACAGTGCATCCACAGATGGCTGCACCTTCAATTACTTGTGCCACTAATTTTCTGTGGAATTTATATTTATATTACTATGGTCTCTGAAGACCTTTGGAGGTGGGTGCTGGTGTAAACCTTGCATGCACACCTACACCCCCCCCCCAAAAGAAATTCTTCCTGAGAAAGATAGTGTAAAGCTCTAGTGATTCACATGAGATGCAGATGACTCAATCTCTTAGCTACTGACTATGCAGTTATTTTTAAAACTATTTTATGACTGCAGTAAATCTTTGAGGCAGCTTCATTCTTCACTCTTGCCCATTATGGTATCTCTGTACTCCGAGTGAAGGGTACAGTGTGAAAATTTACATTTTTGGACTTCCTGACCCCAATAGAGTGGGGAAAAAGACCAATTTAATAACACAGCTCTCTGCTGCCAGAGCTGGAACATTCTTATGCTGTTTGAGATAACCTTATCTGTATCAGAGACTTACTCATACCACTTTTTCTACTTTGGTATGGTAATGCAAGAAGCAATTAAATTCTTCTACTGCTTATGTTCAGAGAGTTAACAGTAACAATTTTACTTGAAGATTCGCCAAGAAGCACATTTTTAATTGCAGCATTCTCACCTACTTTCATAGATGGAAGCTTTTCTAAATCAAGCACAGGTATTAACCCTCCTTGAATTTATGTAACAAAAACAGTGCTCTATTACACTCTTACTTGTCTGTGACATCTTCTGAAGAGCTAAACTTAAAAAATAATATCTTCTCTCAGCCTGCCTTTAAAGCAGATTTGGGATTTAAATGCTATTACACAAGCTTCAGCAATATAATTTGTCTCTTAGGAGGCTGGAAGAACATACATGAGTTTATTACAACTCCCTACATGCCAAACACGTAACACTATCTCCTAGCACTAACCAGCCTCACGTAGCACCCAAACTTGCTTCTGGGCTTGTAGAAACTGAAATAATTACTGGTAAGAGAGGGGCTGGCTCCTGAAGGTTACGCAGAAGACTCTTGCTGGACACTCAGCAGGTAAAATAACTGCTGCCAGTGGAGAGACTCCTGAAGGTTATGCAAAGGATTGTCTTGTTGGACAAGGGCAGTCGCTCAGGCATCCTTTCCGTACAGGAGACGGGTGCTAGAAAACACTGTTGTAGGAATGTTTCAGCAGCTTCACTCTGACACACACTCTTGGAGGTGGGAAGCAAAGGAGGATGACTAAATTAAAAACTGTCAAACCAGAAAGCATGAGTTGTTCTGTAAGAGATCCCTGATACCGATCTGTACAATTTATTGGCATTCTAGAAATACATAACATACACCTTATTTTATTCACTCTATGGAAGCCCAGATATCATATTTCAACAGCTGCACAGGAGCAGAAGATCTATTACTGCTCTACTAAATCTTCTCTACTTAAAAGAATTGCTTTTGGAGAGAGAGACACAGTTAATCCTTTTCATAACAGCTTTTTGGAAAGGGACCCGTCTGTTATATCTGCAGCCTGAAAAAAAAAAAAAACCACTCAGTGCTGCTTCCCTCAGTTTCGGAGCATCGATTCCAGCAGCGAAAGGCAGCAGGCATAAGTTTAGGCATCTTTTGGTGCCGCTTTCTGGGTGCTATTTATTATCAGTAAAGTAATTAATTAGCTGCTGTACATACTGGCAGACATGGAAATGCGGGCAGCCCTGCAGGGCTCAGGCACAGGTTCATAGAGAGAAAGCGAGGGGGGAAGATAGAGAGCTGCAGCACGGAACTGCCGGCACCTACCGTCATCCCGCCCGTAGCCCCAGCTGCGGTGGCCGGTCATCCCCGGGGGCTGCCCCTGCGCCGCTCCGGCTCCCGCTCCCGGCTCGGGCGCTGCCGCTTACCTGCCTTTATAGCGGCTCTCCGTGGGGCAGGATCGGCCCCTTAAAGACACAGAGCAGCCACGGCGGGTCCCGCAGGACCCTGCTCCTGCTCCCGACTTTGCTCCTGCTCCCAACTTTTCTGCTCCCGACTTTCCTGCTCCTGCTCCCTCTGTTCGCTAACACGAGAAGGAAAATGTAAAACTGAAGTGACTGAAGTCCCAGGACTTAGAGAGGCACCAAGATCGTCCACACGGCACGGGCATCAAATTGAGGGAAAAGTAGTAGTATTTTCCTGTCATCAGGGCGTGGAGATTGTAACAGAACTGCCCTTCTCGCCTTTATGTTCTGCAGGGGGAAACATCACCTACTTACTGCCTCGCTTTTCATAAACGCTCTCTCCAGCAGCAAAAAATGATGTTTCCACCTGATTTCTAATTAAGACTTCAGAATCCGTGCTTAGATGAGGTGGAGAACGTTCTCATCTCAGAAAAAAATTTCTTGAGCTACTTTTAAACAAGGTAAAAATCACACCAATTAAGGCTCAATTGGCAATCTGGCTTGTGTTTTGTTTTTTTTCTTCTTTCTTTCTTCTTTTGTAACTCTAAAGAAACTTCTTTAAAAGGCAAAAATAACAGTGTGGTTGTATGAGGGAACAGGACACAGCAGAGTAAAGGAGGGAGCTGCTCTGGGAAGCCTCAGCTACCTGGTATAGTCCAGTAGTTGCCAACACTCTGCTAAACCCCTGAAGAGGCTCCAATGAGATACCAAATCTGCAGCTGGAAAATATCTTAAGATGTCTTTGTGGCAAGAAAAATGGCTCCTCGGTAGTAATTTTGTTAGATCTGAGGAAATGCCGTCTGTCAAGGCTACATTTTATAGATGTATTGATTTTCACAAAGGCAACAGCACAGAAATAGGGATTCTCCTATTATGCAATCAAGAAAATGGAAGGAAAAAAATCAATGAAAGTATTTTATGCAACTTTTATATTGTGGTACTGCCTTGTAAGGATTAATTTCCTTTTAAAAGTTGTGCTGCTTTGGTGAAGTTGTGATGCTATGGTGCTTACTCTGGTGTGGCTGTGTGCTGTTTGTAGGCAGGGGACCCAGGTGGAGACGGTCAGCCAGATGCAAACAGTCAGGAAAGCTGTTCTAGACCGTGGGCAAAAGTACAAAAAACCCCAATTTAGGAGTGAAAAGAAGAACTGGAACAGGAATTTTGTATATTAAAAAAGCAGACTAGATTGGGGAAAACTGTATGCAAGACAGAGAACACTGAGAAACTGTTTAAGAGAAACTTAAACACTGAGGCTCAGATCTTGCTGGCTGGGCACAGTGCCACCGAAGCGGCCTAATGCTTACTGGCATCTGACACCATTCACCACTGCAGCTTTTATCTGCTCACATTCAGAACACATGGATGTCTACACGTGGGCTACAAAGGCAGAGCCTAGGAGGACCTCTGAGACAAGGGAGAACCTGCTGAAGATGTGGCAGGAAGTGGGCTCCACAAAATGGAGGTTAAAATGCTTGGATTTAGGAAAAGTGAAAAGGGGGAGTGGCAGGGTGGGTGCTCACAGGGTGGATTTCTCCAGTTATAAGTGAAGTAATCGTGATTTCCACAAATTTCTCACAGGCTTTGACTGCATCTCAGAAATGCCTGTTTAGCAGGGAATGGCAGGAAAATGTAGCTCCATCCAGGACACCAAAACGATTCAAGCTTCCTTAAAAAATAATTCTGTCTTTCCCAATCTCCGTATTTATGGTTTTGTTCCTCTCTGACAGTCCTGATGAGTGACCAGTGCTGCAGCCTCGCACAAATACGTGGGTTCTTCCTCTGAACCTGTCACTACGCTGTGAAACTGAACTAACAACAAACGCTTCCATTTTCCCACCCCTAGATATGGAATAGCTATCTTTATGATTTAATTTGAGTTCCCTTTATTGCTATATTTAATTTGAGTTCCCTTTATTGCTATATAAGAACTGACTGTTGCGGTTAGAAAGCTTCAAGGAAGGTTGGAATGCCAAGTAGTAGTTGAACATATTTAACTTGCAGGTTTGAGGAAATTGGGTTTTTGAATCTCTAAGGGGCGTTGTGTCTCTAACCCAGACCTGGAGTCGTTGGAGGGATTCGCACAAGGAGATGGTGTCATGTGAGTGTAATGCTGTGGGGACTGTTACTGCGTCACGTAGAGGGCAGCACTGCCTTTCAGGAGACGTACAATGAAAGACTTTGGTTCCAAGGTGATTGCTAAATGGCACCTGAAGTGTATTTTCTTAAGTAACTTGGCAATTATCTTTGCTGAGCATCTTTAATAACGGCGACACACATTTGAGCGAGGCGTCGTGTGCATTTTTATTGAAAGCATAGGAGTATGTGTGACGTGTCACTGCCCATTAACAAAAACGTGGCAGAAATACAGTCAGTTTGGGAACACTCTCACTGGAGAGCCTTTGAAGTACGATAGGGAGGAGCAGGCTGAATGTTAAAACATTCATCACCCCAGCGCTCGCTGCACCTCGGGTTCTTGCGAGAGTATCTTGTTTATCCCGGCAGCTCATCTCATCTCCCCTCTTACATTGCCATTGCTAATGCTGGCGCTTTCCAAACGGCACTGACACTGAGCTGACATCTCTTCCGTATGTGCGCCTGAAAATCATCTGTAACGAATCCAGAAACTGCACAAAAACACCTGGCAAGGTAAACACAAACAGGAGGGGGTACTGCCAACACTAAACATTAAGAAGAAGAATCACTCCAGAGGTGGGTTTTTTCATTTTTTAGTATTTTATTTATAAAATGACTGCCTACACTTGTCGATTGGCAATAGAAATTTCACATTTTTTTATTCTCAAGCGTTTCTTTGCAAACACAGAAACACCGTGACTGTATATGGAGATTCTGGTGCAGCCAGTGGAAGCAGTAATCCTTCTCCCGCAGCTGCCTCGGGAGACTCACGGGAGTTCTAAGGGAAAGAACTCAGCACTCCTGTACTGGGAGCCTCTTCCTGCCATAAGGAGGGGGGGAAAGGGTCTCTGAGTGAAGAAGGGATTGAAAAGAACAAGAAGGACACACATAAAATTAACAGTCAATTTTGCGAGAGAAAAACTCAAATGAAATATGGGCCGAGAGGGCCAAGAGGGAAGAAGGAATTAATGTGGAACATTCCTGGGAAGGTGGGGCTGGAAAAGAGGAAGGGGGTGTCTGATTCCTAGGAGTTTCCCAGCCTTCACATGCCATTTTTCATTATTACGTGTCTTTTGAATTTTAAAGCTACACACACTTGGCTGCTTTACAGCAGAAATTGGGGTGGTGTTCCAGGGTGTTCCATCCCTGGAGGGGTTCAAGGCCAGGTTGGATGGGGCTTTGAGCAACCTGCTGTAGTAGGAGGTGTCCCTGCCATGGCAGGGGGGCTGGAACTTTGTGATCTTTAAGGTCCCTTCCAACTCTATAACCATGATTCTATGATTCTACTTCGAGGGTGGCAGAGCCCTGGAAGAGGCTGCCCAGGGAGGTGGTGGAGTCTCCATCTCTGGAGACATTCAAACCCTGCCTGGACATGTTCCTGTGCAACCTGCTCAGGGTGGACCTGCTTTGGCAGGGGGTTGGACTAGATGATCACAGAATCACAGAATGGTTAGAGTTGGAAGGGACCTTAGATCATCGAGTTCCAACCCCCCTGCCCTGGGCAGGGACACCTCCCACTAGAGCAGGTTGCTCGAAGCCCCGTCCAATCTGGCCTTGAACCCCTTCAGGGATGGGGCAGCCACAGCTTCTCCAGGCAACCTGTTCCAGTGTCTCACCACCCTCACAGGAAAGAATTTCTTTCTGGTGTCTAATCTAAATCTCTTCCAATTTAAAACCGTTGCCCCTTGTCCTGTCACTGCACTTCCTGACAAAGAGTCCCTCCCCAGCTCTCCTGTAGCTCCCTTCAGATATTGAAAGGCCGTTATAAGGTCTTCCTGGAGCCTTCTCTTCTCCAGGCTGAACAACCCCAGCTCTCTCAGGATGTCCTCATAGGAGAGGTGCTCCAGCCCTCTGAGCATCTTTGTGGCCCGTTCCAACAGGTCCATGTCCTTCCTGTGTTGAGGACTCCAGAGCTGGTGATCTCCAGGGGTCCCTTCCAACCCCAGAGCATTCTGCGTTTCTGCGATTCTGTCTTTTGGAACCGAGCCTGAAATAATAATTATTGTGATTTATGGTTTCGTGTCATTGTCGCAGAGAGCGAGAACGGGAGGAGATGGATTTTGGATTTCATAGTGAGAACCTTCCCTCGGATGTTGCCCCGGTCCCCCCCCCCCCCGGGGGAGTATTTACGGCCACAGGGCAAAGACACACACACACACACACACACACACACACAGCCTGGGGAAAACAAAAGAACTCG
>JAOXNO010000063.1:36544969-36575531 GCA_028565335.1 Limnodromus scolopaceus
GGGGGGGGGGGGGGGGGGGGGGGGGGGGGAGATGCTTCCCGTGGGAAAACAAAGGAGGAAGCGCTGTGTGTGTTACGGTGTCACCTGCGGGGTATAAACCACTCAATTAGTGACATTTACTGCAGCAAAGGGGACCATAAAGCCGCAGTTTTCCCTGCCTGCCCGCGGCGCATGCGCACCGACCGCCTCAAGGGGCAGCGCGGCCATGGAGCAGTCGGGTAGGGTCAGTCTGAAGGAGCAGCGCTACGATCGGCAGCTTAGGTACCGTTCTCTCGGGGGTTCACCTTCCGCCTCACCGCATTCCCGGGCCGCACCCCTCCTCCCCCGGGCGCGGCGGGTGTTCGGTGTGGCCCAGCCGGTGAGGGGAGGCCGGGCCGTGGTGGGCCCGGATCCGGGTGGTGTCCGTGCACCGCGGACAAGGGGAGGCACCGGGGAGTAACGGGAATTTGGAGGGGCGGCTCGAATCGGTTCTGACTTGACAATCTGACCTACAGTCCTTCAGTAACTTCATTTTCTGCCCCTGAAGAGGGTAAAATTGGTGCCGGTGTGAAATCAGGGGCGTTTGTCACCGAGCGCTGCTGCCTCCCCATGTTATCATCTAGATATCTTAAATACTTACCACACTCATCAAGAGTGATTCCCCCTCTGCTTGTGCCTTTCAGTGTATTGCCTTACAAATCATTAAGCACATAAAAATGTATTATTTGTAATAAAATTTACAAAAAAAGAGAGCACTCAGTTTTGGGACAAAGTTTGCTCTTTAGGGTGTTTTGACCCGTGCTGATTTTTACAGAGTTAAACTTGTGTTTAAGAAGGTGTGCGCGTTCTGATGGGGTGGGGTGTAAAGATGGAGAAAATGAAACATCAGTAAAATCGGGTTGCTCTTTAGAAAGTTTAAAATTTGCCACAATAAACTTTCTTAATCATTTTGCTATAGTAAGTTTTCCGAAGGAATGTTTATTTTGGTTTGTGCTGTTCAGCCCCTCTCAGCAGTGAATGGGAAGTAGGATGCTTTACTGGGAGAGTAAATGGGAAGTAAATTGTTTAAATTGTTTTCGTTTCTTTCTGTGGGCTTTGCAATCTGAAAGGAGATAATTTAGGATTGTTTCTGTTTCCGCCCCGGTACAGGTTGTGGGGTGACCACGGACAAGAAGCTTTAGAGTCTGCCCATGTTTGTGTGATAAATGCAACAGCGACAGGAACCGAAATACTCAAAAACTTAGTGCTGCCAGGTGAGCAGAGGTCTCTTCTGTATTTTCTTTGCAATGTATCTGTTAATTTCATAATGCCCAGTTATTCATAGTCCTTTTTTTCCCCCCCCCAAGGTATTGGTTCCTTTACAATTGTCGATGGGAATCTGGTCACTGGAGAAGATGTTGGAAATAAGTAGGTTTGTTTCCTGTACAAGTTGTGAAGTATCAGGGTTTCATAAGTAGTTCATTTTTAATACTTGTTAAGAAAGCCTATAAAATTCTTAATAATTTTGAAAGCCTCTGCATGTTTCTCCAAAGTGTTTTGTGGTTTTGGATGTTTGTGACATATGGGACACATGATCGTTTTGATCTTAGCTGCTGAATTTTATGTAGCTTTTGTAGTTGCTGGTTTTGCATCTTCCAGGTCTGTTTGCTTCACAAATCAAGTTTATAAAGACTGTGGTCTGCTCAGTATAAAGATGTTTAAAAATAACTTGCTCACTGTAATCTAGAGAGATGACAATGAAAGATTTGCTTGTGTTTCTGCATGGCTAAATGTATTTTCTGTAATTTTGGTGATGTAAATAACTTACTTGTCATCAGTTTATCATTGTGAACCTGTGACTGGTAGCCATTAACTAGCTCAGAAAGGCTGTGTGCAGCAAGGGATGTGAAACATGTCCTATAAAAAATAATTTGTTTACTGATTCTAAATCACATTCTCTTATGGTTTACCTACAAGTATCTGCCTACTTACAGGGGTTATATGAGGGGGAAGGATATTCCATTACGTGAAGAAATGATTACTAATGGGTCTTTAATTAGCTGAGTGAAAAAGAATCTGCAGTGTGATCCCGGCTTCTCGGGGCGTTTGGTGTATCTTATTTTTCAGATTTGGGGCTTAGGCATTGGAAAGTTTCGTTGAGAAACTGGTCATGAGGAAAATGTAAGGGTGGTGGGGAGAAGAAAAACAGATATAAGGGGGAACTTGGTTTGTTGTATATGAGAGTCAGCAACATACTCTGCACTTTAATGTAGTTTTAATGTTGTTTCTTTTCAAAAATAATACTTCTCATGTAACTCTCTATCTCCTTTTCAGTTTCTTTCTACAAAAAAGCCATCTTGGTCAGGTAAGGAGATGACAAATGTCACTTTAGGTGTATTGAAAGTATTGAGTAAATACTCAAATGTAGTATTATGAGTAATGCTATAGGTTAATATCTAGTTATTCTTTAACAAAATTCTTGGTTCTTACTTTGTAGTTGCTCCTAAGTGAGAAGGTGAGCTCAATTCTGGCAAGACTGAATGGAAAAATGAACAGGATATGGTTGTTAAAACCTTTGGGAAGATAAGGTGGAAGAGCATAGTGGTAGAAGGAGTAAAGTCTAAGAGTAGGGGGTTGGATGGGGGGAAAATCAGAAAACCAAGAGAGCGCAAAAGGCCACGTATTTTTTTTCTTTTTAAAATGGTATTACTAAAAATGGTCTCCAAAAAGTGCCTGCTGTTAAGGGATGTATTTTTTCTTCAGATAAGCATGGGTTGGAATAAGAAATCCTGGCTTATGATGAAGTTGTTTGGTTTTTTAGCATGTGTAGTGCTGATCTACTGGATAAATTACATTTCAAGAGGTTAAACATTGTTTTTCTTGTTCCGAAACAGAATCGTGCCCAGAGTGCCACTGAGCTCTTGCAAGAACTGAATAATGATGTTTCTGGAAACTTTGTCGAAGAGGTTTGTCTTCCTAAAGTAGTTGTACGCTTCTTGTTGTACAATGTGAGAAAAGTATGGAATAATAGCTCTGTGTTGTCTTTGTAAGTAGCTTTGTGATGAAGCAACGTTTGAGCAAGAAGATGTGAAGTTATTTGCAAAAAGTCAATTTACATATTTTAAACATAATTTTATAACTTTATAACATCATAATTTTATAGCTTCCACGTAGTTTTTTACCCTGAATGTTGCACAGACTTGCTGTGCATTCAGAAATTTTCACTGTGTTTCCTCACATACTATTTTTTTTCCTACTTTAGAGTCCAGAAAAACTTCTAGACAATGACCCTTCCTTCTTCACTCGTTTTAACTTGGTGGTTGCAACACAACTACCAGAAAGGTAAAGAATTGTCTGAAGTTTGTTTTCATTCAGCTGTAGAAGCAGGTTTCAGTCACAGGCGTATTCTTGCAAGAAAACTTATGCGAAACAGAACTCTGGCGCTGTGAAGGAAGGTTACAGTAAATAATGGTGGTTTTCTACTGTCCTTTTTTATGTGTTAAAAATCTCTTTCCAATCCATGCCCAACCCCTTGATGCTGTCTCCAGGTGTATTTGTGTATGTCAAGTACTCTCTGTGGTGAAAGGTGTTTCTGGCCCAGAATTGCTAGAGCAAGTAACAGGCAATAGGAGCTGTGATACCATTAGAATTTTGCAATTGCATTTTATCGTTTGTATAGCTCTGCCTGTTTTACCCATCCATGTAATTACATTGCCCGTATAAACTTTGTCAAGACCAGAAGTTCTTGATTTTTTTTTTTTAATTTTATTTCTTAACCTCTTCCTGGTGAGAGGCCTCTTTCATTCTTTCACAACTCATTGTCGTTTTGTTTAATTGATATTTGGTGCATTTGGGAGGATGGATTTAAATACAAACAAGCTAATGGATAAATATATTTCTAAGCTAGTGTAAATTCACGTGTAAAATTGATTACCTTCTGTGTGCTTTGAATGATAATATATTAGAGTTCTCATAGAAAATTTCTCTTTCACAAGTGACTCATACAAGAGTGAACTTTATAGTTAACTGTTGTCCTTTTGTATATCTGAGGAAAAAAAATAAAAATATGTTTTTCCTTACAGCACATTGCTGCGCTTGGCTGAACTTCTCTGGAATTCTAACATTCCTCTGCTGGTCTGCAGGACTTACGGACTGGTTGGATACATGAGAGTCGTTATTAAAGAACATACAGGTTAGAAGGTTTTCTGAAATAAAGGCTTTTCTAAAATGTTTAAAGCTTCAATATGTAATGTCACTTTGATTATTTATTTTTTCCCCATCTTTATCTTGTGATGTACTTAGTATTTGTTAAGCTTTACATAGTTCGCAGTCCATCACCAGGAGCGTTCTTTGAGGAATGCATAGAAATTATGGGCTGCAGCAAATAGTAAAATTGGAGATTGTTCTGACATTAAATTACTTTAAACAAAACACTAATTTTGGGAATCAAGCAGTTGAATGAGCAGATGATGGGCTGTATTTGATGTCTAGCTCTGTTCTGAAGGCCGGACATGAAACTGAAATACATTGTGTAATTTTTTTCCACAGTTGTTGAATCTCATCCCGACAATATGTTGGAAGATCTGAGACTGGACAAACCGTTTCCAGAGCTGAGGGAACACGTTCAGTCTTATGACTTGGATCATATGGACAAAAAGGTTGGTACGTGGGTTGTACTACGAGCTGGAAGACAGATGCGGAACAGGGATTCTGTGGAAATGGCTCTTGGCACATTACTGGTTTTGGTGCTGAGTCTCGCCTGAGCAGGGGCAACTCTAGAATCACTCACAAGATACTATTTCTGGCCTCTGCCCCAAATGTTACAGTCTGTAATCAAAATCAGGAACGTGTCCTGTGTTCTTACAATCGTGGAAGAGATGTTAGGAGTTTACATTTAAAATAGGTTTTTAATTTGTCTCTGGTTTTGATCTTTCCTGAACCTGACAGATTTCTCTACTGTTCCATTGCAGGACCACAGCCACACTCCTTGGATCGTGATTGTAGCCAAGTATCTCACAAAATGGTTCAATGAGGTATATTGCAAAACTGGATAAGTCATCAGTTTATTATTATTACTTTAGATATGTGTTTTCTAAACTAGATTATTATTTTGGCAATTTTTGCAAATACAATGCAGGGAACAAGGTGGAATCATAAAAGAATTACTAATAGAAATACCAAGTGAATGTAGGTGAACGGTGACAAACTCTAGAGTTCAGCAGCCTCACAATGAGGTTAATAGTAGATATTCTAAAGACAAAATTTTTTTGTGCTCTTAAATTTAGGAAAGTGGTCAGTTGCCTAAGAGTTACAAAGAAAAAGAAGCCTTCAGACAACTGATTCGGCAAGGTAATGTATGTCCCAGGAGTCACTCGCTCATACTGGCAGAAATATATAAGGCAATATCTGAAAAATAATCAGAAGTTCTCTCTCTCTTGCTGTTGGTAAGACCTAAATGCTGATATGTATTATTTTTTTTTTTTCAATAAGGTATCTTAAAGAATGAAAACGGAACCCCAGAAGATGAGGAAAACTTTGAAGAAGCTATAAAAAATGTGAATACAGCATTAAACACCACAGAGGTAAAATAAACATCCATGACGAAATTAAAGAAATTTCAACTACATATTTTTTTCAGAATGTATTATGCACTTTTAGGACAGGAATTCCATTTGCAACACTTATATTTAGGTAAAACAGAATTAGTACAATTTTTAAAATGGAAGTGTAGTACAACAGACCTAGACTAGGTGGCACTGGAGCTTATGGAAATTCTTCTGTTTCCTTGCTCCTGCACAGAAGCTACACCTCCTTCCTGAAGACTTGAATACAAGTATGGAATGAGTCAGTGACCAGAGTTCATTAGTCATGTGTTCCTTGCTTAGACTTTAGTAGATTTTCTTTTAGAGGTTAAACTGTAAAGTGCTTGGTAAAATTATAAAGAATTTGCAGTCCCTGGTGTGGATGATGTCTGATTTAAATACACTAAATACATTGCCAGGAGAGACTCGGGAAGCACAAATTGTTCGAGGCCAGGTTGGACAGGGCTTTGAGCCGCTTGGTCTGGTGAGAGGTGTCCCTGCCCAGGGCAGGGGGTTGGAGCTGGATGGTCTTCAAGATCCCTTCCAACCCAAACCATTTTGTGCTTCTCTGCTGAAATTGTGCTATATTGAAGCCGCTTGCTGTAGTATTTATTCCGTGGCTTGTTCTCAGGCAGCGCATACAGTTTGAAGTATGTCTGAGAAGCACTACATAAGATTCAGAAGAGATTTGGTGTGAAACCCTGAGGTTGCTTAGAGCTGAGTCACCTGTGTGATGAGAGTTGAGAGAACTCACAAAATGGAAAGTCAAGTAAATACAAACCCAGTTTATTTTTTTTTCACAGGTTCCAAGATGCATTGAAGAGATTTTTAATGATGATTGCTGCATAAATCTCACGGAGCAGGTAATGAGTAATTAAGGGTAAGACTTAATGTAGAAAAAACATCATAAATAGCATCTGTCTACATGACTGTCTCTCGTGCGCTTGCAGTCACCCTCCTTCTGGATTTTGGCTCGGGCTGTAAAGGAATTTGTGGCAAATGAGGGGCAAGGGAGCTTGCCCGTCCGGGGCACAATTCCTGATATGATAGCGGACTCCAATAAATTTATCAAACTGCAAAATGTGTAAGTATACAATTTTTTCTGTAATAGTTACTACTAGTAGTAAATGGTGATGACTTCAGACCTCACAAAGTGCGTGAATTCCTGTTTTTGTTTTTTTTTTTTAAAAGTGTACATGTGAGCAGGGTGAGGAGGGGTGTGGGAAGCAGGGCAGCCTGGGGCTCTCTGCTCCCTGGGTGGATGCTGTCCATGTTTGGAACCAGCGCCCAAGCCCCAGTGTGTCCCAGTCTCCAAAGGCTGGGTAGTAAACAATAACTTAATTTCAGATCTAGTAACGACCTTCCTGCAGAGAGCAGATCCCATAGTCCAGCTACTGCTGTCCAAAGCAAATTGTTGCTTGAACACAGCCTTTGGTTTTTCTCCTCAATGTGTATGTCAACCTGCTTACAGAAATTCAGGTTTCCTAGATACTTAATTCTAACTACTTCATTCTAATTAATGCCCTTTGAAGGGCTTGCTTGGTAAATAAGGAAGGCTGTGAATGAGCGTTAAAAAGATGGATATAAAAATCTTTACATGTCTAAAATAATTGATTGCTATTGCTTTGTGGAAGTTACTGTGTATAATGACAGAAAAGCCAAGAACTTGCATGGCTATTTTGCTAAATTAAACTGCAATTCCTTGAATTTGCACAGACACCCTAATTTGTAAATCTGAATTCTCTAAGCATCAGTCCTGAATTCCCAATTGTTATGTACTTCAGCTCTCAATTCCATTAAGCATTAGAGGGGTTTAATTTTCAGATAAGAGTTACAGTTCCTTAAAATGAACTCTTAAATTCAATTTTATTAAATACAGTGTTGTTGAGGTGCTTGCATTGTCATAGGTCTTAGTGGAACTAATGTACTATGGCTACAAATATTAAAATACAGAAATTAGGTAAATATTAGAAGCCCAATGAAGAACATACAGCTGTTGTTCTGAAACTACTTAATATTCTTCTTCCGACTGTTCATAGTAATACTTGTTTTCATTTTAACCAGTCCTTAAGCCACGTGTTTAGGGAACAGTTCAGCTGTGCCCAACAGTCGTACAGGGAGGTACTAAGTGCATTCACGGCCTTGCTGTAGCTCACTACCATTCTTGTGGCTTGTGTTTTGTCTTTATAAACCAATATAAACCAAAAAGAAATGGTTTTCACTGTGACGTTGATGGTTTTATGCTGTAATTATTAAGACTTCTTTTTCATCGTTAACAGGTACCGTGAAAAGGCAAAGAAGGATATTGCTGCTGTGGGTAACCATGCTGCTAAATTGTTACAGTCCCTCGGCAAGGTAATTACAAGTGTACAGCCATTCTGACAGGTTAGAAATGTTTTTACCCTCGTGTTCTGTACAGAAATAAGTCGCAGGAGACAGATATGAAAAGAGAAGGCCTAATGATCTCATTCTCTTCAAAAGGCTTAAGTAAGTTTTAATGAAATTTAGTATCTGTGGTCTGTTTTACTTATCACTCTTGTGGCCTGGTCATTTAAAAATAAAAGGCATACAGGGATACATTATTTACAATTTCAGATGCTTTTAAAAAAAAAAAATTAGTTCTCAATGATGTATGCATATCTCTGAAAATAGAAATTCTCTGGTCATCGTATGTACTGGAATGAATATGTTCTCTCTTCTAGGCACCTGAATCTATTTCAGAGAGAGAATTAAAATTGTTCTGTGAGTATGCTTGGTTTCTGTTCTGTGTTTATGCAAATGATCAGAAACTTCTGAATGCTAATGTAGTTATTAATCAGTAACTCAATATTTGGATTTTTCAAGTAAGCGCTTAGCAGTTGCATCCCTCACCTTCTGAGTGCGAGGTAGTAGCTGCACATTGGGTTGTTTCAGGGCAGTGATATTGGAGGAAAACCTTCTCCCCCTCATAGCTGGGCTGTTGCAATATTGAGAATACGTGAGAGAGCGGGAGATGGGGAGAACCCGTGTTCCTTTGCAGCAGGGAAGAGGGAAACCTGAAGTTAAGGGCTGCGCTTCCTGAATTGCTGTAGAAGAGCTGCATGTTGTGAGCTGTTCCATCAACTCAGCAGATACATTTAGATTCTAGCAGTAAATAAGCACAAAATATTTCACTAAAATACTCGTGATCGATAGACCTAAATGTAGTTTAATAAAATTTATACTCTAGGCTAGTAGAATAAATGTGAAAGGGTTAAATGAAATTGTGGTAGGTTTTGGTCTTTTATGGTTTTACTAAAATTTAGTAAATACTATATATACACTAAATAAGATACTAAAGTCCACATATAGTATATTATTTAGTAACTGTGATGCATTCAAGTAGGTAATGCCCTCCTCTCTGCACCCTCTGCTTAGGCAGCAACTCAGCTTTTCTTCGAGTGGTACGATGCAGATCTCTGTCTGAAGAATACGGTTTAAACACTTTTAACAAGGATGAAATCAGTAAGTACTCCTTTTTGTCACTTACTCTAATTGCATTTTCAACTTGAAATGGTTCTGTAAGCCATTTCATCTGTACCAGCTAACCAGTTCTCTTGCTGTTCTCAGTTTCCCATATGGATAACCCTGACAGTGAACTGGTGCTGTACTTGATGCTTCGGGCTGTGGATCGGTTTTATAAGCAGCATGGGAGATACCCTGGTATGTCAACACTAGAGTTTCTTAACGTCATCGAAAGAAATACAAAGATTCAATAGTTACCGTAATACTAGTTGGAAACTACAGATATAGCATTAGTTGCAGGGGGGATCATCTGTCGTTCTCATTGGCCAATCCGGCCCAAAGCACGACAAACACAACTTTAAGAATGTGAAAATTAAAGTGATGATTTTTTTTCTCTTTGGGAGCTTAAAGAATTTACCTGAATTGATACCACTGAAATGGGTTGTGTGGATTATGATTCAGTTCAGCTATGCAATAATTTGTCATTATCTTGAGTAAGATCAACAGAATATTCAATTATCATTAGTCTAGTATTAATAATTTAATATGTTAATCAACTTAGAAACTTTTCAGAAAAATAAAATACTTAGCTGCCATTTAAATCCATGAACTTTGAATATGGTGTTATAGTTCCGTGATGAAACAGTTTGCTTATTTTCCAGGTGTCTACAACTACCAGGTAGAAGATGATATTGGAAAACTAAAATCATGCCTAACTGGTTTCTTACAAGAACATGGGTTGTCTGTGGTGGTGAAAGATGACTATGTTCATGAATTGTAAGTATTGTATCTTAAGTGTCACTTTGTTAGTAAAGCTGACCTGAAATACTACTAAATAACTGTTGCGTTGCTCTCCAGTTGTCGCTACGGAGCTGCTGAGCCACACGCTATTGCTGCCTTCATGGGAGGTAAGAATGTCACTGGATTTCTAAAGCACGTATAGACAAACCACCCTGCTTTAGTCCATGCTTGAGTCAGAATCTCCACTGTTTAATTACTTTGCACCGTCAGAGCAAAGACCATAATCACAGAGTGTAGTCAAAGATAGTATTAGAACAAAATCACAGAATCCTCCCCCTTCATTCTCCAGATGTGACCTCCTATGCTATATGGAGAAAATGGACACAGCAATGGTTTAAAGTCAGTAAAAGAAACCAAATAAACTTAGAACAGTTCTAGTAGCCTAAAAATATGTTGAAAAATAAAATGCTTGAAAGAGGTTTTGAGTTTAAAAACAAAGGAAATAATTGTAGTGATATTAAAACTAGCACAGTACACATCTTCCTTTAACACAATACATGTATGTTAAGTATCTATTAAATATAAATAGGCTTGATTGCTTACCTTAATTCAACCTGTGGGTATTATCAAAACTAAATATGTTTTAATGGATGCTCAGAATTGATACGTCAGTGAACTTACCTTCTTTATTTGGCTCTTACGTATTAAATACTCTGTGGATGTAGAAATTTTTTTCTAAGTGAAACTTGGTATTTACAGTGCTTTAGGAAAATATGTAAAGATAGCTTCTGAAGAAAGTACAGAATATTTCATACTACAGAGAACACAAAGGATCACAGTGAAGTGACCCTTCAATTTATTTTACAGTTTTAACTGTGCATGGTATTTTTTAATTGAACTTCTCGATTTCATTTAGGGAGGTCACAATAAGCATGAGTCTGTTCTGTCATAAATTCTTACTCTGTGTGTGTCTATGTACAGACATGGCGAGAGAAAGTATATCCAGCAACGTGTATGTAAAGCTAACTTTTGAAATAACAGCTTTCTGAAACTGTTTTATACTGGGAAGTACTGAAAAGCATTTTTCTTCCTAGAAGTTGTATCTGATGCTACCGAAATAATTTCAGTGTAGTGACTTCTAGATAAATAACATCCTTTTGCTTGTTTTTAAAAATGACCTGCTAACTACCTTCTGGTTTTGTTTTTTTTTCTTTTACAGGAGCTGCTGCACAGGAGGTTATTAAAGTCATTACAGGGCAGTTCGTAATTTTTAATAACACCTATATTTACAGTGGAATGTCACAGACTTCAGCGACGTTCCAGCTGTAGGACAATGATCTTGCATTTGTTGCCACCAGGCGCTGTGTTCTGTAAATACTGTGGTGTTCTGCCACTGATGGGACTGTTCTGTATTACCCAAGAATTAAAGTTCCTTTATTTGTAATGATTTTATCTTCTTTTTTTTTTTTCCCCTGAGGATAAATAAAATCATACCCAATCCTGGAAACTTTTTTAAAATCTTGAATTTTCTGATTCACCTTTGAAAGAAAAGAGTAGCAGCTGTTCTTTGGCATGGTAAGCTGTGTTTACAAATTGGCTTACCTGGTTTGCAGCAGAGCTGGGGTTTTGGGGTTTTTTTTATTTTTTCATAAAAGCTGCCCTTCAGATTGAGGGGGGACTTGAGAAGAGTTGATGGTGTGAGGATCCAACTGTGAGAAGCATTACGGAAAGCTGTAATACCTTTTACTGAGATCAAGGACGTGGGGGAGAGGGATTGTGTGACTGAGAGCTCGGTTCTTTCAGCTGTGTTCGTCTACTCAAAGCTTCTTTTTCCTGCACCAGTTTCGTAAGGCAGTGTATAGAAGCTGGCGGCAGTGCAGACCCAGCGGTTCCCCCCGGGCCGGTAGGAGGCCGGCAGGGCCCCCGGTGCCTGAGGGAGGCGGACCGCGGCGGCGGCCGGGCCTTGAGGGAGTCGGGATCGGGGTGGGGCGCGAGTGGCCGCGCGGGGCGGGAAGGGCGCGCGGCTGAGGGCTCTCCTCAGGCCGGCGGGGCTGAGCTGAACACCACCACTGCCGCCGCCGGATCAACAGGTAGCTAATCCCTGCCCTGTTTCCCGTCCTTCTGATCTTCACCCTTCCCGAAAGCTGGCCGAAGAATGCTTTTGCTGCACCCGCCCCTCCACCCCCTTTTTTTTTTTTTTTTTAATCTCTTATATGTTCTTTCCTTTATATCCTTGGATGATCTGGAGGATTTGCTAAGACTTCAAAGTGGAGCTCTGATAATGAGCTGTAAGTTGTACATGGCTCACCTGAGAGGGAGCAGGGATGGGGTGGATGCTGAAATATGGGAGACTTCAAAGGTCTGTTACACTGAACAGGGTTCCTCAAAAGTTAGCGGACGCATCCCCGGCTGCTGGTGAGAATTTTGGTTTCAGTAGGACACCGACACTCCGGACCGCTTCCACTGTATGGGATTTGACTGCTGGGTTTTAAAAAGGAAGAAATTCCTGGCTGTCTCTACCCTGGTGTGGCTGTGTGGGGTGAGTCCGGCAGCCCCAGCCCTGGCAGCCTCTCCACAACCCGCCCTAACCCGTGTGTTCCACCCTGGGCAATAATGCTGCTGAACAAATACGTAAATACATCTCTCCTGTTTTTAGAGTGACTCTTCTGAGGTTTGAAGGGATCTTGCTGGGTTATTTTCCATAACTGTTGGGATAGAGGTATTCATATTTTCTTTTATAGGCAATGTTTGCTAGAAGTCTGTTGCAGCAAATCCTGTTATTTATCTTTTCATCTGTGATGCAACAGAGTTGAGCTATTTGCATTTTAATGTTGGCTGGCTTATAAATATTAATTTGTGTACCTTCTGTACGTTGCAAAAAGAAAAAGATCCAGTTGAGGCCAAGACATATCTTTCTATAGTGTTATAAAAAATTGTGCTTCTTATATTAAAGGCTCTTTAATTGTTTAAGTGTGTATTTAATTAAACTTTACTGAAATGAAATTAGCTCCAAAGTAACTTAATTTTTACAGCCTATCTTTTGTTAAGGAATGTGTAGGTAGCTTTTGTCTTCTCTTAGGCTGAGGAAAAGGAACTCTTTTTAAATCTTCCCTCTCAAAACATGTGCTTCACTGCTACTGTAAAGAGGTGTATGGAGCATTTGAACTAATAGAAACAGCGAAGGAATGGGGACAGTCAGTAACTCTAAAATGGAAAGCAGGGCTGGCTGTCTTCATTAAGATGACACTGGCGTTTCTTAAGAGTCTTTGCTCTACTTTGAGAAGGATAACTAATCCGTTACTAAGCTGGATTTATCACTGATTTAAAGTTTCTACCTGGAGCTAAATAATTTTTGAGAGATCAAAATAGGTTACTGTGATGCTTGCATCAACCTTTCTTTGTGCTTGGGACCATCTTTCTGCTTCCAAGGCTGAATTTCACTGACAACTGCTCAACTAACTCTGGGGTGCTGGCACATTAGCTTTATGTAGCATCAATGTTGGGGGGAGTTTCCTGGTTTCTGTGGTTCACGTAATGTGAAAATTTCTTTGGTGAACTAAAATAAATTCATCGTTTAAGAAATAACATCTCAGTGCATGCTCATTGTCTTTGGTTTTGGTCAATACCCATAAAACAACATAGTTATGGTTTAGGGGCTCATTGAGAGGCAGTAGGAGGCTGAATGTTTTACGGTGGATGTCAGGCACGCTTGATCCTCTACATAATGGTACGTGCTGGTCTTCATCATCAGCCAACAACTGGCACTAAGTTGGCAACCAATTTTAAGGAAAATTGGATCAAATTTATATTTTTAATGACAGGGACATTTTTGATTCCCCACAATGGTAACATGGAGTCACCTGATTTCTGCAAAATGTTAACTTTCAAAACGTAATAAGACAGTAGTTACAAATTCAGTGTTACTATAAAATACTGTACTTCCAAGGAAAATCTTTACCGTGCAAGAGCATGTTAAACTCTGTCAGATGACAGTGTAAAATAAGAAAACTTGAGTGTATTTTAAGAAAAAATACTAAATTTGTCCTGTGTGTATTACGAACATTGCAAATCTAAACAGAAACCAATTTTTCCTTGCTATTGTAGAACAAGAACAGGGATACAACCAAAAATGGAAACTCAAAAGGTGCAGAAAAAACAGTGTGGTAAGATAAATAATGTAATTTGTCATTTGTTACCTGCATCAATTTTGCAAAGTTTCAGTGGACTGTGATAGGTCTGTCGTGGGGAGGTGAGCTGTTGTGGAAGCGTTCTTCTTCCTTGTTACCAGCTTTTTGGGTTCTGTATCAGATAGCTAAAGGGCAAACCTACTGAAAAACTTTCAGATAATAAATAATACCACCAACAAAATCACCTTTTTTTTGGTAATACTTACCCACTTTTTATTGTATTTTAACTTCTTTAAGAAACCCCAAATCTTACAAGTGTTACTTTTGCTGTTACTGTTGTAAATAATTATTAAATATTTATTTTTATTATACCGGAGAGACTAAGAATCAGATTTCCAAAGTGTTTTACCTACCTAGGGTTGTATGTAGGTGCTCAAAAAATGCTTTGTGTTAACTTACTAAGGTAACAACCTGATTGAAGATTCTAGCAGTTGTGGTAAGTAATTAAGTTGTCAGTAACTAAATACTACATAGGAAGCTTTGCTCTGTTGGATTCTTTCCTTATTCTCTGTATGTTTTCAGTTGTATTTTCACTCTGAATATTTTCATAGTTCTGTATTACTTACTTAAATTGCACCTTGCAATTTTGAGTTTCCTATTTGGTAATTTGTCACATTTACTAACAGTTACTAGTAATTAAAGGCTGGAAGTATTAAAAGGGGACTGTTACTTTAGCAAAGGAAATCATGCTCAAAAAACAAACTATGGAGAGGAATATTTTTAGGTTAAGTGTGTTTATTATTTAATATTTACAGATGGATAGAAGTGGGTTGGCTGCGTTTTTGCTCACTGGTTTGTTTTTTCCTTAAAATACATATACATACTACATTTTTGGCTAGGTTTATTTTAACACTAAATAGATTAATATAAAGAAAAGATAACAATTTACATGAAGATTTTGTGTTTGCTCTTAGATATGAAAACAGATCTGAACTTACTGCTTGAATGCCTTAAGTATCAGATGGACTGCCCTGTATCTCAGAAAGAGGCTTTGATCACTATTTATTCAATTTGTCACCAAAACAGTAAGAAGCATTTTTCATTAGAAACAACACAATTTTATGTTCACAATATACGTTAAGAAGTTGGTTGTCACTGTGAAAAAAAAATAAAGGATATAAGGCTTGAGAAGTAATAAGATCTGGAAGGTTTTCATTTTACAGAGAAACAAAAGCAAAAGTTTAACTTTTATTTTCTTCTGTTATAGGTGAAGCAAGCGAATATTTTCGAGAAATTGGTGGTCTGATGTTTATAAATGATCTTGCAAAGTCAAGCGTTCATTGCATAGTAAAGGAAGCAGCTTTATTTACATTAGGAGTTATAATAGAGAGTAATGGTAATAATATAATTTGTATTTCTGACTGAGTTATGATCCCACGTTATTGCTTTTGCTTGCGCTTTGTCTCCATTATTTATTTTTTTTCTCAAAAAGGGAGATCACAAGATTATCAGGTTGAGTGAGAGGCAGTAAAGGTGCCACTGCTTCACTGTCCATCCCCAGATTTGGTTAAGGACCTTGTTGATTTGTGCAGACAGCATGTCCTTATGATACCAGACAGCTGTACTACTTCTCTTCCTCACCAGCAAGTGATAAATGACTCTTAGGTGTTCCAAACCTTGCCTAGGTCCTGGCTGCTTTAGAACTGACCGCAGGGGGAAGCCCTCAGTCACATTATAGTCCTGTTTTGTTTCTGCTGACCACATACTGGACACAACTGAGGCTCTAGTTGCTATATTACAAAAATAATTTAGGATTTTGAATGTCTTACTTTAAGACTTAATGGTTTTTATTTTCTGTTTTCAGTTTATTGTCAACAAACTTTGTGTACTTCTGCATTGTTTGAAGACCTCATTGTATTTTTAATTAATAAGGATTCTGGTGTGAACTTGAAAAGAATGTCTGTTTATGTCATCTTAGTACTGGTTTCAAATAATAGTAAGTTGGGTTTTTTTCCACCATTTATGTTCTATTTGCCAATCTGCAGTACAAAAATTTGGAACACTCAGTAAGTAATGTTTTTGGTAAAATTAATTTATATAGATGAGTGGTTGCATGTAACTGAACCTTAATTGGCTAAGTAGATCACCACTCACTGGGATTTCCTTAAGTAGCAGAAAGTGTTTCAATTCTAAAAATGAAATGCTAGTTTAAAAAAAAACATAATGCCAACCAGTAGTTTCTGACAATGTATAGAAAAAAATAGACATAGAAAGAAATGGAACATTTTTGCCAGTGTGTTGGTCTGATTTTGTATTTGTTTTTTTGGGGGGTATATATGCTTAGAAAATGGAAATAGAATGTAAATACCTAAATTAAACTTGACATTAAGATTTTGCCTCAAGTTGCATGTGTCTTCACAGTCTTGTATGTGTTCTTTTTTAGAAAGTGGGCAAACTTATGTCAGAGATACAGGCTGCATTGGTCTTCTGCTACAGTTATTCAGGTAAGCAGTCACAATTCAGACAGAAAGATGATGGGCTGTTTAGGACTTATATTTGCTTGACTATTTGGAACTTGTTTGCATTGTTCTAAACAGAACAACTCTTTCTACATCCAAGATGAATCTGTCGGATGAAAGTACCAATCAGTGCTATCAGCTGTGGTCTTCAGTCTGCAGCACTCTCTGTGCCTGCGTTAACAACCCTCAGAATGGTAAGTGTTGCTGTTAAAATTGTATGAAACGAGTTTATTTCTCCAAAGTGACAACAGTTTGTTTTCATTTTTACTGTTCAACTGAAATCTCATATTACCTTTTGATTTGGGGTTATTTGTTATTATTTTTCCAGAAGATAACCAAAACATTTGCTGTTCAGTTTTTCCGTATGCCAAAGAGTGGCTTGAAAGTTCTACGGAGCCTGAGATAGTTCGTCCTATTTGTTCATTTGTTTGTCTCACAGTTGCAAATAACTGTAAGTGCAGCTCAAGCTTTAAATAGTTTGATTTCTTTTTGTCAATCTCTACAAATTCATTTGCTGTTTTTCCAACTTTTTCTCTGAAAACTCTGTTCCACCATCTTTGCTTACGCTGCATTGGGCTTAATTTCACAAATAGCCACCAACTGGCTACGTTTAGTAAGTTCAGTAAAAAATTTGGAAGCTGTTTTGAGTAAAAGCATTTTACAAGTATAAGTCATTATTGCAACTCCGAAAATAATTATTTAGGTAGAACTTGGGCATAACATTTGCCATTTGTATGCATGTATTAGGGTGAGATCTTCCCTGTAGCTATTTTATAAGACAGTTTCTACATTTCTTGAGATTAATATGTATCCAACTTCTGTTCTATGGGTGGAAATGTAATGATTAATACATAGACAGAAAAATTGTGATGACCCTAATTGATAAAATGCTACAACCATTTGCAGCTTGTCTTATTTAAGACACATTTTTTTCTTCTTTTCCCTAAGCATACGTGCAGAAATATTTTGTTTCTGTTGGAGGATTGGATACATTAGCTAAAGTTCTCATCAGGCTTGTGCAAGATTCCTGTACGAGTCACTCAAGCACAAAGCTTGCAGTAGTGGTAACAAAGACTCTGGACGCCTGCATTGCTAATGACTGTGAGTGAAAAGACTGCTACCATTTCTTATATATGGTAATTTTAAAATGCAATTTTTAAAGTCTGGGTTTGGTGGAAGAGTGATATGAACGGGTGCCAAGATGCAATTAAATTATATACATCCCAGCAGACGTTTTAAAATTTAAACGTATATATGGGGAATGATTCAGTTCATCTGAGGTGGCTTACTGTCCCATGTCCCATTGTTGCTAAAATAAACGTACTGAAATTTAACCTATACTGAAAATTAAGATCCTAGAGCTAGTTTTGGGTAAGGAAAGCTGAGAACTGGGCGCGGAAATCATCTTGGATCCAGGAGATAGAGCTGTGTTTCTCTAGGCCTCTGCCTAAGCTACTAAGAGGCTTTAGTAACTCAGGCGTGGAGCTGGGCAAATGTGGTGTGCCTCCATCTTTGCTCTCATTTACTGTCTGCATAGTGCTGTCCTGATGAGATCTTTGTGTCCTGTCTCCATCAGGAGATTTTGAGAAACCTGTGAGC
Source organism: Limnodromus scolopaceus (assembly GCA_028565335.1). NCBI lineage: Eukaryota > Metazoa > Chordata > Aves > Charadriiformes > Scolopacidae > Limnodromus > Limnodromus scolopaceus. Next base: position 36,562,979 of record JAOXNO010000063.1, read on the forward strand.
CTGATGAGTCTGTGCTGTTTGCCATGATTATTAGATTTGACACTTCTGCCATAAGTGCTCACTAACAGAGGTTCAAAAAAATTTAAAACCATATACCTGCACTAGATTTGAGCCCAGTTTCAAAGCAGTTGGATTAGGTTTCAGCATGTATGTACTCGCAGTGGTGTTCCCAATTTCAGGAAGAGGTTGCCCTCTGCCAGAAACATTCCTAGCTCTTTCTGTGGCAGATAGTCTATGTGTCAAACCTTATTCCAACTCTTTCTTGCTCTATTCTGAAGCTTATAAAGGGCGTGGAGAAACTCAGCAGTGGTCCACAAAATTTGCTCATTGCAAAGCCCTCGTTTATGAGATCTTCTACCACATCTCTATACAGCCCAAACTGGGGAAAAAGGATAGTGTTGGAGATGGGGAGTGGTGTAGGCAGAATTACTGCTCCAGGGGGGATGTGGTCATTTGAAGTGTTAAAATGAAAGAGAGCGAAGAGGACAACTCTGCAGGCCCAATGCTTTTAGAGGTGTGTAGAGTTCCCTTGAGAAACAGCATCTTCTAATTGGATGATGCCTATATACTTACTATCTAGTTTATTTTTCTTCAAATCATTTTTAATGTTTTAGCTGCCATGGGTGTGGTGTTGACAAAGTATCACACTGTGTCAGAGCTGCTGAAGCTGCTGTCCAACGACACTCTGGATACAGGAGAAAAAGTTAGTATTATTCTAACAATTGGACACTGTACTGAAGTTTGTGGTAAGATTTTTTTTCTTTTTATCAGTTTCTGCTAAATTCTCATACACTAATTACTTCAGTGGTATCATTTCGTCAGGACTGGAACATGAGGGAAAGTTCTATTAAATAATGTAATATTAATATTCAGGAAAAAACGTTTGCTATAATGTTCCATCTTTAAATTTTAAAACCTGTTAGCAGACAGTATGTCTAAGAACTTAGGAAAAGTAGACTATTATGCAAGAATTCAGAGCTGGGCTCAGGTATCACAGCGTAAAATTCATCCAGGCCTGAAAACTACAGTACATACATACCAGATAAGTATTTATGAGCTCTATTTTAATGGCCCTTGAAATATACAGCTTTGGTATGTATACTGTTTACATAGCTATTAATTTTTTTTAAAGCTATCAGACAGTATTGTTTTTGAAGTAACATAAGCAATAGGTAATCCTAAACTGTTTTTGCCAGGCTCCTCAGGGCTTTCCCAGGCGCATCTGGTGAAAATGTAACACTTAGGTTGGTATTTTGTGGTAGTATGAGCAAACAGAATGGGAAGTTGTGAGATGCTGATCATTGTTTGTTTATACTACTGGGGTTTTTATGTATGTTCAGAAACGCAAGAAAAAAGGATTATGTTCAAAAACCATGATTGTCATCCTTTAAATGTCAATAACAAGTTCAATAATTAACTCAGTAGTTCATAAATCTGATATTTTAAAAGACACTTTTTCATGATCAGTTAATGGAAACAAAGCAAAATGGAAAACGTCTTTCAAATAGAAATAGGATTAAACCAGCAGAATAAAAGTTTCTCTTAAATGTCAACACTGACAAAATAATCCTATTTTGTCTTGTGTTGATTCCTTTGTTTTATCAAGTTTGGACAACAAAATTATATTTAGAAAGTTGTAAGTTTTATGAATACATACTGCAAATGAGATCACAATAAAAAAATCTGGCTAATTATATAGTTAATGAGGAGGAACAGACTAGCTAGACCAGGATTAAACTACTGATTTTATTAGAGTTTTGCTAATTGTAAACTTTAAGCATTTGATGTTTCTGCATCTCAAGGCTTACATAATTGTAACGTATATATTTTAGGAGTATATACCAGAGGAAAAGCAAGACAGAAGCCATAATTCTAATATTTTAGGTGACAGTTAAATTAGTTTGGATCTCTGTTGTACCGTCGGTTTTAGTCCTCCTTCAGTTTTTTTACAAGAACATTGAGCTGTGGTCAGATCATGCTGTGTGATCTAGAGTGCTTCTGGTGCAACCCGGGTAGTAGTCATTACAGCATGCTTGGATCCATAACAAAAATCTCTTTTTCAGAATTTCCCTGAAAGTCACTAGTATTAGTTTCTAAATTTACTGTAAGATTAAGTGTGTATGAAGCTGAAACCAGTCTGTTTTCCTGTAAAATGTCCTATTTTAGAAGAAAACCAGTGTGAACTGCTCCGGAACAATGGTCTTCCACTTATGATTCAGGTATTAACCGAGTCTCAGGATGAGGAATTAAATAAAGCTGCTACTTTTGTGCTGCAAAACTGCAAACAAATGAGTAAGCTTGCTGTTACTGCTTTAAAAATTGCAGAGATTATTTCTCTCTTTAAGTTCTGTTGACTTTCTAAGTGATTTTAACTTTAGCAGTTTTGTAATTTTGTGTACTCCCAAGAGATGTTTAATTTCTGCAGAAAAGTTGCATGTTTGTCACCGAGGGCTGATTATGGCATTTGGACAGAAAAAAAGAAAAGTAAAAATTCCAAGGACATTGCAATAATGCATTTGTGAAACCTATATATGTAGGGCCAGTTCTTAAAAGCTTTCCCAGCTATAAATTGTGTTCAAAATATTAGCACCATCATTTAACGTGTGATTGATACTCTATTCCTTGTATGTACCATTGCATATAGAGATTAACCAATAGATAATCAAGCCCAAAATCACCATGACTACAATTGTTTTGCAATATTAAAAAATCTTGCTCTTTATTTTTTAAGTAGGGTGTATTTTGAAGTATCCTCTTTAATTTTTGTTAATTAACTGTATAATACTGCCAATGAAACAGAAAGACACTTTGTCCTTTAATCTCTAAAACATGGAACGTATTATGCAATCAATAATTAGCAAAAAGCATGTATCCACATTATTCTACTGAAAATGTAACTGAGAGTTTTGCTTAAGATTGAGGGGGTGTGGTGATTTTCATGGTCCATTAATATGTTTTTTTATAAAAACAGAGACCTATGCTGGTAAAGAACCTATACTAAGGTATACCTATATTAAGTTCATAAAGTCATTTTTTAGAGCACAGCTTTATTGTATAAAAAGCTTATACTAAGTATAACTGCAAGCTCACCTCTTATAACTGCAGTTTATATTTTAAGTGTATTAACATTTCATGTGAAAATTTATATATATAAAAAATATTAATTTTGCATTAAATTATTGGGGCTGTCCCTCAGCATACTAAAATATAATGAATACTTATCAATGTGTTCATTGATTAAAATTTGGAATATTAACATTTTTTTTATATTTTATAAAGCTGAACAATTGTCCCTGAAAATAAATGGTAATTCATTAAATGTGAACAATGCGGAAGAGTTGGATGTGCAAGTCAGGAAAAGAACTCTACAAGACTATTGGAAGAAAGCAAAAGAAATTTTACACAGAATAAACTTGATTGAGAAAGAACATGATGAGGTTGGCCTATTTACTGAAGTAGGATAAAACTAAGCAAATCTTTCCCAAGTTTAGGGAGAAATAGAAAGTAAACCCTTAAAATAATTTCAGTGTGAGCTCAAAAAGTAGGGAAAGCATTGGATGTGTGTGAAACTACAACCTGCAACTTTTACCATTACTGTATATTGTCAAAGTTAGAAATATGCAGGGCAATCAGGGAATACAGGCATCTGTATTTTTATGAAGCAGTTTATTATAAAAACAGACTTGCTACAAAATTGAGATCATTTAGGTTGGAGAAACAGGAGTTGGATTTATTTTTAATTGCTGATCATTTGAACCTATCATTTTGCTATTTGCATGCTTGAAATGCCCATGATTGTACAGCTGTGATGGCAGAGATGGTAATGGAAAATGTGAACATAAACTGAAATAAAGTTGTTTCATATTTTCCTTGTGTTGTATGACCACTTGGTATCGCTGGGTGTGGAACAGCAAGTTTTTGAGTTATTTAGCTGGATCTTAAGTTAATTAAATCTCTTAATTTCTACAAGTGCTTTGTAAAGGGTTGTCAAAGATTGGAACTGCTGCCCAGGGAAGTGGTGGAGTCACCATCCCTGGGGGTATTTAAAGGATATGTAGAGGTGGTGCTGAGGGACGTGGGTTAGTGGTGGACATGGCAGTGCTCGGTTGACAGTTGGACTCAATGATCTTAAAGGTCTTTTCCAACATAAATGATCCTATGATTCTGTTAGTAGCAAATCCATTGCTTCAGCCTGGAGCTATCACTTAATAACTACCCCTTTAACACCTCCAGCAGCACTGCTGTCTTATTGGCTCACAACTCAGTCTGGAGTTTTGAAGCTTCTTTGGAATTTGCTTTACCTTCAGAATTAGACTGGTCTATCCTAGTTAATCTTGTTGCTAGGTTTGTTTAATATTTTTATAGTACTCATATAGTTGCTAACTAGTATTTTTCAATACAGGAAAGAATGCAAGGAACAGTATTTGTAGACAGATCTTCAGAAGACAATACTGAAGCATCAAAATACCATCAAGTGAAACCTGCTGATCCAAAATCTTACATAGAAAGAACCCATAAAGAAGTTCATTGCCCACAGTTGACCTCTAAGTCAGATGATCAGGTTCTTCCTCCATGTGTAAATTCTTCTTCACTGAAAAATGAAATTGGGAATGCTATGAATCCAGTAAATGCTTCTACTAGGCAAAGTGAGCAGAGAAATATTCCATGTTCAGTTAATGAACTGCAAACAGACAGTGTACTTCAAAGTCACAGTATAAACAAAAAAACTGCTTGTGTAAAAAATCAGTCTATTCTTCAAGTAAGGTAAGTACCCTACACCTAAGCAGAAATATTAAGTTGCTTTTCTTCAGTAATTTCCAAATTGAATGTGGGCCTTTGAAATTAACTGTTACCGTCTATGTCTTTTCCTCCTAGTGAAAGACATAGCCTTTTGGTGGCTCACTACAGAATATTCTGTGGAAGTGTTTTTGACATTACAGATCAAAGGTTATAGACCCTGTAGTAATAAAAACTTCTGATCTTTTTCTCTGAATGATGGGCTTCTGATGGATTGAATAGAGCCTGTTACAGGCCACATTCTAAAGCCTTCAATATAGTGATGAAAAAGCATCCATAGTTTTTGCCTCAAAATTCTCACTGATTCAGTAGATCAAGATTTGACCATTGGTTTGGATGAGACCACAAAGACTTCTGTAACATGCACTTACAAGGAAAACAGCCATTCCAGAACTGCTCTGCAAAAAATTGAAACTGGAGTGCCTAGAGTTAACTATAGGCAACTTGCAAGAATAAATACAGATTCTGTTATCTTCAATTTATATCTGAAATATCCCTCAAGACAGGCAATGAGAAAGTATGAACAAACTGTGTTTCTCCTTTTTTCTTTTCTTTTTTGAGTTCTACATTTTTATTACATTTTTAAATGTACATTTATTTACATTTTTATTTACGTGGCTGGCTGGACCCTGCTCCTATGTAGTTTCCTTGCCTGCATTACGTTGTAACTTTGCAACTATCAAGCAATTGTCGAGAGCCTAGGATATTTTCCATGGTGCAGTCAGATAAATTTTGCTTTGCTATGATTAGCGTAATTTCACACACTTCTTCATTTATTGTTCTGACCTCTGAAGCACAAACTATTAAGAAACTAAAGTTTTTTTGGGAAAAAAAGCTATCTCCTTGCATATGTATTTGCATGAAAAAAGGAGTTACCCAAGCATAACCATGGATTGTGGTCCTTGCTCCTGCAGCATTCAGATGTAGTCAATGACACTGGAAAATGCACAATCACTGTATCATTGGAGCATGTTGGTTGCATAGAAGTTAATCAGTGTAAGAAAAGAAGAAAATCAATTACTTCTTTAGAGCAATTCCTACTTTTGGTGAAAGCTACAGTACTTTGAAGACTTTGTGAAAGTTTTATGTGCACTAAGTAATCCTCAAATGAACCAGAATTGCAAATGACTCTGGAAAGCGCTGCATTCCAAATGCTGGGACAGAACATACTGGAAGCCCAGTACCTTGGGATAATTAGAACTGATTTTTTAGAGTTTTATCTTTTATATATTTAATATGTGTTTTGTTTTGCCTCTGGACTGTATGTATTAATTTACAGGTAAATGTATGTTGTGAAGCTTGATTATTTTTTAATTTGTTCACGTTTTGATCTTCCAGTGACCACTTATTTAAACAACCAGCAGAGATTGTTAAAAATACAAAACAGACATGCAAATCAGGTACAAATAGCTAAACATATTCCTTTCTTAAACAATTTTGTTCTTAATGAGATTTTCATTAGTTTTGTGTACTTTTATGACTCCTTTTTATCAGACAGTATACATCGTAAGATCACAGAGTACATTATGTATAATATCCTTTAACTGTTTGCATAGTTGTGGGATTTTATATTGTATACGTTTTTACCAGAATATTTATTCTGCTTTTCTTCTAGTACATATTTTAGCTTTCTTTTTTTTAATTGATTTTAACTATTCAAATGAAAGTATCACAGATAAATATTTTAAGTTTAGTCTGAAAGCAATTCAGACTGGACAATGAAAGTCATTTAATACAAAATGCATAAGGATGCTGGGTTTATTCTGTACTTGTAAGACTGGGGATAGAACCTACCTGTGAGAGTGACTTCTGCCTGGATCTATTGCTACACATTGCATGTGTGTTTAAGATAAATGTTTTTCAGATTTGCATTGACCATCTTAGTCTGATCTATTTATTTCAAGATTGCAATCTGTTCAACCAAATCTTTATTCATAACTTCTTTTCCTGTTAATTTATAAGATTTATAATTATTCATTAGATTAGTATTTCCCAGAATGGTAGCTTTACAGGTGACCAGGCTGATCTCTAGGTTTCTCTATTTAAATAGAGAATAAGTATTGGTCCAGTACATCACATTTTTCAGCATCTGATTCCAAATAGAAATAAAATTTATAGAACTAATTAAGCAGTGTAAGTTTACAGGGTTGTTTCGCTGTGTTCAAGTTGAAGTAATATGCTTTGGGAGATGAGAAAGGCACTGAATTAAATGTAATTATTCTGGATTTACAAAAATGTAAATGCAATCCATTTAACTTCAGCAATTTCATTTGGATTTTCTGCTGTTATGTAAATTAAACTTTAATAATCTACAGATAGAAAAGACAATTGAATGTAGGTATGCTGATATGTGATTACCAGTGCAAAGGATAGCTTCCATTTTCTTACTGGGATTTTTTTTTCCTTCCTAATTTAGATCAATATTTATTCTACTCGGAGATAACCAGGGAAGAAAAAAGTACTTCAACTACATCTGCATCCCATAAAATGCCAGATTTCAGGTGTATAGGTAAATATTATATTAGGTCTTTATTTCCCTAGCCCATAAAAGAAGCTTTAAAAGTCAGCAACGCAGTAAGTGAACTGACATTACAGAAATTTTAATACTTCTGTGAACCCAAGTTGTCCAACCATATTCAATCTGAGCTTTACCACTGCTCTATCTTAGGCTAGAACATTGCAGATACGTACCAGTGCCCTTCTTAACGATTCCTCACAGTGCAGAAGTTCTTCAGCTGACGTAACGAACTGTGAGAACATCCGAGAATAACTAAGCCATAAATTACCTTAGGAATGTCCTCAGAAACGAGCAGGAAGGCTTCCTGTGAGGAAATTCGTACCTAAACTAAACTTATCATTTATTCAGGTCAATACAGAGACCCGTTACAACACAGAGAAAGTTTCAAAGTGTGGCAAGGACATCTTGTGTGTTTTGGCCCCTGGATAAACGTGCCAAGGGAACTGAGGCCCCTTTCTTCCCATCCCACTAAAATTTTAGTTCTGTAGAGCATCTGTACTTCATTTAGTACTTCTGGAGTGGAAGTGCTGCATAACTTGGTCCTATAGCTCATGTGGAAAACACCACCTTTTTTTTTTTTTTTTTAGAGCAAGTACAAAGCAAGAGGTATTTTCAACAAGATACATAAAAGTGTAACCTCTTTTGAGATGTGTATATGGAAAACTGGAGGTCAAACTGTTGATAATAGTGAGGAAAATAAAATGCTGGCCTTTGTGAGGGCTTCCATAGCGTTCATGTTTCCTGTTTCTACAGTAGCTTTTTCTTTTCCCCAGGTTGTACAGCAGGAGGACTCTTCTTCAACAGTAGAACCTTTACCAAGATGTTGCAAAGTTGCCCATACCAGTGTGACCGTCACAAAGTCATTCTGGAAGCTGAAGAAAGATATAAAAACGAACTTCGCAAATCAGCTGTTTGTAACAACAGTAGATATACAACTTATGAGAGTAGTTATGATTTTTTTTTTTTAGTAGTTGTAACTATTGTTCTAAAACATATTTAAATTTCTGAACTTTTTTTTGGTCTGTTTCTGATTGCCCTGCTCTCGTAAAATCATTCATTTAATTTGATTTACCAACGATCTGTACTAAGCAAGATCAGAACTAGCCCCTTTTCTTTTGAGGAGCTTGTGTATTTCTGGGCAGTGGTGATAGATCCTCACTGTAAGATTTGATGAGACTGTTCTGTTTGCCAAAGTTAGTCAAGCACTAATAGAAGGAAATATATTAAGTTGAAATAAGTGTGAATGGATATATAATGTCATAACAAGGTCATTTCATTCTGATATTACACATTGATGGATGTATAATGGCATATAATTTCTAAGGAATTAAATACAAGTGCATCCTATATTTTTCTGGTTTAAAGGAGGTGTTTTGAAAAGTAAACAGTTGTTACTTACTGGCATTTATACTGGTCTCCATCTTATATTTTCCAGAAATACTGCTGACCCCGGTGAAGAAACAAGGACTGCGTACAGAAATATCAACGTTTAGGAGCAAAAGGGATAGTTTCCAAAGTAAGGGCTTGGTTTGGAAACAGATGCGAAAAGCCCTTACCCTGCAATTTAGGAGCCCTATGTTTACAGAGTCATCAGTTGCCAGAAAACTGGTATTCTTTCTAATACACAACAACTCTCCACTGTAAATAGCAGAGTACATCTCTTTTACAGTATTTTACTCCGTAATTAGCAAAAAAGTTAATGGTTATAATTGTTTTCCTTACTCTGCAGATAGATATTTTTTACATAATTCACAAGGAATTTTCTTCAGAAGGTGGTGTTTGTGGGTCCATCCTGCAGAGCTCCAGACATACATTACTACGTTCACCAACTTGTAACCAAAACTGTTTCTAATGATTGATGACTAGAATTTTTTAAGTAGGCTGAAGCAGCTCTCTAAGCCAGTACTTAAATTCTAAAACATTAATAGCGCTTTTAAAAATATTCTCTTTAAAAAAATCAGTCCACCCATTGGGAATTTATTTTCATCTCCTACTTTGAAGAACTTTGTTTACATTGTTATTTTATTTAATTAATTTCTGGTAAAAGCTAGTAGGTTGATTTTAAATTTTTTTAATTATTTTTTAACACCCTCCCCCATCATTCAGATTCAGAAATTAATTAATTTGTCTATGATAGCCATTGAGGTCTTCTAAAATTTTAAAAAAACACCCGACTTTATTCCATCTCAAAACCTCATTACACTAATGTATTGCAAGTTAACATTTTCTGAAGTAAACTGAATTTTCCAGTCTTTCTTCCAAGGCCAGACAGCACTATGACTCAAAAGGCGTTTCTCTCTTAATTTTTAATTCCTAAAACATTACCTGTGTTTTGTGATGGTTTTGTGGTTGTTTTTTCTTTTTTTTTGAGAAGGATGCATAATGTTTTATTGTTTGGGTTTTTTTAAGGTATTCTTTTGACTCCAATTAGAAAAAACAAATCTGATTCTTCAAATAGAGATGCATGTAGTAAAAATACTAGGTTGACTGACGACTATAACTTGATACCTACGTATGAAAAGTGTGAGTATTACCGAAAAGTTAATTCTGTAATAGGCATAAATTAAAGATCAAGTTTTGCATTTGGGTCTAATTTAAATAGATATGTTCTTGCGCCTTCAATCATAGAATTATTGATGTTTGAGTTGATTCCTGTTATCTGCTAGTTGCTTCCAACGTGTAAACAGTCCTTGTGTGTTAAGGTCAAGGATGAGAGAAAGAGCTAATGAAAAGAAGATACTCTAATAATATATGTTACTTATGATACATAACATGTTCAAGTTCATTAGAAGAAATGCTCCTTTACAACACTATATTCAGTTTTACAGTAGATTTCAGTTAAAGTAACTAAGAGGTGGCCTTGTTCACAATTTCATAGCTTTCCAAAAAACCCAAGAGGCTAACTTGAGGAGACAGAGAGTCAAAGAAATGTGCAGCCCGCAATGTCAGCGCTTAAAAGAAAATTGCCTCTCCTCACTTGGCAGAGCTGAGGTTAGTTACACAAAGCCTAATCGTACGCTCCCATCTTTACAAATGCCCAAATAAAATCACTATGAATTGTGTGATTTCTTTTGAAGTCACCTTTGTAGCAGGAGCCCAGTAGCAAAGTGGACCTTACTAAAAAGGGGTTCCTCTCTGTTGATCCCACTCCAGTCACACTGATTTATCCCTGAAGTGAGTTAAGCCTTTTCCAACTGACAATCCTTTCTGACTAATGAATGTGGAGGTGGGCTTTCTCCTGCCCCAGTGAAAATTGCATATTCTATAGAAATAACAGAAACCTAAAGGAATAAACATACTAAAGGTACCAACCATGTAGGCACGACAGACATGAAGGTATAGCTCATGGAAAAATACTGTATTTCAGTAAGTGGGTGACAGCGAAGAAATCTTGAAGAACCATTATTATCTTGACAAAGCAATCATTTCTTCAGAACTACTCAAGATTGTGTTGTCAGTAACAATGTGTACTTCCAAATGTGAAAGAGAATGTAATTTTTAATTACGCCAAAATAAATATTTTCAGAACAATGAAACATGTTCCCTGGACACGAACGCAAGAACTGTAAGCAAGAGAAGAAGAACCCGAAAAGATTTCACGACTGAAGAAATTAACTGGCTTTTGAACGGAGTGAAAAAAATGGGTAATCACTGGAATTTAATTTTGTGGTCTTATCCATTTCAGAAAGGACGGACAAGTGTTGATCTTTCCAAGAAATACTACAGGTTACAGTTGCAAGTGAGCATCATTTAATTTTCTACCAATCAGTGTTTTGTGTCTGTTTGTCTTCACACTTTCTCTTTTATCTCCATTTTACAGAGGCGAGAAAAAACCAAAGACATATAACCAAAGACAAAATAACATCTTTCAGGAGTATTTTGGATTTTGTTGGGAAATGGTGCAGAGCAGCGTTATTAACAGTGAGGTAACAACTGTACCAGCCACGAGAGAACTTAGATTGGCTTGGACTCGTGGTTTTCAGTGATGGCATTCACTGCCAGAGATGTTAAGCTTTGTCAATTTAAATTGCATGTAATTTGATAAGTTTATTATGTAGTTTTGGGTTTTTTTAACATAATGCTCACATAGCTAACAAAATCTTTATCAGTAAAATTTATGTGTGGTTTTTTTTTTTTTAATTTAACCTTCTTGAACATGTGATTTATGTAACATGTGACTTGGCTTTCTGTTTGAATCTTTTTATAGTTTGCTTTATACCATTCATAAAAAAAGGCTACATTGCTAAAATGAGTATTTTGTGTCAGAAACTGGTAAGTGTTAACGTTGTTGCGTCTGACTTTGTTTCCTCTTAATCAGTGAAATGTTTAAAGCAGGTAAAACATTCTGTTGTGTGTTTAAGGTGCTGTAGGTGGGGAAAAATGGGTCTGTGTGTGACAGAAAACACCAAATGTATGGTTAAAATACTGCTGCAGAGAGCAGGGAATCTTACGTTTCTGTGGGAAATAAATAGAAAGCTTGAGGAAATACTAGCATTTTTGCGTAGAAAACGCAGCGTGTGGTTCAGCTTGTCATTTCTTGAGTGATTTTAAGGACATCCCTGGCCCCACGTAAAACGCAGCAGCGCTGAACTGAGCAGAAGGTGGGTACGGAGGAAATCTGGCTTCTCCTGGCAGCTGGGCAGGTTCTGGTGTGTGATTCAAGTCAGTGAGATCCACCCTTTCTGCTAGTTACACAGCTTTTATAGAAAGCTTTACTGAAAGCCTCAGTAACTTGATTTTTTTTCAGTGATAGCTTTAGTATTTAATTTGTATTTTTTATCTATTCTGATAAAGGGATGATGAATTGATAGTTAATTTACTATGGAAAAGTTTAGTTACCTTATGAGCACTAGGCTTTCACCATGGTGTAGCTCAAATGGTTAAAAACAAGCAAGATAACCTGAAACTGAAAGGCTTGCGGTAAAGATGATGCCAATGATATAATAAACGGGTCTTTGAATATTTCAGGCTGTTGCACTTTGGTTCTTTATCTTATTAAGATACTCGAGCATCTGTACGATGTATCTTTGAATGGAGCTATTCAAAGCGGCGCCGTTAAATATCGGCACCTGTACTTGCAGCATTCGAGCCGAAGGAGCACCGAGGAGCGGAGGTGCTGCCGGGGTGTAAGAATTTGGGTGGCAATTAAAGGGCACTGATTTAAAAGGGGAGAGTTCCCCGGCAGCGGGGACCGGCCCCGGCACTCCCAGCCGCCAGGGGGCGCTGCGGGCGGCGGCC
>JAOXNO010000063.1:36575845-36609659 GCA_028565335.1 Limnodromus scolopaceus
CGGTGCGGGATGCGGGCGGAGGAGCCGCTGGCGCTGGCGGCCCCGCGGGCGGGCGGCGGCGGGGAGCCGGAGGCGGAGGCGGCGGGCGAGGAGCGGAGCGGCGGCAGCTGCTGCAGCAGCGAGCGGCTGGTGATCAACATCTCGGGGCTGCGCTTCGAGACGCAGCTGCGGACCCTCTCCATCTTCCCCGACACGCTGCTGGGCGACCCCAGCCGCCGGGTGCGCTACTTCGACCCCCTCCGCAACGAGTACTTCTTCGACCGCAACCGGCCCAGCTTCGACGCCATCCTCTACTACTACCAGTCCGGGGGGAGGCTCCGCCGGCCGGTCCATGTGCCCCTCGACATCTTCCTGGAGGAGATCCGCTTCTACCAGCTGGGACAGGAGGCCATCGAGACCTTCCGGGAGGACGAGGGCTTCATTCAAGAGGAGGAGAAGCCCCTGCCCCAGCACCACTTCCAGCGCCAGGTCTGGCTGCTCTTTGAGTACCCCGAGAGCTCCGGGCCGGCCCGGGCCATCGCTATCGTCTCTGTGTTGGTCATCCTCATCTCCATCGTCATCTTTTGCCTGGAGACCCTGCCCGAGTTTCGCCAGGAACCCAAGGGCGCCCAACCCGGCTTTGGGGAGGCGGCGGCGGTGCCTCCCGGCGGCGGGGGGCCAGCGGGTGTCCCGGGCCTGTCGGGGCGGGCTCTCCGCCGCTCGTTGCCCGGCCGCCTCAGCCTCCGGGGCCGGGCCGCGATCGGGCCCCGCTGAGGAGAACCGTCCCGCCGGCTCCGCGGGCCGCGGGAGGGGAGCCCCGGCCGCCGGCTGAGCCCGGCCGGCATCGCGGCGGGGGCGAGGGGAGGCTGCGGGCCCTGCGGGAGAGGCTCCGGCGGTTGATGTGCCCCGTAACACCTTACGGCCTTAAAAACCCTCCAACGTCTTTTGGGTTGTATTTTACACACCGTTTTTCTGCCGTTACAGCGTTTCACGCTGTAACGGCAGAAAAATGGTGTGTAAAATACAGGGATGGGTTGTGGGAAGAGTTAGTCATCAGGTAGAAAGTAGCGTGGCCTCTTAGGAGGGAGAAAAACCCAAGCAAGTGTCACTGCCTGTGTGCTGGGAATGGTAACGGCTTTTCTCAAAAAAAGCGGCGCCTTTTAGGTCTTTTAAAAAACGAACTTGAATCTTTTAACGTCGCGCCTGGTTTGTAAATAGAATGGATGTGACCGGGTTGGCCCCCGGCGGATCTGCTGAGCTCATCGCCGCTGTCAAAGGCACCGGTCCGGGTGTTGTGTGGGGTGTCGCGGGTGTCGTGTGAGGGTGTGCGTGCATCCCAGCGCCCATCAGACCAACCAGAACGCTGCTCCTCTTCTAGGTCCTCCATCCTCAGTGAAGTTTCTACCCGGTCAAGATCTAAATTGCCATCGGGCAAGAATATTCTTGTTTTTGGTAAGTAGCATGTGTGGGTGGTGGGTTGTTTTGGAGTTTTTTTTGTGGAAACGAAGCGTGTTTAAAACAATGATGCGGAGGAACTGACCCATCAGTTTGTTACAATCAGGTTATGTTATATAAGCTATGGTCTTTTTGTTTTCAGGCTGGTGGGTTTATGTTCTCTCTGGTTTATGCTGTTAGATTTATAGCACAGACTTAGATTTTTGTTTATCTCTAAACAAATGCAGTGTAACACAGAATATTGAAGAGCTTCATTCCTGTTGTCATGATATAAGCCGTTGCTTTTACCTGGGATACTTGAACAAAAACAACAGATAAAATGTCCATGGTCCAAAAATGTACAAGGATACTTCTGGTTACTTAAGTGTGTCTTCAAAAATCTTTTCTGCAAAGTTAAAATTAATCCTGAAATTGCCTTTTTTCCCTGTAAAAACTTACTGGCAGGTGATGATGGTTCAGGTAAAACCACGCTTATGGCTAAAATACAGGGAGCAGAGCACGGCAAGAAAGGAAGAGGCCTGGAATACTTGTATCTAAACATTCACGATGAAGACAGAGATGGTAAGTTCATTTTATATGTAGTCTCTCCGCTGTAATTAAGTAGCTGACGTGCTTTTTCTCTCATGGTGGTTTCATCAGTGTATTTTGGGTCACGCCCAAGCAGTTGATTCCAGCCTTGTTGGGTATGTTTTAGAAGCTGTATCAGTGTCTTAAAAGTGAAGTGCATTTTGTATTTGGTGTACCTTCCCCCTCTTGCCCTTCTTACGGCTCGACCTGTGTGTGAGGAAAAGGTACACGTGAGCAGCGCTCGGGATCCATTTACTTTTAGGGCAGATCCATTTGCTGATGTTGACTTATTGCAGGTAGATTGTTGTTCGGTATGACTCCTCGATAGCTGCGGAAAGTAAGTGATACGGCCATGAGAATTTAATTCTCAGTAGGGATTTGTGGGAGGGGGGGAGTTGGTGTTTGCTCGCGGGGGCTGGGTGCACAATTTTGGTTAACTAACGGAGATGTTAGAGTTGAATGAGTGAAGAACAGAACACAAAGTCAGAATCGGTATTTTCTTTTCCTAAATTGGAGCTTGTTTCTTTGCTCCTTGTCTTTCTCTTTGTGGCTGTTGATGCTTGCTCTACTATATGAGAGGGGGTTGATGACAAGAGACTGTTTAAAAGCAGGTCTAATGATCCGAATACTCCTATTTTTAGAAAGGTTAGGGACAGGAAGAGATGGGGAGTGAGTTTGATATCCTTGCTACTAGATCTGCTTCTGCTTGTCTCATTTGGGGCAAACGGCTGGACCTCTTTATGTTACTTTTCCTCTTCAAAAATGGGGAATGAGGGTCTTCCTGTTCATGATTTCCTTCTGAGTTCTCAGCTCAGAAGAGGGAAGCAGTGGTGGTGGTTCACCCGTGTTGCTGAAAACAAAGGTACTAGGAAGACCCTATAATGGTATTTTGGAAATGGAAATGTACTGAAGGCTTGCACGAGTGATTAAGTACCATATGTGACTGGTTGTTATGGAGATTGGTCCCGCACTCACGTGGTAATAAACTGTCTCTGGATACTAAGTTAGGCACAACTAAAGGATGAGTACATTGCCTGCGCCTTCAGTGGCCAAATAATCTTGCAGTTCCTAAAAACCTTTTATGCTGTGATTTTAAGTGCTGAGCCGTTCCTGAGGTTCTTGGTGTAAGTGCTTTCTCACCATGTGCAATCTTCTTTAGTGCAGCATAAATACTTCAAGGAGGGGAAAAACCCCCTACGATGAGGAGCGTTCAGAGACCCTGTGACACCAGGCTTCTTGCAACATCAAAGGGGATGGTATTATAAGCAGAAAAATGTTTGGTCTGCTACTTTTCCTGGTGCTGTCTATCAAACCTCAAGGGTGTCCCTACTTTGGAAGTATTTTGGGGCTCTTCCTGAGTATCTGGAGTATAAGTATTTGCGGTGATTAGGAGAAGCCTGTTGTGAGAACTCAGGCAGTGCTAGCAGGGAAAAAAGGGACCTTTTTGACTACCAGACTCGGCTGGAGAATTCAGGTCTTCATGCATCCCTGTAACGGATGTGTTAGGATCTAATAATACACGCCTTCTTCCTTTCTGTCTCATTAGTGTCATCAGCAAGCAAAATAAATAGCAAAGTGGGTCAGGACCTCCCAGCAGGCAAAGATAACGCTCTTCCTTCTCTAGGACAGGTTTGATTCTGCCTCTTTAAAAACTTTGCAGACTTTAGATGCGTATTTGCTCAGGTAGAGATTTAGGAATGAAACCTTTATAATTGACTCACAATTTTTTGAGGCCATAAAGAAACAGAAAACAGGCATTTAGGAGCTCACTGTCACGTTCTCAGTTTTGAGGGGATCTCCTTTTTATTACACCCCAACCTATTCAGGACCACAAACCACAAGGGTTTATAAGGGTGTCAAATCGAGACCGGTAGCTGAAACACTGTAGTGGAGTGAGAAGATCTTTCCAACTTCTCTCCCAGGTGCCAGAAGCCTTTTTTTTTTTTGCTCTCTTTGCCTTTTTTCTCTTCATTTCAGAAGAGTTTATTCTGTCCAGGAGAAATATTTTGGTCATAGTGCCGAGTCACTGTCTACCTCAAATCTCCCTTTGGAAACTTTAAGGAAAATCTGTATTGCTTCTTATCTCCTCCACCTCTTTCTCCTTAAGGTGTATTTGATTTTGGCTCCTCCTACACTGAAGTAGAATTACTCTCGATTTCTAGGTGTGGATTTTAGTTTAGAGTCACTTTTGTCTTTTTCCCTGAAGATTATATCAGTGATTAAATTGTTCTTTTATATATATAAAAAAGTTAAACCAATGCGTAGAAAACACCCCTTTTTTTTGAAGGGCCCCCATGGCTGACACAGATGCCCACTACCTTTTTGGTTTTCACCGTCATCCCCTTGTTTTGTGGCAGAGGGTGGTACCCAGCTCGCATGGCAAGATGCACATCACCACCACATTTTATGCCAATTTTATGCCTTTCTTTGTGATGAGCAGATGCTTTGTATCTCTGCTGGTTAGTCTGGGGATCTTAGAATTAAGAATCTTAATTTTTGAGAGCTGAGACTCTTAATTCGTAGGAGACAGCAGAGAGGCTCTGCGTAATTTCATTAAAGGATATGTATTTCTAGAGTAGCTGTCAGTCTCTTGCGGTGATGGGGCAGGGTTAAAGTGAGGATGTAGAGCGAGACGGTGAGACAAACTCCGTGGACTGGTTTTGTGGCGGTGCTGTATGGGTTACCTGGCAATTAAAAACGCTCTACAGCACTTTCAGGTGAACTGCCTCAAATTACCAGTGCAGTGCAGTTCTCCAGACTCTGCCAAATGTGCCAACGAAGCAGAGCCATTCTCTTGCGGCGTTCTCACTTGTAACAAAATCAGGTAGTCTTGGGGTTTTGCCTCAGGTTTGGACTGGCCTCTAGTCATATCATATGCATATTCCAGTTGAACTGGTTGTTCCAGGTAGAGCCAAGTGCTGCTGGTACACCAGTTTCTAATGGGGAAATCGGGGGTTTTTTGTCAATATCTTGAAAGTAGTTCTCTTGAAAATTATTTTTCCCAGTTTTGCTTCTCTTGACAGCTTGGACAAGGGATATCTAATTACACTGATACCTTTTGAATAGATGCAGAAGATGTAGTTGCAGTTCACAGAATTGACCATCTGCAGTAAAATTCATCAAAGCTGGAAACTCTTCGTTGTGGCTAAAGGGATAACGAAATAGTCACAGGATTTAGAACTGTAGTTTTATTAGCTATTTTAATAGTCTTTAATAGGTAGCACCTGCTTTTCCAACAGGATCTGGTAATTGTTTGCGCTGGTTTGGTGTCTCGTGTCGTAGCCGCTGTGAAAGGCCCCATTACCATTCACATCATGGGACTAACTGGAGCTTGATCTGGTGCTGACAAAGTTGAACTTGCCATCGAGTCCTTGCTGAACTATGAATCACCAGTACTGTATTTTTAAGTGTGTTTTGTATTTGTAGCAAATGTAAATCATAAGCTGTAGAATTATAGAATGGTTTGAGTTGAAAAGGAGGAAAACCTTTCATTTTTATACAGTTATCTTTTTTAAAAGTACATTTTAGTGTGAGTGCTAGGCTCCCAGTTCCCTAGCAGATTGATTTCATTTGAGTGATAGTTCCAACTGCATTCTGGTTCCACCTCTATTCTAGTTCCAGTCTGTATTCTAGATGTTAAACAGAAACTGAATCCTTAAGTAGGACAGAGTTGTTTAGCAAACAAAACCTTGGTAACCTTTAGAATTTGCTTGAAAAAAGTGACTTAGGAGTGAATTAGGATATTTATTAATTTTTGTTACTTGCTGAGGTGTGAAAGTCTTTGCTGTGATCAAAGCACTCACTACAGGAGAAACTGTGCAAGTGCTGATGAGAGCTCTAAACTTTCATAGACTACGGGTAGACTTAAGTTCGGTTTTGAAAACTTTCATATTTGCTTCAAGGAGACGGTTGTGCATAGACCTAGTTAATGTCTGTTAATAACCTTTCACTCCTAGAAAGCTGACAGGGCTTTTCTTCCCTGGTAGATTTCTGCTTTTGGGAATATACAAAGGCTGCTTCGGGAATGCAGAGGACAAGGGCGTCCTGCAGAGATGTTTCATTTATTCTTGTGTAACTATCAACCTGTGAAAGTGCTCACATTACGTCCTGGCTTCCTTGCTGCTTTTCCAAACTTTCACCAATCTTTCTGAGAGCTTTAGGTTGGTGCATCCAGTGCTGTGAGAATACCCTGTGGTACCAGGGAGATGGTGTCCTCAAATGATGGGGAGGGAGGGGGGGGAAACAATTGATGAATATGCAAATTTCTTAGATACACAACGATTATCCAAACTGTTTACTGCAAAGGATGGGTCGACAGCTGGAAGAAGATCCTTAAGTTAAAGGCATACCCTTGGCTTGTCTCTGTGCTGGCTGATGTTGGAATGTCTCATGACAGCCTGACAGCCGGAGCATCACAAATGCTAAATGAAGTCTGCCCACAGGTAGATCTTGATGTAATCTGGCTGTAACTTGGCTGTTCAGTAGTTTTACCCAAGACCTGATTAGAAAGGTAGTATGTATATCTCTACTCTTTTTTTTTTTTTTTTTTTGCCTTTTTCTAGAGCCAGTGGTTTTGATCCAGATGGATTCTTTCTTAAAGTTATAATAGCCGCTGCGACTGGATTTATTTTGTGAAGTTAAAAGATTTGGAGCCCAGGGCAGGGAAATGTAGTGAGGCAGAGTAATGATGAAGCTTGGTGGCTGTTTTGAGAATCTTGGCTCTGCAGTGATTGTTTTGCTGACCCATGTAATTCAGAATTCACATATCTAGTATGTAATATCTATGGAGACCCCCTGTTCCCTCTGGACAGCTGTGGTGGAATGGGAACTACTTTGGAAGAGTAGTACTAGGAAGAGTCTAGAAGATAGAAACAAATGGAGTTGTTCCTTTTCAGGAGGAAGTTCTGAGGATAATGTAACTTTTTTTTTTTTTTTTTAATTTGGGCATAATTGGTTGTTCATAGTATCTGTCACATCATTCCTGGATGATGCTCCCTTTCCAGTTTCTTCTATTCTTCCTCATGTTTGGGGTAAAGCTTCTCCTGCCAGCTGGCTGTCCCAGCTGATTCGTCTCACCTCCTCACCTTGCATTTCAACAAAAAATACCTAATTGCTGTCAAAACACTGGGGGGAGAAACATAAAACCTAAAATACCAGATATTGTGTCCAGGACTCCTTTGTAAGGAGTCTGAAAGTAGGAGCAAAGTCAGTGTGAATTAAGAGCAGGTAGCCCAACTTCAAAGTTTGGTAGGTTGTAGTTTATCATGTATTTGCTGCTCCTCCTCCTCCTGTGCTGGAAACCTAAGCTGCTTATTGCCCGCATCTTGTTTGCGGCTTAGTTCTGCTGAGAGATGTTAAACCAGCTTATGTGTCTGAGGGACTGCGAAGGCTTCTCCGCGGGGCTCGGCTCTAACCGCCCCCTTCTGAACTTGGAGCTGCGTGTGTGTCACACGTATTCTGGTTTTACTTGGAATATACATATTTCAAATTCAGGAATGCTGTGCAGCCTCTAAAAACCAGTGTGTCAGCTGTCCTTAGTAAAAGGCAAAGAACAGAAGTTATTTTTTTAAACTAAAAGATTCTGAACCAAGAAAAAATCCTGTTAAATGAAAGCATCTACTGAGTAATGTCGATATTTATGCATGTATTAAAAATAAACAGGCAAGATGTCTGATAGCTTGGCTTTGGTCTTTCATTTAACACTAAGGTGCTCATCTCCTTACTGTGAGGAAAGCAGAAAGTTGGCGTCTCTTGAGTTACAACTGTACCTTTTCCTTTCAGATCATACTCGCTGCAACGTTTGGATCCTGGATGGAGACTTATACCATAAAGGGCTGTTGAAGTTTGCGGTTTCTGCGGAGTCCCTGCAGGACACCATTGTAGTCTTTGTGGCAGATATGTCTAGACCTTGGACTGTTATGGAGTCTTTACAGAAATGGGCCAGTGTCTTGCAAGAACATATTGATAAGATGAAAATTCCTCCAGAAGAGATGAGAGACATGGAACAGAAGTGTAAGTCTTTGTGCACCTATACATTCTTGTCTCTTTTCTTTAAATAGCTCTCACGCCTTTCTTTTGTAGTGGTAAATTTCTTCAGATTAGTACTTTGAGAATGGGTTGGATAAGAATTACTCTGAAGTTGTGATTACAGCTCTAATTCAGATAGACTCTAGTTGGCTTTAAACAGCTCTTCCAGTTTTGCTGTGCTAACGAATCACCGGGTGAATTAAGGGTCTAAATCCCTTGCAGTAATGAGACTTTGATAATTTGATTTTTAAAAGGCCAATTTTTAAAAAACTAACTCCATACAGAATCACACTTTTTAAAATAGTGACGAAATCCAGTAACGAAGTGAGCTGTCTGTCTAAGGCAGGTCCCGTTCCTGTACGGGGCTTGTCTTCTAGGAGCTCTCTCTGCCCTTGTTTTTTCCTGAGCCTCGGACTGTGCTGCTGGTACATGTGATTGTCTCTCACTACAGCCACCCCTGCCCTGTGACTTTAGCAACGTTGTATAAATTAACTTTCTTCCCTGGCATATCCGTGTCGGAAAAGAATGTGGCACTTGGCAAGCAGTCATCGCTGCAGTATTGTTTCCTGCAGCTTCTTTTCTTTCCTAAAATAGTTTTGAATGTTGAGACTTTTTTTCTGTTTTCATATTGAATTACTCCAAAATAAATTCCTTGCGTGGAAAAGACCTTAGCAACGTGCATTCCTTTTCAGCTGAAGTGTAGATTCACCCTCATCCTTGCTGGGTGCTGCTTTTGCTCAGGGGGAGTGGCTGCTGTGCTGGAGAGTTTAAGCCTTGCAAAGAGTGTCTCGTCGCTGCCTTAGGTTCACTTTAGGGAGCGGTGTAATGTGTTTGGCATGTGAGCGTTCGGATGGATTTGTAGAGCTCATCTCCCTTCTGAATGTTAAATACTGCTTTCCCAAAAGGCTTGTGCCTACAGCGTGCCACCTAGAGTTTAAACTTAATGATTGACACCGCCTGGGTTTGATCACCAGGTTATATTAAAAAAAACAAGCAAACAACCTGACAATTTTTAAGGGAAAAAGTTTGGGGTATTTTTGTACATGTGAGAGATTTTTTTGGGAATGAGAGGTGGAAAGGCAGTTCTAGTCTCAAAATACACCAGCTGACCCAATTTGTACTTCCTGAGACACACCAAATTTTGTGGCAATCCCAATAAATGCAGAGTTTGTGTATTTAAATCTTACTTTCGGAAAAAGAAGTGTTCTCAGCCTTTACTGAGACTGTACTGTGTGGAGGAGCCAGTTACAGCTACGGCAGAGCGTTAGCGCCACGTTTGGGGAGCTAAGGAGGCATTCCAATAATATTGGCTTAGAAATTTCTAAATTATTCTAAATTATTTATTTCTAAATTAGCGTAGAAATTCCTGGTTTCTGTTGCACTTTAATAGAGTCGAGGGAAAAGGAGAATTTGAGAGCTGCCCAGTTCACATTTTGCAGGACTCTGTGGCCATCCTGTGATGAAAAATAGAGGTGAAATTTGGTCCGTATCAGTGTGCAAGTGTCTCTGCTCCCAAACTTCCCTCTCGCTCCTTTTCTCAGGCACCGTGTAGGACACGTGTGTCATCTCAGATGCGTGTCTTCTGAATTCTTGCAGACTGGCCCCCAGGCCAGATCTGTGCTCAAAGCGTTGGCCACCGTAGCTTGTAATTCTCTGAACAGCAAATTGTGTCCATGTAAGTGCTCAGACAGCGTAGAGCACACGGACATGAAGAACGCCTTGTGACTACAGTCCCTCAATAAAGCTACACCAGCAAAGCTTTCCTCTTCCCGAGATAAGCTGCCACCTAAAAAACGGAGAATTGCTGTGTTGTAATAGCCTGGATGTGAAAAAACTGGCATAATAAAGTGCATATGCAGAGTAGGGAGTCAAAACCTAGAAGAGGGTGCAGGATGAGGAGATGTGCTCATTCCACTCCAATGGAGTTCCATTCCATGTGCTCAGTTCATTCCAGTAAAGCCCCATGGCAGTGTAACGCCACGCAGAGGTGTGTGTTTCTTGGCTTCAGCGTGTAGATCCACATTCCCCTACGCTTCCTTCTGGCTGTGAGCTGGGGCAGGTGGCCCAGGCTCCGTGTGTGACCAGCAACCGGTCCTTCTTGTTGACCCTGAGGAAATGTTTTCCAGCATTATCCCATAAGCACCCATTTCAGGTGCTGCTGGGGTGCTCTTTCTCCATTACTAGGATCTTAGGACCAGCTTCCAGAAATCCTTTAGTTGTCTGACCATTCCCGGTGGAATGAACTTTGGACTGCTTGTCTTTGCTCTCAAGGTTTTTGTGGCCTCTCTCCACCCAGCCTTTTGTCTTGTGTTTGCTATTTGAGATACCAGCTCTTGGCTTTACTGGCTGGGTGACGCGGGGCTCCATCTGGTACACGAGAGGCTTTCCCTTTGTGATAGAGAGCTCCCAGAATGGGAGGCAGGACACGCATATGGAAGCAACAGGCTACCTTGAAAGAAATGGAATTATTTAGAGTATCCCAAGAGCACTGTTTGTCTGCACTCACTCCTGTCACTGAGCTGCTCTGGAAATTCCTTGCTAAAACCTTGATTAATGTGGATTCAGATAAATAATGTTAATTCAAATGTTGTATTTTAATTCAGTCTGAATTATGATGAATCATTGTTTATACAGGACACATCTGAATAATTATTTCAGAGAAGTTCTAAATTTTGCCTCCCTGTTTATGACAGCAAAGCAGAAAAGACAACTATCAAGAATCAAGAAGTGCAGAAAGGAAGCACACTGGTAAAATGGTTATTCTGTTAATGATCTCCGGAGTGTTGGAAGCTAAAGATGTGAAACACAATAACAGTTTTCTGAAAATTAAGTAGTGTCCCATTCAAACTGTTTCTCAGTTTCAGGTTCTCAGCCTTTTTTTTGCCTTTTTTTTTCTGACATACAGCTGAAAGAATTCTTAAGCTAAAAGATAAAAGAATCTTTCTTTGCCCAGTCATTTTTTCTCTAGGAATTCTTTTCACAAGACTAAAATTTATGATCAGTAAGGATAGTGCACAAAAAGGTTAAAAGCTGCATAAATTGATTGTGAAATTGAGTGTAAATATAGAATTATTGTCTCAGTTTTCCTGTGTTTTTCTTGTTCTGCTGTTCGTTGCTGTTGTGATCCATCCAGATCAGCAACTTGTGTTTTGTCTGCCATTTCCTTATTGCGCTTAAACAAGACCAAGGAATTTACTGTTATTTTTATTGTTACATTGTTGTACTAGAACAACCAAACCTAAGACTGATTTTGAATCCCTTTCTTGGTGGTACTTGACTCAGTTGCTCCTGTGACATGAAGGTACACCTACTCTTGTTCTAGCTGGCTTCAGGAGCTCCTGTAAAGGAGCAGTAACATGAGACCCAAACACTGAACTGGGAACCTGCATTTGTTTGCTCTTTTATTTATTTAGCAAAAGGCTAAATGAAAGGGTTTTTACCAAGATAACCCACAAGTTCAGTAGATAGATTAGCACACTGCCGTGGAGGTGTGATTTTTATACCATCACCTGTTGATAACTTTTCTATTGTAATAGGCCATTCCTAGTACTCAGCCTTAGTGATAGGTAGCAGAATATTACTGAGTTGTCAGATGAATGGTTGTTTTTCTGGCTTCCTATTTTATGTGCATCATCTTAGCTATATTTCCTGTTCAAAAAAAAATAAACCGAAGGAATGTTCTCCTACTTCTTAATAAAGAAAAAAGTTATTTCCCATACCATATAAATTGCGATTCCTTAATATGAATTATGTGGAGGGAAAAACAGGCATGTTGTGTAGCAATTCTTAGGCAGTCGTTGGGGATTGATGCCAGACCACGTGCATTGTTATTAACGATCCCCAACAGCAGTTCAGCTCCAGAGTGAAGCGTTTTCTCCCTCCACAATGTGGATCAACCCGGGCGATGCGGCCTTGTCGGTCGCCGTCTGGGATGCGGGCGTTGGGTACCGCTTCCTCCTGGGAGAGGCAGAGCCGGGAATCTCGGCTCTCGGGGGGATGGTCTGCGTTCACCCGCAGCAGGAATTCCTGACGATGTGCCATCAGACTTCTGAGGTTTCTGTGTTGCATTTGCTGTCGTTTCTATTAGTAAAATTCTTGGGGTGTCTTGAATTTGTATCGTATTGTCAGAGACTTACTGTGTTCAAGAGAGGCTTTTCTTGCCCAAATTTGAGGGGGTTTACACTAATAGATATCTTAGTAAAGAAAAGATTTTTCTGCTTTGATGTGAGCAAAACCTAGGAAACTAACATTGTCTGATTACAGTGCTGTAGCAGCCTGAGAGCAGTATTGTCAAATATTCTTTTACATCTGATTAAGTCAGAGAGGCTTATCTGAATGGTTGTAGTGGATGTAAATGGTGCTCTTCTAACTGCTGGTAATATACTTCAATAGGTTTTTTCTATCCTGAGCTAGGAAGAGTCGGGCTTCAAACCTTTTTCTAGTTAAATGCTCTGGAATTAATTTGCTTTCTGTGAGACAATTAGTAAATGTACTTCATGTGCAGAATATATAATGGAATTTTGATTTCCAGTTGAGTATGAAAAGGTACTGGAGGGAAGCATCTCTGAGAGCACCGCTGCTTCCTCTCCACCAGAAGGCACTGCCTCCCCAGGTTTAAAAGCAACTGCATTCCGCTTTCTTTTTGATTTCCTTGGACCTTGGGATGTGTTGAATTGGTGGTTGAAATCTTAGGGTCTTTTTGATGGGGTTTTTAAAGACTTTTTCTGGACTAGAGAAAGGGAAGAGTTTTTCACAAGTATCGCACATATTTCTAATAAAAACTGTAGATAGTGCAGCTTTGAACAGAAGTGGTTTTCTGATTTGTTCTTCCTTCCACGTGCCCGTTCTGTGGCAGGAATGGTTCTGTTCTGAAAAGGTGCAGTGCCTTTGCTTTACAAGATTTGTATTAAGGTTTTCTGAGATTATACCACTTCCTAAGCCTCAGCAGTCTCAGCTGCCCTGCAGCAGAGTGGCAGTTCCTCCCCTGGCACGCGGATGGATGGATGGATAGATGGATGAACAACGCTCTCTTTGTGAATGCTCTGGAGATGGGGAGCTTTTTCAGAGATCTCCTTACTGTATGTCCAGCCAGCCGGCTCCCCCCGCCTCTGAAATAAAGATGCCGTCACGGGGGGAAACCAGGGGCTCCTTGGCCGGGGGGGAGGCTCCAGGTGGGGGTGTGACAGGAGGGACAGCCCTGGCCTTTGGGAAGCTGTGCCAGGGAGCGGGGACAGCCGGGACCCAGATTTGTCTGTTCTGTGGCTTCCAGCTTTTACGTCATTTTTCCAGATGAAAGTTGCAGCCTGGGTTTGATAAGCGTGTGTGGGGTCACAGTGCCCAGAAATAGTACTATTTCATAAGCACGTCAGTATTTGCTAGCATTCAGCATTACTGGAACACTCATTGTTACCATAACATTAAAACACTGAAAACATAGAAAGCATCTCATTTCCTCTGGCCTGAGGAAATGTCGTTTTCCAGATGATAACTGAGTTTCTTCAGATAAAATTTAGAAGTCCTCAAGTCTATATTTATGCAGTGTGTTTTTTATATTTCTAGCATTGGACCCCTGCAACAGAAATGTAGAGTAAGAGAAGCTTGAGTAATGGTTTATAAGAAAGGGTGGCTGTTTCGGCTTGGTGGTTTCTGTGTCCACTGACATTTTCACCGTGCTGTCTTCCAACAGCAGGTACAAATTGCCCTGAGCAGAGGCTGGGTTGCCAAACTACGTTTCCACTTTCTGTTGTCAGCTCCCCTGTAATGAAATGCATTGAAGAAGGTGCATTTGTGTGTTCCATAGCTCTTGCAGCTACATTTGAGTATTTGTAATAGCTCCAAATTGCACTTTTCCTTGCTGTGGATTTTGGAGGAGGAGAACTCTTGTGTTTGAAGGGGCAACAAGGCTTAACCTTGTGTTCTGTTCTCATGTAGTGTCTTGTTATAAAAGGAGAAAAACCTTGAGATATCTAGTTAACCGTAGATTAATTATGATTTAAAAAGAACTGGTTCCTTTGTTGTACCTTAAAAGATCTCTCTCTTAATAGTTATCAAGGAGTTTCAAGAGTACGTAGAACCTGAAGAAGGCTACCAGGGGTCACCGCAGAGACGAGGCCCTTCGTCTGGCCAAGAGGATGAACACGTTTCTTTGCCGCTTGGAGAAAACGTGCTGACTCACAACCTGGGGATTCCTGTGCTGGTGGTTTGTACAAAAGTGAGTTTCTAGCTCGTTTTGCTACTAGGGAAAAATTTAATTACTTCCCTTTTAGAAGACATGCCTTATACGGATGTGCAAAACAAGTTCTGGATTACTAGTAAAGGGATTTATTTTAAAAACTAAATTTCTGCCACCAGTATAAATTTTTAATTTTGCAGAAGAGTAATAACCTTATCAATTACATGTTAATTACTTTATCTTTTCATTTATCAGTGGCATTTTAAAGCTGAAGGCCCAAAGTGAATATGGTGTGTGTGTAATATTAAGGAAAAAGCTGTGCTGGGATTAAATGACTGGGTTTTTCTGGTTTTGTTTTCCTGCCTTTCCTCCAGTGCGACGCGGTGAGTGTATTAGAGAAGGAGCACGATTACAGAGAAGAACACTTCGACTTCATTCAGTCACACATCCGTAGATTCTGCTTACAGTGTATCCTTTCCTGCTCCGGAGAGATTGGCTGTGGTCTGGAACCAAGGAAATACCTTTTGGTGTTGAATTGCACATAAAGTTAATCTGAGAAATTGCACTTCAAGATTGCTTGGTGTTTAGGTATTTACTGTGTAGCACTTGTTGTTTTGAAAATGGTGAGAGATGTGTAAAACTTCTTATAGCTTTTAAATTTTGCATGGGATTTGGAGCTTTTCCTTTACAAAGGACTTGTCTTGCATTTTGTGAGGTGGTTTTTCTAGATTTTCCCTCAGAACTTGCAGTTTCCACATAAACATGAGATCTCAGCTGTACCTTAATTTTTTTGACTTTTTCAAAGTTAAGTGCCCAGGAAGGGTAGGCAACTTGTGTATGTCAAAGAAAAGTATCATGAATCTTCTCTTCTTGGACCCCCTTCCTCTCCCTGAATTCTGAATGGCCATCGCTCCTCAAAATTACATCCAGTAGATGTGTGTCCATTAGCTCCTGTTTTGAAATTCTTACTATAATCAAAAAACTGTTTCTTACATCATTTTCCTTAAATAAGTAATCAGATGGGGCTGCCTTGATTTATACATCGGTTAAGGAGGAAAAGAACCTTGATCTGTTGTATAAGTACATTGTACATAAAACATACGGTTTTCAGTTTACCACACCTGCCTTAGTGGTAGAAAAGGATGCAGTTTTTATGTAAGTCAATTGTATAAGCAAGATTTCAGCTTGTTTTCTATTAAGCACTACGCTTCATATAACTTATTTATATAAATAACTTGAATGATTTGTGTTATTCAAAAGCTTATAGTATGTGAGTATTCTGAAATCCGGAATTAAAAAATCAACTTAGTGCATGTTACTTGGGTTACTTGACGCTGAGTATAAACACTGGCTTTTTAGTATCTGTGGAATTTAGCTGAGGATTAGGACTGACCTGTAATAAAATTGCCTTATTCAGATAAGGGGCAGTAAAGAAATGGTCTCTGTAGAAGTGCTTTTTGTGAGTGAGGAGGCAAAGCTTTCCTTCTCGTTACAGACCTGCTGGTTGGGACAACGAAAAGAAAATTGCCATCTTACACGAAAACTTCACGACAGTGAAACCAGAAGATGCGTACGAGGACTTCATTGTAAAACCTCCTGTAAGAAAGGTAAAAAGGGGTAAATTCTTCCCTGCCTCCTGACAAATGAATGCAGTTTGCTTGACTGGCTACTAATAATCATTAATATTGAAGAACTCCAAATCTAAATGTAATTTTTTTTTGTATCCAAATGCGTGAAACATCAGGCTTTCGTTTTCCAATTATGTAAAGTAACTGCAAACGAACACAGGAATCATTGGCCTTTGTGAATGAAAGGCAGTCCAAGAATAACCATTTCACATGAACTTTTTTGCACATGGAGGGCAAAAACGCTTTTCAAAAAAGGAGAATATTGTTGTAGGACTTGAACAATTTCCATGTGTGCACACGTGGCATTGAGGTTACCATGCAAAGGCAAATCTTGTAAATGAAGACAGTATATCGTTATGGCATTAACATATTATTAGTGACAGATTTCTTCATGTAAGGCAAGGGTAGGAAATAATGCATATAAATTCTGTACATTGCTGATTTTGTGACTATAGGCACACAGGAATAGAATATATGTACAATGGATAATATGGAAAATTATAAATGAAAATATATTATAGCCTCTATCAGAAATGTTCTTTCACAACTTTCTTACATACTTAATAATTTTAGCTCAAGCCCCCCATTATTTGAAAATCAATGCTCCTTACTCCATTCACTTACAATATTGGGTTTTTATTACAACTTTAATGTTAAAATTCTTAAATATGAAAGTTTGTGGGGTTTTTTAAAAAGTAAAGAATAGTATTACAGATTTGCCTTTTTGTTTTTTGGGTTTTTTTTCCCTTTTAATCACCAAAACATAAAACCAGTTACAGTAATTTCAACTTTTACTTCCAATAACAAAATATTTTGTTCAACAGTTAGTCCATGACAAAGAGCTGGCAGCAGAAGATGAACAAGTATTTCTTATGAAGCAGCAGGTAAGAATGGAAGAAGGAAAATACGTCCTTAGTGACTACAAACGCGCTTTAAGCTCTCTATTGTTGTTGCCTTCAGTTTTTCATTCCTCATTTAAATCACTAGAATAGCCACTTTTCAGCTTTCCAAATTCAGCTGTAATTGTGAAATAAGACTTTTCCTTCTTTTAACAAATACTAGTAGAAAGTACAGCCACTTATCTTGTGAAGTTGGAAGGAAAATATGCTGCGAACAGAAATAATTTAAATTTCAAGAGAGAAGTGCAAGAATTTATCTTGAAATTTCACAACGTGGATGCGTTGATGTGTAAAATATAAATACTTTTGAAACATAACATCTTAGCACTGCAATTTTCTTACAGCCAGAGGCTTGAAAGAGTTTTAAGGTGTCAGATTTGGCTATGCTGTATCTTGGGTTTGGTTTTTTTTTTTTCACTGCTCTTGTTTAAAAGACTTAATAACATTTTCCTGCGCAGCTGATTATAAATATCATAGAGGTCACAGAGTTGGGTGTCTGTGGTTCTGGCCTATAGTTCTGGAACGGCTGCTGAGACAAAGGACTGAAGCTCATTCACTCATTTTAACTCTGTCCTCTAGTGGTGAAGTCTGGAAGTATGTAAATACCAAAGAGGAAGCCTGTAAATACCAGAAAAAAATATCAAATAAATTAATGGTTAGTCAGCTTCTCTGTATTTTATTCCTTTATATTTTCTGAAATATATTTAATATTCTCAATCTGTTGTTGTTGCAGTCATTCCTTGCCAAACAGCCAGCAACGCCTACAAGAGCATCAGTAAGTAGATCCAAGAGAGGAGTAGGAGGTGGTTTGTTTCCTTCTCGGGGAGAGGGAATGATTCTGACCCGCAGAGGGTCATTTTGTAAATGTAAAATACACAGTCTCCCCAAACTGCAAAGAGTAAATTCAAAAAAGTGGTAATATTTAAAGTGCTACATACAAATGACTTCATTCTAATTCGCTGTGGAAACATAGAAATATCTGGTGATTATTGAACTGAAAATTTCCTACAGGGATCCTTTCTCTTGGTGAAGGCACAGGCCCAAAATAAGTGGTGGGGTTTTGTTTGGGGTGTTTTTCCCCAATGTGCATACACAACAGTGCCAGTATAAAGGCTTAAAAAATAATTTATGTGTATGTTACACTTGCTTTATGTAACTAACCCATTTAAGCCCTTCTCTGATTTGTGTGATTTGGACTTTTTTTCAGGAATCTCCTGCAAGAGGCCCCGCAGGATCCCCAAGAACTCAAGGCAGAGCTGGTCCCGCCAACGTACCCAGTGCCTCACCAATAACATCAGTTAAGAAACCAGATCCAAATATTAAAAGTATGAATAAGCATTTTACTGTTTTTTATCATGTTATTTCCCTTAAAAAAAAAATCCTCTTTTGTAGAAAGATTTGGGGATTTATTCACTAGCAGTATAGCCTGTTTAATAACAGGAATGAATTCATGATGTGGCTTTAGGTTTGATTTTTCTCCCTTTTTTTTTTAATATTGTTATTTTTCAAATATTTGGATTAAAATGTTGTGACACCCCCCCTTATTGCAGAAGAGCAGTAATGTGCTTTCAGGTATCTCTGACTTTGCCAAAGGGTGCAAAGGACAAGTGTCTTTAAATTGAGCAGGGAGAAACTCTCATATTGGAGGTTTATTTCCTTGATGGGTAGGAGTTATGTATGTATGTAAAAAAAATAAGTTGTATCACTTACCAGCAATAACAATTCAGTAATCTCTCTATATATTTGGGTTTTATTTAGATAATGCTGCAAGCGAAGGTGTCTTGGCCAGTTTCTTTAACAGTCTCCTGAGCAAAAAGACTGGTTCTCCCGGGAGTCCTGGTGCTGGAGGAGTGCAAAGCACAGCCAAGAAATCAGGTATTGGACTCAGTATTGCAGGCTGGTGTGTGTATCTTTAATATTTTATTTGGCCCACGTCGGTCTAACCCCGTGTAACTTTTAAACTGGTCAGTGAGTGACACCGCGACCGATGGCAGTGCCGAAGTGTGCGGGCTTTAAAAAAATAAAAGGGCTAAAAGGCTGTAACTTCACAACTCCAGGGCTTCTGTTAAGCTTCTTATAACTTGATTCTTTGAGTGAAGTTACACTGCTGGGACAGAAATAAAGTTTGAGACTTGATCATGTTCAGAAAGCGCTGATTTATATTTTTTTAAAAACTTTAGAATTCCTTTCTTTCTTAACACGCAACTGTTGCTTGAAGGAAATGCTGTTTATTGGGTTTTGACTGTAGTTTCCAGTCAAACTATTGAAATCTCTCCAGAGTTCGAGGTTAAATGAATTACTGCGTCTTATGACACCTTGAAGTTACTGTCTTATTAATTCTTTAGTATTTAATTGTGATCCAACACAGCTGATAACACTGATTGGGTGGGTTCGTTCTGTGTACGTGCCCGTGACTGCATTGGATGAGACATTTGCTGATAAGTAATTGCACGAGTTTAGATGAAAATAGAATGCTTGGTACCTGAACAAAACTCCTTGGGAAATCCGATACTAGAAACCACTACTTTGATTATTGAACTGTTTGGTTTTGATATTGGCATTCCCAATTGGCATTCCCATCGCACTTAACGTTCAGGAGCTTTCCTTTCAGAATTATTTCACTACTAAATTACTGATAGATGATCTACTTCTGATCCCAGACTTGTGTAATCACATACAATGTGATGGTGATGCCGAATGAGCGGTGTCTGGTGCCTGGAGGGGAGCAGAAGGCCCAGACCCTGCAGTTCCTCACCCATCTCATTTGCCTTTGTGTTTCTGGACTTTCTTCCCTGTGTAGACCATGATATTTCAAAGAACTTCAGTTGGTGGGTTCTGTGGTGGATTTTTTTTTTTAATTTGCATGGACTTCTAGACTTAAAAAGTTATTTCGTTTATATCCACTAGAAGATTCTTGCAAATTCTAAGATTTGCCTTCACCCTTCTGTTCCTGTGCAGTAAATAAAGAACTCAGAATCCCTGGAAAGGAGAATACATCTAATGTATAGCACACGTCTAATTGACTAAAGCCATTACCATCCCTGATGGTATTTTTGTAGGGAAACTGAAATCAAGTATCAATTTATTTCAGAACAGAGGGGAAGTTCTTATTTTCTTAAGAACAGCCCCTTGTATTTCTTCTCCTTTGAACGGTGCTCACCTGTGGTGGTGGGGAAGGGGAGTAGATAAACCCACGGATCGTTGAACCGCTTGGCTCTGGTTTTCCTGCCTGGTCTGAGGTGGTTGCAGGAGGCAGCTGCTGGGTGTTACTGGCAGCATTTTGGAGGCTTAGGCACCCAGTTCATCTAGGGGAAAAAAAAAAAAAAGACAACAGTTTTTGTGTAGACCTATTTTTGTTTCTGCAAGAATTTTGTGTGGTTTTTATTGTTTTACTTTTTTTTTAACTCCAAGGTACCACAAGTCTACATGTAAAGTGTTCTCTGTTGTAAGTTATATTACAGTTAAAGTACTAATTTTTAAATTTTATTCAAATACTTATCCATTGGATAGCTGATATCAAGAGTTCTGTGGCCTATGGCTAGTGCTTAAATCTAAAACCTCTATAGTGATTCAAGGTAACCTTTTAACTTGGTTTTTTCCAAAGTACAAAGACATAACCACTTAAATCTCCAACAGTCCAATCTTGCCTTCTTAATGTTTTCAGCATGTACCCTGGAAAAAATCCACCTAATATTTCACACACATTTGAGCTGGAAAACAGATGCTTGTTAAATTCTTTGGCTATGTAAGGAAGCTGTACATGGTTATATAATCTACTTTTTTGTCTAAAAATACAGCTTTTTAATCTTAAATGCTTGTATGCTCTAAGCATTAGAACATATCCTTCCAATTTTAGTGATTAATTTGTCTGTGGGTTTATAATTTTCAGAAATAGAGAATCAAACTGATGGTTCGGTGAGAGAATTGTTACAAAGTTTTGAGTCTTAATATAAAAATGTAAGATACGCCTTTCCATGAAATACTTTGGTGTGTCTGTTTCCAATTGAAGGCCTTTGAAATGCCTGCTCGGAGAGATTACATGAATATGCAATTCATGTCCCCTTTCTTTAAGGGAAACATTGTCTGCAGACATAAAAGCCTTCTTCCTGGTAGTTGTTCAATATTAAAACGCGGCAAGTATAAGCGTGACCAAACAAATGTGAGTTTTGAGCAGGTGTTCTGTGTAACTTGGAAAACTTGTGGTTAAAATCTGGGTTTAAATGAAGCCATACTGATAACAGAATTGGGTACAGTTGATTTTTATAGAAAATTCTGAACATGGTTGTTTTTAAAATGTTAGTTGCTATGAAACACATCACAGATATTTTTGTGCTTTATGCTGGTATAAAATTCAGCATTTCATTTCTTTGAAGTGAATCAAACCTGAGTATTTCTCAGTCTTTACGCAGACGTTACCTTGTGTTGTGTAGGTGGCGAAATAATGAGAAATTAAATCATATATTGTCATATAAGAGTGATTGTACTCATTGGTTAAAACATCTCATCGAAATGAGATGGCTTTAACCTTGTCCTTTTGGTTTTTTTTAGGACAAAAAACAGTTTTGACGAATGTTCAAGAGGAATTGGATAGGATGACTCGCAAGCCAGACTCTATGGTAACAACAAACTCTCCTCCAACAGAGAACGAAGCTTGATAGCGCATAAAACCCCGCCTATGTAAATGACCAAATAACTATGTATATTGATCTGATAAGACCAGGAATTTTCTGCTATGGCAGATGCTATCAGTTTTCTTGGGGCAGGGGAAATGAGCTTTACTACATCATTGCCTTGTCCCAGTAAAAAGTGCACATTCAGGAAGTTTGCATATAAAATCCCTCTGTATACGATAACCATTTAGAGTTTATATAGGGCAATTCTTTTGGGTTTGGAGGTGCAGCTGCGTTTCCTGTCGCCAAGAACACAGAGAAGCAAAATGGGAGAATTGTTATTAAAGTACTACTGACTGCACACGAGGTGAGAGAGAGGCGCGAAATCCTCTTTCAGAGTTACTGGAATTGGCTACTTGTATGTTTGCAAACGCGTTCTGTCCTTGGAGAGGGGGTGGTGGTGGTGTAGCGGAGCGTTAATTAGGTGAAAGGCGCCCAGGTGGGGAATGGAGCCCTCAAAGGGGAAAGGGATTTGGGACAGGGAGAAACTAGAATGTTGGGTTGGCTGGAGAGGAGCGATGTCGTTACACCCTGTGGTTCACACGGGGCGGGGGGAGTAATCACTGTTCTAAAAAGACTACTTTACATTGGAGAATTCCAGGCCAAACACTAAGCATCATGGGAATTTATCCTTGTTATAATATAAATCTTGTTTTAGTTTTTAAAAACAGTCGAAGAGTGTGGATGCCCTTTCTGGTGTAGCTGACAAAGGGAGAAACTCTAACTTGTTTAGATCCAAGTGCCTGGCACAGTGTGTGACGTGTCTTTAGAAGGTGCTTGAACTTATTGTGCACTGTAGTACAAACAGTCACTGTTTGGTTTTATTTTAAAATCAGTAGTTTGGCGATTTGTATTTAATTTTAAATCCTGTTTTCTGATAGCTTCTGCCTTTTTTTTTTTAATGCCAAGAGGCTAGCCTATGAAGAATGGTGGGTGACGTATCATTTTCCCATAATGAAATGTGCTACAGAACACACTCAGTATTTTTTTTTTTCTTACTTTTTTTGTAACTGAATATTAGCTACCAAGCTAAAAGCGATTCCTGCCTTACACCTGTGGAAAATTTAAAAAACCCCAAACTTTCAAGGCCCTAGTTCCAACCACAACTGCTGCAGGTGCAGCCAACTCCAATTCCGACCTACAGAGAATGAATGTGTACGTGGTGAACATCAGGACTTGTTCTGTATTTCCTTTTAATGTAGCATTTCATTTGGAAAGATGGGTTGTGGTTGTCCCCGTTGCTCTAACGGAGCTCTGTCCGTGGTCACATAAAACCATCGTTCTGTAAAACAAAACAAAACAAAACTGCTCTGGTGACTGAAATGGCACTTTGATTTTATATACGGTATTGCTTGTTTTACATGTACACACTACCAGAAATGAAAAAAATACCAAGCATATTCTGTGCTCTTAACGCTGAAGGGAAAAAACCACAATTTGAATTATGCAGAGTTTACTTTTTATTGCTATGAACTTGTTGTACTAAATCTGATGTCTGGATATAACTGCCCTAATATATATTGTTACTTACATAGACAGGATTAGATTGACCACTAACACAGTACTGGATGTTAACTCCAAATCCTCTGTTACATCAAGGGGCTGTTCTTGTAAGTCTGTCTAAACATTATCTAGAAAGCTAAGAGTATTTACTTGCCTCTTTGACAAACATTAACATGAGTATGTTATTTGTGCCAGTTTTTTTTGTCGAAAATATTATATTTTTTCTTTTTTTTTACTTTTTTTTTTTTAAATAAACGGTATGACCTGAAGTTACACAGTTGTTTAGCTCACAGTTGGACTAGGACTGTGGATGGGTGACGTGGATGCACTTCCTGGTGTAAGGGGTGCCAGTGGCAAGTTCCCACACCAGAAGTAGTGACACACTGTCCTCCTGACACTGAGAATGGAGATCGGAGGCTGAAACATCAAAAACTCCACAGGAAAATTGAAAAAGTGTCTGGTTTGAAAACCTCAGTCTGAAACTGCATTTTT
Source organism: Limnodromus scolopaceus (assembly GCA_028565335.1). Lineage (NCBI taxonomy): Eukaryota > Metazoa > Chordata > Aves > Charadriiformes > Scolopacidae > Limnodromus > Limnodromus scolopaceus. The sequence goes on from JAOXNO010000063.1 coordinate 36,599,238, forward strand.
ATTGTCATCTAACCTGATAAGCACTTTCTCTAGCAATACGGCTAAAACTTAAAACTGAAGTACTTCCCAGTTCAATAAAACTGTTAAAATCTACTAAAATTGATCCAAACCGCTGCTGCGTGGTAGCTTGGCAGCTTTGCAGAAAGATGCTTCTGACAAAAGAGGAACAGATTCCGGTTTGTAAGCGCAAGTGAATGCTCCTAGTTTTGGGAAGGAAGCTGGAGGTGATGTAGCATCCCGTGGTTGCCGGAGTCCCTGGACTTTGGTGAGCTGCACAGTTGTTATTCTGGTGTCTTCAAGCATTGGAACCAAAGGCCAAATTGCAAACAGCCTTTACCTTTTTTTTTTCAAGTGAAACTTTGTTTTCTTTGCAGAAACACTTGTATGGTAGACTGTTTAAACTATTATATGACTATATTTATATGCATTATAGTGACTGCATCTGCTGTTCATGTTTAAACTAAGAAAACAAAAGATGAAAGCGTTCAACTTGAAGCAAACAGACAAGTTTAAAGATTGGCCCTCCATAAAAATGCTGTGGTTATGCTGCTTGATTTTAAGTTTGCACTTTTTTTTATTGGCATTTTTAAAAAAAAACCAACTGTTTAAACTGAACAGAATTTCGTATTTTATTTAATTTAACTACATTGAAAGTGACTGCTCTGTACATCATGAACTTAACAATATACATGCTGTAAATGAAAGTTCACTGTCCTGTATACTAAGTTTATTGGGTTGGTTGTTTTTTTTCCAACTTACAAATAGGACTGCAAATGTATGAAACCACCCTTAGTCCAGTTGTATGGCTTTAACCAGGTGCAGTATGCAGTCATGTGGAACCTTGCTTTCTAGTGCTGGCAAAACGAGGACGTCTTTAATTACTGGCTTCAATAAACACGAATCCAGACTGCTCGATGCTGTGCTTTCTTCTGGTTTTTGAGATCACCCTTCTGGGGCTGCTTCTGTGGGAGCAGAGTGCTGGCGAGGTGTGTGAATGGGAAAAATGAGTTGGCTTGTACAGTTTTGTAACTTAACGACAGCTTATTTTTCGGCGTTCTTGCCCCAGCCGCTGCTAACGCGACTCCCCCCCGGGGCGTGGAGCGTCCCCCCGTGTGAGTAAAGCGAAGCTGACGCTGAGGGCAGCAGGACTGCGTTTGGCGCAAAGTAACAGATTTCGTGAGAATGGGGCAGCAGTTGCAGGTTTTCCCAGGTTAAGATGTACACCTTCTAATAGATTCTGTGGAATTCCGTATCCAGGCAGAGCGCTGGTGCTACGTATGCAGGATTAGAATCCAGGTTACGGGAAGTTCAAGGAGTAAATTGCTCGAGGGGTGCAAATACCTCAGCTCTGCCACTGGCAAAGCGAAGTTTCCTCCCTTCAGTGGGTGTAACGAGTTCTTCCTAGTGAGCACTGATTTAATTAGGATTCTACTGCTTACTTCATTGTTACTTTGCCTGGGTGTCTTTATAGTCCCCTGCATAGACTGAAGTTCTACTTAGTAATGTTTCTTGGGTCACCCTGCCTCTGAAATACAAATCGGCTCAGCTTTTGGATTCTAAAATACAGTTTCTCTAGAAGTAAATCCTTATGAGGCCATGAAACAGTTACCAGTTTAGAATTGCCATAAAGCTTTGTTTTAATGAGTTCATTAATGTAAAGAATTAATCTTAGCCCTTTAAGATGGGATTTAGAAAATATTTTTTTGACTATATGAAGAGAATTATCTGTTATGTTAATTTGGGAGGAAACGAAATGCCGACTTCAGATGTGCTGAAGTTGAAAATGACTTCAGAAAGGCCGTAGCAGTGGATCGAAATGGAAGAGCACCTTCGTAACGTAACTTTGCTGTTGTTAACTGTAAATTGTTTGGGGTTTTTTAAAGCAAAATGTCTCCAGATTTAAAACAGCAACAACAAAAAAAGGGATAATAAGGTTTTGGTGTGGGAAACATCTACTTTTCCAAGCTGAGTCTCGCTGTCTGACGGCAGGGGTTTGTGTGGGAATTAACTGCCCAGGTAAGAACCTTTGCGTGAGTAAAATCATCAGTTTCCGAGTCTTTGTAGTTCAAATGCACACCAGGGAAAGGCTGCAGGTTATTGGGTTGTTACTGATGACCTAAATGAGACTCTGGTTGTGCGGGTGCTTTGGGTCACCACGGGGCTCTGGTTTCACAAACACCTGAGGTTTCCACAGTCAGACGTAACGTTGGTTCATGGACGGCCGTTCCAGGCCACGGGAGTCACCGCGGCTGCTCTGGCGTCTGCGCTTGGCGCTGGGAAAGGGGAGAGAGCGCAGCTCTGACCTGCACATCTACAGCAATGTCTCTTGGAATTCAAACGCTTCAACAAAATTCAAGTTAATTTTCTCAAATGAAGCGCTTTACAAGCAGTAGTATGAATGTGGTATGAACATGCTTCAAAATCACGCACATCTCCATCAATCTTAAGTACGGGGCACCTAATTCTGCCTTAAACTGGGTCAGAAACCAAAGACGGGTAGCGTTAGCGCTTCAGACGTTTCTTCTGCCAAATGGAGCAGTGCACCCGAGAGCACGGTGCTGACGGTGTCCAGTGGGGGTGGATGCTGAGCACTGTCACCGCTGGAACGGCTGTGTCACCTCTTGTTCCGGCTCACACTCGGAGTGTTCCAGCACTCCGAGTCCCGGAATTGGAGTTTCAGGGGGGGTGTTACTGAAACCACCCTAATGGTGACCTGGCCAGGTCTGTAAGATCATGTCCCAAACAAAGGAAGCAGTTAATTTTCTCTGTTGCCTTTGTTTGCAGACTAACTGGCAGAATCAACACTGCTCGTTGTAACTTTCTATCTGTAGGAAAAGATCCGTGACTCCCCTCTCCCTGACAATTAATGATAATTATGTTTTGCTGAAGGTTTCTGGAGATGGAGTGTTCCAAGCCCAGAAGGTGGCAGACTTGGGATGGGTGCCTGCAGGACACGCTGCCTACTCTGCCATGGCAAGATCCCGTGTGGCTTGGGATGTTCCCTTCCTGACGCTTGTTTGGCACGTTTATTTATTTCTAGGCTAAGTAGCTTTCAAAGAGGGAATTGCTGAATTTCTCCCAAACAAAAGCAGTTTCATTCATTTCTAAGAATTTTGTTAATATGGGTTGAGCTTTGTTTTCTTTGAGTTGTCTTAATTAAGACGCTCTGGTTGCTTTCTTTCGGAACAAAGGCTGAAACAGCAACGTCCAGCGGTAAAAGGAAAGAGCTGTGTCTGTGCACAAGGAAGCTGAATGAGGTTGCACTCAATTTAAATGACCATATTGATCTTAAATGGTAGGATAAAGGTGGAGATAAATGGTACTTCCTTAGTTAATTAATAAAAACTGGTTCATATTGATAATAAATCACGAAGCCAAAATTAATGTTACCAAATTAAAGCTCTTCTTTTGCAGAGGGATCAGGTGATTACCCCTGAAGGACAGTGCTCTGACTGTGCTTCGGAGATTACTGGAAAGTGAAGATGTTTGAAATTTTCAGACAGTGTAAAAGACCAAGTTGCTGTGCCCAAAGGCAGGGAGGGGGCAGTAGGAAAAAAACATCCATTTTATTAGAGATCGGTCGCTGACTGCACAGAAAATATCTTAAATCCAAAACAGAGGGAAGAGGCTCTCGGTACCTCTGCCAGACCCAGGGCTGGATGTATCTAGGGCTGGTGAGGAGAGCGATGGGGACCTCATCACCCCTGCCGTAATCTCAGCGTGTGACTCAGCGGCTGACGGTGCCCTCTGGGAGTCAGCTCCCGTGGGTTTGCAGCCAGCAAGTGGTGCATTGGCCCTCGGGTGTGTGAGAGCTTGGGGCTACTCAATTAACACTGACGTTTGTGTGTGTTACAAACCCAAATTGTCACACCCAGGGTTATTTTCCCGGGAAAAGCACACATGCCCCAGAAAACTACTGGATTGTCAGTAGGCTACTATAATTAGCAACCATTTAACGAGCTGTGTGAGGATGTTTTGACCCATACCTTACAAAGCTGTTTTGCCAGGCTGAGAAGATGCCACTGGAATTGGCACGATCTGAAATATTTCAAATTTAGCAAAAAGCCTGTCAAAATCTCCCCCAGTCACCTTTGAGCTGAAGAGAACTACGAGACAACTATTAAGAGGATGCTGTCGTATACGAAGTATTTTTAGTGCGGTTTCCTCTGCTTTTGCCTTTGAGCTCTGCCCTGTTTTCCCCTCCCTGTAAATAACTTGATTATTTATTTTTTTTTGCCAACTGGAGTAACAGGGAAGGTCTCGCCGACAGCTGACTTACCACCCGTCGCATGAGGAGCAGCGGCTTGGTGGAGACGGTAAATCCAAAGATTTCCTCTGCTTCAGGCAGGGATTGCCAAGGAAGTTTGGCCGGTTCCTCGGCGAGACGGGCCAAACAAAAAATCCCTCGCTCCGCACAGATGGAACCTGGCGTCGGCGCTTGCTTCCTTTCGCTCGGGCGGTAGTTGGGAGGACATAAATAGGAGCTGAATGTGCTGTGTGTGTGCACAGGGACCCTCGGGAGGGCCGTCGGGCTCGGAGGGAGGGGTGAGGTGGGGAAGGTGGGAAGAGAAGACCAAGGCCGCAAGGAGTGGGGATTTATTGGATCCGCTGCGTACGGCTGTGTAGAGCTGGGGCTGTATTCCTGCCCTGAGTTTACAGCCGGCGATGGGAGGCTTGAAATGATTGTTCCTGTTTAAAAAAAAGAAAAAGCCAAGACTTTCCCTCGCGTGTAGAAGACCTGTGTAACTAAAGAAACACTCTGCAAGGGAAGGAGCTGAATGTAAAGTTCTGTCATATGGAATGCTGTTGGAAAAAAAGGAATATTCTTTAGACTGTTGTCATGTTAGCAATAGCTGGAAGTAAAACCATTTCAGAAAGATAATTAAAAAATGAACTTTTTTAACACTTGCAGTCCCCCCCCAGAAGTGCAGGGGAGCGGGTGGTGGGTTACGCTGACAACGAGCGCAGCGTTGAGCAGTTGAGGTCAGTTGTTTTCGCTGGCCCGTTCCCTCCACAGAAAGAAGGAATGTAGTGAGTGTACTTCAGCTTTTTTTTTTTTTTAAGCCTGCTAAGGGACCTTTAAAACTTTGCTTATAAAACACGGTTTATACAATTTTTCATCCTCCCCTTCAGCTTTCCACCTCCTCAAAAACTGAAAACGGGCTCTCTCCCTCCCAAGGCTGCTGTGCCCTACACGCTCCATCTCTTGCTGTAGAGCACTGCCCATGGCCGGGGCAGCGTGGCCTTGGTGAACCAGTGTCTTCTGACCTTCTCTTCCAGGCCTCCATATTTTTATGGGTTTATTCTAAGAAAACTACCTTTTTTTCCTCAGTTCGGGGCTTTTTTTTTCTTTCCCCCTCTCTCAGTTCTCAGAATAAATGTAGTGCCATGAATAAAATAAACACCGCTGTCAGTCTCTCTGCATATTTTTCAGTGTGCTTCATTATACGGGATTCTTTCAGAAGAAATACAACCCACAGTCTTGGCCGGCTCCCAGCACCGTTAAGGGGCTGCTGGCACTTTCCTTAAGCGTATGAGGGTTTGCTGATATTTTATTTTTTTTTTTTAATAGAAATTAATTTCACCTCCCTGCTACGTAGGATGGCTGCTGCCCTTCAGCCCGGAGGTGGCTGCGAGGTAACCCCTCTCTGGCACTCGCGGATGTCCTGAGAAGTTTTTGGAGGGGAAGGGGGTCGGTGACTGCTCCATCGTGCTGAAGGCCGGGGAGACGGACCAAGAGACGACGCCGAAGGGGAGGTCAGCCTCGAATTCGGGAGTAAAAATAAGGGCTGCTCTGTGAATGGCTCATTGTCACTAACATACAAAGTCCCGTTCCTGACTCTGCACGGTTACGGCCGAACTAATTTTATTGGTGGTGTTGCCTTTCTTGGGTTTGGGATTTTTTTACAGGATTTTTTTTGTTTTGGTTGTTTTGGTTTTGAAGGGGAAATGCTGTTTCCTGGTAGTGCTGGTGCAGTTCCAAGGAGTGACACTTTTATCTGTCCCCTTCAGAGGTGAAGCCAACCCCATCCAGCTCCTTGGGACAGGTCCTGTGGTGACCTCCAGCCACCGCTGCCCTCTGGTCCCAGCCATGAGCCCTGGTGGTTGCCCCATGGGGCTCGTACTGGAGGTCGATGTGACTGTCACACAAGCGTACGAGGCCTGTCAGGCCTTTCAGGGCTCTGCTGTCTATTTTCCAAAGCATGAGGGCTGGAATAGAGGTGATGGTGTTGAAAGCCTGCAGGGGGTAACATTATAATGGGAATGCAGGGCAGGAATAGGGTTCACTAACCATTTCTGCCACTGGAGATGCACAAATCTGAGCTTTTAACCAGATGAAAAGCCAGAGAGTGGCTCGCTGTGCTCTGTCAGCGTGTACCTGAAATACCCCCACCAAATCTCACATCTGAGACGTGGGCGCTGTGCCGTTGGCCCGTGAAACTCCTCTGGCTATTCAGTGGAAGAACCTCTTAGAGGTTGCCCTTCAGATGAGCTTCTTTCCATCCTCCTCTCTGCTTTGCTGGGTACTTTCCTTGGTCGATGTGTCCGTGCTTTGACTCCCAGCTGAGGAATTCAGCTCCCTTTACTGTCCCCGAGGTGCCTTTATGCTGAGTGGCCTTACCCTGGGAGGCTGCACGGTGCTGCTTCAGCTCTGGATGGACATGGCCAAGTAGGAGTCATTGGAGACGTAGGACTCGCCGTGCCCTTCAGCAGCAGCTGGAGATAACTGACTGCAGGACCCCCTCACCCTTCTGCCCAGTTTTCCTTCTGCTTGAAGTCCGTGTCAGAACTCGCAGCTTATTCCTGGGGCATTAATTCCTAGCTCTGACTCAGCAAAATGACTTGCCTGCTTCCCATGCTGCTCACGGCTACGGAGTGGCAGCGTGCACGCCACCGGGGAAACCGACAACTTACTGCACCGAGGCACTTAAAAAATCCAGATGTTTTCCTAAAGCAAGTACTTTATTAGCTTTTTAGGGTGGGGTGGGGTTTGGGTTGTGTCGTTTTGTTTTTCCTCCGACTGAAAAGTTGAGAAAAAGCTTCAGCATTTTTTACATTGAGAAATTCAAGGGGAAAAAAAAGCCTCCTCTCTGATGCCAGAGTTAAACTCTAATCACCGCTCAGCTCTCTTGGAATTTGGCAGCGCACCAGTGCTCCTTCCCTTTGGTAGGTCATGTGGAAATACCGGAGCCTTTTCTTAAAGAACCTCTCGGCTCTTTTCAGGTACTTGCACAGATGTAACTTTCCTGTTAGGATTCTAATGCCTTTCACGCTCTTAACTGCGTCTAAGCACCATTCAGATCTACAAATTTTTATGTATAAACATTAAAATACTTTTAAGTCTGTTAAAGGTACATAAACGCAGCTTTCAAAATTTGGTTTTGAGTTGATTTTTCCTATTCAGTTGCAATAGGATCACACCCTTTAATCTTCAAAATAAAACTTCAATGTGCTTAATGAAATGAACCTCCAAGAAGTTCACAAGTTTATTAAAGGCTGTATGAACGGCTGAGATGAAAGTGGAGAGATGAGGGTTGTTTGGTTCAGTTTGATCGGTGATAATATTTAAGATTCTCTTTCCACTGCTTTTTACACCTAAATCACCGTTTGGTTTTAATTTATCACCACTGTCCTGGAGATTCTTTCTGATGGGGAATTTTTAATTCCATCAAAGCTGGCTTAACTGTTCTGTAAAAATACAGCTCTTTGATCATTTAATTATCGTGTCTATGAATAGCATGCTTGCATTTCCTCCCCTCTGTGCTGTCTCTTCCTTGTTTTCACTATTCAGTCGTATTTTAGCCGGATATGAAGTCCTCTCTGATGAATGTAGCGATCTCATTAGCTTGATGCTGTGGTGGTGTCTTCAGGGCTGGTCACTGACCTGGTTCCCCAGTTCCCTGGTCTTGCCGTGTGGCCACGCGATGGAATGGCAGCCTGTGCTCGGAAAGCTTATAAACTTGTAAAAACAAAGTTATCTGAAAGCAACGTGATCTGCCTGGGATGAATGCAGTGACCTTTTTACCGGATCAATACTTTTATTTACATATTAAATTGAGCCTTTTTTTTTTTCCCTTTCAAGTGCTCCAGAGCAGGCTGAAAAGGTGCCGTATCAGGCAAGAATGTGTGTAAAGGATTCCTTTGTTAAGTGTTGGCAGCAACCTCGGGAGGCCTTGCCAAGTCCCTCCAGCCCACCCACCCGTCCAGGAGGATGCCAGAAAATCCCCCAGTAAGGCTTGGTATTGGCACAGAGCCCTTTGCAGCGAGGGGGGGTGGCCATACAGAGCCCAGTGCCGAGAGGGGCACGACGGCGATGCCGATACCCCGGGAACTGCCTGGAATGGCTGTGAAACCCTGGTCAGTGACACCGACAATGGGCTTGCTGAAAACATGCCTCAAAACTGTTCAAATAACGCTTCTGATGGAGCAGAGAGAGCTCTTACTGTGCTTCCACTGCTCAGGCAATCGGCTCGCTGAAGGACAGAGGGGTTTCGGTGTGTCTCCGCTTCGCAGCATTCTCAAAATGCTCTACTGATTGCAAGTGCATTTAAACCTTTGCGTCCTCCACTAAGCTATGAAGGAGTTTGCTGAAGGCTGCGCCAGAGGCAGTGGCCAAAAACCAGAATCAAGATCTCTTATCACCTGGCCTTTTTCTTAAATCACTCAGCCATCCCTCCCTTCGTCCTTCATTTGCCTTCTGCAATGCCAGCTTTTCATTCTCCCTCAAACACACTGATGTGTTTTGGTTAGAACCGCAAAAGATTCAAAATAATGTTCACTGGATGTTTCAAAAATGTTTTCATTATTTTGCTCAGGATAGTTTTCTAGAACTGCCACAGCAGTCCCTCAAGACAAATGTTAGGTGTCCCGCATTCCTAAAACAGCTGGGGAGCCTTGAGTTAAAAAGAATCCAGAGAAGCTCTTGTAAGTGGCAGCCACCTACCTGTGATATTCCTGCTAGAAAAGGAGCTGTGTGAAACTTCTGATTTCCCTGGAGTTATACAAGAACTGAAATAAGAAACTGTAAAAATCTCTTAGTCCATCAAGGCCAGCCCAGTGCCAATGCGGGATTTCCCCCTTACATTTATGATTTCACAGTTGTTATGCTAATTTCATGTGACCCAAGCAAGAGAGTTTCCACCCTTCTCCATGCCATGCTCATGGGTTTTTTTCTCATTATTTTTTTTCCCTTTTCCTGGCATTTGCCCTTCACCAAAGGGGATTAGTTTTGTTTCTTAAGCATGTTTGCTAACTCTTCATCTTGCCTGAGAATATCAGCCTCTCCCAGCAGCAGGGGGTACCTGAGCAGCTACGAGAAGACTTCTATGGGCTGCAATGATCCCTCCAGCTAACCAAGCAATGACTGCTTGAGGTAGACTCTTTCTCCACCCAGGGTTCCTGGCGTGCTCTCTAACCCTGTCTCTTTGGCCTTACTGCTTAGAGTCTACTTACACAGAGGTCAAAGGAAAGAAGAAAAATCTCTTGACATTCAAAATCACGTGGTACTGGGCAGAATCCTCTGAAAGAGGAAGGATTAAATGGGCTTCAAGAGAACTGAAAAGGAGATGTGAAGCAAAACGCAAAGATGACTGGAAAGGAAATCACAAGGTTGATAATCCACAGTGTTCAGGGAAAACAGAGTAACTGTAAGAGAGACTCTTGGAGGCCCGAGGAATATGCTGGAAGAATTGATACATGTGAAAGTCCTGTACTAGTGATGTGAAAGAGGAGAAAACGGGGTAGCCTGACAGTGATAAGAACAGGAGCAGGGATCTGGCTGACGAAGATGGCAGATGACCAACCCCTTGACTTTCAGCTCGGTGGGTGGTATGCAGCAGTCTGTCTGCCCCTCTCCGCGTTAAACACCCCTTCTCCAGCTGCAGTTCCTACACCTGTATTTGCCAGATGACGTCGCGAATTCTCCTTGTTTATGGTGACACAACAAGAGACAGAGCATCTCCAAAAAGTGATTCAGAGCTGGTCAAAACTAAGTGCTTATTTGGAGAACTTTAAGAAAGGCTGTGAAGTGTAATCCAGCACCGATGGAAGGACACCCTGAGGGTTTCCACCACTCGAACACCCGCGGGTGCAGCAGGGGAACAGCCCCAGAGCGGGACTCCGAGCGCCGTGAGCTGCCCCGAGGATCCCGAGGGCTGGGCTCAGTTACGAACGCGATTTAAAACGCCCGGATGGCTTTCCCGGTGCGAACACCGATGCGCTTTACAACCCCCCGAAGTCAGGAAGGCCCCAGACCTTTCGTTCCTCCCGGGGTGTCCCCCCCCCACACCGCGGGGGTAAGGACGGCCGCCCCCCCGCGCTCCCCGGGGCAGGTGGCGGGGCCGGGGGCGGCGGAGCGGGGGCCGGGGCGGTCTCTCCCCGCCCTTTCCGCTGGGCGCAGGGGGGCGGAGCGGCGGCGTTCCC